>JAOXNO010000024.1:79899616-79980969 GCA_028565335.1 Limnodromus scolopaceus | reverse complement strand
CTGCTTCAGCAGGGGAGTTGAACTAGATGATCTCTATGGTCCCTTCCAACTCTAAAAATTCAGTGAAATTCAGTGAAATTTTCAATGAAAACTGAAAAAATGTCAAATATTCTTTATCTCTATTAACGTTTGTTTTCTTCTGCTTGGTGCTCTATTTTGATCTTCTTTGTGTTTCCTTGCTGCTTCATGTTTTATAGCCCATCAGGACAATAATGGTCATATGCCTCATACCTGATTATTTCTATGCTCAAAATTTGCTGGAACATTTGCTGGAAAATTTCCAGGATTACAAGGGCAACAAATAATCTTCATAAAACAGAACAGATGGCAGGCACCTTTGTCTTTATTATGGCATTGTTGCTTCAGAAATCTACAGGTTCAGATGCTAAGAAAAGGCTGGATCTTTGTTCACTGAGACCAATATCTGCTGCTTGTTTCATACTGTGTTAAAATTATGGTAAATATGTCATTTTTTTATGAGCCGATCGCTCGAGTTTATGTGTACAATTTTCTGTGTGCTTTTATTTTCCCACTTAATTTTAATAAGACAATTGCAGACCAAAATGTAATTTCAGAATGGTAGCAGTCAAAAAATCCCATCCTGATGGTGTATGTTCACAGCTAATGAACTCGTGTACAGTTAATATCCGTCAAGCTGCTGGTATGACTGATGAGAACTGAGCAAGAACTCCTTATCAGAAAGATCTCAGTTCCCTCAGGGCAGGATAGACTCAATAGTGGAACTGAAAAAGAAATGGGAGATTATATCTTAGGATATAGCCTCCATAGATATTTTAGGATATTTATATTTTTTACTTCAAAATGGAGCCAATTCCACCAAACAGGCTCTCATCTACCAAAAACTAGCACAGCTGAGTAACAGTATATAAGAATCCCTCCACAGTTGCTATTGGCCTGTCTTTAAACTACTAAAGTCCAAATACTGATCTACTGTCGACTAACTTGGAAATCCAATCAAGCCACTTCTTTAATGTTCAAACTGAAAATATAGATAGCCATTGATAAACATTCCTGTGAGGAACATAAATAATTACATGCTATGATGAAGAGCAGAGGAATTGCCTCAGAGGCACAAAAAGATATAAAGTAACACGATGATGTCAAGTCGATGCATTTTGAGAGCAAAGTAGAAGAAGTCTCCTAGTCTACGTGATGCACAATTAAATCACTTTCTCTGGGAAGTTGTGCAACACCTGAATTTAGTTCAGACTATTCCTTTATTTTTTTTGAATCACAATTCTTACAAACGTTCACTCACATAAATCAGCTCTTCACCCACAAAAAATACATGAAAGAGTGTTACTTGGGCTGGAAAACCAAAAAACTGTGAGCTAGAAAATGCCAGAATCAAGGATGTTTGTCAGTCTTCAGTCTACCCTTGTGTGAATGTGCATATTAAATCTATAAGTAGATGATCACATACTATTTTTCCCAAAGGACCTCTGACTCACTCAGCACAAAAGTTGGAAAGTGTTCAGTGAATGAGGAAAGCAAAGGATCAGTTATTCAAAAGGCACTATTATCCTGAAAGAAAGCTAAAGACTTTTTTGGCCAATATTACAAAACTGATACGAAAGAAATTGATTTTCAGTTGACAGAGGTGAAGAGGGAGAATACTTAGGAGTGGCATCAAAGTGCCTAAATACTGATAAATATAGAAGTTGATTGGAAGTATCCTGTTTTCCTAAACAAATTGTAGAATACCTAAGCACTGAAATTCCAGCAAGCTTTAAAAGGATCGAGTTGTGTCAATATTTGTCAATTGATATCAATTGTATCTGCACAACTAAACTCTTATACACAACCGTAGATCTTCCTCCATATTGTATTTGATAATAAAGATTATCATGCACAATTTGAAACAAATTACAAGACAGTCCAGTTAGACAAATTATAAAGTAAGTAATTGTCTTTAGTTGTATTTAGTTGCTAGTCAGTAGAGCAGCTGGAGAAACAAAAGTGCTGCTAATTTCAGTGCTAGGGAGACAGAGCACGGCAACAGTAGGACAAGTACATTGTGGATGATCAGGTAGTTCCAGTATATGGAGCGTAGCTGGGAGATCATTAGACACAGGAAACCACACTGCTCCCCTTCAGCCTCAAACTGCAGTATTTTTCTCTGATTATGATTTATTGTCTTACGTTATGAAGATTATTCACCATCTGGAAGAGTCCATAGATCACCAAAACCAGGAGACAGGATCTGAGAAAGAATGCCAAGTATGTAGCTCTCTTACTCTAGAGGAAATCTTGGATAAATCAAAAGCAATCAGTGCCACCACCTGGGATTTTTGCAATGTGTTCTGAAGGGAAACAAAAAAAGAAGTGAAGCGAAGTAGTGGCCTAAAAGTCAGCTTCCAAACTCTCACTGCACCCTGTTTGTGGTAGCCAGAGCTAATACTTGATATATTCAGGTAAAAGATTCTTTTTTTGAGTTCCTTCCTACTTTGTAAAAATCAGATTTTTCTCTCTTAGGTGTTTCAGTTCATAATGCTCAATAGTGTAGCTACTCACTTCTCTGAAAAACCTAGTTAAACTGAGAATGTGACACACCAGACCTGTGCAGATTGAAAAGGACTTTTTCCCTACAGTTTTTTCTCCAGATTCTACCGGTCACTCTGTCCCCTGACACCAGGACCAAGAGGACAAAGACTGTCTCTCTTATGTGTAATACTCTCCAAGCTAATTATCAAGTTGAAGGCTGATCAGAATAAAATAAAGAGACAAGATTAATCCACCTTAGATTATTATAGCCACTTGTAAACTGGAGATTTCTTGGACATTTCTAAACTACTAGACACCATGCCAGCCAATAAAGCTCATTTCTATCTGTAACTAATCAGCAGTTTAACCTTCACCGTAGACAGGTCTGGTTGAATTGATTGATGGCTGCCTGACACACAGCCTGACTATACTTCTTTGTATCTACGAAGCAAGGTTCCCAAATCGGAAAGTCAGTTTTAAAGTCTGACCAAGCAAACCAGTACGGTATGACTGCACAAAGTAGGTCTAAGCGAAAGGAAGGAAAATCTTCTGAGGTGATACAGTCACGCAGTGAGGGTTCTGCAAAGGATTTAAAATAAAAGGCGCATAAGTCTCATTGGGTTGCCTGCACTTTCAGACTCTGTTAAAGGGAAACAAGGAAACTTTTTCACTGTGCATTATTTTATGTCCAGTTATGGAGCTATTTCAGGCTTTGAAAAATAGCTATATTGTGCTCTAAATTGAAATAGCTGAGCAATCTTTGCATTGTGCAATTCGCACAATAGACACTTAATCTAGGGGAAAACAATTTTGTTTCTGTCTTTCCAGTTTCATTCTAAGATTTCTTATGTGCATGTCTTTAAATACGTCTCAAGTTTTCTGTGTTTCTACCTGTTGGTTTGGGTTTATTATGCCTGCAAAAATTTTGACCTGCTTGATTCATTTTGTGTTTTTTTCTGTCAAAACCAGTTACCCAGCATAGCAACCTTCAAATTTTATTTTTTTTTAATAAATCGCTAAATAAGTGTGAGTTTGAACTACAACTTTAATTATGCGAGGTAGGACAGAAAAACAGAGTACTTAACAAAAGCAACTACAGAAACAGATTGTTGAAACTGAAGAGAGGTTTGACCTCGACATGTCATTATTGTTTGAAAATTGAAGCAGCTAAGCTTTGATCTTGCAAAGGCGTGCTCAGAGGCTTAGCTTAACTCACTACAGTCAATGGGGCTCTTTGCAATGCAAAATGGCAAGCAGGTGCATACACTTCTCTAATGCCGTAGCCTAAATGTGCCTATAATCCAAACTTCACATGAAAGGCCAGAGTGTCACTGTTAAACAGTTTTTAGAGAAAAGAATGGAAATCACATGCTAATCTGAACTCCATGTTGTTCTCAGCTCATTTTATTTGTTAAAGATTAAAAAAGGCCAAATTTGAAGGAAAAAAAAAAAAGGAATATGGTATTTAAGAGACCACCACCTTTCATGATGTATTTCCACAAAAGAATTGTGGACCGCAATGTAGCTTTTGATTTTTTTCAACCAATAATTGTCATCCACAGAATCACAGAATGGTAGAGCTTGGAACTGATATCTTTGTTATTTTGTAATTTTAAAAGCGAATTGACAACTTTTCAAAGCAATATTTTTTTAAATTCAATGTTGTGGTTTATGTATTTATTTATTCTCTCTCACTACTCCCTTTCCCATCCTCCACTGCCAGATTGTAATGAAATACCACTTTATTTATTTCCCCAAAAGATTAAGGAACACTTTGATTTATTTTTTTTTACTTACGGATAATCTCCCTTACCCATTCCATTCAAGCATTTGAGTCTAGACTCTTCTATAAGGCTTCTTTGGTAGTGCAATAGAGTCAGGCAGGAACAAGGTTCTTTGTCAGTTTTCATAGTGGTGGAATATTCTAATCCCTGTGCATACACACAGAAAAATATTCTTTTTACAATGCAACTATTTTTGTCTGGGTAAGTGTTAAAGACTGCACTAGCTGTACCATTCTTTTGGTGGCATAAATCACTTCTATGTGAAGGACACACTAACAAAAGGACAAACACGAGCTGGTTGGAACTTCCCATTTGCAACATTAAGAGCATTTCACTTCACAGAAAAGTTTCATACAAGTAGATTTAAGCATTTTATAATTCCCTGCAAGAAACGTCTCCTGCATATAAAATCTATGCTAAATCACACAATCTTCTTAGGTGAATGAGAGACAAATGCAGCAAAAAGTCACTTATCTTGTGCTAGTTCTACTACTGCCAACTCACGTGTGTCACATGTCCCTGTTTTAAGGAAAAGTAACAGGAAACAGTGAGCAGAGAATAGCTGTGAAGTATATAGTCTGCCCTAATGCATACAGACAAAAATTCTTGGGCCAGCACAGGTCAGGCTTGCAGTGTGTAGCACTGCAGAAATATAGCAGAAATATAATGTTGCTATATATCCCCAAGACAACAGTTCTCAAATTCTAAAATAATATTTTCCATAAATCTCCACCTGTCTTCACTGTTTGCATAGAGTATTCTTTTCCTCTAAGGTCCCGTAGCCTTGGATAGCTGCCAGCCTGCTTGTAAATAACCTGATCATGCAATCCTTATTCAAACAAATCTGTTGTTGATTTTTATTAAGCCTGTTCTGCTATCTATCATATTTACCTACACGTAGTTGCAGTATCTTCAAAGGACACAGGATACAAATGTGTGCTGGGGCCAATATTATTATAAATCGTGATTTGGGAATTGATCACAAATTCTTCATTTAAGAAGAACTTTCAGAAGGAAACCACGTCATTTTTTTACTATATCATATACTCAAGTTACAATGAGAACATCCACATTAGAGCTACCTAAGCTGATCTTCATTTTGTTTAGATGGAGGTGCCAAAAACTTTAGTACTCATATGCAGGTGTGAAGAGAGATGTGCACGGGTCTTAGTTTTGCCTTTCACAAACCAAAAATCTGAAACTTGAATACAAATTGTTCCAGAATAATATTCTCTCAATATCTACACAAGAAGGTTATTGTCTTAAAATTATTCCTGTGAAATGCTTTTGCATGTGCTTAATTCTGCAGGTGAGTGACAGTTCAACAGAATTATCAACATGCATTAACGTAAATGATTGCTATAGTTCTTTTAGAAACTTAGTACATTAAGGAATACTAACATCTTTAGAGTATTTTGAATTATGGAGAAACAGAGTTATTAATTTATACACAATTTTTGGCTTAAATTGCAAACTATATTAAAACCTGTTTTGTGTCTTTAAATAAGTCAATTGAGAAAGTATTGTTAAAGTGGGTTTTTTGTGAGCTGAGTAGATTTATTTCATAATTAATTAAATAAAAACTTATGAAAGAGCATAAGAAAAGCATTTTATAGGCTAAGAGAAATAGCAAAAAAGATCAGTTCTATGGAAAAAAAAAACCAACAGCAGGATCAGAATAAACTGCAACAATGGAAAAGAAGCAGAAAACTACCAAAAAAAGTTAAATTAAGATAACCAGTGGATAATAAATAAAATTTTAAAAAATCTTAGATATGGTGAATGCCATTTCATATAGAAAGGTAAAGGAAGTTATTTGATCTTTTAAAACTAAGAGAGAATATCTTGTGGTGGAAATGTCTCTCAGCTTTTCTGATGAACAATGTGGACTGGCTGTCAATCACCTTAAAGATGCTGAGAGAGAAACTACTTGAGGTTGAAGCAGCAGACTTTTTTATAAAAAGAGTAGACATTCACTTTAGCCGTAAATTTCCTTTTTTAAAAAAAAATTACTTAATTTACTTTTATATGCCACTTACACTTATAGGCAGCAAAAGGAGATAAAATGTTACACAGTTGTGAAGGATTTTAGCTTTTAATGAAGACAATTATGTAGTATAGTGTAACATTTTGTAATACAACACTTGTAAGTCTTGATCAGTTTTTCAGTGATATTTAGAACCTTACTGGAATTTACAGAGATGCCCATTGATACTTTTGTGCCTATGTGACCCAACAAAGAAATGATCAACAACCAGCACTTTATTGTAGAAGGGCTTTCAGGTCTCTAGAGACTAGTCACAATCTAGTAAACATCAGGCAGCCTGATTCCCATCAAGAGGACTTACATAGTGTCAAGATCAAAAACAAATAAGTTTTCTTGGGTGAAGATTAAGAAAGTTTAAAAAGGGGATACAAGACTTGCAAAGATCTTTCCTGAAGAGAAGGGCTTTCCCAGCAGACCAGAAGCAACTGGGACCTTGTCATCTGGAGCCATTGTAGCCATGCCAGGTGTATATATGAGTTACAAGGTAACAGAGACAAGTCTATACTATCTGGATAGTGTTCTTGAAAATCCCATCTCCATTACTGAGCACCTAGACACCATCATGTATCTGAATTTGTGTCCATGGTCATCCAAATACTTTCCATGTGCTCAGTGCTATGTTCACGAGTAGTTCTGCTGAGTTTAAGTGTGAACACCCAGAAGGTTCAAACAGAAAAAAAAAAATTCCAAGTCTAAATTCAAGGTAGCATGCAAGCTTTGCAGAAGATTTCTTCTGTTTTGAAGATGAATGTTTTAAGGCAACATAACTATGCTGACTTTGTGCTTCCTCAACACAAGGAGAATTTACTTCTTATCTTTTCAATTATCTCCAGGTCAAACACCATATTTACTGAGTAACTATAATTAGGCACATTGGCAGGAGACCTCCAGCACACTCTTTCTCAGGTGAATGTTGTATACAAAGCTCTGTGCTCCCAAGATATAAGCCTTGCAGGCTTTGGTCTTGAACTGACAGTGTCTTTTACATTCTTGTCTGACAAGATGCAAGGGGGGAAAAAAAAAAGTTATCTCACCAACATCTTTCCACAGTGACTTACTGCTTGTTGGTTTGGACAATCTTCTGAGACTACACACTGCAACTGAGTGTTATACTTGAACAGTCATTTGTCCTTCCCATCATAGGAAGCGAAGGTCAGTCAACACCCAATTTGTCAGCCAAGTTCAGCCACTGGGCTTCAAGGTCTATATTCCAGTTTAAGAGACAAGCCTACCTACCGCCTTAAGATGCCTACTGGTAACAGAAATGGAGTTGTAGATTCACCCTCCTTGGGACTGGTTTGAGCATCAGAGTGTTTCACTTGCTGATTCGCTTGTGCAAATCCCTGCTGTAGGCATCCAGGTGTCCCATTCATTCAAGGGAACACAGACACCTGCCTTTATATTGCAAACTCCTCTCCAGGTGCTCCACATCTCAGTAGCACAGTGCACTTTTCAGTGTAAACATTACACTCGACTCCGAGTGTGTAAATTTTAGGCATTGCATCATTAAACAAGAGTTGCCTGAACCCTTTTCTAGTCCTTAAGATAAGTGACACTGAGCACTGTATTGCCCCATTCTCCAGTTTTCCCTTTGGCTAGAAAAAATAATTACAAAAATTGAGATGACAGTTGGATTATAATCAACCTACTACAGAAAGAAAAAGCCTAATTCTACTGAGAAAAGCCAGAAAAAAGTGGCCACTCTGCTGCCTACAGAAATGCATAGGAAATGTATATGAGTTCAGAGCAGAGGAAATTACACTTAACTCCTGTGCAGGATTTATTTCAAAAAGTGTTTAAGGTGATTTCACCTCAGAGATTAATGTTTAAAGTGAAGAGAAGTGAGTAGTTGCGGGATGGAAAGCTGATTTGTGAAATGTAATCTGGGATGGAAACTTTCAGTTTGGGAAAGGATTGTAGTATGCTAGGGTAATTTTAGGGCTATTTTGCATTTAGATAATGTACCTGTGATTTGATGGAGAAAACTGATGGAAAAATGGGTAAGAAAATGATTTAGCTCAGGAGCAATGCAATTATTGGGACATAATTTATACAAGCAGCATCCCTGGGATTGGCAATATGTGCCTTTTTACTTCTACTTGTTGAGTATAAATGCATTTTATAAAGGTGCCTCCTCACTTGTGCTCAAAGAGGACATACCCTGTAGAATAAGTCCTTCCACTAAAAGAGTCAAGGTGAGAGAACCTTCATGGTGGTGGCCACACTGCAGAAGGGAAAAGAGAAGAGGATGCCAGCCTCTGTGGCAGCCAAGAGAGTATCCTCACAAGTTCTAACATCACAGAGGCCGTGAGCAAAGTCAGTGGTCTACTCAAAAAACACTAAGCTAATAAATAATGCAATTAGATTTAAAGACTTTGGATCATTCAGGGAATTCAGCAAGCACTGAGCAAATAGAAATCAGCCTGGAGAGACTTAAGACCATGCTGAGAAATATTTGCTAAATAGAACAATTGGAAATTACACTGGAAAGAAAAGGAATAAACTGAGGAACTGTAGGGAGAACATTGACTTAGTGTGTGGGCACAGGGATACCCTGTGGTTTTTTTTCTTACCCAGATAGTCCATCCCTTCTCGCCATTAGACTGGATTCCCATAAGGCAGTACTTTCAGAGTGTTCAGACAAACCAAACTGTATAAAAAAGTGACTCCTTAACTCACTAGAGAAAATTTTCAGTTACTCCTTTTCCATCACCTTTGTTGCCACGATAAGGCCATCCATGGCCACTTACTCCTCCAAATGACTTTACGTGTGTTTTCAGGCTATTGCTCCTAAAGCCCTCATCTGCTCTCTTGGGTTTTTAACCAGTCTCCTCACTGCACTCTTCTGCTCATATAAAACACAGCTGCCAAAACAGTCATGTCAGTTATTACGGCAGGCTGGTCTCTGTTCTGAAGCTCTACCTTCTTGCCCTGTTTCCTACCACATCAGAGTCAGCCTTTGTGTTTTTGCTATTGCACATCACCCTGGGACATGTCCACCTTTATTCACTTTGCTCCTATAGTGGCAAACATCTTCCAAGTTCCTTCTAGGTAGTCCCTTAATGCTACAATAGATTCCTAAAGTTAATCTTCCTGTTAACACCTGAGGGCACACTGTTTAGAAAGAAAACTTAGAAAAAGAAAACTTTAGAAAGAAATAGTAAAGGTAAAACAACAAAAAAAGAGTACTTTGATATGAATTCACCAGCAAACAGGATGGGTGATATAGATACATTTTAAGCTTTATAAAGCAATCTGGACATGCATACTTAAATGCATGACTTTACTTCTGCTATCTTTGTCTTTCTTCTTGTCTTTTGTTGCAGTCATTTATTGTATCTTGGCTCAGGCAAAATATTCCTTGTGGAAAATTTTCTACCTGCATGCAAATGTTCATAACGCAAATACAATCAAATTTCTGTTCTGAAAGACCCCGATGGGGTCCCTCCAGCAACCTGCCAAAGGATATGTTATTTCTATACAATTTTCAAAACTATAACTAAGTGGTACTTCAGCCAGTCAAACCCATACACCTCTATAAAGGAGAAGGGTCTGTGCTCATGTGGTTTTTGCAAAATATTCAAGAAGTTTGAGTCACCCTCATAACCCAAATCAGCTCTGTTATGGAGCAGACTTTGTCCATCATCTATTACATAAGCAAGACATCACTCATAACAGAAAAGTGCAGGGTAAATTCCACTAAATTAACGGCATTCATAATAAAATGTATTGTATACAAAAAAGTATTTCAGATTTCCAGATGATCTAACTTGTCTCTGTGTGGTATTAGGAAAAAAAAAAAGTTTTTCTGGTGATATATAACAGCATAGATTATAGCCCCCAGCAAGTGACAGCTTTCATTTGCAGTCTTAACCTTACTCTTTTCCACATACGTTTTATAATACAGCCCTATTTACCTGTATTTCAGTATTTCTCAGATAATGTAATGCCCACTAACATTATGGCTTACCTGTTCATATTAGCTAATGTTTTGGGTTTTTTTAAATAAAAATAAAGTTGTTAAAACAACAACAACAACAAAAATCTTAAAAGCCTAGTCTGAAAACCCGGTTTTGCAGTTGCAGCTGAAGAAACTTACCTTTAATTATTCCATTTATGATCTCTGAGAGCACTGAGCTTGCTAACCCAGTCCCCAAGCTCACGTTTGCAGGAAGTAAATCAAAAACACCTGAACAAATGAGTATGTTAAGCAACCTGACCTTGACTCTATTCTACATACAATATACTAGTGATGTCTTTGTAAACTGTTGTTTCAGCTGAGTTAATGAGCACGACTCCTAGACGAGATCAGACTAAGACCTCATGAGAATGTGGGTGACTGAGAGCTAATGCGATATGAGACGGAGCAAAAGAGAACAAAGACACACACTCTCTTTTCTCTTCCCTCAGGGGGTAAACAGAGACACCCAGAGAAAAGTCTCTTGAAGGAGAGGGAGTGGAAAAAAAGGGTTCTTGATAAGTGTAGAGGGTTGAGAGGGTTTGTATTTTTAATAATTTTCTTATTTTCTGTAAGAAACTGCTCAGGGTATCCAGGAGAGTTCCTCACCGGGAAATCTCACTGTAGCAAGTAGCTGTTAATTCCATTTTAAGTTAGAATGTTTTCCTGCAGTACAATTTTGGCCTTATAAGCATGTATCTAATAAACGCTCGAACCCAAGAGGTCTTCAATTGCTTGAAGGTAAGGGTGTGCAGCATGATCGTTATCTCCTGGAGCTGCGCACCAAAGAAGCCTGCTGTGTGTTTGGCACAGGCCTAGCTGTATCCTTAGCAGAGCAAACAGAGTTTTCCCATGAGTTACAACACTGGGTTGAAATCCTTGCCCTACACAGCAGCAAGCTGGGAATATTCAAAAGGCTTTGACCTCAGTGCTGAAGAACATGGCATAAACCAGAGAAAACCAGAGGCTGGTTGAGCCTCAAGAGCAACACTGAGGCATTTACTGAGGTAATCGATGACAGTGAACTAAGAGAAACCTTTTGGTGTGTATGAAGCATATAAAAATCAACTTTTTTTTTCACATTTGTAACCTTACTGAAAAAAAAGAAACTCTTCTGTTTAAGTTGAAAAGACCTAAACTTCATCTGAAATATTTAATGGGTTCAAACTGGCTGGGAAAGGGGGGAGAAAAGGCTATAAGTCTACTTAATAAGACACCTTGTGTTTTGCATATTTGGTTGTTTTTCCTGGAGTTCAGACCAGAGAGGTGTGACAAACACATGGGAAAGCTGGATAGAACAGCCTGCAAAAAAGGGCTAAACATGTTGTGCCTTTTTGGTATTCCAATTGCATTGCTTCCTTCTGTTGCTTCAAATCACATCTGACACTTACTTAGTGAGATTAATCTGATAGATTGCAAATGTGTATCCAGGGCTGTAAATATAATTGACATGTGTTAAAAATATAATCATATTGGTCTGAAGTATCTGCAACTTGTCCTCCTAAGGGCATTCTCAATTTTTGGACCTGTAAATCAGAAATAGTGAGGTTTTCTTCTTTGCATTCTTAGTTTACCCAACGCTTTTGGATTGTGTTTATTATGTGGTTCAGATATGTCATTTTTGGTTGTCATGGCCAGTGGCTGTGATGTCCATAGCTGCCATTCAATAATATGAAATTCTACTTTTTTCCTCCCTGTATCATTTTTTGTGAATTCAAGAATGTTCACATTGACAAAAGTTTATTTCACTTTGCGTTTGATAGAAGAGATTATGCTTTTATCCCTAAAATGACTTGTTTTTCTTCATCACTGAGTAACTTATTTATAGTTTTGCATGTTACTAATACCACTTTAAATGACAAAGATAAAATTCTTATTTTAACCAACTAAGTGAACAGTTATCTTTTTTCACTACTTTCTTTACTCTTTTATTCAATATCTTCTTTGCCACAACACTTTTATAAGCTATGTTTGGATCTATGCTTATTGTGGACAGGTTTTATTTTCTGGGTTGGTTGTTTTGTTTTGGGGTTGTTTGGTTTTTTTCATTTCATGTTAGCAGTGGCCTATTGCATGGTGGAATTTAGATCCTGGGTTGGTGTTGGCAATTGACCAATTAAGACCCCCTTGTAGTCTGCAACGGCTTTGCTAGTAATGCTGTCCTTAAGATCCTTATTGTGAGAGAAGGTAGAGAAGACGAGGAGAGGACAAGAGGTGTCTATACACTGCCTTGCAGCCTGTTTGTACCAGTTCAATAAAAGTCTATAGATGAGGTGTAGAACATTTCTGATGTCATTGCATTTCATACTCACTGCTCATTACAATACATCTGTGCAGATTCCACAGAGCAGAGATTAAACATAGCTAAGAAAATGTCCTAATCCACTAGTTTTAGTTTTTGTTACATATTTTGAGTGATAGAGTTAGATTTTTCTCCATGTGAAAGAAAATGCTTTTTATAATGATATTAGGCTTTTCTCCATGAACATGTGGATTCCTTTTCTCTTTACTAGACCAAAAGACCTTAGCCCCAGGATAACTTTTTCACATAGGGAATCATCACATCTGGGATCTTGTTCTCAAGAATTAAAGAGCGGGCAGGATTTACCTAAGAGGTTTTGATCCCCAGATTTCTCTGCCTTTCATATATCCTATCAGGTTATACTAAGATTTTGTGAGGTGAGTGACTGGGACCTACAGCCTGATCAGAAAACTTGGTTCTGTCATCTAAGATAATTGTTTGGGGGTGGGGTGGTGCTTTTATTTTGGACTTGCAGATCAGGCTTTTCTTGCTGTTATGAGTCGGAACAAGGCTCCGTAAGGGGTTTAGTTGCTTTCAAAACATTTATTTCTGTTCTATATTCTGTGTTAATTTTTCTGGCTGCCTAATGTGTGATTCTGTCATAAGGGAACTGAGCTGCTTCAGAGCTACTCCTGTTTTTACTCTTTTTCGTGTTGTAGAATCAGCAGGGTTTTCATTTGCTCATCAAGACCAAGAAACACTAGTTTCTCCAGGCAGGTGGGGGTGATCATGCTTGTTTATAGCAATGTAGGATCTAGGATTACTCAGAAACAAAGTTTCCAACTCCAAAGTTGATCCATATATATAAATTATTAGGAGAGATCCAAGCCACAGGTGGAAGGTGTTTCTTATGTCATTTATATAGGTTAGAGTATTTAAATTTACATGTGTTTATACTGCCACACTCAGAAATGGAGTTCACAGAAAGTGAGGAAATAAGAAAAGTAACTTGGACAGCTTATTCAAGCTTCAAGAACCTTTACAGAGTCCTTCTTTCACATAGTGTAATCTTTGCTTCTAGCATCATTGCAAGATCATAGGCTAATTCATGACTATTACCCTTGGGTTAAAAACCACAGCGGATGGTCTCCCAAGGCTCAGGCAATTAATTTTCCTTTCACACGGGACCTCTTTGTTCATGAAGACATGAATCAAATGCATTTGTAAAAATTTGATATTGAGCTCAGAGGTTGATAAACTCGCCTTTCAGTGGCATCATCCTCAGATATAAGAACAGCATAGATAAAATCATTGCATTTCTCCCTTGTCAATTCTAAATCTCTTGGGTGCCTTGCTAGGAAAGAATGGAGTTTCACCCTCTTTTTTTTCTTTCCAAAAACATATTTGCATGAGCTCTTTCTTCAAACTGTGCTTCAGCTCTACAGTTAAATTCCTTGCACGTAAGTAGGGAGACACCTCAGCCAAGCTATGAGCTCTCTTGGGCTTTGCTGTGCGCCCTGCCTGTGGTCAGGAGCAGATGTTGGTATGCAGGGCTCATCTCAGGATATAGTCACAGGGATAGCAATCACCTACTCAACGCCTCATTCCTTTCAATACCAGAAAGGATACGTGCCACCTTCTTCTAGTTCATGTGGACAAAGAAATCAGGTGGGAAGTTCAACTTGCTCAGCTGCATCAGATATTAAAAGAAGTTGAAGACTTTTGTCAGCACACCCCAAATCAAAGTAATAATTCATGAAGTCCAGCCAGTAACAGCAAGAAAGTGTTTGAATTAAAAAGACCATTTGCCTCTGTATATTGAATACAACTGCATAGGAAATTTTTAAAGACATTTGTTGATAATTACGTGTTGATTCAAAATGGCAGTACTTTTACATCATGAATATTACTTAGTAATTTCTCTGATGAATTCATCAGCATCAATTAGAGTGTATTTGGCACACCTCTCGGGCATATATGCAACCTTTTTCTTTTAATTACTTCTTGAGAGGTTTGCTTAATATGCTATCTGAGGTAGCCAGATTCAGCAGCTGTGTGGGCCAGATCTGTGTATCAGGAGCTCATCACCTTCAAAACAAATCTTGTTTGTTGCTCATGAGCATATTCTTCAGCTCTGAGCAGAAGCAGAAAGTATTTCTTTTTTTTTTTTTTTTTCAGTCTCTAGGACATGCCTACTAAGCCTGAGGTCAAGGTGCTCTGTGTTGGTCTGGGGTGCTTTTAAACCATTAGATTGCCATAAGTATACATGATCTGGAAGGCACCCTTTACTCGTCCTTCTGTGGGACTGGCAGGTGCAAGCAACAGAGGCAGACTTGCACATCATTGTTCTCTGCAACTTCTGAGACTAATTTGGGCATTAATTAGATGTAAGAGCCAAGAAAAGGACTTTACATTTGTTGCTCAATACATTTCAGGCAGGGTAGTTGTCAGATGCAGTACTATAAAAAGTGAAGATTTTCGTACAAAAAAAATAGCCAGGCTATAATCTCAGAGCTTGCTAATAGCAAAATAATGTTAATCATTCATCATACTCTGCAATTCTATCTGTATTCTATCTGAAGATATAAATATTAAATAATTAATCCCCACAACCTCTCAGCAAGTTGACTGTCATTATTTCCATTTTATAGATAAACTGCGGGGCAGAATAATTAAATGCTTCGGTTAAGGTCACACAGTAAGTCTGCTGAGGATGTGAAGATGAAATAAAACTCTGCTGATTTCCAGTTTGGTTCTTTAGGCACAGAACAGTCTTTTTCTGCAACATCTCTCTCACTCACGATACATCTCATGCGCAGTCTGAATTAGAAGCATCATTAAGTGAATTACCTTCTCTCCTTTAAAAACTATCTGCTCTTTTTAATATTGAATGCATTCAAGTAGTTTTCTCATGTGATTATGATGGCAGAAAATCTAAACACAAATCTGAAAATAATCATGCTGTTTCTCCATGTTTTCATGGTATAAACAGCCAATAACACCCACAGGAACTTGATTAAGACAAAGATTAGCAAATATGGGGGTTTAATTGGATTCCGTTTTCAAACACAACAAAGCCCTAAAAGACTAGCATTTACATTCTCCTTCTTTATTTTTTCTCCATTACATTTTAAGCAAATCCATTGTTATGAAAATTAAGGCACTCCTTGAACCAACCGAAACTGTTTTTTTCTAGAGAAATGGGAGTGTAGTTTTTAAAAGCATTTTATACAACAATTTCTAAAATCTCTTTTTCCAAAGCAAGTACAAGGTACAGGGAGGGCATAATTTGAAGGGATGAATGTTAATCACTGAACAATACCCAGAAACTTTAAAAAATTCCCCTGTAATACTAGCTGAAGTTTTAGGCTCTGACATAAAAGGAAAACGTTCGATGTATAAGCACTTCTGGAAATTTGTCAGATAGAACCAAAAGAGTCAAAGTGTCATTGAAAATGAGTAATTCTAAACCTAAAACAACACGGGGACTTAGACATCTAGTTCATGTTCTTAAATGCATACATTTAGGCACCTGTGAGACACTACATCCGCTCAGCTGTCATGGAGGCTTCCTGAGCCTGTAGACTTCTGCATCCAAGTTTTTGTCAGTGAAATCTTCAGCATACAAGTCCACAATCTCCAGAGCTCTGAGGAAACCACACAGCTTACTACCATGACCGAGCTGTCCAAAGGGATATCCCATTACCCTGCTCAGATCCTCAAACCAAAACATGTTCTCCCTGTGCTACCTCCACACTCGGACCCCATGGCCATTTTTGGAGCATGCCTGCACTTCACATGAGTCAGCGTGAAGAGAGGGGCAGGACATCTGTTTGACATGTAAGGGAAAGTACTCACCGACAAAGTCGCAAGGTGTGGTTACATTGTTTGAGGTTTTGAAGCAGGGATTTACACCTTCTGCAGGCTCTCGTGAAGCTGCTGTATTCTAGGATGCATCACAGATGGAGGGTGTTTGTCTCCACAACCACAGTGCTTGGGTCAGGTTCACTTTCTGCTGCAGTAGTGAAGCATTTAAATTTCACCCTGGGATGCCCAATGACCTTTATTTCTGAATGTCTCTTTACAGCTTAGTTGTTAGGCCTCTTTCCTAGAAGACAGGAAACCAGACCAAAGACAAAAGGGATTTGGATTTGATTCCCTTATTTTCCAGAGCAGTGTTATAGGCAGCTGCTTCTTAGATCCCCCACCTGCCATTCCAGAAAGGACTGACCTTGCTTTATCCACTTGACTCCAAAAGAAGATTAATGACTCTACATCCCAAGGGAGAAATAAGAAATAAGTATCTACTCTCCCTCCCAGACATTTATCTTATGATGAGCTGAATTATTTACTGGGAAGTCTATCTCTTTCCTTTAATATAAGAAGTAGATTATGCGACCTGCTTAGAACAGACATCTAACTTTTAGCAATTCAAAGTCCAAATTAAAACGCCTAAGTTAGTTTTGAGAATGGTGATGGATTTCCAAAGCGTACAGATGATAGGTGCTTTTGAAAAGTTTGCCTTTAGCACTTCTGCAAACAGGAGCCTAATGCATTTCACTGAGTTCACTTTTTTAACTTTGGACTATGCAGAATTGCAAAAAATTCAGTATTGCCATTTTTCAAGGAAGGATTCTGTGAGAAAGCTAAGATATATAGCTATAGCTTAAATTATGCCTGTTTTAAAAACCATTGGGATGTATTAAATGAGGAATTTTAATATGACCATCATTATCAGTCGCAAGTTGTAAGAGTTAACAATTTTTTTGTGTGTAGAGGAGTTCCATTAAAATTCATTACATTTATTCAATTTCAAGTCTAAAGTTCAGTGATTTACTTATTCTCTGTGTAAAACTATTATAAAATACTATGCAAAACTCAGTTATAAAATGCTATATAAGATGCTTAAAAAATTTTATATGTAAGTCTCTGCAGAGAGGAATGGAAACACTTGCTGACCCCTTGTATTTCATCTTCTGGTTGTCACAACATTGGTTTTTTTCTTACCTCTTCCATTTTTTTAGCTCCAACATAGGAGGGATTCTGGAAGAAAATAGAAATAAGGGGCTTTGTACATCCATATTGTCATTATGGCTGTTTATAAAACAATATTATGAGTTTACAAAGAACATGTTCTTACAGATTTGCAATGGACAACTTCGAAGTTACTATACAGAAAAAGGGGCTACCTGTGATCACAGCTGTAATTCATATGTTATAAAAAATAGCTCTGGATTGGAAATCAAGATCTGGGGAAGTATCTGAGAGCAGAGAACTAAGGAAGGAAGGGTAAATTTTGCCTGGGGGATAGTGGAGTCCATCACAAGTGGAAACTTAATTATCCCTTTCAGAAATATTTCGTTATTGTGTCTTAATAACAACATTCCATGATGGCATAATACAACAGTAACATGCAGTAAGGAGTTAACATAGGACAGAGCTCTAAATACATATTTTTTAACTTATGCATAACTGTCACAGTCTCCTTTTGTTTGTTAGTTTCTTTTTTTTCAGATCCATGCCAGCTAAAAAGCACTTGAAACATCTCTGAAAGTAATGAACAGATGAACAGAGACTGCTGATACTACCTACTCTTCTATTTCAGAAAATGGAATGAAAGATTGGGTCATTTTCCTGTGATGAATATATCTTTACTTAACATTTGCTCTTTTTTTATAGCATATTGATTGTCTTTTCACAAAGTCTCTAAGCATATGATATACAAAGGGAGAGGAAATTTAAAAATAATAGCTGTACTGCATATCAGCTTGGAGTATATTTACCTACTCTGCGCTTCTGTATCCATCAATTCCATCCATTCCTTCTTTGTATCATCTCGAGACTAGGAACTGCTTATTCCAGCTACTCAAGTCATACCAGAATAGAGGTTGGTTTTTACCAACCTAAATATCTTGGTGTCCATCAAAGAAATCTTTCAGATGGCAAAGCCTTTACACACCAGTGCAGCGTAATATTGCCCGGTATGTACCTTCTGTGAGCAAAGTTCTGACCTCATTATCCCTTTGCACAAGTTAATGGATGTGCTAAGGAGGTACTGTTCACAAGGACTGTCCCAGTGTCTATGCTTTGTAAGATCTATGCTGTGTAACCACTCTGGCCTTTCTCAAGAAGCAAACCAGCTCTGCTCTGGGACGTGTTGGAGGGCATTGGTGCAGCCAGCCCTCCCGAAGCCATACCGAAAGGCTGGGGATGTTAGCGCAGACAGATTACGGCTTTTGCTCACATGATATCTGAGTTTAAAGGGCTTACTTTGGGCTTATTTGGAGGCTATAATCTGATGATATGGGCCCACTAGTGGCGCAAATCAGAGTTTCTTCTGCAATCAGCAGAACCAACTTCGTGCACATGACGTTGGTATTAGGATGTAATTTGATAGATCACATTTCACTTTTTATTTTTCCAGTCTGCTGGATCTCATCTGTGCTGATTTGCAAGCCCAAAGCCGTCACAGATCCTAATTACTCACTTAATAGAGGATTCAGTCAGTACAAGGGAACCAGTCTTAGTTACATGATAATTTTTGTATGTACTTTCAGAATACCGCACAAAGAAGGTGAGTCTCTTTAACTCCATTTTATGTCTGAGGAAACTAAATCAGGCATAAGATCTGACTTGCCAGTGTCACCGTCACCTGTCCCACCAGGTACAATGTCATCCTCACTGAAACTCTGAGTATCCTGCTCATATGTTGCTCTCATTGCCAATCTCTTTCAGAACTACCATCATAGCTTCTCTTTTGTGGTAAAGTGTGCTTGTCTTGTAAAGAGATTAAATGATATTTTAAATGTGTAAATGAGTTTACACTGAGATAAACCTCTCCCTGTTGGTCTGGAGGGAGATTTTATTTATATTAGATAAATCTTTCATTCATAGAAAAATTTAATACCAGCCCAATCATTATGCCTTGCACAGTTATTCTGAAAAAGAGGCTTGTTTACAGGCAACAGCTCTGTCTGACTATGCCTTGGAGATACCAGCATTTCCAAGCCTATGCTCTAACAGTCCGCAGCCCTTTGGGAGCAATGTTAAAAACTGACACCTTGATTAAGTATTAAGATTGAGAATCAGAGGAAAATCTGTGGAAGAGACTAGAATGTGAATGGGGAGTACATATGCATTTGGGAAGACTTGCTGCAGATCAGCGTCCTGTCCTGAGCAGACTGTTTTGATGGTTGAAGATGAGGTTCTTGCCCAAGAACAGAGCCCATATCTGAGAGCTGTGTAAGCAACCTGACTTATTTTTTTGAACAAAATAAGAAAAGAGACACTTTTTTGCTATTTATAGCATAAGTAGCTCTGAAAAAGTTTTTTTTTTTCATTTCAGCATATCTTTCCCCAGCAGAATAAAAGTTCCATGTACTTTTGCACTACCACAGAATAAAACTGTTCTTCATCTTTCTTCATGTTTTAGCAGTGGGGACAGTGATTTTAGAGTTGCTGGGAAACCACAGGCGTTGCTTTCCTTACCAAATCGCAGTCCTGCGCAGAGAGCAGCCGTATACCATATTGCGGGAAGAGCCGAACCTAAGCAGGAGTCTTTGTTTTATCAGTGTCCTAGTCATGGAGTACTCAACAGAGGATGGCATCTTTTTAGGAGAAAAACAAAAAAAAAAATCCTAAATCCTGCTGCAAATACTTCACAGCACATGCCAACTAACATGCGGTAAAACAGCACAGGAGCATCTGATCAATGGCAAATTTGTCTAAAATACAGCAGTCACCCTGTGATAGTAATAGAGCCAGAGCAGTTCAGACCGTATCCATTCCACATCTCTGATGAGTTCCAAAATACAGAAAATATCACTCAAACATTTTACTACTCTGGTCCTGCGCAATTGCTAAACCAGTAAACCAGTTCCTAATGAAGCATTTCAGCCAAGTGCATTCAGCATCATTTTGCTGCAGACAAGCAGACATGCTGCACTCATGGTTTGGATTCGTGTGGCATAAAAAGAAAAAAAAAAAAAAGAGCATTTGTTTGAGACTGTTTCAGACCTTCCACATTAAAAGTCCTCTGCCTCAAGAGAACAAGAAGTAAGCTCTCTAAACTGTATTAGAAGTACTGAACACTGAAACTCAGGAGCTGCTTTCCCACAGACCCAAATTAGGATTTCTTGTAATCAGTACTGTATTTTTTTCATCTTATTTTTTGAGATATACCAAGTTACTTTTCCAAGCTTGGCTCTACACCTGCAATCCCTGGAAATGTATTTCCTTGGGAAAATAGCAGCTCAGTGCATTCACAGTGCTGCCGTACCAGGAACCTAAGGTTTCCTGGGTCTAGGCTTACCACGCAACTGAATAGGAAACAGCTGGTGAAGACATTTCTGATAAGCGCATGGTGTGGGAATTTTTTTTGGTGCGAATTCATATGCACGTATGCAAGCATACAGGGAAGACACTAACAGGCATAAATTACATTGTTTTGCTGTTTCTTTTCATCATCAGTGTTATGGGGCTCCAAGGGTGGGGTGCCCTAAAGTCTGGCAATTCTCATATTTAACTACTCCTCAACAGCTATCAAAGCCAAAGCAGTTCACAGTGTTGTGTACTTTCCTGCCGTGTTCAGCTGCTCAGATCTATGTTGTACAGTGCAGTTGGGATGTTGAACAAGCTAGGATTATTTAGAGATGTTGTTCTGCTGCTTGATTGCCATAATGCTATATCCCTCATCAGAGACATTTTGATTGGAAATCTGCAGTATGAGTCACAAAGGACAATGTTGATGTAATTAGGATGCTAAAATGACAGTGACAGAGTGTTAGTCGAGCCGTGGGAATGACATTCAAATACTGGGTTTCATACTCTGTATTTACAATGGAAATATACCTTCAGACTTATGATGCACGGTAGCAAACATCTGCCACCGTTATTACAGAGAAAATGGAATTTATTATTCAGGGAGTAATAACAGCTTTCAAAACTGCAAAGCAAAAGGCAAAGTGCTGATGACTGAGGACCAGAAAAACCCACATTTGTGGGATATGTGCCAGTATCCTTTTGCCCATAGAAGAAAGTCTTTCTGTTACCCCTCCTTCACCCTCCATTTGGAATTGTTCTGTTTAGGAGGCTTTTCCATTAAAGTCAAAAGACAGAGGGCTAAGAATTGCTTTCACGGTGTCATTTATTGACCAAGCCTCCCTTGCTTTGCTTTATCTAAGTGATTTTTCTCCTCGACAGCTACAGTAGGAATTACCTCAGTGTGCTGTATTCAGCTTAGTATCACTTATTCTCTATATCATTCTGTGTTTTTGTTTATTATGCTGTTTTTTATGGCATTATAGTCTGACCAGTTTGGAGTATAGACATCTTGATAGCTTAGTGGCTGTATATATACATTAGGGAAAGTTCAAGAACAGTGATTCCCAGTTGGTAAGGTAACAAGATATTAACAGTGAGGCCCAGCACGGAGCCCCATGAAACATCAGAGCAGGACCCATGTCAGCTGGATGTCAGGCCAGAGCAGGGCTCTGGAACAGGCATACCAAGGAACATGGGGAAAAGTGACTTGGTAAGCAGCATCATTTGGTGCCAGTGCTGTCACCTGCATCCAGAAGGTCTTCTGGAAGACCTGAGAAGCAGGGCAGGGAGGAAACTGGGGTTAGAAGCAGAGAGAGCTGAACACAGTTGGAAGAACATAATACCTCTAATTTAAATGAGGTATTTACATAGCAATCTACACAAAGCCTGCAATCACAGGTCCAGAAAATTTATGCAAAACACTGGTGTTATAACCAAACTCATGGGATTTTAATTCATGCTCATTAATCGGACGAAGGTTTCACCTGAAAGCATCAGTGATCTGGATCCTGCAGATATTTTTAATATGGAGTGTCTGCTGCTGGGGGAAGAAGGAATAACTCTAGTAATCAACAATGAGCAGAGTGAGGCAGGGATGAAATGGACGTAAGATTAAAAAAGAAGTCTTCAGGAAATGTCAAGGATATAATACATGCTGTACCATGTCTCCACGAAGGCAACTGTAGCATACTTACTCAAGTATGTGCTTGTAGGCATGGAAATTAATTCTGCATAGCAAATAACACAGTAAAGACATGGTTCTTGAAGTCCAAACCCATTTGAAATAGCACAGTAGGACAAGTATACAATATAAAATGTCTTTAACAGACAAATACAACTATCAAGAAACTGCCTCTATTCTGCAGCCTTTACTCTGGGCAATCTGGAGGTTCTGTCTTTCCTGAACACACTTAAAGTCCTAGGGCTTCCAGTTCCTTATCTAGCATTAGTTGTCTGAGCACTGATAATCCTACCCCTCTCTCAGAGGAGTAGAGAACCAGAAAAAAAAATAATGCACCTCTTCCAGTTGCTTTTCTCCCAATCTTCTCATGGGCCTTTATTCCAGCTATTGCCATTTATGTAATAACTGCCATTGAATTAACATGCTGGACCCTATCAGGAACACTCCAAGTTTGATTGATTTGCCTTAAAATAGGAAAACGCATAGAAAAGAGCAGAGCAATGCTCTGCTTCCTCTAAATGAGGAAGAAGGACAGGAAAAGTGACAGGTAGGAGTTAAAAAGGCAGTTAAAAAAAGGCAGTTAGGAGAATGAGTTGAGGCTGTTCTCAGTAGAAATCATAAAGCTTTCACCACGGTTGAAGCTGTGAGTAGAGATGACTCGTACAGGACCAGTGAGGCACTGGTACCTCAAGGTACTCAAGGTACCCTTTCCTAAAAGCTTAGGGGCAACTGGGAAGCATGGTGCTCCTCTGGGTGCTTCCTACTAAAGCAACAGTTGCTGGATGGTTTCCTGATGGAAAGTACAAATCACTCGATATCTGTATCTAGGTAAGATGTATTTCTTCTACCCTTGCTTTTTTTAAAAGGTAATCCAGTTGTACAGCTCAGGAGAAAGATGTGATGCAGTTGTCATATCCCATCTTGACAGCACGTGACAGTGTGTACCTGTCCTCCAGGCTTGACAGAGGACGAGAAATCGTCTAGCCATTAAGGGTATCATAAATTGATAGCTGGAATGATTTCTTGTCCTCTACAAATTTTTGTGATGTTGAAAATGTTCTCATTTTTATCAGGGCAAAATTGAAATCTTTCAAACCATTCCCTCCCTAATGAGGTCCACTGGTATTAAAGCCGCTATGGGCTTCCCTGAAAATTTTTTCAAAATCTGACAAAAAATATCCCTGAGAAAAAGTTAACAAACCAGACATTCTCAAGGTAAGTTTTTGTTTTCACAAACTGATAATGGACAAAAATATACCTATATACATTAAACATTTTGTGATCAAGTCTCCTTGAACTTTCATAGATCAAATGATAGTTTTATGCCCACCGCATCACAATCCAAAATAATTTGAGAACCAATGTATGGAGAGATAATAGGAAACAAAGGGCACTTAACTCACCTTGTCTAATGAGAACAAGACAGACATTTCCACCATAATTTATGATTACTGTCCAGTGGATCTGAGTTTGTCTTCCACTAGCAGAAAACAACAGCTTATACACTACAAGATCTTTTAAAAGAAATAAAAAATCTTTCCTCTGAATTTCAAACAATAATAGATATGAAAACAATTCTATTGTTCTTATGTTTTGTAGATCAAGGTATTCAAAACCTAAATTCTGTGCCACATTTGCCTTAACACTATCTCTTTTATGTAATTTCCTTCATATGTGGCAGTTAAATAAAACAGTGATGTAAAATCCCAGTGGAAAAATAAATCTAGCTAGAGCAATCATACCACCAACACATCAGCTCTGCAAAACTCTGTCTTGCTTCCCTGCACAAAATGACAATTTAAAGTACCTTTCCAGAAGTCCCCTGGGAGATTATCATATTTTATTCTCTATTTAGAAAAAAAGAAAAAAAAAAGTAAAAATCTTGGAGAACCTATTAGAAGTCTCCTAGTGAAATACTTACAGTTCAGTTCAGCATTATACGCTAGTTTCAGAGAGGCTGAAATGTAATTTATTTCATTTTACTTTCATCAGCAAGTAAAGGTCATCCACCCAAAACCAGCTTTTCTGGATGCACACATTTGTTATCATCTTAAATAACACAGAAGTACAGTCAAATCCCAATATCTGTCAATCGCACATAAGTTCTGTTAAGTAATCTCTTACTTTCTGTTTAAATGCTTACACCATGGATGTTGAATAAATGGTCTCTTGGCATTCAAACAAACAGCTTAAAGCAGGAAGACTTCCTTTAAACTGCAAGGAATTTTCTAAATATTTTATGAGCACCTGAAAAACTATATTTTCTAGTTAATGTTATATTATTTGGAATCTAGAAAAAGTATTTTACATGTAGTTACACCTCTAAAAATCAAAAGTAACTCAATTTTTAAAAGTACACCTTCTCTGGTCTTTCAACAGTCTTTCTCCTCATCTGTTGTATCAATTGCTAGTAGAAGGTGTCATTGGGAGCTCCCTAGGAACTACCAACAAGCACAGAAATAACTCACAGATATGCTAACTATGCTAATATACCATTAGGCATACAGCTAATATGTCAGGTTATTTCTGTTCCTTTGGCAAATATACCAGGTCTTGGCATATTTTGCTCTTGAGAGTGAAAAAAAAACAGTATCATGTAAGGTTAATTATTCTTGTGACTTCATTGCTGTGGTCATTGCCTGTGTTAGTGGCCTGCTCTGGATCCGTATTGGAATTCTGAAATGGATTCGCTGACTGCTTCCCCTCACTGTCCCTTGGATCAGTTTTTAAAGAGATTTAGGTATGCACAAACTATTTGCCTTCCCAAAAAGTAATCAGAGGCTTTGGTTCAAAACTGCTCCAGAGCTTCATGAGGATATTCAGCTCCAAACCAAGGCGAGGGGTGGAACACCTGGGGTCCTGCGGCACGAACCCTACCTGCATTCAGCAACGGGGCTTCCAAAACAGCCAGGGCTCCTACAGCAGCCCGAAATGGTTCTCAGGCTTTATAAAGGGACATCCACTTTGTAACATGCTGTGTATGTTTTCCTCTTCACTGCCAGCTGCTACCAGCAACTACAGCTTCTCTTTGCCACTCCTTCACCATCCAAGAAATTAAATCATGAATTCACTTCAACTACATGCTTGAACAGATTGACATAAGGTAGAAATGACTCACAGCTAGGTTTTCAACCTTTGATTTCTAATGAATATTTCTAGCTTCTAACAGTTTGAAACAATAATTTTTTTGATCTAGTAGTTTAAAGGAAGCAAAATGCATGCAATTAATATGTATATTACATATAGTGTATTTAGCTTTTATGTAAGGGCACATTAGGTGCCACCTGCTGATTATCCCATAATGAACACCAAAGACTGAGTTACAAAATCTCCTCCCCTTTTCATATATATTCATACAATGCCTTCCTTGTTCTGACTTGGCCAAACTTTCTCTAGCAGTAAATCCATCTGCAGGATGAATAAAGCTCTGCGAAAGAAACCCTTTCTATTGCTGAAGGTCCTGCAATGGGAGGAGGTCACTAAGAGACTGATCCTACACCGAAGCTGAGTTCTGCTGAAGATACATTTCCCCAATTACTCTCAGCAGCATTAAGGAAGCAAATTGGATGCGTGCACTTAGGTCATCCTCCTCTCATTCTCTCATGCAGAACGGAGCAAAACAACCACCTTATGAGTACAGAATAGTTTAAATAGAATAAATTCCCACATATTCTGCTTACATTTTAATCTTCCCTTTTGGCATTGTCAGAGCATCATTTCAGAACAATAAATAACAAAACCACATGCTAAGGTGTCGAGCATGACATAGGAACCTGAGCTGAATAACTCAAAAATAAACAGAAGATATATAGAAAGAACCTTTGAAAATTTATTCTAAGATGTCCTTAGATGTTTTTTGTGGGGTTTTTTGATAAAAAACACATAAATCTTAGATCTTTGTATTGGCAGTGAAAATTAATCCACTAGAAATAGCTGGTTGAAAACAATTATCATATTTGTCATATTCATGACTCAAAACCTAAAAGCACAGAAAACTTGAAAGAAACTGACTGGTAATAAAAATGAAGCTGATAATCATTGCTGACACTGAAAATGCAAAAAAGGGACGGAATACGAATGAAAAACTAAATTGGATTTTAAGAACCCTTTATCTTTAAAGCTTTCTATTAATATCAGCTGTGTCAATAAACATGCTTGCTTGCTTATTCGCAAAGATTCTTGAGTAAATCCACCCCATTCCCCCATGACATATTTCATCAGCATCCTAGTGTGAGTGATTGCCTTCTTCCTTTGCCAGAGTTTTTCCAAAAGTCTAAAGGCAGATTTCCCATCTCCAGATATGTATGCAGAGGTCTCGTGCATCTCACGCTGTAAATAATCTTCAGGATTGTAGGATTCAGTCTGCTGTTGTGCTTCTTGCTGAAGGAACAGTTTGGGAGAAATGCTTTCTTTCACGTCCTCTCCGATAAAAGGGTTAAGGTATATAAGGAAGAAAGATAATTTTTTCTCATGTAATAATAATCCCCGTCACCACTTTCCACCTCCTCTTCCCATCCACCCCTCCCCAGTTCAGTGCCTCAGTGAGTTCAGTGCTCTGTTTCTCTCCCTCCTGTTTCCCAGGGTGGCAGCAGTAGCCGCTCCGTCGCCTTCTGCACCTGCTGGCTGTCACATTGTGAAGCAGCGGCAATGCTCATTAGCAGCACTGCCTCTGCCCATGTCCAGCAGGCTGGGAGGTAGATTCCTTTATATCCATAAGCATATGTGTGTGTATGCGTATGATCTCACATACATATAGATGTATGTAAGGATATGGATACAAAGAAATATAAAGCAGACCTGATAAGACACATTTCAGGGAATCCAAGAAATGATGTTATAAATACCATGTAAATAGAGTGTATTTATATATGTGAGTACATATATATATATGTAAGTATATATTTATTCTTATAAATTGTTGGAGGTGCAAAAAATGAGGCACACTTGCAATAGGTGATTAAATCTTTCCTAAGGTGACAGATATTGTGCATCTGTGTATATGTGTGTATGTGGGAGAGTGTTTATTATTTGTAACTTGTTCCAGTGTTTAGATTCCCTGAGCTCTGACTTACATCTGTCTTGCTGTCTCACGAGTTGCCTTAGGTTTTTCATTTCTAAGTTAACTTTAATCACAAAGGAATAGCTTTTGAGCTCTTTTTCTCCATGTCGCTTACTTCTTACATGTTGCTGCGATCAACTAAAAGAACAAAACCCTAACCATACTGAAATTAATAGAAGGTTTTTCCAGTGTTTCTGTGAGCAAGATTTCATCTCTGATACTTCTTGTCTTTCAGAAAATCCAGCTGTGCTGACAGGTTTGACTATAGTTCTGAAAAAATGTTGGCTTTTTTTCTTATTGTACAGATCAAGGGGTCATTGACTTAAACCTGATTAAATCTTCTATTTCCCTTTACTAACTTACTACAATCCAGAAGATTAGGACATGTTTTCATAAATTTGAAACAAAGACACACACCAGAGATATCTGATCTGAATAAACATGATATGACTAGTTTCTGGTGACATTTGTTTGAAGGAAAATAATCTGTCCCACAGACTCGACTGTTTTGATGTAAATTGAAGTCATCATTGTCAAATATCTGTTAAAATTGTTATGGTATTGTGGAAATCACTTTATCATTCTCGGACTTCATTTCCACCCCTCTTTTACTCCTCATAAAGCAGTTTCAGTAATAATTTTCTGATTGTGCTGTGATAAAAACTTAATTAATACTTGTAAAAATCCAGAAGATTCTTTAAGGGAAGGCATTTCAGAAATGGATGTATTGTTATTACTAAAGCAGCATTTTATTTTGCTTGTATGGTGCTGTTAAATTGTAGATTTTAAAGTATTTTATTAAAGGAGGGGAAATGTCATTAATCTCATGTTATAGGTGTTGAAAATGGGATGGAAAGTGATTAATACTTAAATTGATGCAAATTAAATTCAACTCAACTAAACTCAAGTTAAGCTGACAGAACAGCCGGGAAGTCCTCCTACCACTTTGTTCTCTGCCCAGATATGAGACTTGTCAGGCACCAGCAGGCTCTAATTGCCCTGGCAGAACTGTGCCGTCCTTCATCAAATCAAGATGCTGGTCGGTAACATCAAGATTTCCTAACATTATCATTATTATTACTTTTGATTTCACCCCCTTGTGATAAATATATTCTGGCAGAAATCCCATTTAATTTGGCTTAGACGGAGACTTTGGGGTATTTTCATCTTTTTGTTGTGTGACATCTGCAGACCAAAGGGCGCACTCAAAAACCAGGTTGTGCACTGAGCATTAGCAAGGCTGGCTGTTAGCCCAAAAGCCTCGTTAGGGTGCCTAGACCACCTACGTAATACAGGAAATTAGCTCGGCACCTAGGGGTGGAGACACACAGCACAAGCAGTGCAAGAGGCTGCCCAGAAAGGAACTGGTATGTGTCTTCCTCCATCCCTCACCAAGGCACATCCAGCGCTCTGAAAGAATGGGTCATTCTTGGGATTCAGGGCTGGGGATTACACCTTTTGAAACACAGCCAGAGGAGGATTCACACAGAATACAGATCAGGTTTTGTGATCTTTCCAACAAAGGAGATTCAAACCACCTCTGCCACCTTCCCTTTACAAGGTTGTAAACGGCACAGGGAAGGAAGCTGCTACAGATGTGCCCTTGGGCATAAATCATTAGGGAGCCAATAGGCAAGAGACAGAAGGAGGTCAAGGGAGCAGAGTAGCCTCTAGATTACCAACTAGGGCACCAATGAGGAGGAAAGTATTCTTCGCCTATAATCCTAAAGCTCTTCACATATTTTTAAATCAACAGTCATTGTCACCTAGAAGCTAGGACATCTTTAAGGAAGGTGAAATATCTAGGTCTAAATTACTTCAGGCTGAAGAAGGATTCATACCTAACAGGTCATAACTGCAATTGCTTCATAAAGGGACATCATCCTATGCTTGTTTCTTATAAATCGGACAAACGAAAAGCAGCTGTTACCATTGCATTTAAGATGGAGTCTGCTCTTGTAGGCACATATACATCCCCGGGGCTGAGAGCTGGGGAAACAGCCAGTTTATCAATTTTGAATGGCCCTTCCCTGTGAAGAATGAGCCCCTTCTGGGGATGAGCTGGCACCCGGCTGCTAAGTGCACAGGAGCCTGAAAGGCAGAGGGACAGAGAGAGCTTAAGCATCACCAGCATTAAGAGACAAACCAACAGAGCTTTTTCGGGCTGCAGTTTTGGAGCCAGAAACCAACATTTCCCTTGATCCCTACTAGTAGTGCCTGTTTCTGGTTTGGGACTCCTTAGGACTTGGGGAAGCCTAATCAACCAGGGGTTTAGGTCTCTCTAGTTGTTCTTGTCATCAAGTTGGTCCTACCCACATTTACTAAGCTGTGTTAACTGCAAGGATTCACAGACTGTTTCCAAAGGCAACTGCCTGCCATCGTTTTTCTTTACACCAATGTTCTTAAAGCAGACGAATACAGAATTAAATGGAGTGCTGCTGACCTCATATCTAGCTCCTTTTTTTAACCTTTTCCAATTTATTTCCCTTGCTCTCTCTCTTTCTCTTTTTATTTCCTCCTATCTATCTCTGCTGACTTTCTTTAGAAAGTTACTTTCTGAGTAAGATGGCTATTTAAAGTCTTCCTTATGTAGTAGGAAAAAAATGAAAACTCCTTCTTTCCCCTGCTTAAATACCTGTTTTTAACATGTACAGTAGGGTTGTACCACAGAAAGACTCTGGGCTGCAAACCTTAAGATGGGAAAAAGACTGCTTGGCTAATTGTATTTCCAAGATACAGTAAATAAGTTTACATTAAATCGTTACTGTAGTGGTAAAAATTTTATTAATTCATTATGGAATTTTTGCGCTATTACGGGTAGATTAATGTATGACAGTAAAATGTAGTAATTGAACATCAGAATTAACTGCTTTAACTTTCACTGCAAATATTTAATTTCTCTTAACAAGCATGAAAGAAAGACAATAGGCTAAGAAATAACAAATAACGAAATTATGTGAATCTTTTCAAATGAAGTATGATCTCTGCACTAACTACTGATCTGCTTTGTACAATGTACTGTCAACAGCCTGTGTGAACATTTTCATTCCTGTATTCTAACCTTGAGAGTTGGTCTGGGAGGCATCAGTGCATACGCTAACCCGGACAGTATGTAGTAACAAGAAAACATCATTTTAGAACATGTAGGTGTTTGTAACTACTGGAGGATTTTTTCAGACTATTTTTCCTTCAACCCATTCCTCTTATGTATTTGCTATTTCTTGACTGAAGGATTTCTTTTTTTCCTTTTCTACAGAAAATGTCTTTTCAGTGACTTTTTGTTAAGCTTTGTATATCTCAGCTTGTTACACTAGTACTTCCAGCTCTCTGCTCTTTCTTTTGTTATGTACACTAAGAGACACTCAAAGAAATTAACCACTGGTTTCTCTCAAATGCGAGTTTATTTTCTCAGAGGAATTGTGCAGTTTGAGAGGTTTAGGGATTGCTATTTTTGCTGGTTTTACAATACATATTATCTAAAATATATATTCTCTTTAAAATATGCGCTCATTCTTGCTATTTAACATTTTAGGTTTGGGGGGATTAAGTTTTTGTTTCTGTCTGTGTCTGCGCATATGTTTGAACTTCTTATAATATTATTAGGAATGATTCTGAATTTACTTTGTGTGGATCTTGCTCTTTCTTTCTGTGCATGAGTAAGAAGCCACTTGGATTGGGCTCTGAAAAAAGTCTTCTGTTCTTGTTTTCACTGTCCACACTTGCCTAATCTTTATAGTGACTTACTAATTTGTTTTCTCCAGTAAGACAAAGCACTTCATTTAAAAGTCTTGTTTTATAGTCACGTTCTTCCTTACACCTAGCAACCTCTTTCTTTAAAATGGTTAGTGCTACCAAGACAAGTCACCTTGAAAACATAGCTGTTGGTGCTCAATGGGTAAATGAATGGGAAAATGATTCCTGCTATTCTACCATTTTGCCAATTGTCCATGAATTTGGTGCTCATGTCCTTACACTCTCAAGTGCCCTACATCACTTACTTGAATTGCGCTTTTCCCAGATGGAAAATAAGCAACCATCATTCTTGGCACTCAGTATCTCATGATATGAAGGTTTTGTAATCTCTATACACAGAACCCAACCTGAAGCTTTGAGTCACTGATGCGCTTTTATGAAAGCCAGAGCAGTGAAGAGCTTGGCTCAAGTCATTTAAACAACTAACAGAATCTGGATAAGGACTCTTGGCCATCGTGAGTCCTGTCAATGAATACTTAGTTACTTCTTTGTTCAGAATAGTGAAGAAATCCTATTCAGCTGGCTGGTTTTCTAAAACAAACGTCTATCCTTCCACCCTGTGAAGGGAAGGGAAAAAAAAAAAGTCTTATTTGCAAAGAATATGAACATATTTTAAAAAAACCAGCCCTATAAACCACCAACTCTCTTCTCCACTTTCCTTCTGACTGTACTAGTAAATGCCATTCTCCCTTTCAGACATAGAGGAGATTGCACTTCAGTTGCTTTCTTTTCTCTCTAGGGCAGTTATTTTCTCTCTGGTAACTAGTATCCATAGCACTTAAGACCTTGCAAATTAAAGCAAGAGCATTGACCTGCATCCTACAAAAAAAAACCCTGTTACATCAGTACAGATCCCAAAGCCAGAGGTATAATGAGTTTCTTAAGGAAAAGGTGCTAGGCAGGCAGAGAAGTGAAATGTTAAGTAGAGATCAGATTATGAGGATTTTATGGTATTTTTTAGAGGCCTCTCAGGCTTTATTTCTAGGCTACAGAACTGTCTCAGGAGTTATGCTGCCACTGGCAGAATCCTCCACATCTATGCAGTTGTAGCTGCAAAGAAAGCAACGTTCAATCCCAATTAAAATTTTCGAGCTTGCCTATGCAGCAAGATTCAGCAGTGTAACTACTGCACACAGCCTCTAATCATATCTACACAAACAGCTGGTGCTTAGACCTCCAAAAGTCTTACTTGGCCACAGAAGCAATGTCCCCTACAGTAAATGTCCACTATTATAAGCAGGCATCCTTTGCTCTTTCCTGATTCTGATTTATCTGCTTTGCACAGGGAGGTATTTTTCCATTGCACTAGGGAACTACATACTAGGAAATCAGCCTGAAGAAACTGTGATTCTGAGATGTGGAGTTCAGCACACGTGCGCAGCAAAGCCTTCTGCCACTTCATGGTCCATCCCTGCTTGGCTTAGCTCACACCATTTTCACAGCTACGGTGAGTTTACTAGGGCTTTCTGGCAGGCTGGTGTCCATCACAAATACATAGCTTGTGCAGGTACGTTATTCATATTTCAGCTGGTCAGCTGCAGTTTTACAAGCCATCCACAAAGCTACTGAAGAGCTCTTTCTGCAGTTCTGGCAGAATCGGAGAGAACAGCAGTTTGCTGCCCCCAAACCACATGGAAAAGAGGGGAGAAAGGGACCACTTGCTTCCAGAGCAGCTTTGCTTTGATCAGCTTCCTTTGGTGCAGAGCCTTTTCAGGGCTTTTGAAAGAAGTGTGGACTGGCTTGTGCTGCATAGCAAGGATGAGTTTTATCTTCAGGAAGACAAAAAGCACTTTCCTGGCAAGGCAGATAAAGTTTGCTCCTAACCTACGGTGGTGAAGAACTCCCTTTTCTGTAGCTAGCACAGTATGGAAAGCCACCACCCCTTTCACAGAACACTATCGGTCATAAACTAGCTGTGATGTGGACAAGCCAGCGTGGAAGTTAAGGTAAAAAAGGTCCTGTCTCTGTGTGTTGCCAATGCTGCTGAGGTTTCTGATAGCTCTGCATGCTATTTTCCAGTTGTGCCAGGGAGGGAATGGAGAGTACTCGTCTTCCCTCTGAGACAAACCTAAAAGCTCATCATTAGAAAGCAACACAGCTGCAGTGTGAAGTGGGGTGTCCTGACAGTAATGCCAGATTGTCTGGAAAGGGTCCTTGCTGATAGGATTTTGGGGTAATTACACTTCTCTTTTTTTTCTTTTCTTTTTTTTTCCCATCTGTGGCAGCGGGGGTGGAGGTAGGGTCACTCCAGTGGGAACAGCAGTGCTGTAGCCATTTCCCTCTGTTATTCTGAGAGACTCTGCCTCCCTGGCTAAAGCCTTTTGCTGTACAGTTGGATCGCAGAAAGGAACCACTGAGCTGTTGCCTAAGCAGCTGGAGAGTGACAGTGTGTGACTGCCCCGGGGAGAAGGAGAGGATAGATGACAATCAGAGGGGAAGGCTGGGGGCTGCTGAGCCGTAGCAGCATGCTGTGTGTTGCACAGCAATTGAGAGAAGGCAGCCGAGAATAGGGTTTTCCTCAGCAAGGCCCGAGGGGACAAGATTCAGAGATTCTCAAAAAAGCAGCAGTACCCCAGCTAGCGAATGACAGGAAGCTTTACGTTTTGCCTTTGAAAATAGGGACTTCTTGGCTGTTGTGGTACATGCAATTTTTCAGTTTCCTTCACATTTTCACTGTGTACAGTATGGCTACTACATAGTTTGCAAGACAAATTTCAAGATGGGGGATTGGTTTACTCATTTATTCAGCAATTCTTTGCAGTTTTAGACTGCCAGCTTGTGTTCTTATTAGGTGCATTTTACAAGAATCTGTGTTTAATGCTATCACTGAGCACTGAGGCTGGAAGGAATCAAGCGAGGTGATCTAGCCCAGCCCCAGGACCTGGGGGCAGAATCTGATCTCTCATTGCTTAGTGGTGCTTGTCTAACCTGTTCTTAACAGTCTCCAGCAATAGGTTCAGCACCATCCCTAAGCAATCTATCTTAATGGTGACCTGTTCTTGGGGTCTTCTTAGATAATTTTTCTAAAACTGTTCAAAATAAAAATTACCACTGTTGAACAAAATTATTCTGAAAGTGCAAATACACAAAACTGGAATCTGAGGAATTGAACAAATAACCCGAAAACAAAGGAGGTGGAAAGGGGAAGAAAAAGAATGTTGCAAACAATAGAATAAAAATATGCAGTCTGAGATTAGCAGCTCTTTCGGCTTTCAGCCTTTAACTGTATGCAGCTCTGCTGAGCCTTTTCATACCAGGCTGCTTTCAGAAATCTGTGGGACAGGCATGGAAAGGCGTGGAAGCAAGTCCACGTTTGGATAGCAGGGGGGAAAAAAATCCACCATTCCAGTTGCAACAGAGGAGGCATAACTGAGAGCGGTGAGAGTTAATTCCAATAAAAAAAGGGCATTTTTCAGTCTCAGAGAGCTAAAGCAAAATCAGTCTGGGGCACGTCCACACAGCAGTGACTTGGAGATAAGAAGTCACACTCAGGCTATCCTGAGGCAATCAGGTTTCTTTTAATACTGTAGGTGAAAATGTGCCAGCTAATTGGAAGTGTGGTCTAGGAAAACGCAGCTCTTAGCATAAATGCAGATATGCCATAGCCAAGGCTGGAAAAACATGCCAGAGGACAGAGAGAGCAATTTCAAATAAGCCTTCTTTCTAACAATAACAGTTGTTTGCTTGTGATTCCTATCATTTCTCACTGCATTTGAATGTCCTTTTAGTAGTCCTGGAGTATCTACCTCGCAAGCTGTCTGCTTCTAAATTGGCCTACCTGTGACACTTCTGTTTGCCTCCATGTCCTTCTGCTCCTCAACCTTGATCAGTCCTCTGTGCCAGAAATGCCCAGTTTGATCCCAAGAGCAATCCTCAGAGAATATCTTGAGGTTGTTAAGTATTTCTTCTTGACTTTTATCCTGAGACCAAGTGACGATGAAGAGCTAGCACTGAACACTGAAGAATTCTAAGATGAGAAATGTAATAAATGATCTTTTTATTCATTATTCAGTGTCCATGATTTAAAAAAAAAAAAAAATCTCCAGCTTAATTTTAAAATACTGCCCTTTTCTTTTGGAAAATTTCAACACTAGACTAGTAAATTAGTGATATATTTTGGGCTACTGGCAAAACCTTGAGGGCTTACCAGAGAAATGAGTGTAAAAATATACCAGGGAAACAGACATTGACATTATGGACCAAAAAGGTTACGTTTTCTCCCTGCTGCAGCATTGCATAACCAGAAAATGATTGGAATGATTGAGAAGTCATTGTTGTGATGAAGTCATAATAAAACGGTTCCCATAAAATTTCATTTTATTTCATGGTGAACATGACATAAATAGATATAGTTTTGCAAGCTTGCCTGGTGTACTGGGGGTTAACACTGCTGGTACCCTGTTACTATCTCCCTGTTAGTGCTGCTACTAAATGGAGTTGCTTGCTGATGGGATGCCAAGATTTGCACTTAAAAAGGAGCCTTGCTAAGTTTTGTACTGAGAAAAATAGTTGTGTACTGATTAAATACTATACTTTCAACTTGGAAAAAAACCACCTAGAAAATACTTGCTATGCCACAACACTCTGAAATGTACTTTGCAACAAAACTATCAAAAGTACCCAATTTTTCCCCTTGGCAAAAGTCTCAGTAAACACATTTCTTTGACAAAGTTTTCTTTTCAACGTCTGTCATGCCAGAGGTTGATGGGGGAGGGGATCTGCAAAAAGGAAATTTGTGCTTCTGTGGTGGAAGGAAAAGCATGAAAGAGGAAGGGTGAACTAAGGTTACTTGGCTGGATGTCTTGTAACAAATGTCTCCTTAGCATCACCTTTATAGTGAAAATTACAGCAGAAGATTGGTGGTTATCTTGGGCACAAAAGGGAAAAGGAAATAAATAAATGTGAAAAATACTCCACGATTTGGAGAATATTGTGAAAAAAATATTCTGTGAATTCTAGTGGACAAGCAGAAAAATACAAGCTACTTCTCAAGAAAATAGTATTTGTCAAGAGGTACATACCACATTCCTGCACTGTGCTGCTGCCTAACTGTGTATAGGACTCAGTCCCAAAAGCCATGAAGGCAGAGCTTGCTGGTCCATTCCATAGGTTCTTAAATCTACTTTAAGGAGCACAGAAGTTATTGCTTCTGAGGTTAGCACTTCATCCTGAAAAAATACTGCTATTCCCAGTGCACATCTTTATAATTATTACTGGAGTTACCAGAAAATGGAATAGAAAGATAGGATTCTGTGGCAAAATCCTGTCCAGCTCCTTGGGGTATAGGTAAGTGGTATTTTTAGAAGACTGCTCAGGTCTTCTGCTTCCTTGCAAGCCTCTCATTCCAGGTTTTAATGGATCTTGCTTTTACAAACCTTTCCCACCATGGCATTAGCAACAGGTTCAAAGTGAAGTCCCTAATGGATGTATGAGTCTGCGTAACAAGCAGTTAGTTCTCTGAATCCACAGGATGGAAAACTAAAAAGGACTGTCCTGGCTGTAGGCCAGCGTTCTGGTGAAAGGCAAAATCTAAGATCCATGATTCCAGAGCAGCAGGGGGCACATGAGTTCACAGTACAGCAAACCAATACGAGGAAACAGATCTGGAAGGGATAAAATAGGTAAACTCATCTGTTTAATGTTTTGAGATGTTAATCCTGGTACTGTGGGTAGCAAAAACAGCAAGTGTTTACCCTCACATTGGCATTACTATTCAAAAGCTTCCCACACAAACACAACACAGTGGACACACTAGACTTTCAAGCAGAGAACAGATTACATAGTATCTGGTCGTTTCCTATGTAGCAAGAATTGCCATGTGATGATACAGGGGTATTTGTTAGTCAGCAGGAAAGCTTGGTGTAAAGCTATCCCTACCAGAGAGGTTTGTGTCAAAGGGCTTTTAACCACAGGGCAACTGAGTCACAGGGCATAATGTTAAAGTCCCTTTCTGATTTCTCATCCATTTTAATCCCTAGAAAATGAACTGTCTCTGTGTTCAGACACCTTTCCCAACCTATTGTTCAAAATCAACTCACGTTATCTGCTCAGTGAAAAGTTCTACCTGCTCTCCCTGTTGGTTTCAATAGCACAGAAATGAAGACCAGCTATATGAAGATCAACTCAGCCTCTGATTTTTCCCTTGAGCTTCATCTCCTAGAGCTGCTCTACCTAAATCCCTTCTTCCTCAGAGACCCCGTTCCGACTCTCACTGTAGTAAGGCAAGGAAGCAGCTGTCTGCTCTCATGGGTCATAAACTCCCCTCTAGACATATTTCCAGTAAAAATCAACATCAACATAGGCTGAAAAAAAACAGTGTGATGTTGCTGTAAAAGCACAAATTTCTTTCCAAGGAATTTAAACTGATGAGGATAAGTGGAAAAGCCATGGACACAACAGTAGTGCTACACACACACATCAGTTTTTACACTCACAAAGCAGCAAAGTTACGTCGCATTAATGAACCTCTGAATCACATTCCACCATGTCTTCATTCTGAATTTAACTACTTATTTCACGTGTTAGAGGAGATGAGCTATCAAACTGGTTTAAAAGGCCTGAAATTCTCTTTCTGCTTTCTGTGACTTGGAATTTATTTTTTTTATTATTTATATATAGTATATATTTTATATTTTATGTATGTATTTAGGGATGGGATTTTAATAAAAATTTCTGTGGAGCTAGTTAGTAAACATAACAAAACCCCAAATAATTGAAAAATATGCAAAAAAAGAAAGTTATGCTAGTTTCATAGTCATCAAAATGCACTGCAGAATTACCTTTCTAGAGTAGGACAGTATATTTGAATCACTTCTTTTTGGTAAATAACTTCCACTCCTTTTTCCTTGTATGTCATACTGCTCTTTGTACGACTCACGACTCACGGTTTTTATTTTTAGAACACCTATGAGTTTCAGAGCTACTTTCAGGAGCAAAGGTTAGCAATAAGCAATCCTTAATTTTTCTAGGTTTCACAAGAACCATATGGAAAAGAACTTCTGGAAAGAAACGTATCACTTCTCTCGGGAAGAGACAACCAGAATAACAGGAGGTTATACAAAATCCTCACCCCTTTTTCCCCATGGAAAAAATGGTACCTCACAAAGATCATAGAATCATAGAAAAGTTTGGGTTGGAAGGGACCTTTAAAGGTCATCTAGTCCAACCTCCCTGCAATAAGCAAGGACACCTTTAATTAGATCAGGTAGGACGGAACCCTGTCCCACCTGACTTTGAATGTTTCCAAGGATGGGGCATCTACCACCTCTCCAGGTAACCTGTTCCAGAGTTTCACCACCCCCATTGTTAAAAATTTCTTCCTTCTATCTTGTATAAATCTTCCCTCTTTGAGTTTAAAGCTATTACCCCATGTTCTATCACAACAGGCCCTGCTAAAAAGTTTGTCCCCATCTTTCTTATTAGCCCCCTTTAGATACTGAAAGGCAGCTATAAGGTCTCCCTGGAGACCTCTTCTAAAATGCAGAATATCTCTACTTTTCCTAATTTTTACACAGTGCTGTGGCATGAAAACACAATCAAATCTTCAAGGACAACTTTTTACTCATTTTTCTTTATGTGGGAACTATGTGAGACTGCACATAGAGGAGCTGAGAACCTCTATTGCTGCTTTCCTTCCCTAAGTATTCTAGGAGTCCTCTGGAGAAGGCATGAATGCTCATTTCCATGTAGCCATCAGGCATGAACTAGTTTTAAGAGACTCTTATTGATTACAGAATTAAAATTTCCAGTACCTTCCTTTTTCATTCCTTTATCCTATATCCTCCATACGTATATACACTGAGATATAAATGTACCAAACCTGCAGCATGTTTTCCTTTACACAGACAAAAGGACATACAAAAGGGTAATTGTGTCTGTCTTGGATGTCTCTTATATTCTTGGCCTAGGTTCTAAGCAAAAGGACTTTGCAAGATATGTACTGATTTATATCAAGTACAAGATACATTAAAATCCTGCTTTTATTTTATGTTAATCAGCTTTTAATGTGAAGCGAAGAAATACAGCATTATTCAATACTTTGTCATGAATATCATGCAAGAATCTATATCCTCTCCACTCAAAGAAAATTTCTGAGGTTACAGCTCAGGGATACTGAAGTTCTATACATATTAATATTTGATGTCTGCTTGCTTTAACAGAACACAGATATGTAATTTAATGCCTGATGTTATTTTCTCTCTTTCTCTTCCTCTCTTTTTTTTTCTCAGAACAAATTATGACATCGACATCTAAAGGAATTTTCCGGCCATTTTTTATTATCTTCATTGTCCTTGGTTGTTTCATGGCATTTATACTAATCTATATCAAACCAACAAACAGCTGGATCTCTGGTCCTATAGAATCAGCCAGCTCAGTTTTGAAAATGAAGAGCTTCTTTTCTTCCAAAACGGATAATCTTAATGAGACTACTGTTTTGATCTGGGTTTGGCCATTTGGTCAAACATTTGATCTAACATCTTGCCAAACAATGTTCAATATCCACGGGTGCCATCTGACTATTGACCGCTCACTATATAACAAGTCCCATGCTGTTCTCATTCATCACAGGGACATTAGCTGGGATCTGACTAACTTACCTCAGCAAGCCAGGCCACCATTCCAGAAATGGATTTGGATGAACTTGGAGTCTCCAACTCACACACCACAAAAGAGTGGCATTGAACACCTCTTTAACCTGACCCTGACTTATCGGCGTGATTCAGATATTCAGGTGCCTTATGGCTTCATGATGGTCGGTACAAGTTCCTTCACATTTGAAGTGCCAAGTAAGGAAAACCTGGTGTGTTGGGTTGTAAGTAACTGGAACCCTGAGCACGCTCGAGTCAAGTATTATAATGAGCTTAGCAAATACATTGAAATCCATACCTACGGACAAGCCTTTGGAGACTACGTCAATGATAAAAACTTGATTCCAACTATCTCCACCTGCAAATTCTACCTTTCCTTTGAAAATTCAATCCACAAAGATTACATTACTGAGAAACTTTACAATGCTCTTCTGGCCGGATCAGTACCAGTTGTACTGGGCCCTTCCAGAGAAAATTATGAGAATTACATTCCAGCAGACTCTTTCATACACGTGGAAGATTTTCTCTCCCCAAGAGAGCTGGCAGAATATCTTCTGATGCTTGACAAAAATAACAAGATGTACCTTAGTTATTTCAACTGGAAGAAGGATTTCTCAGTGCATCTTCCTAGGTTCTGGGAATCACACGCATGTCTTGCTTGTGATCATGTGAAAAGACACCAGGAATACAAGTCAATTGGAAATCTAGAAACATGGTTTTGGAATTAATTTGTGTGTGTGTGTGTGCGTGTGTGCACTTTTTTGAAGAAGCCAGAAGAAACTTCAGTCCAAGTGGAGAGAAAAGGAAAAGAGGGGGGAAAAAAAAAAAAAAGAAGGAGGAAAAGAGAACAAAACAGAAGGAAAAGAGAACTTTGTCATGATTTATCAGCTATCCTCTTTTGGCTATCCTATTTATATTTTGTAAGAGATTTTAAAAGATCAGCAGCAGCAGTCATCAATACTGAGTTTTAAATTATAATGCACATACGAATTTTGTGCACTGAAAAATATTTGTTTACTATAATTTTTAAACAAGATTTTCCACATTTTCTGTGAGATATGTCCCCATTGTACACTTAAAGTAATCATTTTTAACACTTCTTTTTTATTTTTAACATTACACTTGCTGTTTAACCTATTTGGAAAATGAGGACACAACTTTTAAATGCCAGAGAGAATTTTAAGAACATAATTTGCTGTTTCAGTCCAAAATGTGTGTAATATTTAAAGACAGTAAAGTTTTTTATGGTTCACCTTACATTTTAAGAACACAGTAAAGTTCAATACCTACCATTATTCCAGTGCACCCCCTTTTAAGGGTGATGAACCTAGAAATACAGTTTTTATAAGGTATTACAATAGTAGACAGTCTTTGTTTCTAAAATAATATGTTTCCTAACCGATATCTCTATTAAGTTACTTTAGGAATATATCTTTTCTTACCCTCAGAAGAATAAAGAAATCAGACATAGAGAAGATTAGCAGCCTTAGTGATCAAAGCCCAGATCCATCCAATTTTTAGTGCATTTAAATGTAACATGTCCTTAAGTGTATCAAGTATTGTTTACCTGAACCAGAGTTGTAAGTGGTGTTATACTGATACAGAGATCGACAGATTTTAACACAGGCATCTGCCTCCTGCACTGAATTCAGCTGGTAATAATGGATTTTTATAAATAGCTTGTTGAGAAATTTTAGCAATTTCTCTCCTATGATTTCTTAAATAGTTATGAATTTGTCCTCAATTCTGTAAAGATTTGTTGAACTTTATTTGTAGCTGGACAACTTGTTATGGATCACAAATGTGGAAAAAAAATGACCAATCAGTTTATTTTCTAAAAGAAAAATGCTGAAATTCAGTAAATAAGTTATCAGGCTGACATATTCAACCATTCAAGTTATTAAGCTAATGAGTTTTGTTTTTTGAAAATATTTTATGTGAAAGATATAAATGAATGCACTTATGCACTCTTAAGAGCAGCAGTTGCTATCAAAATTTGAATATATAAATAGGTTCTTAAGTATTAAATTTGCTCTGATAGCAAAATACAAAAATGTGATTATTGTCATGATTGTTTGAAGTGTTTGCTTTTAACATGTGTCACTTGATTTTATTATTTCTTTCTTTCAACTAGGACTTAAATATCTGTTTGCTATATATATTCGTATTTACAAGGTTGGTTTGATGACAGAAATGTATGGATATGTTTTGGTATCAAGTGAAAGCAGATCAGCTTGTTTTTTCAGGTCAAAAAGTTACAAATCACACCTTCTACTGAAGAAGAAAAAGTTTAACTGGAAAAACGTCAGCTAATGTGATGTGTGTGACCTTGATCAAGCGAAGTAGTTGATCAAGTACTTAAGATTAAACTTGCAGGCAACAACGTTGCTGAAGTAAGGCAATAAGGGATAAACAATGATAAACATTTATCAAAAGATAAGGCGGCTTGTCAGATACCTTTTTTTCACCCCAGGCTGGAATAGAAACACAGAAGGCTGTAACAGTATTGTAGTTACATTTCTAGAACAGGAAACTCCAAGGAAAGGTTATAAAAATACTTGTTCTCTCCCTGTGGCTTCAAAAGCTGTTTTCTGATCCAAATATTTATTTATACTATTTATTGCTGTCTTTAAAAGCTAGTTTGCAATATACTGTGAAACTCCTAAACTCACCAGCATTCCAGTTCAAATCAAGATGAGCTTACTTTGCAAATCACTGCAATATAAAGAAAACCAGTCTTATAAAAACCAAGTCCTGACACGGATGTAATGTGAGTAGTATTTCTATCGATTTTGAAGGCAAGTGGCTATTGCCTACAGTCTGCCCTACAGGACATCATGCCTTTTGTTTTCAGGAGGCTGTGAAATTCTCCATCACTGAATACATCGCTGCTTTGGCTGGATAATATGATACCCTTGATGCTGGAATTTGGAAGTTCTTTGCATTGATCTCAGTGGAAATACATTCACTTCTTAGTAAAGGTGCACAGTCCCTTATTTCATCCCTTATTCCAGATAGTGGGAGACGTGCTGTGTATTACAAGGCTTTATGTCAAATCAGACTGGTTTCTTGGCATCAAGATTCAGCCCATAATTTCTTATATTAATAAGAAGTAAGCACAATAATAGGGCTTGTTACTATAATTATCAATCAGTGTATACACCAGAAAGTTTTGAAATATATGCTAAATTTTAAGCCGGTACCTCTGTGAGTACTGGATCCAGTCAGCATGGCTAATCTTGGGCTGAATTTTAAGTAATGTGAAAGTCTTTTGCCAGAACTGGAAAGAGAGTTGTTCTCTTCACAGAAACTCCACACAAGGCTTGTATACTTTGTGTTCAGGATGCACTGCTAAAATTGTGTCAAAGATTAATAAAACAGTAGAGAAATCTAATCCAGATGGAAACAACCAAGAATCATGACCAAATCCTAAACAAAAGACGTGACCTTAATGCCTCACTGAAATTCTTGACGTGTGTGGGCTGGAACGTATGTGAGGCAGCCATTTTATCAAGATTTCAAAGTGATTTACAGGTATCAAGCCTTAAGCAGTTCTGGATGTAAAGAGCTTTACTGACAGAAGATGAAGTATCTTCAGGCATGGTGGTAAATGAGATAAAGCAGAGGACGTAAAGCACCTGGACTCCAAGCATGCATAAAAGCAGTCTACCTAGACCAACACACCTCACTCACAGAAGACTGATCTCACTCAATATATAACATTAAGCATTGTGATGTCTGTGCTCCAGGAACAGCAAGCACAAAAAGACTCAAATAGTAAATCACTGTGAGGGAGAATGGGCAAAACCAACTATTTATGGACGTGTAAATTACATGGAATTAGTTAAAACAGAGAAAAAGATATTACTTATGCCTTGGTACCACTGGCAAAAGAAGATAGTTGTACAGGAAAAGAGAAATGAAAGACAAGAAATCACACCATTTCTTACTATTTTCTCAACAATTTTATTTCAGCCATTCAGTTTCTTTTACTTGCCAGCCCACAATAATCTTGCATATGCACTTGTCACAAGTTTACTTGACAGCCACTGAGGAGAGAGAGTAATCAATTATTCTTTCTTTTACAATGGCTTCTTTTGGAGGCTTTTAGGCTCTCTGCCTTGCACTGAGCTATCAACATCACTGCCTTTCTCAGCGTGGAAAGACAGACCCAAAACAGATAAAATACTAAGTGCAGGTGCATTGCTACCCCACTGAATGTGAACACACATCAGAGGAAACTGGCAGCAGATCCTTCTGAAGCAGTTTTCCTTTTATTTCACAGATGCTCAGTGGCCACAGCAGCTCCTGCCCAGTATGAGATCTCCATTCCTTAGCGAATCCTGGTTGCCGGTTTCTTTGAACACCTCTTGCCATCCGAGATGGCTGTACTCACAACGAACAAGCAGCCCGAGTGAGGCCCGCAGACTGTGTGAGATGAAGACAGCAACCTATTTGTCTTTTAAGAAACAGATCGAATAAAATGAAAGTTGGACTGAGAGACCACGGATGTGGGGATATATAGAGTTTATGCAGGCTGAGGAGGATATGGGAAATTGGCACTACTGAGCGCAGTAAACAGCTACTTACTGTTTCTCTAATTGGGCTTAAAAAAAAACCCAAACAACACGTAATTTTCTCCCTTCTCTAATCAAGCAAGCTTCAGTTAAATAACCAATAACTGTTGCTGATTATTCAAGTATGGGACTCCTGTTGGCCTTGTATTAGCTCTTTTATTAGCTAAAATATAACATTCGTGGGGAAGAGTGAAGCCTGTCAGTAAGCTAATCACATTTCTTATCTGAATTCAAGAATCCTTATATTTATTTTCTTTTCTTTCTTGATTTTGAAGTAAATCTTCATGTCCTCATGCAACAATGCTTTTTGGACTTGATTCGAGAAAGACCTTAAGCACATGGATATGACCATGAGACTCAAGCACATGCTTAAATTCACGAGCATCTTAAATTCTTTAATGCATTGCAGCTTCAAAGAGTATGGGTTTTATTGCCTTTGGGAACTGTGCCAGAGAGCACAGTCTATAGTCGAGAGGCAAATTTGTGGCCTCCTTTGCATCACGTGTGCCCATCCTGTGAATGGACTGGGTACTCCACACTGAAAACTGCTTGGGCTAATTCTGGCTTAGTGTCTGTCCAATATACCTTAGCCCCACTCTTCTGCTTCAGCATGCTCAGTGTGCCACCAATACCTCGTGCCACCACGCAGCAATGGCACTCCACCTTACAGCCTCCCTCTGCCAAGCAGGGTGAGCGAACTTGCGTGTGATACAAGGCAGTGAGAGAAGCTGAGATTTGCTGAGATATAGGTTTTCAAGGGGTGTCCTCGGAAAAAAGCATAAAACCCAGTCCTGTGTGCATCCTTTTAACCTGGACTGAGCATGCTCTAGCGAGGGTCACTCTCAGCTATATCTGATTTTCCTCTGGGAGGAAAATATTGGGTTCGGTCTACATGAGAGTCTGTGGGTGAACAACTGTGTGTGCAAAGCTGGAACAAGAGCTATGTCTGTGCAGGCTGACAAGGAGGCTTCTGACCTATTTAAACCTAATGGTGAAAGTTAATCAAATACTCAAGTGTTTCCTTGGTGAAAAGTAGTACATTACTCAGAAAAGAGTCCAGAATTAGTATTTGTTTACCTACTAGTTGGTGGGCTTTTTCATTAATATTGGCTGACAGTTCTGTTTTGTTTGTTTGTTTTTAATATAAGTGATTTTAAAATGTTAGAAATCAATCAATATGATTCATAAAAAAATAGTCATTTCAGCTTCATTTTTCACTCCTTGCTCAGGCAAATCTTCCATCGGAGTCAGCAGGTGATTTGGGAGATTCCCATACCAGTACTACAGGAATGAGCCTAGAGTGGAATGGCTGGGGTAAAAAAAAAACTTCTTATTCATGGATGGTTCCCTTCTAATATTTGAATAACTAGTTTGAGTGCTATAGCCAATTCTACCTTCAGAGAATCAATTTTAAATTCATGCTGGTTAGATATGTTCATGAAAGGTACAGAAATGCCAAGAAATTGATTAAATAAACCATGCAGTAGTAATTTTAATTCATGGCACAAATGCCACGGAGCGATACAGATGATAAAACCATAAACTCATGAGAAATAATTAGGCCTAGAGACATCACCCTGCAGTTTTCATATTGAAAAAAGTCAGTTCATTACTCTATTGGAAAGGTAATTAATTGGGAATCTTTTATGTTGCTGTATTCTCTATGCAATTAACTGAAACCAACAGTCTCTGTGCAGTGAATAGTTCAGAGATTTGCTCATGTGGCAGAGAGCCTTTCACCTCCAGGTTAATAGCCTGAATTACGAGTAGGCTGGTACAGACCGCTGTTTGGCAATCTCTAGTAGACGACTCAGTGATCTCAGTCAGGTTTCTCACTCCTGCTTTCAGCCAAGAAGGCAAAGAACTGAACCCAGACTCATCTGACACCTTCTGTGTGTTTCTCAGCACGCTCACGGGGTGGCTTAGGATGGTCTCTCTCCTGCCTGTACCCTGCACCAAGCCCGTATACGATTACGCAGAAGACTTTGTTGCTCCAAGAAATAAGAGTATTGGCATTTTTTTGAAGCACGGTGCCAGTGTGTATAAACGAAGTATTCATATATGGGGGAACTCTTCATTAACATTCTAAAGTAAATAATTAGTAGGAATATCATTTAATCATTGCAAATTGGCAGCAAAAGTAATTGTTTGTTATTTTTTACATTAATTAGTCCAGTAGAAAGCAGGTTTTGATGAAACCTTATCCCCCTAACTTGATACAGCCTGTTTGGATCCAGGTACAGGGTCATGCATGATAGCAAAATTTGAAAGATATATGGTAAACCAGCACATATACATATAAAGTTGGGATAAATTTCCCATAGCCTTGAAGCTGTAACTAAACACTTTAGCAGTCACCAGATGAAAAATGTTCCCATCAATCTTTTTCTTTGTAATGGCATAGGAAAAGCCAGTCTGATAAATGCTGTTCGGCAAATAAATTTACGATAAAATCTGCATTCTCCTTTGCTGTTTTGTTTTGTAACACACATGTTCTAAGAGATGATATTAAGAAGTTTGGAAAGTTAGCTCCCTTGGTGCAATTTAATGTTTTAAAGATTCAGTAGATATACTGAAATGAAGAAAATGAGAAACTTTTCCATCTACACAAAATCCTAATGTGCCAATCTGTTTCCAGTGAATGAACAAGACAGTTAAATATACTGACTTTTTATTAGGATTTGCAAAATCTTCTATTAACGCACTGTAATTTTGCACTATTTTGTAAGAAAAGAAAAAAGGAAAAAGAAAAAAGGAACTGAAAAAGAAACAGAAAAAAAATCTAAAAATAGATGCCAAATGTATAGTTTGTAAAATACTATTTTTCTTATATAAGGTGTCATCACATTGTGAATCTGTGTTATTGTAAATTGTGAAAAATGTGATGTACTGTTGTGACACAGCCTACAAAGGGCCATTTCTAACACACAGATTAGTCACCTGGACTTGTTTATAAGAAACATATTCATAAATCTGAGATCACTTTTATACTTATTTTTTGTAGACTATTTTTCCACATTTACAACACAACTGTTATTTTATACCAAACATTAATTTTGCTTTAAAATATTATTTGAATAGGTGGGTGGGTGTCTTAAATGTGCCAGAGATTTAAAACTGTAACAAAGATAATTCAGAAAGTATTCTTTGCCAAAACGTAATGCTACTGAAATCGAAGATGTTTTGTTGAACAAGCAGACACACTGTCAATAAATAATAGTTTCTGTTCCGTGATAATGGTGATAATGTCACTTTGCTGGGATAAATGTCTGGTAGTTATAAGCTGCATTTCCCTTCTGTCGTTCTGTATGTTGGGGAAACAAAACTGGGTGCCATAGCTGAATGTCAGAGATATTCAGCCACTCACATAACGTGCCATGGACTTGACCTCCAAAATATATTGATGAGAATTGGGAGGAAAACCCTCAAGCTCCTTCTCCTGATTCAAACCCCCTTTCTGTGGTGGGTCACATTAAAATGGGACGGCTGACACATGATACGACCTCACTAAAGATGTTAAGTTCTGTATGCAGAGACATGGGACCACATTTACCTTCTTAGTGCAAGATAAGGACCAAAGTCCCTTTCTTGTGTATTTGAGCTTACACACATAATATTGAGTCGGATCTGATATGAACGCTTGCTTCATGTTCTCAGTTAATGATATTCCTTGTACTGACAACCTAATTTTTATGTTTTATAGTGTATATATATATATATATAAAATGCATAAATTCATGTGTAAGAAATAGTAACCATGGAAAAGTGAATTTTAATAAAAGTAATGAAAACCATTCTTATCTGCAGGCACATTTTAAGATGCCATGTTAAAAAGAGATCTTGTAAAAAGCTGTATTTTTTATTTATTAGTAATTGTATATTTTACCCCATGACCTAGACATTTTATAACAGGGGTTCTACCAAGTTGTTTCTTTGTTCCCTTTGAACAATATCATCACTCTGAGATGCATCTGAAAATTGTGGAGACTCAACTATTGACGTTTTTCGGTATTTTTTTAATTTGATGTTGTTGTTAAACTTTCTTCTGATTATCTATATCTATGTTCAGAATTTTCAACAAAATTTGACAGCCATCAGAAGACATCTACTGTATGAAACTACAGGTAACTGTAACCATTTCAAGGACTTTCATCATTTATGTGAAATTAATATTTCAGAACTCTGATTCTAAGATGGTTAACAAGCAGCTCACTGACTCTTATTTATTGAGCACTGGAATTCTCCCCAAAGGATAAACACTGAATTATGTAAATAATAGTGCTCTATATAAGCCTAACAAATTATTGTAATAGGTATATTTAAAATAAAAAGAGAACATTCTAAGTGTACTATAGTCTTTGATCATTATTTCATAGGTCTAATGCCATCCCTTTTCTTGCAGTAGTTCTCATCAAAAGCCTGATCTAAAGACTGTTGCTAGTCATTCCCTTGACTTCTGGCTGAGATCTCACTAACACGATTTTAGTTCTTTTTAAGCTGCTACACATTAAATCCTCCTAATTGTTCAAGGTCAGACTGAATTCACACAGACTCTTGCAAGAATTTGCTGTGTACAGCAAGCAACACAGCTGAATCAGTATGGTACTGCAACTGAGGCTGCTTTGATTTGCTTTTAACAACATAATTATGCAGCACTCTTTCAGCAATCACTTGATTTTTGTAAAAATACAAGGCATTTGCTACTGAAAAATGGAATTTATTAGGTGTGTGTCACCTTAAAAAAATTATCTTTACAAGTTCTCAGAAGAGTAGAGTCGTAATTTACATGTTTATATTTCATTGATTTATCTACTGTACAAATAAACTACATTTGCCAAGCTTAACTGTATCTAAAATAGCAAATGGTTAACACAATGCTGTTAGTTTTATTTTTAAATACATATGCAATAAATTGAAATAGCTGCCACTAAAATAAATGTAATAAATAATGCAGTATAGCCAGCAGAGCAGAAAATTTGGTCCCAGTGATTGCAAAGATTATCTAAGACAGAATATTCTGTCTGGCTGCTGTGCAGCTTGAAGAATGGGTTGGGGTCTTCAAAAATCCTTTTCCTTTCTATCAGACAGGCAAATTAGCTTTCCCCTTGAGCTAACAAAACTTTGCCAATTTCTTCAAAAATTTTTTTAATTTATGCCATTTTCTCAAATCAAACTTATCATCATCTTGAACTCATTCCTGACAAGTGCAGAGACAGACCAATTTTTCTATAGTACATGGAAAAGAAGTCCCTGACACATTTCATTCGTTTGTATTTCTTGCATTCAAATACCACTTCAAAAAGTCAATCTAGGACAAAACATCCAACTTTCTGTCTTTAAAAGAGAACATTTTTCTGAAATGATCCATTTCTTCTTCCACTCACTTGCAAACTCCCCCCGGATACAACAGCCTACTGGCCACAAAACCTTGTGTGTTTGGAAAGCCAGCTCTTCACCCCTGAACATCAGAAGCAGCCAAGTAATGATCTGCTTCTGAAAGCAGAGCACTGGAGTGAAACCTAAACAGACTGGTCATGCAGAGAAGGTGTGGGGGTTTCTAACACTGCCAGCAGCGGGGGGCTGTTACAGATGCTGAAGCCACACCTGCAGATTCTAAGGCTGGTGCCGCTACAACCTCCTCAAGCGGTGAAACGAGCAATAAACCCCCCATAAGCTTTACACAGACTGGTCCTTCAGCACAACACAGTTCGTTGAGCCAGCCGTGCAGCCAGCATGAGTCTGAGAGCAGGCCAGCACCTGGCTGCGAGGCCAACGGAGAAGGTAAGGCAGACAGTTATGATACTTCTGGGTCCGTTACCTGGTTGCATCCCGGCTCACCACACCACAAAATGCCTCACGGCAATTCTCACGCTGACTAAAACAGCAGCTCCCTTTCAGGAAATACATTGTCCCAATATCTGTTTTCATTCCAATAAAGTCTTTGGATAGGAAAACAAGCCTTTACGCCAAAGACCTGGCTGCAGCTTAAGGTCTCTCAGAGCAGATGTCTGCACATGGTGTATAGAGGTGCAATGAATTCCTAAGTTCCCACTACGTGTAAAAGAGTCACAAGTTTAAAACAGTAAATGGAGTCTGAGAGCAACTCAGCTCACCTACTCAGGGTATCTTCATCTTTAATCCTGCTTAAGACTGCATTAAAAAATAACTTATTAACTGGGAGTTCAATGATAATTATTATTACAATTGATTTTGAAGTACAACGGATCGGAAAAATGAAAGAAAACAAAGCTGCTTGTGTTGAAAGGTGAAAAATTATCAGGTTTCATTTTTGCAGTCTAAATTAGTTGTTTGTGATGTTCTAATTAATACTTTTATGAAAGATCAAAATCACTGTCAGTATTTTCGCCTTTAATAAAATACTTAAGATTTCAGTAGCAGCTAAACTAATACTAATAATAATTTGAGAAATTTCATACTAATTTCAACACTTTTTATGAGTTGTTTCTTTTTCCCAAAGGAGGCTATTTTTCAGTGACAGGATTCTTGAATGAGGAAAACGTTACATACTGCATTTTCATTCTTCTCTTGGTTTTTGTCACCTGAACTCTGTCATGTGTGAAGAGCACATACTCAGTGGGATATGGTTAATCAAAACGGAAGAGTTGTTGCAAAAGGTTTCTAAATAATTTCTATATAGTGACAGACTTGCTGCCATACCACAATCATGTTATTCCTGCAACAGGAGCAATCATCTAATAGCTGATTGCCATCTTTCAGACACGTTCTCTCAAGATATGAAGTTCACTCTGGCTTTTAAGCTGCTCAGTCTTGTTATTAGCACCTTTACAGCTTCTGGCATTTGTTGACATTGTCTCCACCTTATGTCCCCTTGTTTCCTCAGCCATATTATGCCCTCTCCTTCTACATCGACTCTGTATTTTCACATTCTCTGTCAGCATTTCGACATATGAAAAAAAGATCCTTTTCCAGCTACAATGATTCAAGGCTCTGTAACCTTGAACTAGTGAGGGCTACACCCCTACACCACTGCCCCTTCATTGTCGCTAAATTAGATTTAATTCACTGATAAATGCACTGAAATGAAATGTAACAAGGTACACGGGCAATCAGGTACTTTTTAATTAGTTCTGCTTGTCAAGCAAATATATTGTAACGCAATCAACCGGATGTGTCAATTACATCCAAAGTGGTGGTTTTACCCTTGAAACCTTTTATTCTTATATAGCTCCAAGCTGCCGTGCGGTTACACTGTACCAGACCCAGGCTTGAGCTCAAAGACAGCAAGCGACACGGAGGGGACAGACCCAACAGCACAGGATAACCATTTAGTCAGTTGTTATCCAAGATTCCCTGATTAATAAGGGGGAAAAAAAAGATACAGCTAGATAGAACATATAATTTACTGCAGTGATACCTGCCTGCGCAGGCTCAGCTCCTGTCCAGCAGCTTTTATCAGCTCTGTCTCAGCACAGCCCCTGAGCCTGCACCCAGCATCCTGGCAGGCACAGAGCACCATACGGGCCCACAGAGCTCCCCAGCGCCCTGGACAAGCTGCCCAGCAACAGCAAGTACAGAAGCATCTCCAGGCCTTCCCGAGAGCTGGATAGCACTGCCTGGCGAGCAGGATTGAGCCTGTAGGCCAACCATCAGCCATACGAGATCTGGGTCAACAGGAGAGTGTGTTGAAAAGTGCAGCTTTCTTCGTCTCTGTCTCTTTTCATGTCTTTCATGTTGGATGCCTGAAAAATTCTTTTATCTTCCATTTGTTTGATATTAAAAAACATCCTCTTTCCCACTAGCTCTGAATGCAATGGCACTTAATATTATCACTCAAAACCTCTTAACAAAAATTACAGAACCAAAACCTTAATCTTTGTAGTGATTTTACATGTCTCTGATGCATTACATTTTAGTTTGTGTTCAAGATGAATGCTTTATACAGATAAACATATTGTAAGCAAGACAGAGCTCAATTACCTTTTTCGTAAGGCTCAAATATGTATTTACAAATGAAAACACGGTTCATGAGCTCTATCTTATCAGCAAAAATATGCAGGAATGTGCACCATGGTGATAATAATTCTCACTGCTCCAAATCCCATTCAACCAAGGAGATCAAAGAGTTAGTGAAATAAATCTGACCCTTCAGCATTTATAAAAATGGTTTTCCTTGATGCAGATTGTAGACTTACACAGTTTTGAGACTCCTTCCACACTTAAGTAAAGCACCTGCATGAGTGTTTGCAGAATTAGGGCCTTTACTTCCCAAACTCCTACCTTGCATAAATACTCGTGTTTTCATCATCCACATTAAAGAATTGAGTTTATGAATGACACGATACACTTCAGCTAGGTGGGCTGTCTGCACAGCCCAGCGCGGTCATGAGCAGAATGGAATCTCTCAGCTGTTGTACATTGTAGCTGTATAGCAATACAAGCGCCTGCCTGCACTGTCCCAACACCTGAGCTAGGTCACCTCGAACCATTGCACTTCTGCAAGGGATCTGCTAAACCTTTCCTCTCTGGGAATCTCTAGAATCCTCCCTGAAAGTTAGTCAGAAAATAGGCCTAAGGCGGTTTTCTAAATTTCTTAATCCCATAATGAAACCTGTGACTGAGTCACCTGTGAACATCTCCTTGTGGTGGATATTAATGCATACCTTTGTGAAGCAGTTGACTTTACAAATGACCACACCGTTAATAAAGATGTCTCAGAGGTTCTTCTCTTAAACTCTCAGCACAATCATTTTAAGGCAACTACAGCTTGTCTTCAGTGAAACATTTAGATGGTTTGCAAAATATTTAATGCTAATATCCTTACTGAAGAGGTAGCTGTATTCTCCCTACCAATTGCTTTTCTACTCTGTAGCCTTCTGTCTTTATTCTACAGTTGCTGCCAACCTGATATCTAAGAGTTCAGGCTGGCCTGGAAAGGACACATTAGAGGCCAGAACACCCAGAGCTAGCAATTCAGAGCAAACCTGAGCATACTCTTCATACTTAAGCTTAAAATTACTTATGAAGCTGTTTGGCTGCTCTGGAATCTCAGTGCTTCAGTAGGTAAACTATTCCTTCTCATGGAAGCCCATCTCATCTTGTGACAGCACTGCTCTTCATCTTAAGAGGGAAGAAATTCTTATTTCTCTCCCTTAAGTTTACCATCATGATGTGATTTCATAGTGTTGCATCCCTTCTCCATTTTTAGTTTGCTCTTCCATTTGCTTTTCACTTCATGTGTTTGCCATACCCTGATATTCTTAGCTGTCAAGAGGAATTTATTCTCCCTGAATCTGAGTGACTGGACAGCTACACAGTATTTGAGGTTGCTGCAGCTGCTTAATAGCAGCAACTTCAATACTACTTCTCTAAAATGATTGATCCCTTTTCGATCTTCCTCTCCAAAGAGACCTCTGTTGGTGATGTCTCTGGTCTGATAGTGATTTCTTTTGTTCTCCCAACAGCTGATTGCTTCAGTTTGAGGGCATTTCCCAATTACTTTCCTTTAACTGTTTCTCAGTCCCTTATTCCCGCTCCAGGAGAATTCCCTTCGTTCATTAACCAGCTCAGCACCCTAGTGTTATCTAAAAGACTTACATAACTTTTGTTTTCCTAATTTAACATATTAGCATAATATAATTGAAATTGCTTGTAAAGTCCAGAAACATTAATTTCAAGGCATTGTTGATTGCATTGTTCTAATACTTGCAGTAATATCTCCATTGTATGATACTACACCCCCCAAGACAGAAGAATACACGCTTAATAAGCTTTGTTATCTCCTCTGAAGCTAATTACTTCTGTGGCTTTTGCTTCACAGTGTATTCTGGTTTTAAAAAGTTTCTCAAAACATCCCTCTCCACCACCATTTTTAACCTAGACAACATGCTGCTCTTCCTCACTCTATTTACTAAATAGCAACGCCTCTCCACAGCAGTCTTTCAGTGAAGTTCATCACCAACCTCATCCTCTTAATAGACATTCAGTTCTTTTAAGATCATTTAACAGAGGAAGCAATGAAGCCTAGCTTTATTAATTCAAGTCTTGTGGTTGGATTCTCTAGCATATAATTAGGTGTGATTAAAGTTTTTCTCACAATCAGGACAGTCTTAATAGCTCTCTCTTGTGGATTCCTTAATGTCTCTGGAGGGTTGCAGGTTTTATTGCAGAAGGGAGATTTTACAGGTCTATTTGAACTATCTACTTCCCCATTTTGATTAACATTATGTGAACATATTATCTTTGCATCTACTAACACTCTGAAATTGGCTCATATGCTGATAAGTTATGAAGTGTGAAAGAGACAGCCAAAAAGGGAAACACAGGTAGAGACAGGCAGAGAAGGAGAGAAAGTAATTACTTAAGCCTCATGTCCTTTGGAAATGTCTAAAATATCTAATTCTGATACATATCTCTTTTCACCACACAGCAGTATATGTACCTTTTGCACACCCTTAGAGAAGCACAAGTTCAACCTTTCACCTTCCATGAAGAAATACGGCAGACAAAGCCAACCTCTGCGCTGAAACAACCCCTGCTTCACTTTTAATCCAATTTCAGACCTCGACCTTCTTCCACAGACTGTCTTGATTTTGTTCCTTCCACACAATATTTCTCTTCTTGTCTCACCTACAAAGACTATATTCCCCAAGCGTCCAGATAAAATATTTTAAACAGGAGAATGACAGCTAAGAGTTTTTGCTAAAGAGCAACCATTCCCCAACTGTTCACTCAAACACAAGCTGCTCACAGATAATCATGCAGCCAAACAGCCATTAAAAAACAATTTTTAGGCAGCCTACAATACTGCATATTTGGGCATCTGCTTGTGTCTGCTCTTGGAGACGGACCACCGGGTTAGATAGAGTTCTAGTTTAACCCAGTTTGATCCTTCTTATGTCCTCACGCAGAAGTGTCATGGTGAGCTTTCCATGACACTGTCTGAAAACTGACTCACAGGTGCCAGGGCTTTTCATTCCCAGAGACCAATGGCAGCACCAACTGCCCAACTTCTAAAATCCCTTTCTTAGATACTCACCAATCTGCCTGCACTCTTCAGGCAAACCCGGTGGCACGCGACCCTTCCGGTCAGCCTCGGTTATGGCATCAGGTGGCAGGATGTCTAACAGCATCGCTTCTCTCAAAGCAAGTCTGCTGTGTGAGTTAATTGAAAGCTTTTCTGGCTGTACCTGCATTAACTTACACAAGTGTTAAACAACATGCAGGGGCACATAAGCCAACGACACATCTCAGAAGAAGCAGCTTGTGGATAGAGCTATCTCATACTACTACTGAGCATCAGCACCATGACATCGTATGTGGAATCACAAGTAGGTTTTTTGGTACCATATTTCTCTGTAAAATGCAGACATGTTTTCATTAACTAATTCCAGAGCCAGCATTAGCCTCTGGGAGCCACAGATGATTGAAAGACACAGATCCTTCAGTCCTTTCTCATGAACATGAGAAGAATTGTCTTTGCTTGGGTGCATGCATCACTGCAGCTTTCGACCCCGTAGAAATGCTTCCCTTGCCTGCCCTTAAAAGTGACTGGGGAATGCTCAAATCTCTCTGAAATCTGCCTTTCAGGAAATTATGCCCCAAACCTTCAAAGGTAGGTACAGGCAGTGGGAATAAGACATAAGGCCACTTTTTCCATCATGTTCCAGGCTTTGTTATCTGATGTGTAGTATTATAGTGTTAGACTGATCCCTGGTACCTTTCATGCCTCAGGCCAGATACTGCACTCCCAGAACCTCCATAGCACATTTCAGGAGTCATCTCATGCCAAGAGGCACTTAATATGAGACTACTCTCTTCTGAAGGATAGACTTAACTAGTGCATACACTGGCTAGTCCCAGAGAATGGTCATGGACATATTTCACTAGTGAAATGCAGTTAAAGGTAAATATAGATTTAAGCATTTAATACTATGTACTTATTTAAATTCTTGAACAAAGTCTTTTTCATGAACTAAAGCAGTATCACATCCCACCACCTGCAAAAAGGCATTGTCAAATTCTCTGGGGATAGTAATCATGTTATGCTGAAAGAGCTATAAACTCGTTTAGGAAAAATCTTTTGCTGTTACAGTTCAGTGCATGATCAATTTGGCAGCATTCTGGCAATTCACACTCATGTATTTACTGTGAATTTGGCCCCTTTTTAGTGGCAATTTCTTCTTAATGAAAACAAAATTTTACAACCAGTATTACATAAAATGTGAACATAATTTATGGCTAAATTTTGTCCTGTTTCATCACCTTCCCTCCCTTGATTACTATGAAAGTCCTCCTGCAGAGTTCAGCCGTGTAACAGTGAATATAATCTGTTTCAGATATTTGGAAAATAGATAGCTCTTGATTAAAGAGTTCATTCATTATACCCCACCACAAAATATCTACTCAGGGATAGAATCTTTTCCTCCTCAAAAAGTATATTTTCCATACAATTGAAATAGAAGGGAAGATTCTGATAATATTTGAAATTATGGGCTGCATAGAACTGGAACTGATGATAGGTAAGAGAAATAATGAAAGCGAGCAGAAGAAATTCTGCTCTTCTGATAAGCATCGGCTGAAATTCCTTAAATGTGGGGACACATTTTAATGAGTCAAATGAGGACTGAATATCTTCATAGAAGCACAGGAGAAGGACACACCATGGCAGATTGGATGTTCTGCATTAAAGGATTTTAATGAATCAAACGAACATTTGCATGTTTGCAAACACAACTGAATGGAAGTTCAGAGCCCTTCCAAATTCACCTCTATTTCACATATTGCACTTCACTTTTTAAAAGGAAGTTAGGAAGATAATTCATTAGCTAGGTAAAGGTACCTCAAAAATATCATGACTTCAGATAAAAATCCTGTAAACTGCAGATTACCTTGATATGAAAAGTCTCAATATGAAAGGTCTTTTCCAACCTAAAAAATTATATGAGTCTACTGTTAGCACACACTAGATTATCCTGGAATTGCACAGGATCCATGTGTCTTAAAAAAAATTTTGCTGGAGAAAATCCTTTTTGGTTCTGAATTTATATAAAACTAATTTAATTGAATTTTGTTCTAAAATTATGACAGCATATCTTTTCATCTTAGTTTTTGTTTTCTAAATTCTTTGGTGTTGATTTTCAATTGATATCCACCTACTTATGTATTAAGCATATAATCTATGAGTAGAACCAAATCTGCACATTTATGGGTCCCCTGTTGGACAAAGCTCATAGTTCTGCAGGCATAAATTATAATTTAATAGACACATAGCAAGAAAAAAGTCCCTGCCCATCTGTTTCATCCTTTAACTAAATATTTTGGAAGGAAGTAATTCACCTTGGCAAGATCGCGCAGTAAATTATGAGTAGAATAAATAAGCCTCCATGTATTTCTGTTTGTGCTTACATTGTCTCTTAAGTCAGGATGATGTATATTCATCTTTTTTAAAATATTTTTCACAGCCACTGTTCTAAAGGGCTGACTCTTTCCACAGATTTTGTTATAGAATCAAAAACGTTTTTTTCACAGAGAGAACTTAAGAACTGAATGTGATACCTGGTGGTAAATTGAATTTAACTCTGCCAAATGGAAAGCCAGAAGCCACCCAGGAAAAGCATCCCCATACTCCAAAGTGGGGATAAACCTGGTTTCCCCCAAGCAGTTGCCTTGAATCTTCCTTGCTGCAAAGTAACTTTTCTCTTGCCTTTGATAACTATGGAGAATATCCTTGTACTGACATTTTAGTAGCCACTGCCTGCTGCCACGTTCCCATCTGTTCTCTTTTCTACATTAAACCATAGAATAATATGCCCAACTGCTTCAGAAGTGCTTTTTTCTTTCATTTCAGTGGTCTTTCTCTAGTTCTTTATTGATCCTTCTTTAAACGCGTTGCTCAAGTTCCAGTTTTTCACCAGCACTTAACAGAGGAAGCAGTTGTTTCATTTATACACTGGTCTTGCTAATATATCACGGAATGAGATACACTATTTTATGTTACAACGTCCCAGCAGGGATTCATGTTTCATTTGTGATCTGCTACAGCTCTCACAGCCTTCACTGCAGTATCTCTAGCAACTCAGTTATTACTCATTTTGTACTTACACCTTTGATTTTGCCTTCCTAAATGTTGACCTTTACACTTCTGTTTAGCAAAGTTTGTATCCTCGATTTTAGATTATTTTTTCAATTTATCAAGAACCTTTGAATGCTGATCTTTCTAATTCTTCCAAAGTGCTTTTAAACCATCCAGCTTGGCATTATCTAAAATGTTAATAAGCTTATTCTTTATTCTCTTATACAGATAATTAATGAGGATGTTTTAACAGCATCAGAAAAAGGCTGAGGAACCCAACACGAACTGTCCTCCCAGACTAAAAATTCCATTCTCTATATTGTCTTTCTTTATCGCTTGATGTGGTGAAGACTTGACAATTAAATATGCATTTCATCACAGTGTGAAATTAACAGGCTGCTCCACAAAACTTAGCAGCTAGGACAGACAAAAATTAATGCAATCTGGACTCTATCTTTGGTTACATTATTATATATTGCTGTGTTATTAAATTCAGCAGATTTTCACTGATAAAATTCAAATGCAGCTGAAACTGGAAAACTACTATCATCACTTTCTCTTTGAAGTTATTTGTCTGATAATAGGACGAGCTGGACTCAGTGCTGTATTCATCCTGTACATTCATCAAAGGATCTATCTTATCAAGCAATGAATATTCTGGCCCTGATTCAGCCCAGGAGATGGGGATATGAATTTAGTAACTCTGTGTGGTGGGAGGGGTGAAACAGAATTGTCACCCATCGGCTGTAATAGCAGCGAAACATGAGACTGGACAATTTATGGGCTTTTCATTGCTGGTTTAGGAGAACTATAAGCAGAAGGAAGCAGCACTGGGGAATCAGTATTTATGGGTAAAAGGCATGAGTGAAAATCATTAAAAGTTATAGAACCTGGACAGGTTCAAACAGAAGCATCTAACAGGGAAGTGTAAACCAACTAAAACCTTTTTTAAAAGTGAAAATTTATGATCCACAAAATTTGCTGGGTTCAAATTATCAATTCAGCAAGGAAAAAAAAAAAAAGGAATTAAGTAAAAAAATAAATGCTTTAAGAATAAAAACACTGGTTTGTATTGCGCTGCCCAAACAGAAATCTTGCATTTTTGTTAAACTATTTCCATTTCTTTTAAAGTAATAAATAATATAGGGCCAGTATCTTTGCTATTTCCTGTATTTGTTCTGCACTCAAAATTTCTAGGGGCATTTAAATATTAACTATTACTAAAAATCAAAGATATTAAAAGAAGTTCTATGTCATAAGCAATGTAAAAACTCAACAATTGCACAGATCTGAGCAAGCCTGAAGAGATCACTTTTTCTGAAAGTGTTACAACTTTCCTGTTAGCCGCAGCAAGAAGCTGACTATTCCAGCCCATCCTCAGTTATGGTATCTGATGCAAATTTGACTGCCTCTCATCTCAGTACTCAGCAACAAACTAGGCTGGAAATACCATTACACAAACTGATTTGGCTTAGAAGAAGAAGAAGAAAAAAAAAAGAGGAGGAAGTAATTTGGAAATTTAAAAGGAACAGTGGTCTCCCTACTGGAATGAATAGTTAGGAACTAACTAGATTTTTGGTACAGTTATTTCATCTCGCCTAACTTTAGCTATCTAAAGGCTGGGCATGCGGCTTTATGTGTAAGCCCTGCCACCTAGGCTTTCTCCTTTCAAATATTGCTAAGGAATGATTAAGAAGATCTGTATTTTAAATATGTAGGATGAATATATACTTGAAGATGCCCATCTCTTTCCACTGACTGTAAATGAAGTTTAGATGAATGGCTGAAATCGAAATATATAAATTCTGGACAGTTAAATTAGATGAAGCAAATCCTACCTTAGAAGTCCAGGATGAAATACCATCATTTTGATTTGCACAGACTTTTCAGTGGAGAATGATCAAAGAACTCTTGTAGTGTGCAGAGAGGATTAATGAGTGGAAGGGGAGGGAAAGGGATTATGATGTGAGTAAAACATAGAGTAAATTGGAGAGGAAGATTTTCTACAGGAATGTTAATTTTCTGGAGCAAGGTGTAGAATCAAAATGCAAACACCTCTCTGCTTGCTAGTTTTGAAGGGTAGAAGTGTAATGACTAGTTGCATCTGAGGGCTATTTGGAAAGCAATAGAATCCACAATTACCATATAACATTTAAGATAAGGTTGCATTCTGAGAAGATATTGTAAAATAAATTTTAAAAAAATAGCTCTGAGGGTGCCAGAGCAGTGGAACAGGCTGCTCAGAGAGGTTGTGGAGTCTCCTTCTCTGGAGATACTCAAATCCCTCCTGGATGAGTTCCTGCCCAACCTGCTCTGGGTGAACCTGCTTTAGCAGACGGGTTGGATTAGATGATCTCCAAAGGTCCCTTCCAACCCCTACCACTCTGTGATTCTGTGCAAATGAAGCATTTTATGTATGTTTCACCTTGACACTGTATCTTGTTCTCAGTCAAATGTGGCTGGGGTTTCACTTTGGATCTCAGATTGACAAATGCAGCATGGGATTTGAAAGTCAAAGTGTGTTATTACTAGATATAGTACAATACCTACAGAAAGGCATTGTGCTAACTAAAGTACACTGCTTCTGGTGTCTGGAACCAGTTAAATACCTCGCCAGGGACCTGCACTGAGTTTGAGAGCACTGACTTCTTCCTTTTCCTATATCATCAGTGATAAAAGCCAACCTAGTGTTATTATCCAACTTCTGTTTTTATGTTCTTATCAATAACCACTGAGTTTTCAGAACCTACATTCAGCTAAATTAATGGTGATGAAAAGGAAACCTAGTTGTCTTGCTGTACCATTTCTGTGAGGCAAAGTCGGGTTTTTTGTATTGACCTTACCTTTAAAAAGTATTTGAGATACAAAGCTGAATGGGTGCAAATCCATCCACAATTTGTACGTTTCCTCCAGACTTACAAAAATGCAAACAGCTGCAAGCCATATGGAACAGGCCCATTTTGAAAAGCTATTTAAAAAGTACGAGTGATAATATCCTTTATATGGCATATGAGGCAGTAAACACATAGCAGTTAATTTTTGTATACTTCGCTTTTAAATTGTGAAGCACTCTCCCTGCAGAGATGATTTCCATTTCATTCTCTGTGCTCAGAAGTCTATGCGAAGCTACGCTGTCTGATGGGCACTTGACTTTTATTTTTGATTCTTGTTTTCTTTTTAACTTAAAATAAAGGTAATCAATGGGGAAAGCCAGTATATGGGAAAACAACATTCCAACTACATTAAAATGAATAATACTATAATCGCTGTTTAATTCTTTTGGTTGAAAAGAAGTAGTTATAACTGCTTCTAACTTAAATGATTTTTGCTTTAGCAGCATTTAAAATTTATTGTTGTTTTAAAGGTGGATTTATGAATAAAACATCAGAGTTCTAAAAACAACCTGGCTTTGCAGTGTTGTGAATGGAGAGCAAGAACACCACGTTAATCAGTATCTTAGAATTTCACCTGTCATTTGATGGGCAGAAGCATTACAGCTGGTTTAACATCTGAATCACCTTAACAGTTTAAAGCACAGAGACTGTTCATTGTCCCATTTAATTTCAAAATTGTATATTGTTAGTAGGAGTAGTTACAAATGGATTGTTAGGAAGGCAAATGATATTAAGTTACTGTAAATTAGAAATCACAAAAACCACCACCCATGCTCTTTCAAAAGAATCACTAACTCTAGAAACAGAGCAGGATTAGGGCTAATATGTAGTTTCTTTTCTCTTCTCTTCCTGGAAGACAGGAAGACAGGAAGCTCTGGGCAATCCTGCTTTGACAGGGGAGTTGGACTAGATGATCTCTATGGTCCCTTCCAACTCTAAAAATTCAGTGAAATTCAGTGAAATTGTGGTTTCTATTTATTTGATCTTGTAGAAGCCTGAGTGCCCTCAGCTTTGATTGACTTTGAGATGAGATACAGACATCCAACAGCTCACAAGATGAAATCCTTGCTAGCATGTGGAAATAAATCCCTCCATCACTCTGCTACATGTGTGCCCGTGAGGGCAGAGAAAGGTGCAGCTTGCAATTCTGAACTCTACAGAAAGAATATGGAGGCAATACGAGGTACAAAAGCTCACTTCTCAGGGGACCCTTCTATGGTCGTGCAGAGACCACAGGTCTGCACCAACTCCCCCAGACCCTGTGGGAAGGTCCAAACAGTGAAAAGGAAAGGCTAACTCAAGCAGAAAACTCAACAAGGCCTCATTTTGTATTATTTTCTGCTTCCGTGTGAACTACCATCATTACCAGTTGTTGCTTTTCATTTCACTTTCAGTACCCACACATTTACATCCTAAGCACCTGCTTTCTGCTGCAAAAACAGCCTGAAACTAATCCTATCTATGCTCAAGCCCCTAATATTATTGAATTTATCAATGCATATATGCATACATTCAAGAAATGAATGTATGATCTAAATAACATCCTATGACACGCTTCCCCAGCTTATATATACTATAATGTCATATACCTTGTGGGAAAGTCTAAACAGATCTCCTGTCTACACAGGATTTCACTTAGATTAATCCCTGCACATTGGAGTGTGTGACAAAAAGTGAAGTCACAGAAAGCATTCCGATTTTCTTTGCAAATGCTCCTTTTAAGCACTGGCAGGAAATTCCAAGGAGATGCAGAGTGAAATAGCTCCCAATTCTGAAAACACCATCACAGTTAATTGGAAAATTGTGTATCAGAACAATCCAGGGTCTGCCCAGTAGGGGAAATTAATTTCTATCTAACGCAGCAGTTTTCTCTTCATGTAGAGTCACCACAGAGGCACACACACCTACCAAAGCTGTGGTGAGGCACCAGCTCTGCTGCAGCCACGTTGGATAGTAGGAACAGTAGCAGGAGAGTCACTGGGGAGACCCTGCTCTGACTTAGAGCCAGCTTCAGGTTTCAGCTCCCAGCTTCCAGGTGAGAGGTGCGCTGCCATTCAGGTTGTGCCTGGAGGTGAGGCAGGATCCTATCCCAAAAGTGCATGTTCTCACACAACCTTTCTACTCACCGACAAACAGGTCCATCACAGATTCCTCCCGTCCCCTCCTACCATCAAGGAATGTCTCCATTCACTGATAAAAGTTCATAGCTTTGCCATCAAATCCTCCATCCTGTCCTTTTCTGAATTGGTATGTGCTGTGTCCTGTGTGGCAGGGGACCTCAGGGTTTCTGTCAGATTTCCATGCACTCCATTGCTCAGTGAGGGACTTCCGTGATGGAGAATTTCAAGGCCAAACATAGGGAAGGAGAAGGAAAAGGAGGAGGAACTGTCAGGCTCGCTCAAGTATGAGATGCTTTTTTACCCCCTCTCTGTTCTCAATCCTGTTTCAACACAGTGAAGAGATCAAGCATGAGAACAGGAACAACAGAATAATATTGTATTCAGTAAAAGAAATGCCTCCACACCAAGAGGAACTTTTACCTAGTAGCTAATTTTTATCTGACATTTTCACTGATTTGTTTTTGCCAAATATAACCCAACTAGGACACTATATCTCTCATTTGGCATCAAACGCAAACTTTGCATCGGCTTTGTTTCCAGTAAGCAACGTGAAAAATGCTCATTTTAGTTGAATCCACATACATCTTCTTTTCCTCCTCTTTTTTCCCCCCTAACTGTTACTTTTTCAGTTTGGCTACTGAACCAAAAAATCAATTATTCATACAGCCCAAGCAGAGTTCAACAGTTGTAATTAACAAATGCAGCAGTTCATGTGAAGATATCCAAATTCTTCACCTACATTTCCGAAACGCAGAAGCTTTCTTTGCGGAAAGCATGTATCGCACAAGTCAATATTTAACAGATCCTTTATTGTGCAAGCACATATAAAGGTTTATCTTGAAAAATACAAAATTTTGGAGTCCCCCAAATACGTCTCACACAAAAAATCCTTATATACATGTACTTCCTGTTTGCCATTAAAATAAAATTCTCAGATCAACACTATTACCGTCAGACAAAGTGCTTAGTTCCACAAAGACAAGGGACTATGACAACAAAGACAAAAAAGGGTAAGCGCACACAATTTATTTTTTACCACAGTTTTGTTTACTGCTTTGTTGATTATCAGTGTCAAACAGCTACACAGGGAGCCCCTGGCTCCTTTCCTTTTTCATTCTCTGTGATGATTTAATATAGGAATATCACGGTGGAGCTTCCTCAGCTGGACGTGTGCTTCTCAAGGATGAAATAGTAAGATCTCTTCAAGAATTAAATGCTCTGTTACATGGAGATATTGTAGGATGCCCTAAGCTCCACATCTTCCATGTAGGTTCCTCCAAGGCATGGTCCCATGTCCAGGAATACAAATTAACAAGAAGTTTCACTTAATCACATAAAAAAAAGTTATAACCAAAAGCAGCTGTCTACATTCACCACTGTGGTAATAGTTTTGCAAACCTTTTACTCTCAAACTTAGTGTTGTATATGCAAGCAGTTAGTTCATTTAATTTGGGACCATTTAATGTTTCAAAGTTAAGCAGATGCTTAATTGCAATACTCAGATCAGTAACAATGCCTGAACTTAATGGCCCCTGACAGTTTTTATTATAATCCTTATTTTATGTAAGTTTTTCCTTCCCATATATGATTTATAGCTGCTGGTTTCTTTTAAAGCCAGCAATTTATAGATCATGAAGCCAAACTGTTCTATCTTATTTCTTCAAGTAATGAGTGGACTAAGTCAAGCAAGTGTTAGGTATACACAGCAAAGAATTTAATTGGAGTTATCAAAAAGTTCTTTGTCTCCGTGGCTGCCTCGCTCACAGTGCAGGTATGTTTTGTGGCACCTTTTTCAGCCCAGACCCCTCATTGTCCAAACTGGACAACGTAGGAAAGGTGCACCAGGGGTCTTCTTCCACTCATTAGTACAAACTTTCTTTTCATGGAAACAAAGGTTAGGCAGCTGTATGAAGATGGTTCATGCCTGTCTCCTTTTCCAACAGGGAGTGAGGTTGAGGCTTGGATGTGCATCTGCTCTTAGGAGCTGTGAACCTGTCCCAGATCCCTCAATATTGACATAATGAAGTGTCAGTTATTTTGGTAAGGAAGAGCAGTGGAGATTCTCTGGCACAACCTGTCTCTTATCCCCCAACCACATTTCATGCCGTCTTGGCTTTTAACAGGTTCTGTGAAACCTCAATGTATTGCATAATTGTGTTAATGATAATGCAAAAATTAAACCATGCCAATTCTGAATTCAGGATCTAAGCAGCCTAATACTTAATGGCTTATAAGCTTTGACATTTCATAGGTCTTCTGGGACACTTATGAAATACCCATCTTCATTTGTGAAACTCAGCTGAATATTTTACTGATATTCTGCATTAACATTTGGTACTATTTGAAGGTTTCCTCAAAGGATTTCAAAGGATTTCTGGTAGGCTGCACGTTTAATTCTTCCTCCCCCATCCTTGTGTTTTATAGCTGTAGTACGGATAGGCTGCTTACTACCAAGGAAAGGTTTACACTAAAGACACAGTCATCATAAAAAGTAATGAGCTAAAATTCAGAATTCCTTACTGGATAGAATCAAGTGCCTATAGCTGCTAAGTAATTACTCCAAGACATTAAGCCAAGCCTTCTAAGAACTCTTTCTTGTAGCAGCTGCTAAATGATTAATATCACATTGGTAGATTTCACAAGAGAATCTGCTAAATAAAGGAAGTTCAGAGTATATGTAAAGTTTAAATTCCGCACAATTTGTTTTAGAATCAACATACTATATTGCATATTTCATGGTTCCAAAAGGAGTGCAGCATTCATTAAGAAAATACAGATGGTCTTCAGATAGCTAACAAGATTTCACACTCATTTCATTTCTCCCTGCTGTGAAACCTAGAGAGAAAATAATGGTAACAATGAACTCACTATGGCTGAACCTCAAGGCTCATTTCTGCCAAAATATTATCAAAATCCTGAACTGAGGTTAGCAGTCAAATTCCACCAAGTTTAACAGAGCTAAGCTATTTATGGCACTTTGAAATGTGTTCCCTCTTCTCTCCAACAGTATTTTTCTCACTTTAAGAAAATCCAGCATTTTTTAAGGGTGAGACTGTCAATTTATGACGAGCCCTGAATAGCCAGCAGCATGTAGTTGTACTGCCCCAGGAGCACAGCAGCCTGAATCTTGAGAATTCAATCCTTGGTGGTTGCCTTGCTTCAGAAGAAAACAGCCAAATCAGCACGTTAGTCACAGAGACTCTGCCTTCCCCTTCCATCGGCTGCCCTACGCTAATGCAGCGTGGAGAGGAGAGAGGCGTGAAGAGATGAGGCCTTGGGCATCAAAGAGTCTAACCCCCTCTGCTGCACTTCTCTGCACAGCAAGACCTAATCATGCCCAAAATCTGCATTCAGCATACTAATATCCTATGGAATCTGTGGAAAACAACAGATAACAAGCATGTTTTGCCAGTCTGAATCCATCCAGGAATAATTGATCTTTCTGACCGTTCTGCTTGGTTAAAGCATAAGGATTTCAGGATTTCTTCCCACATGATTTCTGCCTGCAGTAAGAGAATATCTGATGAATGCTGCAAGTATGAACACTGAAAAATAAATGATGGACTATTCATCAGAATTTGCATCAGGAGGTTAGCTTTACCTTCACCTGACACTCTTAAAAGCATTCTGCCCTCTGCCTCCAGTGTCTATATTAACTTGCCCTCTGTTAGTCTAATGCATTCATTATTTTTCTCCTGGAGCGTCTATGAATAAGAACAAACATAAGCACACAGAAGTAAAAATACATGGATGCCTTACACATGCACACAAAGACAGATATATATTGATTCCACATTGCTGCCCCGAAAGACCTTCCACATTAAAACAATGGGGATGTTTAAAAAATTTAAAAATAACTCCAAAATTGCTTGTTAAACAAAAGTCTGTTCATCACCCTCAATTATATCTATGCTGTATTCACATGGTAGGATGCAGCACTGGACGCACACACAAGAACTCCGCAGTTATGTGAAAATACTGGCTTAGGTTACTGTTTCTCGAATACAGTTTGGTCTTACGCTTGCTCTCAAAACTGGGGAATTAGCCATTATTCAAGTTTTCAGTGAAGTGCTTGTAATTTGCCTCATTTCAGGATCTGCCAGATCTTTTGCAGACCGCCCTGAGCTTGTTCTGTTTGTACTCGGAGCTGGCTGGATGCGAGCACCGTCTCATCCAGAAACCACACAGCTTCATTAGGCAGCACTTTGCTCTGAGCAAGGCTTACTGTATTACTCCAAGCACGGTGCCTTCAGTTTAAAGCTGGCTAGTATCCTGTTGGCTTACAGCACAGGTGAAACGCGTCTATAAAAGTATATATAGAAATATTTATAGGCTAACATCGTAAACCAGGATGTTAGGCTGCAGGCTTATTCTGATATTTTAAAATCCTACCTGGGGCTCAAGTTTAGGGCTATAGCTGTCATATGGAGACGTAATAATGCAAAGACAGAACTTGTATTGCAGACAAGTTTCCCCATAAAAACAGAACCAAAATCGGTGTCTGCTTAGTATGCATTCTACCTGAGGACAATGGCAGTCCCTACTCTGCCAGGCTGATGGCCACATTTGCATTCATCCATATTTCTTGCCTACAGGAGCATTCTTGCAGTGGTATTGCAGGAGGTATCTCAGGAGGCAGGAGAATTTCCAAAACGGGGCACAGATTTATGTAGTATCCACATGGACCTTGCAGCTCTGGACTCCATTGACATAGGCCAATGGATTGGGTAGATGGATTACTGAACTGGTCAGCTATGGCAGCTTCTATGTTCTACTGTAGACTAAAACATAAATCCCATATTCTTACCAGGTATTTCTGTTTCACTAAGATATATCCAGACTGAAAGACTGAAGGGCTACTGCAGACTTTCTTATAAGTTGCTATACATTATAGTACTTATGAAGCTTCTATAGAGGTACAAAAACCTGTCTTGAAAACAATGTGCTTCAGTATTAATGGAATATTTTCTGTATAACACATGCATATATTTGTGATATGGTTCAAAATTTTAGTGGAATTTTAGAACATATCTTTAACTTTAAAGCTTTCTACTCAAATGAAAGCAACTGTATTAGACTGGCAGGAAGACAGAAAAAACCAAATTTATAATAAATAACTCCTCAATAGTCAGAGAATTCTTCATTGGTTACAGTGAAATCACATTTCCTGGCTCTTTTGCTCACTTTTGCTCTCTGACATACACATGCAAGGATACTTTTAAAAAAAAATAAATTAGAACTTCATTGATGAAACATGCAAGGTTATTTATATGACTAAGAGTATAAGTACTGCTTTTGATCTTTTCATCATTTTCTTTTTTTTTTCCCGTTTCTTTTTGAATTATTAGTTTGGATGGCTTGAATGTGAAGATAGCTATAAAAATGGCACCCATAAGTCTTCTTAGAACTCCTAAAAATCTTTGAAGTTTTCTGTTCTTTGTCTGGTATATCAAAATGCAGCGTGACCTGAATAATTGACTTCTAGTCTAAATTACTCATGTGGGCTTCCAACACCAACGTTGCTAAAACCTTTAGACCTCATCATGCTACACTGTAGTCTCCTTACACACTTTGTTCTGGCCTAGATGTAAGAAAAAACCTTTCAAAGAATAAAACATCCCATCATTTGTAGCCATGTCAGGCAGTCATGTTATTGATTTTTTTTTTTTCTCTTCTCAAAAAGCCATGACAGATAGCATGCCTTTCTTAAAAGGGAATTGAGACCCAGAATGAAGCCAGAACTGCCATCGGAGATCTGGTGTTTGTTTTAAAGAGAACCTGTCATGAATTCTAACTGTGGCTAAATGAAATCACCCTCAGCCTCTCCTGTTTATGAACAGCTCTGCTTACCTAGCAAATTATTTAACTATGTTCAACAGGATTGCAGGCTTTTTCAGCCATTTATCTCTCCACTCAAAATACACAGTCACCTTATTATTGAAGTAAACGTTTTTCTGAAATCAACCAAAATTCTAAAAACAAAGTAGTTTAATCTTAATAAATCCAAATAAAGCAGAGTATCCCCACTTCCAACCCAGTCTTAACTCAGCTTTTGGAAATTACCCTATGAATAATGGCATTGAAATGGCCTGGAATAAAGCAAGTCAAGTCAATAATGTTTTCAAGAGGAACTTTACATTACTATAATTTCCACTGATCTGAAAAAAAAAAAACAACCCAAAATTAAATAACAAAATAATAAAATAAAGTAAAATAATAAAATAAAATAAATGTTCTTGTTTTTTCAGCCTTTTAATACAAAAAGTGTATTGAAGTGCAGGATACATTGACCATGTTCCAGAAAGACAATGAGGTTAAAGATCATGGATATATGTGTCAATAAATAATAAAGCAAGCTATGAACCTCTTTTGTAGGAGTCAGTTTTTCTGCTATGATATCATTTGTGCATTTTTATTAGGGCAGTAATCATGTTACTGGCACTAGATTTAAAATGCTATATGCCTCATGACTAATTATTTTTAATTATGATTAACTAAATAAATATCAAGTTAAATTTAATAGTTTGCACAACCATAGCACTAAACATCTGGATTAAATAACTAACATCGTGAGCATGAAATTTTAAGCTTCTGATAGAGAAGCAATATATACATACCTTATTCATTCACCCTCAGTTTTACATGTGTGTGAATATCACATACTACATGTGCTGTCTTACCTTCTCATTTTTTTGTATACACATAACTCCCATTCTCCAGTATGAATAGACTATAGCTTGAAATAATTATGTTCAAGAGGCTGTAATATTAGTCTGTTCATCACTATGTTATTTTTGTCAAAAGCAAACAAATTGAAACTGAGCAGTCCTGAAATTGCTCAGGATGACTCATGACAGTGTGAAAGTAAATTATATTCTCCTGATCTATAGAAATGGGGGTAGTGATATTTACAATGTCTGTTATTGTTTACAAAGTGTTTTGGAGACTAAAGGTGTAGTCTCACTCTAACTCCTGCTACACCATAAAAGCAATTTACAGTTTCTTCCTGTGGAGCAGTATGTCCCACAAGGACAAAGCTTTGAGTGTCAAAGTGCTCTGCTGATACAGCCCTTAATAGCATTATTAGGTTAATAAGTGTGTGATGCTGCTGGTACAAACGAGAGCACAATCTTTGGCAACAATATCTTCCTGAGTGTCACCGCATACATATTTTTCCCTAGTATGAATATTGCCTTCCGGTGTGATTTAATTCTGTTGCTGTGCTTTTGTTTACATCTTTCAGAAGCATCAAACTAAGGGCACATAAATTGGTGTCAAGAACATACAATGAATATGATTCTGATGTCTTTCAGCTCCAGAAACAAAAAGTCTCCAAAACCACTTTAAGTGAAAAACTTTCTGTAATTGTATGTAAAAGCTGTCTCTTATCCTGTTTGTAGAAAAGCCACCAGAAGGCTATATAGCATTTTCAAGCACATATCCTTAATTGCAACACATTACACAGTGTAAGACACAGTTGCAGCACTGGCAGTAGCTGCACCATCATCTCAGAAATCACGTAGGCTGTCTCTTTGTTCCAGCAGATGGTATTTTTATGACCCACAGTTCCTTTGTTCAGGAAGCCTAGATGAGAAAATTGAAACCAAGCAAAATTGGGAATATAATTTTTAATGTGAAGAATTCCAAAAAACTGTAACCAAATTTTTCCAATCTTAATATAAGTCTTAACGTCAAGAATTATGAACTAAATGTCCTGGTTTTCAGAGATACAAAGTAATAGCAATTGCCCTTAAAGTCTAGCTTCATCTGGAAATCCCACCAGTTTACATAGATGCCTATGTAAATAGAACACAGCAAAATAACAAAATAACTTGAAGGGAAAAAGTGTTGTGTGTTACTGCAAAACAAAACCCTGTATAAGAGCCTGAAAACACACATCACTTTCTGGCGCTCACTTCCTATAAGGCTGAGTTCCAGCAAGTGTTTTCCCGTCAAGTGATGTGATCCCATGTCAATTCCATAGCATGGGCATTTTAAGATATGAACAACAGGTCATATTAGAATATTTCACCTTCACAAGTATGGATTTAATCAATCAAGAATACCAAAACATATGCTTGCCTTCATTTTTAACTTGACCCAGCCTATATGCCTAATCATATTTCATTTTTAACTGATAACTTGAAAATGAGTTATATGCTTCAAAATTATTCTTTTTTCTAACATTCAAAGATGACCAACTGAGCTGAGCTGTGATAAACAGCAAAAGATTTAAATGTAGCAAGAGCTCCACATCTGTTAGTTCATTATCAGCGTGGGAATATGCCGGTTCATACAGTACATCATTTGATAAATGCCTTCCTCAAGACATACAAATACAGATGCACCATCCTACCCTCAGTTCTGCTCTTTGAACTGCTGTAAATCTACCATTACTCCTCAATCAGCAATCCCTTTAGATTTGTATGAGTACAACTGAAGGCCAAATATGGCCACCCTAAATGAATATTTGATATGGTCCTCCAAAACTTCACTCAGAAAACAAAACTATGTACAGCTTCTACCCCTTGATCAGCTTATGATAAATAAAACAAAGCAAAGAAGTACTTCCCAAGCACAAGGACTCCTAAAGAAACTGTCATTCTGATTAATCCCGAAGTACTTTTTGAGTAAACAAGTGTTTATATTTAAAAACCACAACGTGATTTCAAAGAATTCCTTCTATCCCACTCATTGCTCATGGTTAGAGGTAATTGGAAGCTACTTTCTCACTCTATTGATGATTAATGAGTGGCATTTTGGTTTTTTAAACATAACATTCTTTAGTCCAATGTAGAAAGGCAGCAGAAATTAGTGGCTTAATAACTTAGATTTTCAGAGCAGAGAATAATTAAAATGGTGAAAGGCAAAGGAGAGGGCACACAACAAACCTTATATAAACAAATCCTCCACTGAGAGCTAGGAGAGTTTGGGATCACAAGCAGTAAGTAAAATAAATTAATTTTGATCTAACTTGAGCAAAGTTATTGATTTTGTATAAGGATTTGATCTACCTTGTTAGCTGCCAGCATGAAAAATGAATCTCATTTGACAGGAGAGCGTTGAATGCAGAGATTGCAAGACTCTGAGTTGAAAAAGTGAGTGAAGGCACTCTGTATTCATACATTCAGAATTGCTTGGGGCGGGGGGGAGGGTGTCCTTTCATTCTTTCTTTTTTAAAAAAATATGAAATCATGAATATCCATACAAAGTTTAGCTATTTTGCCCAGCACTGTACCTCCTTTCATGCTGTCAGCACAAAAATTATGACCTACACATGTGTTTGAATAGATGTCTTCATAAACGACTCAGAGGACAATGAATAATACCATTCACATAGCTACTTCCATATACTACAACCAAACTGGAGAAAATGCTCAAAAGACATGACCAAGAAAAAGAGGAAATTAAGAAAAATACAAGTTAAAAACAGCAAAATTTGAAGTGAACTACACTAAAGTGGAGCTTCCAGCATGACATCACTTCTAGCTGGCTCTGGCAAATGACAGTCCTCTCTAACCTTTGTTTTTGCAGTTATTGAAAGCAGGAGATTTCAGATCAAGATCTGGAACTTCAGTTCCCAAATATCAAGAGAGTTTAGGAGTAGCCAGCCATATCACACAGATCTAGGTCTGGATTATCCGTACATCTCATACTTGCCCTGCAGTAGCTCTGGATGATGTAGATTTCAAAGAGACATCAGCAACAATAAGTTGCTTTAGAGAAACGATCAGTGATGAAGCTATTTGCATTTCTCTTTCAGGATTCCTCACTCTCTGTTGCCTTGCACTGTGTGCAGTCATCCAAATTTCACCTGTGCGGAGCATTATGGAAGTGTCCATATATGCAAAGCACTGACAGAACATACCACTTGTAACTAGGTTACTAGGTTTTTAAAACAAGTCAGGGAGTGGGAGGAAGTCTTACAAAGTTTAAGACACTGTGTTACAGATCTTTCCTCTTTAGCTTGTAAGTTTTCATTTGATCCAAGTCAATGATTTGCTCTGTGCTGCTATTGTATTAATTTTCAAGGATTTTTTCAGGGCAGAAAAAGTCTTTCTGTTCTTCTCCCAAAGTGTCGATGAATGATTGGATATTATCACCTTGCAAATATTAGTGATAGCTGAGGGTCCCGGAGAAATTATTGTAAGGCAGATATTCTTATCACAAACATGTTCCCACAGCAATTCTATTTCACCAACAACTGAAAACAACGGAGACTAGTTTTTCCTCTCAACTCCACAAGCAACTTCTGCTTTCCAATGCTGGGTAACAGACCACCACCCAGGATCTCACATACAAAGCAACTGTACTGTACCAACGCGAACCAAAAATCCCGCTCACTTCAAGAAAACGGAGCAGATCCAAGGCATAGGCAAAGGCGGCAGACGCCCTGGGCATAACACTTCACAGAATCACAAAATATTCACGGTTGGAAGGGACCTTCAAGATCACTGAGTCCAACCACAAAAAAAAAAAAAAAGAAAACACACACCACACACCACACCCACCCACAAACAGGCACAAACCATCAATCTCGGACACTAGAGCATGCCCTGAAGTGCCATGTCTACACGTTTCTTAAATACGTCCAGGGATGGCAACTCAACAACCTCCCTGGGCAGGTAGGTTGTTGAGTTCCTGACCACTCTCTCAATAAGGTAATTCTTCCTAATATCTAATCTAATCCTCCCCTGCTGCAACTTCAGACCATTTCCTCTGGTCCTGTCATTATTCACTTGAGAGAACAGGCCAACACCCACCTCTCTACAACCTCCATTCAGGTAGTTGTAGAGGGCAATGATGTCCCCCCTCAGCCTCCTCTTCTCCAAACTAAACAAACGAACTAAACTTCTGAGGAGGATGAGCTGGATAAGGTTCACTGCTCATGATAACTCTTTCAAAGCCCTGAAAAATCAGCTAGCTTTGCCGCTGCCACCCAGGAGAGGCTGAAAGGTGAAGGCCACTGCTTGGTGCTTCGACCCCCATAAAGCTTCAAACCCTGTGCTCTGCCATTGCCATTTCTCTTGTCACAACTGAAACAGTAAGCCCGTTTCCCCAAGATTTCTCCCTTAGCTCCTCATCCATCTCTGTTCTCTTTCTTCTGATCCTCCCATTCTTCTGACTGGACTAATCCAGGGTAGGTCAAAACCTGAACTGCCTTTTTAGAGCAGTATATTGAATTTTGCTAACGCGGCTGAAAATTGCTGTGCTACCTCTGAGAGAACGTAAGCACAAAGCCATGACTTACTCCTATGCAACACAGCACTGAATCCTGCCCTGACCTTAAAGTATTTTCTAAACCTCCTGTCTTCAAGCAGATTAGCTGGGTTTGAGCATACGCCTAATTGCTGTGTTGAACTAGGCTAGATTAAACTTCCAGGCCTGTCAAAACAGAAATATTTTAAAGAGCACACGAAAAAATAATCCAAAAGAGGAACAGTCAGTGAAATTGCATCAGCCAGAATTTTTTTTTTCTTGTGCGTGTAGAAAGTGAACTGGGTCACCCAGCATTCAATGACTTTTTTTCTTACATGCTTTACCACACACAGTGATTACAACTCTACATTTAGATCACAGTCACAGGAGGTTTAGTAATTTAATATTTTAAAATTAAAGTGGCACTTCAAATTAAAGGGGCACAAATACTATTTGAATATGGTAAATACTGATCATATAATTACATGGTAATTAATTTTCATGTGGTATCCGTGTGATTATGATATGAATATATGACTTTTCTGTCTTTTAAACAGCACTGCAGCTTACTACTTAATTACTTTTAGATCTGCTTAGTGTAATTACAATGTAATCCACAAAAGTCTGTACATATTCTGTCAATACTTCATGTTTACTAATAGCAGCACCAAATTGCCTTTGGTCAGATCTTGTCTTTTCCTCTTCAGCGTCGTGGCACCTTGGCACAGGCGCACTTCTTTGACAGTGGAAAAGAAGTGCAGGAATTTATGAGGACTTTTGGGAGGCTCCACAGCTTATGTACAATGTACAATGTAGTCTGGTTCTACTGAGATTTCTTGTTCTGCAATGTAATGTAGGACAAAGAGAGAAGCTGAATAGTTTTGCATCCATCCAAATACATTTTTTCATCTGAGTTGTTTATATTTAAACAGAACAATACTTAATGTCCTCTGTGCTTCCTCCAGGCTTTACACATCAGCAGTTCATGAAAGTATCTCAGTGACTCAGACAAAGAAGTAGTTAAGTTGAAGGAAAAGAATCCAGATCTCATAAGGCAACATCTCTGTATCCAAGAGAAAGATCCTCCCACCTGCAGCTGGAAGAGGAGCGAGGGAAGGGCAAGAATGCGCATTTGGTTGTTCTCTGTTCTTGCTGGCGTTCAAAATTAGCAGGCTGCTGTTCCAGTATGAGAGATGACAATGATGGGCATTATCCCACATATGATATAAATGGAGAAAAGACATAATAAAACTATAGTAGCTGTATATAGCACTTGTGCCCTGTGGTTTGAATAGTTGCTTAGGGCTCTGTGTGTATTGTTCTTATTGTGCAAATGCAATTATTTCAGGGGGAGTGAAAATGCTGCAAGGCATTTATATTTATATTTGTTTACTGGATCCTGTACTTCACACTCATGCTCAGATATGTAACTTCTACATCTTATATAGGTCATTGTGTGTTACCCTGTTTTGGCGATATTGCTTAAACATGGTATGAAAAAAAATGGGCAAAATCAAAGCATAACTAACCCCTTTATGTCCAAATAAACGGGAAAATTATTTTCTTATTAAATCAAAGGAGTGGGATTTAGGAGGTTCTAGATCAAAATTTTGAGGGCTGTGAGATACCCTTCCTGATGAAAGCAAATGCCAAGGGAACTGACTTCCAACAAGCTATACGAAAGAAATTATTTCCTCTAGAGTCATGACTCATAAATCATCTTCAAGGCAAATCATCGTGACTTGTCTGTGATGGCAGTTTCAGCATCATAAACCATACATCATTCTAAAAAAAATGGCAGCTTGCAATGTCCTTGTTAATGGCACACTAATACTAAATTTTTCCTCAGATAATGAATTTTCAACGTACCCAAACTTATGGCATCAGACTTCAACAAATCCTTGTTATTATGTTTCACTAGCTAAAGTCAACAGTGTTTTAAAAAGCCTTTTAAAATGTTAATTTATGCACTGGAAGTAAGACATGATTCACCATCTGTCACAGAAGGTCACTGGCTATATTTGGATCCATTAATAAATTCATAGGTTGCAAATGAGTAAAGGTGAGCCACCCCCTGCAGTAGAAGAAGCTGGCCCAAATCTTTGCCTCATTTCTGGGCCAAACTCATAAAGTTCATTCTGACTCAGATAAATTACATAGGGATGGAAAAGATAAGTTTGTCACTCTGCCTGCAAAACAACCCACCCAAATGGATCACTGTCAGACGGCAGGTTTGGCGGAGACATGCCAAGTAAGCAGGATGACACCTGACCTCTGCCTGCAGAGTTCAGTATAAACTTCAGGAGACCCACAGAATTTAAAGCCCTCTGAGGACCATTGTGCACATCTCTTCACTTTTTAAGTTTGAAGTCTGAGATAAAAGGTTCAAAGGTGGCAGCAGTTTTGACCTCTAGCAAGGAATACACACCACTTATGTCTCTCCCTGCCGTTACCTGGTTGCATCGTTTTTAGGTATTTCTGCTTCCTTATGTGGTTCCTAATTGGTCTGTCTGTTGGAGATATTTACACCGAAGGGAACTGCTTTTCAGCCTAGCGTTGTCTGGGCAGCACAAGATGTTTCAGCAATTGCATTAGTATGATTTAAGCATCAGTTTTCTGGGTGCTCTTCTATGGTATTTCTGAAGTTCAAATAATAAGGCAATCCACAGATAAGAGAAGAAAGAGAATCTGCTCAAAGCCTTATCTGTTCTCCTGTTCTCTCAAGGAAATTGCCCGAGATAAAACTCTGGTGAGAGAAAGCCAAAGAAGGATTTGGGGTGTCTACTTTGGCATTTTAGTTCAGATCAAGAGTGTATTTTTGAAGCAAATCTCCAGATTGTCCTGACTTTCCATGCTCCAGTTCACAATGCAAAGCGGACTCAAAATACAGGAACGGGACTTTTCAAATGATATTAAATTGGGACACGAGCTCCATAAGTGCAGGACGTGCTCCAGCCACTAAAGCGTGGTCAGCCTGCGCAACCAGACTACACCTAGTCCGATGAGGAATGGGACATAAACAGTTTGGACATTGGGTTCTGGGCACTAACTCTACAGATCTGATTGCAGTAGGCTGCACAGTCTTCTAACACAGATCCAGGGGAGGTTTATCCCCTGCCTACAGGTCCAGGATCCCCATTCCTGCTCAGTCTGGAGTTGTCAGCCCCTGCCCCAGAAGTGCTACAGGGGTAAGTCTCCACCCCTGTGTCTGTCCCAAACCTCTCAATGGGGCCTTATGTTGTAGGCAACTCGCTTCTAGGTTGGATGCAGCCATATGTTCTAGCTGTCTCGCCAGTCCTGACTCCAGCCCTACCACCTTCTATTCCTGACTGGACTTCCTGGGTGGACCCTGCACCTGGTTCACTACTTGCCATGTTGGGGGCTCTCAATGGACCCTGTTACTGGTGCCCAGCCCTGCCCCACCATGCTCAGACCCTGAGAAATGGAGCCCCAACAGTGTGGACACTGTCTGGGCTTGTGTCACCCTCAGCTCCCTGTTCTTTAGGGAAGAACTGTCCCTCATTGCACCCTGACACCGAGAAGACAAACCAAAAGTTTATGTATGCATTCCTTCTTTTTATATAAACATTTACTTGGGGTTTATTCATTGTATGTCAGAAACAGGGACTTCTAAGTTTAAAGACACAAGCTGACATCAGTCTGAGAGTGACTCAATATACTTAACAGAGCACAAAAGCACAAAAGATTTAGATATATTTCAAATTATGTTTTTTTTTCCCCTCTTGGAAAGAAAATTCACAATTTGTTGCAAGCAGGAATAGAACCTCAGCTTCACAGTAGTCCATTATTTTTGAGGAATCGTGCTCCAAAGCCAAGAAGACTGAGAACTGGACTCCACCAGGTAAGTAAACCGGCAAAAACTGTGGCAAATTTCCAGCTGAAGGATATCTGTCAAGAAGGACTCATTAAATCTATCCACAGTCTCATTAGAATGTCAATAAAAAGAACTATTTTTGAGAAAGATTGAGAAAGATCACCCAAACTGCATGTAATGTAAAAAAATAATAATTCCATCTGATCCTTATCTTGAATTGGCTTTTTTCAACTGTTTACCACAGCATTACACTAAACCCATAATCTGTCAATAAAGCAGAGGTTCTGGGTCAGAACCAGAAAGAAGAGAGACTGAATTAGAAGCCAAGGAGGAATGGTCTTATTGTCTGAGGGAAAAAGAAAGAAAGAAAACAGATGGAGAAGGAGACAGTATCCCAGTAGTGCTAATGATTCTGGATGAAGAACAATGTGTGCTAACCTTGTATGAAAAATGTTAAGTGCTTCTTTCTAGTTTATATTAAACTATCACATTATGATGCTTAAAAATTTGACTTTTCTGTCCCTGGAGTTACAGATACTCATCTGTTAAAACATCTGGAAAACTGTTTTCAAGAAAACTTAAACATAATCCAGATGATGGCATACAACTTGAAAAGAATATACTATGGATAAGGATTCATCTCACCATTCTGTTTCCTCTGATCATGAATGGCAAATTAAATTTGGTTCCTCATTGCTAATTCCACATGGTTGGATGTACCTTAAAAAATAATGTTTTTTAGTTCATACCATGATTGACACTTGTCATGGTGTGGGCTAGAATGGCCACTGAGATAGTGATAATATCACTAGGGTACCTTCTTAAATTAAAACTGTACTGAATTTAGTGTTATTAGCAATGAAAAAAATCAATAAAAAGACAAACTGAAAATTTGCAAAACATCAGACACTTTAGCTTAAAAGAAAATGAGCCAACATAATCTTTGTTGCTGTTAATCATCATTTTGCCTCATCAATCTTTAATGGCAATCTGTCACTGGCAATATTTGGCACAGAAAAACATACCACATGCTTCTATGTAAGTCTGACTGTGCACGTGCGTATATCAGTATGTGTGGGCAGGTATCTCTTACCCCCAACCACAAACACACACGTACACACAGAGGCAATCTGAAGTGTTTCAAGAAGACTGTCAAGAGAGAAAGTGACGTTTTCACTTTCTTCCCAGGAAAGAGTGGGAGAGATCCAACCTCAGAAGAGTCTCTCTCACTATGCTTTGTCTTTCTGTGAAAGTCTACCAAAGAAATTATACTTTCATCCACTTCTCATTTGCCTTTTTCTCATACCATGCTTGACAACCTGGACTAGCCAATCCTCAGATTTCTCCTCTTTAGGCAGGTACTGTCTGTTCTTTCCTGTCAAAGTTCTCATGATAATCATCAGGTTGCTATTAGGATTATTCCAATCCTAATGATCAGTTTCTAAGAGTGGGTTTGTTCCTTTGCACCAAGATTCATCCATTTTTAGCTTCATTTTCAAAGGAAAGGAGGCTTATGTGATTTTGTCTCTTTCTGTTGATCTATGTATCGATCCTTGAAAGTATTTGAACTCAGATGCCAGCTTCTACAAAACTTGACAAAGAAATAAAATCTCAGAGACACTCACTTCTGACATGCTTGGGGGTGGGATGGAGGACAAGCCAAGTGGAGGAGACATCTTCTATTTGTGTCTCCTTTGCAATGAAGTTCATCCCTTATTAAATGTCAAAACAAAGAAACAAATCCATAGGAAATCATGGCTTTGCTCTCGTGAGGGAAGCTTCTGTCACCAGCAAAAAAGAACTAATTTTTTTCACTGTGGAGCAGGGACTGTGACAATTTAGCACTGAGTACATAACAAAAGAGATATGAGAGATTATAGTTTTTCTCTTCATGGTAATAAAATCTATGTTTATGTTTGCCAGCCTCTGCAACAGGAACCTTACAGTAAAATTCAAGTCCAGCTGCTTTAAATTAGGCAAGATTTTGTTTTATGAAGATACAGAAGATACAAAATAAAGGAGTGGCTGGAATTTATGCATGTGCGTTCACCTCTTATTCCTTCAAGAGGTAACATTTCTTGGCTAGTACTAATCAAACAATGCAAAATATAATCCCCTATTTGTGAGTAATGTATTTTAGAAAATAACAATAAAATTGTATATTTCATTGCATTACAGTTCTTTTTTATATATATGCAAGCAACAGCTTGGCTATGGAGCGCACAGGTCCTATGAGGCTGGCAAAACCTCGGCAGAAATACAGGGAGAGGTCAGAGGCAGCTGAAGACGAAGGAGACTTGGTTCATTGCCCACACCAGCATGCAATGACAGTTTGTAAGAGGGACTATGACTGGCTTTACATCATATGTCAACTTCCCTGCCTGCTCAGTCTTTACTGGTGTCAAAATCATATTGTTCAGACTGACAGACAACTGAACATGACTTTAAAGGGTTAGGGCATTGTATTCAAGTGCAGTTCCACCTGATTTAAATCAGGGAATTGCAGCACCCCTGATTTCCCAACCTGTTGTCTCCCAAGCCTTGCACTGGCATTCATGAAACCAAGGAGTCAGATCAGGGAGATGATCTAACTCAGTCTATGTTTATATAGGTATATATTCATAGAATCATAGAATCATAGAATTGTCCGGGTTGGAAGAGACCATTGGGATCATCGAGTCCAACCATCTACCCTACTCTACAAAGTCATCCCCTACACCATGTCCCTTAGCACTG
>JAOXNO010000024.1:79781274-79899516 GCA_028565335.1 Limnodromus scolopaceus | reverse complement strand
CCACCTCCCTGGGCAGCCTGTTCCAATGCCCTATCACTCTTTCGGTGAAAAATTCTTTCCTAATGTTCAGTCTAAACATTGTCATATTGTCATATATTGTGGTGGCTAACCAGTTATATAGTCAGTTTTCCTCACAACTTCCCAAGCACCAGTGGCACCAGAGGGGAACATGGGAGCTACATGACTGTGGGCAGAAGATGGGACCCTAGCATCCCTACTGTGGCCTGTTCAAATTCTGGTGAAAGCACTTCCTGAGAATATGTTCCAACACAGCTAAATGCAACCAAGGAAAAGAATATACAACATGCAAGGGTAATATTGGGTACACAAGAAATTATCCTAAGCAGTGTTCATGTTCACTCATCATTCTCGGAGAATAATTGCTTTCCATCACAGATTTTTTTCAGGGGGTGTCTTATTCTTGTCCTATCATTAACATAGCCATGCTCCTGATTGTACCACTGAGGTCTTTCCCGAAGAAACCCCTGCTTTAGTGGATAGTTCCTTTGTGCTCTGTCTGCGTAGTCATAAGGTCTGGATAACAGAGCGCTACTCTTTCATTGCCTGTCACACTCAGGGTTCAGTAAAAAAGATTTTTCCTACATTTAGATGTGTTTCAGTTTGTGTCCGTTACCTCTGGCTCTGTCACTGAGCACCACTGAAAAGAGTCTGCCTTTGCCTTCTTACACTGTCCCATCAGGTATTTATACACATTGATTAGATCCCCCTGAGCCTTCCCTTCCTCAGGCTGAACAGCCTCAGCTCTCTCAGCCTCTTCCCATCGGAAAGATGCTTCAATCTCTTAATCGTCTTTGTGGTCCTTCTGCTGGACTCTCTCCTGTCTGTCCCTTGTACCGGGGAGTCCACATCTGGACCCAGCACTCCAGATGTGTTTCACCAGTGCTGAGTAGAAGGCAAGGACTGCCTCCCTCGACTTGCTGGCAATGCAGGGGCTGTTGGCCCTCCTTGCTGCAAGGCCACATTGCTGTCTTGTGTTCAAGCTGTTGTGCACCAGGGACCCCAGCTCCTTCTCTGCAGAGCTGCTTTCCAGCTGGGCAGCCTCCAGCATATACCAGGACATGGGGTTATTCCTCCCCAGGTGCAGGACTTCGTATTTCCCATCAAAGCATTAGTATGTAAAAGAATATTAGGCATTAAAGTCACTCACAGGGCTGAATTATGTATCTCAGAATATTAACTACTTGAGAGGGCAGATGTTGTCTGACCATGTACGGGTAATTTTCATACTGTTAAATAAATAAGAGTTAAGTCTCTTTATGTGTCAGGACTTCTCACCTCTTAAAGAAAATGCCAAGAAGAAGAAGAAACCAGAAGAAACTTGTAAAATATTGCCTGTTCATTCTGAGCTCTGATGCTTCCTTAATGTAAATCTGAAGTGGGGAAAAAAAAAAAAAAAGAGAAAGAAAAATAGTACTGTGTGACAAAACCCCAGTTTAGTTACACAGGTGAAAAATGTGAGAATAGGCAAAAAATTAAAAAAAAAATCAGATTCTGTTTCTTGATAATTTCCATTTCCAAGACTTCTCTTTCAACAGAGCTAAATGAAAAGATTATGAAACCATTTTCCTGTTTCTTTTTCACAGAATAAAACGTAGAAGCAGAACCAAAGACCTGATTCACTGAGATGGTGAGTGTTTTCAACCCTCACTAAAATGAGCTTCTTACTAGACGGAGTCCCAACTGTTTTACATAAAATAGCAGAGAGGGAAGCCTAACGCGCCTTGCTTTCCATATGGGAAGGCACAGACAAGAGTCTGGAAAAGTGTGATATACAGGAATTCATGTGGGGGTTTTTGGTGTTTTGGTTTTTTTTTCAAAATGAGAATATGTGCTCCCAATCCTTACGGATATCTGCAGACAGTTGTGGGTTTTTTTGCAGAGGGGCTTTAATTTCAGCTCTATTTCCATCTGTGGAACTTGATATAGGAATGATATATCCAGAGCTTTGTGCTATAGAGATGTGTAATGTGCAAAAACAACGGATAGGATAATATAGATGGGATAAATCCCCTTGAAGCCTTTTCACTTTTATGTTGATGCTTTTACGATGAGCCTTGGAAACTCAACTCTTGGCGCCTGAAACTGCAGCTGCTGAGCAACTGTCATGCTCTCAGGCAGCTGGTGTGAAAGGTCTCAGGTTTAATGAGCCTTTTAAAATCACAGGCATAAGAAAGTTATTCATAATCATGGAGGCCCCTTGCAGTGTGGTGTTCTTGCCATGAAGACCCATTCCTCCTTCCCTCCCTCCTTCCCCCAGTAATACCCAGCCAGTGACAGGAGGATGCTCAAAAATGCTTCCTGCATGGCTCCTCAGCCTTGGAGAACTGCAAAACAAAGTAAGACTGCATCAAAAGCTGCATGGTCGGCAGGTCGAGGGAGGTGATTCTGCCCTTCTACTCTGCTATTGTGAGACCCCACCTGCAGTACTGCATCCAGCTCTGGAGCCCTCAGCACAGGAAAGACACAGACCTGTTGGAGCAGGTCCAGAGAAGCGCCACAAAAATGATCAGAATGCTGGAACGCCTCTCCTCTGAGGACAGAGAGTTGGGGTTGTTCAGCCTGGAGAAGAGGAGGCTCCAGGGAGACCTTATTGCGGCCTTTCAATACTTAAAGGGGGCTTATAAGAAAGATGGGGACAAACTTTTTAGCAGGGCCTGTTGCAATAGGACAAGGGGTAACGGTTTAAACTAAAAGAGGGAGGATTTAGAATAGTTAGAAGGAAGAAATTCTTTACTATCAGGGTGGTGAAACACTGGAACAGGTTGCCCGGAGAGGTGGTAGATGCTCCATCCCTGGAAACATCGAAGGTCATGTTGGATGGGGCTCTGAGCAACCTGATCTAGTTGAAGATGTCCCTGTTCATTTCAGGGGAGGTTGGACTAGATGACCTTCAAAGGTCCCTTCCAACCCAAGCTATTCTATGATTCATCTTTGGCTTCACTCTTTCCTTTAGTGGAGATCTACTCTGGTTCATTTTCTTCCTATCCTTCTATTTCATGACAATTACAGGAAACAAGTATATTTCATACCTTTATCTGTCTGTCAAATTTAGTTAAAATTGGCCACAGAGACTACTTTTTTTTTTTTTTTTGTGAGGGAGGGCAAGAACAGCTGACAACTAAAAATTTTCTGTATGGAATCTGGATAGAAACATCTAAAAATACATGGTACTCTCAAAAACGCTAAAGCTTTACATATGCTAGATGATGGAATTAACTATTTATATATATATTTAAATAACATTAGGAAAAAATCCAAATGTTCCACTTTCTATATGAAAATACAATTTCTTTTATCTGATACCTGAAACTTTTGAGTGAAGCCACAATGGCAGGTTCATTTTAAGTTTTAGGTTTTTTTCCCTTTCCTACCCAAACTGTAGAAAGCTATGTTGTTAGAAGCTTTAATCCTTTTAACCTAAGGCCTGATCCAGCAGTCAAAACTGCAAATTGCAGTCTGGTTACAGAACTGTACACTGCGCAAGTGTTGAGCTTTTTAATCTCTGCAGTGTCACACTCTAGTTCATGTTACATTCATTAAACAGGAGCTGTTAATGTTATTTGTTGACAGCAAGAGTTATCACTATTTGACAGTCATTATCCTGCAGCAAGGCTCTTCAGACCTTTTTGGACCCTTTCTCTGTGATCACGCTGTACTAAATTTTTTCTGTTTGCAGTAGCTCATTTATCATTTCAATTGGGAACTACCACCGAGGGCCAATTTCCCATTAAGGGTTACTGGTTTGGAAGCAAAAGGGAAGTAGTAGCTTTGAATTAAGTTTGGTCCATCATATCTTTCAAATAGGAAAAAAAATTATATTCTCCATCTAGACCAGTAGTTTCCCTTAATGGTGTTTCTAATGCAGCTGTGTTACTTTCACTGACCAAAGCTTTTTTTGTAAAAGGAAGAAGGAAAGGAAGACAGGCATGGCTCCTTATGCCTGCAAAATTCATCACTTAAGTAGTAGGAGGAAGACAATGAAAAAAGAAAGATTTAGTGGGATGATGGAGAAGGAGGGAATAAGATGATCTAAGGGATTCTGTGAGTCAGATTGCCCTTTCAGTAGGATTTTGTAGCCCTTGGAGTATCACATTATACTGCAAAAATAATATAAGCAAAAGTTTGAATTTCTAATCCTCTGGAAAAGCATCTTCTCATTCCTAATCAGTGTCAAAATATTGAGGTTTTTTCTCATCAAAAAGTTCAGAAAATATCTGATTCAGAAATAGCTAAATATTGTGTTATGAGTCAGTTTGACATTAAATTGGATTATCTGCCATCCCACATGGTCTCACAGGAGCTGTATCATCCCCAGCTCATAATCTACTTCATAAGCAGTGCTCAGTGTCAGGACTTCATCTTTCACAATACACTGACACTTATGAATCTTCACATGTTTCAATCAAAAGGCTACTATATGGCATCGTGAGAGTTATAATCCATCTGGGGAACATAGATTACAGACTGCCTAGAGGCAGGACTCTAAGCATCTAATCTACAGATGTTATGAAATTTCAGTGACAGGAGGAGATCCAGGTTAATGCTAAACTGAAGCTAACATTTCAAATGTAGCAAAAAGGAATGTTTAAGTATTCCTAATGGATTTTTTTTTCTTTTTAAATCACCAACATAAAAGCTTAGGTGTATATAAAATTTGTGTTGTGTAGAAGTTGATCTCCTCTACCTAAAAGAACAACACAAAAATTTCCTAGCAATCTCTTGGTGTGATCTAAGTTGATATTTGAGACTATGCAGGAGAACGGGAGATAGTTATAAAGAATGAAAGAATTCATTCCCTTTTATTCTGGCAGGAAATAATTGTGTAGAGTCTCTACATGAGGCACTGCCTCAGAAAGGCAGGACAGGCATCAATAGCTGGACTATTAAAAAAAGTCAAATGGCAGGATGTAAGGCAACATGGCTGGAGTATTCTGATGCTTGATAACTCTGTAACTGGAATGACCTATTTCAGGCTAGATTGCTAACTGATCTAAAGCAGCTAATTCATCTGAGCAATCAATTTATCTGAGTTATGCTGAATCACATCAGCAAAGAACTATTACATATCAAAGCATAATAAAATTGAGTGCATGTTGAGAAGCAAGGGTCTCTGAGGTGTTGCTTTATGCTTTATACGCCCTTAACAAAAAATGCAAAGAAAGATAAACTTCTAATCAGTCCGATATGAAAATTGGAAATTAGAGGTCTTTTTATGCTCTTTGATACATTTCTTATGTATTTTCTTTTTCAATACTGGAGTTCTTTCTCAAAAATGAGATTATTCCTGGAAAACTTTCAGCAATGTCCTAATTATAAATATATATATATATATATATATAGTTTATAGGGTATTTTTCTTGCGCACAGGTTTTTTTGCTTTTGTTTTCAAAGTCTGGAGGAGAACATGAAAGTCATGTCTTTCTCATTACACTGCATTCTGTTCTTAGCAATTTCGTCCTCTATTGTATCATGTTTCCTATTTGTTGTAATAAAGTAAGTCATCATTTCTTAATCATGCCCCTTGCCTTTCCTGTTATGAAAAGGTTGGAACAAGATGCAGGTAAGAAAGAATTTAAGGATAAGAGTACATTTAATGTCACTTGCTGTGGCTAGAAGGAAAATAGGTCTTGTCAAATAGATAAGATTTCATTTGGCTGAGATTACAGGTTTGATTGAAGATAACTGCAGAGGTATAATTGAATAGTTAAGTATTGACATCTAAAATTATGATTTAAAAATTAGCCGTCTGTAGGATCAATGTCTTAAGAATCACCCTACTGACAAACCCCCAAAAGTCAGTGGAGAATATCACTTAGTGCTTCTACCAGAACAGACTAGAGAAGCCTATTTTTCTCTGACAATTGCAATGTAAAAAGCATTAGCACTTTGTGGTGAAAACTATGTCAAAATTACACAGAACTTCTCACCAGAGAGGACTTTGTCCCTCTCACCTTGTGAAAATTTATCTATATATATAAAGCAAAGATGAGGTATTGAGGCCCTTCTAAGAATGACTATAGTATGGGAAGAGATTTCATTTGAGACGTGGGTAATCTGGGTTGAAATCCAATCTTTAGGCTGAATCAAGAAAAAAAGAAATCTTTCTTTCCAAATTCCTAAGAGGTGTATTTCTCATTAATCTGGAAATCTGAAATCTAATATCTTTAGTTTTCATTACACATTCCTGAATCTGAGAAATCTCTCTGTAGAATTCTCATCAAAACCAGCACAATCTATGAACGTATTGGTATAATCCAGCAAAAAAAGACCTTTAAAAATACCAGCCTAGGCCAATTTTCTATGGAAATTCTGCAGGGTCTGGCAATACAGCCGACACTAAGCAGTATCTTCTCCAGGGGTATGGAAATAACATAAAACCACTGCTGATAAAATCACATCAAATGATGCAAAAGTAAGTGGAATACTAAATAACGATGAAGAAACACCATTGCACTTGATAAATTGCTGAGTAAACCGAGTCCATTCAGGCAGGATACGTTACACTAAAATGCGTAGGGGGTGCAATACATGCAACACAGAAGGAAGGACTATTTTGTGGACACAGAAGTTTTGAACAGGGATTAGGATTCCCGCTCTCTGAGTCAACTACCACAGTAAAGGGTGGATGCAAACACTGTTCAGATGGCAGGTGACTATTTCAGGCTGTGTATGTGTGTTTCGGTAATTATACCAACTACTGAGGATCTCTCAAATCTAACAGAAAAAGTCAGTCATTTTCAACTTGTAAAAAGTCTTACGTTTATAACAATCTAAACACTAGGGAAATGGTGAATTCATCTTCTGTCATTCTCTTCAAGTGAAGACTCGATGTCTTCAAACGAAATAATGTTTCAGTCCAATAATTTCTAAAGTTTTCTTAGGTAACATTACTTCTCTGTTCATGATCTCATCTTGGATTTCAATCAGGTAGCCTGGAAACCACTGACATAGCTAAAAACAAGTTATTAGCCTTCAACATTTCCAGCAAAATGAAATGCATTAATTTGCAAAATACAGAAGGCTTGATGTGATTCAGGTCTTTGAAATGTATCAGACATTTCAAGTGTATCATGTTCTTCAGCAGTCAGTTCAAGTGACAAATGTAGCACCTCAAGCTGCTCCACAGGATAGGTACTTTCGCACCACTAATATATGTAATTCTGCCATACTCCATCATCGATGTCAACTACCTTATGGATCAGTCTTGTGGCAAAGTGAAAAATCACTCCAAAGAAACATGTGGTTACACAGGCTCCAGGACTGAGGGAACATGGCTTCCCATGAAGTTTTAACGTATTTCATAGGCTTCAGTATGTAAAAAAAAGCTATCTCCAGCTGGAAATCCAATCTCCTTCCCTTTAATGTCCTTCTGGACATGGATTGTCCAGTGGCTCCACTGGGTGAGCTCCCAGAGGTGCTATTTCCTCAGGTACTGCATATGCAAAGTACTTTTCATTTATGTATCCACCTACTTTCATGAAAGGGAGAACTAGCCTGCAGTCTAGTCAAGCAAATTCAAGTCTGTCATTTGCACCTTTTTTTAGCTACCTAGTGATGCTGCTTAAGTGCTTTAGCACAATAATCACTGAATGGAAAGAAGTAGGTGTTTCTGAAGGGTTTTAGAAGCACTTACTGTGCAACTAACTTTCATACCTAAACTATGGCCATCAAGATTTCTCCTCATAGAGATCTCTAAAGGCACCTACTCCTCTGCCTTAACTCTACAGGGAATTCAGGCAGCTGCTTTAAGAGCACTTCTTTGCTAGGAGTGAAAACATAAACACATTATGAGTCTTCTGTTAAGGAGACTTGACTCTGAATGTTAGTCATCATCGACTGTATAAAAAATAATCAGAGAAGAGCAGAAGCCCAAAGGCCATCATATTGTATGATCCCAAGTCTTTTTTCCATAGAAAGCATAACATAAAATTTTTTATTTTTAATTTCTCATTCATGTTTATCTCTAAAAGAAATGCTTCAGCATATTGTAAGGTAGCAGACATCCAAAATTTTTTTGAAAAATTTCTATGGCAAGGAAATTTGAATAAAAAGGTTTTCCCAAAGTCTACCAAAATTTTCTTTTATTATATGGGATTCTTATTGTTATATTTATTTGTCCAGAGAACAGTGCTTTATAAATATCAACACCACTTCATCACATTTTTCTAAGCTAACATTACCACTTATCATTATTGCTAAGGTGATGTTACAGCTGGCTGAACTATCCAGCAAGAATCTAGCTGATCACCAGACTGATCTTAAATGCGTCACTAGAATTGCTGGCAGCAAAGTCTGTGTGCTGAGAACATATAGATTTGCTAGACACGCACCTCTGTGCATTACACAGCTCCACATTTTCAGTTAGTGTACAGAGAGAATTTTTTATCCTTGGGCTACCTGCAGTTTAGGATTTGACTTGGATTTGTTTGCCTCCCTCCTCTGTGTGATAGCCCAAAGGATAGTCCTTTTTCTTCTTGAAATTTTTGTTGCTCTTTCCAGCATGCTAGCCTATGAGGGTTATTTTTTTCATTATTCTTTGTCTTATTTTTTGTCATCCTTTAGCTTGATACACTTGCACCAAACCGATGGCTATTTTACTTCAGTGCTCTCCCTGAGATTCAAGATAGAATAGAGATAGAGATAGAATAGATATAGAGATAAAGCTGCTTCTCTCATAAATCTCCCTAGTAAGCTGGATTCACACACTCCACAAAAGATTCAGCCTTTGATTAGGCATTCCTTTCTCTAAAATCATACGGGAATGGAAAAATTCTTCACTGTGCAAGTTTTTGGAACATCTTTTTATCTGCAGTTTTTTTCTCAGAACTCATCAAATTGCTCTATCCTGTGTTCAGACACCATTTCTAGCAACGGTGTCCCATTTATTTGCTTTCTTTTTTCTCTCATCAAAATATTTAAAAAATATTATCTCAATTTTTTTAAATCTTTGGCATGGGGAGCTCTGTATACCGACTCAACTCTTGCATCCATTGCTTTTATGCATAGATTTTTGGTGGTTTGGCCTGAAGCTATTTGGTTTTTTTTCTCAGGACTGTAGTTTTTAGCTGTTAATCAGTCTCTTCCTCAGCATGAATATCACAAAACTGAATATTGCTACCATTTTTCTGGCATTACATGTCAAGTTATGTATAAGAAGATTCCTTTTTCTGATCACCCATTTGTCTATTTATTAAGACTTAGAGATATCCTGGAACAGTAGCCAGCAATCTAGCCACACGTTGGCTTTTCAGTCTCTCTTTCAATAGCTTGCTTCTGCAAGCTGGATGGTTTCTTTCTCTAAGAATTTTCCAGAATTTTTAATTAATGTAAAGTTTACTAGAGGGTAAACAAACAAGCAGCAGTTTCCAACGTCCAGTAGCTTCAGTTCTCCTTATGGACCAATAAATTAGTAATACCCTGCACATTACTGGTACATGACTTCCCCTCTGTAGAAGCAGCTGAATAGCAGCTGACAGGAAAAATTTCATTGAACCTTTCTGGAAATGCCAGAAACTCACTGTGAATCTCCAAAATAAGACATCAAAAAAATTTATGATGTGAGAGTCTACCACAAATTAGTCTCTCAATATCATGTAGTGGATCTACAATTTCACTTGCTGTCTCTGCACTTGAGACACAGACACCAAGTCCTAAAACAACTCTAAATTGCAAAACTAGCAGAAGACATGAGAATACAATGATTTGTGACTACAGCAAACACTTGTGAGGTTGTTATGCGTAAGGTAATTAATTATTGTACAAATGTTTGAATCTGCCAACACTTTGAACCTTTACTATTTGTAGTGTTAATACATAATTGCAAAGTACCTCAAGGCACTATAAATAAGTGCAAAGCATTTTCAGTGCTTTCTCAGTCCCTGTTTCAAACTGACAAAACAAAGCATTTTTCAGATACCTGAAGAAAATCAACAGTAAGCACAAATGGTTAGTAGTATAAAACCACAACAGTACCAGAGTGGAGTGGAAGAAGGCAAAATACTAAGAATTTCCCAGGAATAATGTCGGTTTTTTCAAAGGTAGGATCTAATTTGAGCTCATAAATTTTTACTCACTGTTAGGAGGAAAGTGGAGCTCCCATTGGCAAAAGATGCTTCATTGAACGCAACATGTAGTCATATGTGCAAATCACTGCTTCAGCACATCAGTAGCCTTTCTCAGGCTGATGAGATGTACACCCTCATTTGGGTGTACAACTGTCAGACAGCAATATACATTTTTAAATTGTTCAACAAACTTTGAAAACAGTAATGCAGTAAGTCAGCTCCTCAGCTGTGAAAAGCTACTGATGGTCCTTCTGTGAGATCCCGTTTTCAAACTAGTGCGCAGAAGCCCTGAAACTCTTTCATGTCCAGAAGTTAAAAAATATTGGGCTTCTTTTCCATACCTCAACTTTATACACTTCCCTGTTTGAAGATGGGCAGAGCAGAGGGAGTTGCAAGACCTTGCCTTATCCCTTTTCTTCCTATCTTTGTTCTCTTCAGGTTTGCTCAACAATGATATTTTTTGTTATGTAAGTAAAACCACAACAGTGACCTTTGTTCAACAAGGACCACCTAACATATTAGCACTGGTGACAGAAACAGAGCCTGAGATATAGGTTTTAGAAAAAAATCAAGATGTATTGTTTGTTCTGTTTCTCTTCACTCCATTTGTTATTATAAAATTGTCACATCATATGTCTTTCCTTAAAAATATTGCTTTTTGCCTCCAGCGACCCACAAATCACAAACACAGATTGCTAATGATGTTTCTGTCTTCCTTTCTTCCCCTCAGAAGTAAACTTTTGTCTGATATTCTCTCTCCAAGAGAAATGATCTTTTTAACAAGTGTGGTGTGTATCTATTCTGAGATATTCTTATCCTATCATGCACCTCTCCCATGACTGATTTTCTACTTTGTTGACTTTGTTTTTTATGTCTTTTAGGGCTTCTGAAAGCTTACAGTAGGCATTATGACTTTTGCATGAACACAGATTCTGGTGGCATAAATTACAGTCAAATCCTCTTGTCCAGTATTTTCTGTTCTCAGCTGGTAAGTCTTCAGAGGTAAGTGGCTGATGGGAAGCGCTGTACAATGAGACTGAAGTGGAATTCAGGTTGTCAGAACTTTCATCTTCACCCTTACAAACCTGAAGCCTCAAGGAGACTCTTTGTTCTGTCTGAATTTAGAGGGCTTTGGACTGAAATATAATAGGTAGCACCCTTCAGATCAAGAGTTATCTTTAAATGAATTAGTAACCTTTCTTAAATTAGATGCCTTTCCAGGTTTCTCAGGGCAGATTAGCAAGGAGTGATAGACACCTGGCTGTCTTCTGTAACGTCAGTACCTCATCAAAGGCCAGTTCCATTACCACCACATATACCAGTGTGGAGCATGCTGAACCCTTATGGTGAAGCAGACATTTTGCATGCATTCATTTAGCAATGTAAAATACTAATGTGGTGCAAGTGAGGCAGGGGTATGGATTTTTATTTACTGGTCTTGTGCTCCTGATAAGAATTGCTCCCACTTCTGCAAAGATCAGGAATCCAGCCATATTTTTGGTTATCAAATCATCTGTAGTAGATGGACGAGTAATTTTCTGCAAGGGCTCTCAGCAAAACGGTTTCTTTTACAACACACTGCTTTTAAAGGATATTCGACTCACTGTAGCTGTAAAGTCATAGAATTGGATGGAATTTGCAGCTTGGAAAGCTTGCAGCACTACTGACTGAGAAAAAGCATGAAGAAAGAACAGCCTCTAATAATTTTTTTCTTCAGTCATACACTACTGGATGGCAGATACAGGACTCCAGCCAGCTGGAGCCCAGGACTCCAGTACTTTCAGCTTCTTAAAGCTTTCAACATATGAACAGTGATGAAGCTATTCTGATATGAACTGGTGTAGTTTGGTTAGTGAGTACTATGTGAATGTTCTGTGCAGGATTTATGATGGAAGAGGAAAACGGGGCAAATCTTAATAGAAGAGTGCCACTTCTATCAGCTGGACACAGTGGGAGGTTGAATCTATTTTGAATAGAAAGCAGGTGACTTGCTGCTGGGATTTTTACTTTTCATTCCTTGGTTGGTGAAATAGAAGAAAGTAAACAAAAGAGTTTCAATTAATGAGAGGGCATGGCATAAATTAATACTTGTGGTAAAATTAATGAAATTAGTGGGATCTTCAAGCCTCATCACACATAGCAAAAATCCCTCATTTCTTGCAAACATTTAACATACAAAGCCACATCTGACACTTTATTCTTTGAATATTGGTGACTTTCTTTTTAGAGGAGCAGAAGCCATAAACCCTGTCCCCTTAGAGGAATTTCAGCATGTACAGTTATCACTTCTGTGTAGAAGTCTGCTGTAATTCTTCTGAAATCCCATCCTGATCACCACCACTCTAGCTTAACCACAGAATCACAGAATGACTGAGGTTGGAAGGGACCTCTGGAGATCATCTTGTCCAACCTCCCTGCTCAAGCAGGACCACATAGATCAGGTTGCCCAGTATCATATTCAGATGGCTTCTGAATATCTCTAAGGATGGAGGCTCCACAACTTCTCTGGGAAAACCTGTGTCAGGGCTTGGTCATTCTCACAGCTGAAAAAAGTGTTTCCTGATATCTGGGGGGAATCTCCTGTATTTTAGTTTGTGCCCATTGCCTCTGATCCTGTCACTGGGCACCACTGACAAGAGCCTGGCTCTGTCGTCCTTGCACCTTCCCTTCAGGTATTTCTGTACATTATAAAATCTCCCTGAGCCTTCTCTGCTCCAGGCTGAACAGTCCCAGTTCTCTCGGTTTTCTCGTAGGAGAGATGCTCCAGTCCCATAATCATCTTTGTAGGCCATCACTGGATACTCTCCAGTATGTCCCTGTTCCTCTCATAATGGGGAGCCCAGAACTGGACACAGTACTCCAGATGTGGCCTCACCAGTGCTGAGCAGAGGGGAAGGATCACCTCCCTTCACCTGCTGGCAACGCTCTGCTTACTGCAGCACAGGACGCAATTACCCTTCTTTCGTGTCCACATTGAATAATACAAGAAGGGAATAGAGTCCTTGTGTTTTCTTCATGGAATACAAAGTGTTAGGTACTTAAATCTTCTTATAAAAAAGGAAGCATTAAGGAAAAACAGCTCATCAGTGGTCGTTACAAGTGAATTAATCTTCTTTATTACCATCCATAAATATTCCTAATGCATTAGTGTTTCACACATTGAACTCAGAGATGAGAAAATATAAATCATTAATACACCCAGTATTTTCCAGCCACCTCATAACACAAAAGCCTGATGTATCTGTACAGTACCTTGTAAAAATTGTGAGACTTTCCATAACCCACAGAGCTGAGAGATCTATGTAAGGTTATGTGCAGCAGGCAGCTGGCTGTAGGAGGACTTCTTAGTAAATTCAGTTCCCAAAGGAGAGATTCTTCAGTGCTTATAAGCCTCCTGGCCTCAAAAGCAGACCAGTTTGCTCTTCCATACATGGTACGAACCTGAGAATTATTCTCAGGTATGGTACCACACAGGTGTGAAAAGTACAATTGTACTGTTTTTAAAGGGGACACATCTCAATCCTCCATCAATGCCATGTTTTACTGCCAACTGAGGTCTCGCTATACTTCTGCCTATTACACACCTTTGATTTTCCTCCTATTCCCTTTCATACCTTTCCAAAGCCTATCTGAATGGAGAATTTCCCTCTCCCTGGGAATTGTCAGCTACTCCTTTTTGGTGCCGTTTGTTGGTTTTGTGCAGTTGATGAATGAGACAGATGCAGCAATCAAAGATCTGGCTCTCCATTTTGGCTATAAGCAACATGCCAAAGGCCTGGAATTTATAAGAAATGAAACTTAACCAGGAACTCCTGCATGTATTTCATATATATCCATAGTAACAGAGCTCACAGCAGACTTTTTCACTTGGTCAGCCACCCTGACAGTGGTTGCTATGGATGTTTTGCTGGTTTCTTTCTGACTATTTAGCAATTAAAAGGTTTTGTAGAAACTGATTTCTTTGACAGTATATACTTTCCCTGAGGTGAATTTCACATTTGACTACATGCTAGTCTGGCGTTCCTCTAAGTACTGCAGTAATCATTAGACATACACACATACATAGGCACAAATCAAATAGCAGAAGATGCTTATTTCAGCCAGGATGTTTCCAGCTCATAGTTAATGAAAACACTTCACATGCAGGTAATAACCAAAAGTGAATATGGGCAGTCTAGTTCAATGTAATTGCCACTCATCTTCACTATAATCACTGTCTGCATGGAAACAAGGCATCACACAGCCTTGCAGCAGGTCAGAACCCAAACCATGCCTCTAAAGAAGAACCAAAAAAAAAGAAATTGGTTATAGCATCTGACGTCATTTCCACATTATTGTATAGCACAATGGGACATTTTGTGGCTTTTCAGTGGAGGAATTAAACTGGAGAATGCTAGCACCAAGTGATGTGTTGCAGATTTGGTGCACTTACAGATGAAAAACAGCCTATAGGGCTTTTGGGTAAAATTAATAACTCCAAAGCTGCAGAATGCTATCATGAAAAGGTTGGTACACTAATAGATTAATTAAAATTTGACTTTACAGGACGGATACCTTTTATTAGTTCAAATCTAACCTGATTTTATACACCTCTTTCTATGTATCCAATTAAAATAATGTGAGCAATTAATATTAATCAGATAAAAGATTTGAATTATTCAATCAAATAAATCTTCCACATTTTTTCTCCTTCTAATAAGTTCTTTATATTGTAGGTGTTCCAGCTGAAGAGCACAAGATTCACTTTGCATTCAACCTTTGTCTCACTTAAATGTCAGGAAAAAATGAATTTTTAATAATACATAAAAAACCATTACAGTTCACAGATATACAAAAACAACAATCAGTCATTCATGTTATTATGCAAATCAGATTATTTCCTCCCCATTTATATTTTAATCATCCAGGAATAACTACAAACATATAGCATAACAGATACTCTGGACACAGAAGACATTTTAGTACTGCAAAACCTAACAATTTCATCATTACTTGCAGCATAAACTAATAATGAAGATAATAAATTCATGATTGTAACTTCCATAGTTGGTTTCCATAATGGTGCTCATCTTATTGAAATGTATTCTATACTGTCCACAGCCCATGCTGGAAGACAGACTTACAGAGATGCTGCTGTTTTCAGCAGGCAGATACGGAATGGCTTCATTCCTACTCATGAGAAAGAATATGGGAAAAAAAAAAAAAAAAGTTAAACTGAAATTGCTTTGAGGAATCATTCAAATTGGGTAGAGTAAAAATGGTTATCATGTGGGTTAACAAATGCTAGACAGGAGTGAAAGGTAATACCCTACTGATTGGTTTTGCAGATCAGTTAGTGCTGGTTTCGGTTAGCTTTTCAGGGAAGATCAGGGAGACAGAGTGAACAGGACAGTAATTTGAAAACAGTCCTGTCGAACGGAGCTGTGAAAAGCAATGACATGACACAAAGAGACGTAGAGAGATTAGAAATCAGTGCCAAAAGGAGCAAAATGTGTTTCCTCTTCTGAAAAAATTGCAACCTAATATACCTGGGGAAATCCAATTAAAAATGGATACAAAAACACTCAGTCTGGTGGAGAGGTCTGGGTAAGATTAATAATACAGAAGTCCCAAGGGTGAAAGCTGAAAGTAATGAGATAGGGGTTGAAAATGTTACATGGCTGTAAAAGAGATTTATACAATCTAGGTTTGTATTCACAAATGCAACGCATTATGGAACAACAAGGCACGAGATTTTGATAGTGCACGATGTACTCCAGGCTCATCTCCCAGAACTTTACTAAAAGAGATGCTGAAAAACTTGAAGGACTTCATAGGTATGTTGCTGTGGAAACAGAAAAATCTAAAGACCTTTGAGAGATTGGGTTTAAAGGGCCGCAATAGCCATTCTGTCACGTTCAAGGAGAGGAAACTTAAGCGAGGAGAATTACACACAGAACTTAACACCATCTGGAGACAGTGCTCCCACGTGCTCATCCAAGGTCCTTTTTTAGGACAGTTCTCCAGTCAGTTTTAGTAAAAGAAGTAATTAATGAACTCTTCCAATGAAATAACTGGAGAAGTAACAAGACAGACATTATCATTGCTCAAATATATGTATGTTCATATGTGTAAGTCATACATACTTCCTTTTTTATGCCAAATTTATGCCAAAGCCTCGTGACAAAAAATTCTCCACACACAGTCTTGGCAAATATAGCCTTAGAAGGAAATGTGTATTTTACATAGATACAGAAGTTTTGTTGGACATCTATTATCTGAACTCATTTAAGAATTTGAGTCATCTTATGTGTGAACTGTCATTCTACAAATACAATCTAATTAATATTTCAGGCCATGAGAAATGAATAGCACAGTATATATTACTATATGAACATAATTAGTGCAATAATAATTCTCCATTTTATGCTAGAAATTAAGAATCTACATCAATTTTGATTACTAATCCTTTTGTATTAATAGAAGTTGAAGAATATAGGTAATTCAAATTTATAAAGTTGTACTGATCTTTGGAAAAAGTTGAGATCAAAATGGAATGTAGAAAAGGCTGAAATCCCCTTTTGCCACATTACTTAAAATTGTATTAGTAACCTGTGTAAAAAGTAAGTTTTCCTGAGTGCAACCCTTGATAATCAAAAGCAGCTTAAGTTTTTGTCTCCAGGCATGGCATGAAATTCATAGTGTAAATCTTTGATATCAAGTGAATGAATGTGCCACAGTGATATGGAACTTTCATTAAAATCTTGAAACATTTTATAAGGGGAAACAATATACAGTTGTAGTTTGCTTCCCTGAACAATGATTCAATACACAGCAAGTTTTCATCGAGTTATATCTATTTTGTGATGAAATCAAAACTAATATTAAAAGTGTCACAGCAGAAGTTCTCTTAGTGAAAGCTTCAGATTGTCCTACTTGTTTCTCAAGTGCTTGATCCAGTTTATAAATAAAAAAAAATCTTTGAGACAACAAAGGACACAGGTAAATGTGTTTTATGTTAAGTTAGATTTGATTTGCATTTGAGAATCCTTAAATAAGATGATTTGGAGATGTAACACGGAGGAAAGATACACAGCATTCCCACTTTCCAATGACAAAAATCCAGACTTCTTTTGGATTCCTTGAACTAGCTTTCTTCAGATAAACACTGAAACATGTTTCCATATTTCCATGTACCTGCTAGCAAGGAAAAATCAACCCTTTCTCATCACAGTTGAGAAATTGTGCACAGTGTATAGTACCTGCAAGGACCTACATAATGAAGAAAAACCACCTGCTTGCTGAAAATAATCACCTCTCCCAGGAAGCTACCACCACCTGGGAGGAATAACATGCATCTGAACAGGTTATGCAAGCTTAGGCTTGGTGAAATGACAACTAATTTACCATTTAGAAGTCACCTCACTGTTGCTGAAATGCTGACTTCCTTACGACCATGGGAGATGACTATTGCACTTCCAGATAGGAAGATGGTATTTTGAAGGAATCTGAAGGGATAGGGAACAGACAGGGAAGGAGGGCAGGAAAAGGGAAAATATCCTTTGTTTAATTAGCTATATTTCCGTAAAAGTTTTGAACAAAACTCCCACTGGCAATACTGAAGACTCAAACACAGATAAAACTGTATTCTTCCTTCAGTAAACTTTTAACAGAATTTTATTCCTGCCACTGACTTTATCTAATGGTTAAAAGGAAAGCTTCTTCAAATATGCCATCTAGCACTGCCAACAGCCATGGTCCAACCCATAATTCCCTCCTAAGCTTCAAAATAGTCAACCCATTTAAACAAAATATGACTTTCCACTTAGTTATGTAGCAAAAGAATAAAAATAAAATGCAAATATTACCAATGAGGTGCCTAACCAGAGAAAAATGCTTTGTATAACATTATTTCTATGCAATTCAGAAGGAAAAAAATATTTGTGTGGTTCTCTACTCCATCAAAAATTCATCCCCTCAAGTCAAATTCAAAATATAATAGATTCAAATTTATGGATACTAAATTTTTTTCTGTACTGACAGCCCTACAGGTCTGGACTTTCTTACGGATGTGAATGTAACTCGCTGAGAGTCAAATGAAAAGTGCTATTAACCAATAATTTAGCAATGGAAAACCAGTCATAAGCACATAACAAAAGAAGCCGAAAGAAAAGAACTTTTTTTTATTGTAAGAAATTTTTTTTTGCATACTTCTCTACCCATATAGCAAGGCAGTGTGTAGTGCTAATATTACCTAAAAACCAGCATCACTTTCTGTATCTCAAAGATGATCCTTGTAACTGAGTACTGCAGCATACTGGCCTTACAACTGACTGATTTAAGGACCTGGATGGAGCTGTTAAGGGCTCCCAAAAATCCAACATGCATGATCATCTTTCTTACAGAGTGCAGCCCACAGAGGAATTCAAAGACATTTTTTCCCTAGGGGCAAAAATGCCAAACCCAGGCCAAAATCTATGCTTCTTCCTCAAATGTTTCTTATTATTTGATTTTATTAATGACATACAATGCTGTCATAGTGCAAAAAAGGTAACACTCAAAATGGAAGTAACATGTTAAAAGCAAGAAATAGCACCTAGAGATGCAACTATAGGATGATAGGGCTAGAGAAAGAAATTATGAACACATAGAATCCATACCTACGAACACTGCACACTGGGTATATAAAATATAGAGTTCCAGTGGAACTCTCTATATATCTATATCTATAGTATAAATATAAAATATAGAGTTCCAGTGGAAGGCATCTGGAAAGGGGCTGACAAAGAAATGTGTGATCTGCAAAAAGATCTCTGTACTGAGAAAATTTTATCTCTAAAAGGCTTGCATTTCCTTATATGGTTTAGTTTCAGTTTTACAGTTTGTCTCTTTCCTAGCCCTAATCCTCATATCAGCTGAGCCTTTACAGAAGATCCGCCAGATGAAAAAGTTCTCTGGGAGAACAACTCTTTTGCCAGCCCATGCCTTCCTTGGGCAGCCCCTCTGCACCCCTCCAGCTGCAGCACTAGCCTTTCTATCTTTCCTAACCGTAACCTAAGGTCTAATCTTGACCTTGGCCTTGCCTGAATCCTATCCCAACACATCCAGCCAGGGTTCAGGTGAACAGATTTCCAGAGAAGAACTCTGCAGCCTACACCTTCCTTGGGCAACCCCTTTGCAGCCACACTCCAGTTGTGGTTTTCTCCCTTTCCAAAACATTGGCCTTGGCCTTTGTCTTGGATGAGCTCCAAGAACCAGCACCACAGTCCAGATGAAAAAGTTTTCCAGGGGACAAGTCCTTCTGCAGCCTACATCTTTGTTGTGGCAGTCCCTTTGCAGCTCTACTGTGACTGGACTTCTGTGGTTAATTTTATTTGAATCCTAAGAATCCCAAGTCATAGGCTGACTGCCCTGGCCCTGCTTCCTGCTCCTATCAGAGGCTCCACATTCCTAAAAGGAAAATTGAAGTATCAGCTGTTCCTTTTCTCAGAGGATTTCCTAAACACAGTTATCCCACAATTTCTCTTTTTCTCTTAACTGTAATTTTATCCCTAAATACAACACCAACCATAAAATAAGCCAAAACACTCCTTCATCTTACCCAGAAAAGCATTTACTCAAGGGGGAAATCTAGCCTGCAGGGTTTTTTTTCAGACAGCCCTTCTTCTGCACCACTCAAGCTGTAGCTCTAGGCTCTTCCTCTCAATCATTAGAGAGCTGTTAAAGGAACTGAGTGGTGCAAAAATAATTGTTTCCTTAGGAATTTTTCATCTTCACTGGCATGTTTTTTCTAAGGTTCATTTTAGGGTTTGGGTTAAGGCTATTTTTGACTGAATGTCCGCAGCTAAGTTTGATTGCATTTGGACAGCAGCTGCCGAAGAAACCCATGGGCATATTCTAATATCCTCCTTGAATGAACACTGAATCTTTGCATGGAGCATCATCTTTGACATATGCATCAGTCAAGCTCATATGTTGGATCTAGAGGAGGTTTAGAGATGAAGGGAACCTAGAGATCAAGTTGTAGTGGGGCTGCAACATACCCTCCACTCTTAACTAAGAGCTGGTGCTACAACTGGAGAATTGTATTGTATTTATCTAAGCATATTTCTGAATGGAGAGGGTTCCCTATGGCCCAGGCTAGGCTTATGGTAGCCAGTTAAGGTTAGGTTTGTTGATTAAAAGAAGCCCAGAACTTCAGGGAGATGAGGTATGGAAAGGGGCTGCTAAAAGGAACTGGGACTTCAAAAAAAGAATACTTTTGGACAATTTTCAGTATGGATAATGTCCATCTGGCCTATTGTTACACTCAGATGAGGTGTAGGATTTCATGTTAGGGCTTTGGTTACTCTTGTGACAAAGAGGAATCCTACACTTCACTTTGGAGGCATCTTTTAAAGTTAAGTAAAGAGTAATGAGAAAACTGTTTTCTTAGGAATATTGATTCTTTTTCAGTTAGAGCGCTAGCCCCGTCCTATAGATCAAACTAGAGTTATTGCCTAAGGCTAGAGCTGAGAGAAAGACATTTCAGAACTGCACTTGCAGAGGGACGGGGAATGGACTGCCAAAAGAAACTCAAATTCTCCCATGAGGAACTTTTAGTCATGATTGGGCTGGCATGCTTTTTCCTGAGGCTCACTTTGCAGTAGAGTTTACGTTGAAAGAAACATAATAATTTATTTGAACATGTAAAATGTTTCCACGCATACATCTTTACTAGTCTAAAATAACTTGCAGAGTAATGATGCATTTGTGTGTTTGTGTGGTACCATCAGTAAGGATTCCTTGTGCTAACCACAGCCTGCAGAATAGGCATAAATTCACTTAGGCTAAATGCAAAAAGCGTGGTGGAGAAAGTTACAAGGTCCTTTGTAAAGGAATGGACTTTTCTTTTTTTTCTATTTTCCAGCACACAGCAGCAAATACTTTCATCTTTTGGTATTATTTTGACAATGAAAAACCCACATGTTCTTGTTTTGTATGATACTGTTTTCTTGACCCTGTGTTGCATTATATGCATGCTCACGCACACAAGTCTGCTCCAGAATTTTCTGTTGAGATCTGTAAGAACTAAAAATCTTGGTGGTTAGAAGTGACTGAATGTGTTTTCAATTACTTCCAAGGAAATAAATAAATTCTACATAATTGTTCTACGTAATTATTTAATTGCATAATTGCACTTATGCTCATCATCACAGTATCTATGCATTTATGTGTTCTATATGCTACAGCAAAGCATCAACCCAACAGCTTTAGGACTATGAATCTAGCACACACAACATAGCTTATATCTGAGAGAACATAAATTTAGCTTTTGTGTTGCTTCTGGCTGCATGGATAATCTTCCATAAACAAATTGAGGATGACTGAGCAATGTTAGCTTGAGCGTGTCTATTTAGGAGGTCTTTTATAATAAAAACCTCCTTTCTCAGGGAGAGGTTTATGCTTTAGGGTGTCCTCAGGAAGAACCAGAATCCAATTTTCATAACTTGAGGGAGCTCAGATTCTGTTTTTCAGTTTAGATCATTAAAAGCAACAGAGACCCACATCCAAATATTGCCAAACAGGTTAGTGCATTCATACTAGGACTTGATTGAGACCTTTCTCACCTTCTTGCCTAGGTATGAGCAAATCAGCGTAAGCAAAATAAGGAGCCTCTCTTAAAGGCTCTGACATAATTAAGGATGGTTATTGCAGCAATGGTTATGGGAATAATCCTAACAGTATTGCACTGACAGCTCATATTTGGTTTGCTTCTTTGGACTAACTTCTTCCCATGAAGCTGACCCAGTTTATGCCTTTGTTGCTTACTGCTTCCTTGAGCACAGCATCCATTTTTCAAGTCAGAATTCAGACCACTGTTTTGCATTCTGCATCAGGCATCACTTGAAATCCTCTTCCACTTTCTGCATGACAATCTCTACAGCTTGAAAGCAATATTTTAAGTCTATGAGCTCATTATTTCCCAACAAATGACTGTTGTTAACCTCTCCATTTAACCTCTTTTCATTATAATTTAAATATATGTGTATGTGTATACAAAAAATTTAATATACTTATATTCAATACTGCATATAATAAAATGAAAACATAATGTGTACACACTGTGTTCTATGTACAAAATAAATTCCATAAAATTGCACAGTATCACTGCCCATACCACTAATGATTATAATAAAGATCCTACAGAACAATATGATACTGCAGCATTGAGGTAGATGATATTGAGAAGTTCCTCAGATTGTTTGCTTATTGCCTACAGCATAAGACTGAAGCAAAGGCAGGTATGTGGTATGTTTTGTTGTTCTTCCTGCATAGGAATCCTGAGAGTATGCAAATCTATGCATACACAGCCATGTGCTAAGCACAGAAACAAGAACATCACAATGGAAAGTCAAAACAGATGTTAACAGCTGGAAAAATGTATCTGCATCATTTTCAAGTCCTTGCCTGTTTGGTATTTATGAGGAGATATCTCCCCAAACAAATGAAATTTTTAAGGACAAATACAAATTTTAGCAGATGCTATGTTTCATATTTTAAAGGTTACAGAGAGTAACTTTCTGTTTACATAGATGGAGAGGCACAGGAGCAGGAGTGTTGGCTGAAGGTAATCAAAGTTTAACAGATTTTGCTCACATATCAAGCTTGCTCCCTTTTCAGTGCCCACTCTGGAGCATCAAGCAAGTAAATTTAATCATCTGTTTTATTTTATGTGTCTGTTTCTGTATGTGTACACATGTGGATAAGGGACGGGTGTCCTATCTACACATTTTTTCCTCTGTTTTTTTTTTTTCCTGAGTGTCAATAGTGTTGTGTAGTATTGCAACACCAGATAGCTACAGAAATACTATTTTGGGGCTGTGCTCATTGCACCCAGGGATCCAATTGACCAGGCCTAAGGCAATATCTGTACAAATACTCTGAAGAAGAGATTTAATCATTACACAGTATCACTGGAAGCAGCCCAAAAGAGATTTACCCAGGTAGTGAGAGTGGTCATGTTTATACTATATCAGGGCACAGGCTTGTCCATGTACTTGCCCTGTGGCAACAGGGCTATAATTAGAGCCATAGCTGCTGGATTAAAAAAGATGCTGTTACACTCAAACTCTTGTTACGGGCAAAAAGGAACATACCATATAAATGAAGCTAAGAATGTATTTTTACTCCAATAAAGTTTTAGTAGTCCAACAGTCTGACTTAGATAATTAATTGTCATGGCCCTCAGGGCATCAACAGGTTTTAATTGCTTTGACCTCTACCCTTGCCCGTTTGTCCAGGAGCTCAGTTAAGATCCTGGCCTGAATTATGCTGTAGGTATGTTTGTGCTCAGTTCTGTTCCCGCTTTTTTGGGCATGTTGCTTTGTGTATCTCAGATTATCATTTGACTGCAAACTTCTAACTGTCACTGTCCCTGCACTTGTCAGGTCTAGTTCTCTGTTGGACTGGATGCTGCCCCTCTTCGCACTGTTGTTCCTGGCTTGTCTTCTGAGGAGCACCCCCACCCTTGTTATTACCCAACTACTACACCAGTCTTTTTCATAATAGACCTAAAAGTATTTTAGCCAAAATAATTTTTTAGTATCTAACACTTTTCTCTGCTGTTATGCCCACCCTTCCTACGTTATGCTAAAGCATAGATACGCTTCCAGTCTTTTATAACCCTGACAAGGCATCATCTGTTCCAGCATAAGCAGCTACTGAAGAGCCAAGGCACAGTGATGCACCTTACCTTCTATGACAGCAGTAAAAAAGCACATTTTCTACCCAAGCGTTGTCCATTCTGTTCCAGATTAGGATGGCTGAGTGCCCTGTGTTGCTCTCCCTCATCTGTGCCTCAAGCTACAGTAGAGAGCAGGAGTCTGCTCTGAACCATCATGAAAGCTCTGTTAACTTGCTGATCTGAAGCCTTTCAACACTTATACAAGTACATTACTAGGTTTTATAAGATGCAAATAAAAACTGAGAGGAGCAAACTATAAGCGCTTTTAAGGAAGACCAGTCTGCAATGGCTATCGATTGAGACATGTTTGAAATCAGCACTTCAGCACAAACATCTAATATTCACTCACATATGCTGCCACCTAGAGTCCAACAACGTCACATTATGAATACATGGACAACGGACTAACTTTCAAGCAAAATTACTGTATTTGTGTGGTTACTTTAAGAAGTAGAGAAAGATGGGGGTGTTCGTATTCAGGGGAGTATGTGGCAGGAAAAGGTGAAACAGCAAGTAAGCAAGCAGCAGGCAATCTTAAACTTGAATTTTGTAACTGTTTTCCTCACAAAATCTGTAATGGACAAATTCAGATCTTGCACTGAATGGTGGAATGGTGGAACTTAGCACAGGAAATCAGGGCAGAGCTGCTATTCTATATGTTTATATCAGAATACTTTAAAAACATATTTATTTCCAATTCAATTTCCAGGTCTGCAAAATAATGTTCAGCAGACTAAGAGATGTTCTAGTTGAGCAGCCTTGCCTTCCATTTTGATGAAAAATCCTGCCAGTTTTCAAGAAAGTCTTAAAGAAAGTATATTTAAGCTCCTTTCTCTCCACCAGTAGAATATTGCAGGAGACAAAATATCCCCATGAGGTAGCCTAACTGGAAATCCAAGGCAGCCTGGAAAATGAGTTATCCTGCTATGCTTTAGAAATTGCAAACAGCAGCAACCCAGTTTCTGAGTTAACCTGAAGGAACTGGCAGCATTTGTAACAAGATGCCTCATTCAGTGCCTGGACTCTCATACTGTGTGTAATTTGTTTAGAAATGAGCTACGAACTTGGATCTCAATTTGCACAACAGGATATGGTTTGATTAGATGTGTCCAGATGCATTTGTAATGGGATTATAGATTTCAATTAGGGGTAAGCAACAATCATCACAAGGTAATACTTTTTCATGCATGTTTTAACAAGCAGAATTGGGGCAAGAAATAGGAATATGATGGAAAAGACCTCCGTTTCTTTCTCCCCTCCAGAACACTGTTACTGCTTCTTCACACTTAAATACTGGATTTTTCCAACCTAACTTTGTCTTGCTTTCTTTTCCTTTTGCTGGCCTGGTGTCAAGGTGATGGCTTCTAGTTCTCCTGAGGTCTCAGCGCAGCCATGCTCCCAGTAACAGGCTGATATGCAACTATTCTGTCTGCCAGTGAATGACCATGACTAGATCTTTACTGTATTTGATTGCTGAGCCAGGAGGATTAAGCCCATTGTTTCCAGGCTGTTTCCATGCTGGGGTACCGCTTGACTGAACTGGCCACCGTTCCCTTACCTGGGCTTCTGTCTACACTGCAAGGTGGAGGTCAGGCTTGAGAAGAAACTGTCTGTTCACTGAGCCCCATGATCCTCACAGCTGGCAGTAGCTGAAGAAGAGCCAACTCCCAAAACTTCTTGCGTTGAAGGTGATTAAGGTGATTGTGAAGGTGAAGGTAATTGAGGTGATTAAGCCTCACTCATACGTATTCTGTCAGATTGCACCTAAAAGAGTAATTTTGCAAAACCACACACACTCGGATTCTCTCTTCTCCAGAAAGCTCTAGATCTTGTACTGATTTGGTCCCTTAGTGTGAAATTGAGGGTTTATAGCATGTATTGCAGTCAGCTCTCTTCTAATCAGTGGACTCAAACCTCTGTTGCCTGCACTAGAGAGAGACTATTGTCACAGAGGCACGTGCTAAAGTACAACTTGCAACCAAGAAGCTAAATTTTCTTTCCACCAAATAGGATGGTCTCATTCAAAATGGAAACACTCCCTGGCCTGTACTGCTCTCCAGACCATGTCCAGCAAGTCTGAGAAGCTCCTACCCAACGTGGGCCAAAATCATGCTAGAAAGACTATTAATAGTGCTGGACTTTGTTTGGATCTGTGCCCTGGTCTTGAGTAGTTTTCCAGAGAGCAGGAACTGAAGACAGTGGTGAAAGTAGGTATACAACTGTTTCTGAATAGGATGCTGTTCTATTTTTAAGAAAAATTGTTAACTGTGGTTCAAGTGCCCTGATTCCTACTGCGAAAAAACAGGAATGCTGAATGGAGAAGGTGAGAACAAGGCAAAGCAGATTATTCTGCCTGTTTCCTTCTAGGAGCTTTATAAATAACCATTACTGATACAACTAATAATCACTTGTGACAGGCAAGAGAGTAAGTTTCTAACATATGTTTTACAGGCGTGCTGTCAGGAAATCCATCCAGTCCCATACAATATCCTCCAGGGGTTGTAGGAATGGGACAAGGAGGGTAGATGTTCATGTTAATAAACTGTCAACAATTTACCTGATATATTCCTTAGGGGACCTGGGTGAAGACAGGATGTCAGAGATAGCAGCTATTCCATTATCTTTCTCCATTCCCCCTAATCTCTTGAAAAATTAAGGTCCTTAAGACTACTAAATGTAAGAAATCATACAGGCTGATATCGAAAAATGTATATATATGCTTGTACTCCTGACAAAACTGATATTGCCGCTGTCATTTCAGACAGTCACATCCCACTTATAGGGGCAAATAAACCCTGAAGTGCAACAGATGTGTCTGCTCAGTTACGTCACTTACCTGAACTACTATTCTTCTCACTACCTGATGGTGAGCAGCTAACTATAACTTCCTTCCTTATAGAGTGTATAAATACACAAAAGAGACTTTAAATGACATTGCAAAGAGTCTTACTATAGCAGACTCTTCATTTTTAATAATAGGCACCCCAGAGAAAGGAGAATAAAAAGGTTTGACCTGTTTTTGCACATAATGGTTAATGCACATATTTTGGTAGAGTTATTTTTTTTCCTCCTATATCACTGTGGTGGTTGATGACCTTTATTATTCTACAGACAGCTGGCCTGGTCGTGACATGAGTCATCGATGGATTGCACATGCTCAGACTATTCCAACCTACAGAACCAGACTGCAGCAGTTTGCACTGCACTGGAAAACACCATTTGCATACACTGCCAATAGACTGCCTCCAACAGTATGGAAATGATTCACAGGCAATGCACTAGCTATATTTTTGCCAAATGGGGCAATGGATTGGCAATTGTGTTGCATCTGCCATAATATTCAGGCCTGCTTTCTCTTCAGTAAAGGAAAGCAAACAGTCTTCCAGACCAGATGAATTTAAAAGGAAATATGACAAATTCTGCCCATTCATTCCATTCACATATTTCTGTTCAGTAGTTACAGTATGTTCATCACTATTTTATTTATATTCTGTAGACTAAGGGAAGATCTGGTACCTCTTTGCACCAGTGTTCTGGATAGCTATTACCAACCCACAGAATTGAGCAGACTACTAAGATCAAATCCTTTTTCTACAAGAACAGCATAAAAACATGCAGTTTCTCAGCCTGGATTGATTTCTCTTGAAAATCCTTTATTCGATGGACTCCTAGTCTGAGTATACATTTCATTCTTTGAAATGTACAGAAAAACATTGGGGGAAAAGCTGGAATTTAGAGCATAGATAGAGAAATGGAAATCCAACTGAGGAAAGGACAAGAGAAAGTGAAACACACAGGTAACATTTCCAAAGACTCACAGCAGGTTCACATGAGGAATTATCATTAACTGGGGCAGGAAGGAACTAACTATATCCCAGACACATCTCTGATTACTTCAGCAAATGCGTGAATGGGAGGACAAAGGGCTGATGAGTGGCAGTGACAAGAAAGATTGATGATATTAACTTATCCTGAAACGCGGTCCATAGGGGAAATAAATTTTAAAAGGTAGAGGGATTTTTCTGAAAAGGAAACCTGTATGCCATTTTCACAAAGCACATGATATTAGAGATGCTTTAGACATGATTGTCAGAGGCCATAAGCAAAACAAGTTTTAATTAAATATAGGGTTATTATACCAGAGGACATTGCTGAAGGCATTTTCTTCAGAGAGTATTTCACTTATGTCTGAAACGGAAACCTGACCTGCAGGTCCTCCATTCTGCCCAACTTCCAAACCTCCTTCTAGCCCTCTCTGCGTCCTCCTGACGACTCATGGAAAACTTCCAGGAGAAGGTCGCCAAAGACTCACAGATCAAAAGCAAGCCTGAGTGCCTGACATGCAATGTGGCCCATAAGTTCAGAGCAACTCAAGCAAGCAGCGGGCTGACAGAGAATGCCTTAAATGGCGTGTATGATTCTTCCATTCAATTTAAACTAAACTCTCTGCCTTAACACTGAGACACCATCAGAGAAAGTTGAGAGGCAGCAGAGCCAATGGAACAGTTTTGAAAGGGACCGCTCTTCCATTCCCCTCCCTCTTCATCAACCCCATTAAACTCGTATTTCCTATTTAGCATTTTCCTAAGACTTTGATTTATATTGCAATACTGTTTATAACAGATGTTTCATATTCAGTCTTTTTCTCCAAAGTTAAAAGTAAGAAAAAGGGAAGTATAAATATGATGGGATTCACACAGTGATACAATTAACATGGAAAATCCAAAAGGTAGCTGCCTGGGAGAATTAAATGCCAGAAGTTAAGAGCAGTGGCAAATTCTCAAAACATGCAGACAAGCTTTAATGCTTTATATCAGAGTACATTAAAGTTCCAGGTGGGATCTTTTTCTTTTTTTGGGGGGAGGCATTGAGGGGCTTAGGATTTTGTTTACTTGTTTAAAGAAAATAGAAAGTATTTCTAAGATTGCATACTGGAAGGAACATTAATTTTCCTTCATCTTACAGCATCAGAGAAGAGAGTAGTAGGTCTGTGTTCCCAGTAACTCTTGTCTGCTTCCACTGAGCAATGCCAGTGCCACTGTACTCCATGTGTCAGTATAATGAAGTTCTTTAGAAACTCAGATGGCCTATATTTATTTCAGTACATCATTTTTTTTAGTGCTGTTCGAGATAACAGTTTTGATCTATAATTCCCTGTGTGGTTAAAAGCCAAGGATTTTTCAGGGGATTGGACAGCAATTTCAGCAGGACTGCAGTCATACAAGAGAAAATATTGCTATGTTTTCTTCAGAAAGATAATGAACACATTATGTAGGTGGGGACATTTTCATGGACATTCCCTCTGCATCCTACCCTCAAGGAAAGGGCTTCACTGCTCAAGTGGCTAAAAAAGCAGAGGCAATCCTACTCTGGATTTCAGAGCCATTAGTTCCCCAGTAAGTCTACACCTGTATGACTGTGTTTAATGTAGGCACACATGCATACTTTGACTACAAAAAGGGCTGGTTTCTAAACATATCTTTATTAAAGCATTTGAATTGCTTTTTACCTCCCATGCCAGCTACTAACAAAGGTTACAAGATTTTAGCATGCTTGTTCTTTCTTCATATTCACCTTTGTTTGGATTCTTTATTCAACAGAGAACAGTAGAACAATGTTAGCGCCTTTTGGGCTTGCCATAAAGAAAACTGAGATGATCAGTATAATATTCCTGATAAGCATTCTGTCAAAAACTGAAATACATAAAAAAGGATGACTAACTTCCTGCTCTAGGTCAGCTGTGCCTGTTCAATGCTCGCAGCTTTACTACTTCTGATAATGCAGTTCTAACAGGAAACAAACAGCACTTACATGTGGAGCATCTTTTATACATCTTGGGTAACTGTAGACTGCATGATTCAGACCAATTGACTCCCACTGGGAAGCATGGACAAAACACACCATTGCATGAATTACAAATTCTGACTTTTGATCTAAAGGAATTTCTATGACAGACCTCACATTTCAAAAGACTGAAGAAAATTTTCCTTTGTTCTCTGGGGATAAAAATCTCTCCATCATATTAATGTATGATTTTGCCCGTTTGTGGTCTCAGATTTCCCTTTCTATTCCTCTTATACAAGGTCAGTCCATTTGATTTCACAGTCACACTAATCACCTCCGAAGTCATTCTACTAAGGCAGCTCATGGCCATGGAAAACATAAGAAAAATAAAAACAGCAAACAAAAACCAGGAAGGGAATATGTTCGCTACCTCGGGGATCTTTCATTTTATATAAATAAGCAATGCAATTTAGATTCATAGAATGTGAGAATCCAAGCTTTGACTCCAATTTGCAGATGTTACTTCATCCTGAAAAGCAAACGTGTTTAAGTGGACAACTCTTTTGATTTCAGAATTAACTTATAAATTCATAAACGGTGTCAATTTTCCTCTATGTTTAAGCAGTCTTCTCTATTGTGAATTTATTTTCTATAATACAGATGTTTGAGTTTCTGAAAGGTTTGGGGATGAAAAGCTGTATTATCAGTGTTGAGCTGCAGCTACTCAGATTCCTTGGCATTTAAGTTACAGCTTTTGTCTATGCAAAATCCAGCAGTAAAATAGTGGAACTTATTTATAAACCATCCAACCTGCTATGGGTTGGATGGTTATAAACCATGCCTTTGATTTCTGTGCACTGTGCTTTCCAGCCTTTTAAAAGATTATTGCCTCAGCTACCTGCAAGCTGCATCCTTGTCATGTAACCTGCACATCTCATATCCCACTACAGAATAATCAAAGTTTTATAAAAGCATATTTAATCCATTGGCACACACATTTTGCTTCATTAGGTATTTCATACTTCATGCCATGAGGTTTTTTTACTATATGGAACCTGGAGTGCCTGCCTTAAAAAATGTCTGGGTCCCTGAATTCATTAAATAAACTTTGCTACAAAGATAGGAAAAAGGGTTAAAGAAGTCACAGCTGACTTCTGACTTCAAAGCAGCAGCAAACATATCTGGGTTTGTTATAGAGCACTTGAAGTGAAATATCAGATTTTGCTTCTACAGTTGGGTTTCTGCAAAATCCGCTTCACTTTTTTCTCCGTTTTTTTAAAATTCCATTCCCTAAGAGTTCTGCCACAAGGTGTTTTTTGCCTCCACTTATATTTCCTTTTTTTTACAGGAGAAGTTCTTACCAACACTACAGGGAATCTTGTGCTGTCTTGACAAGCTTTTCCTGTTACTGCATGGTGAGGCAGTTAAGGATAAAGAACAGGCTAGAAAAAAGAAACAGTGAGGACCTTGCTCCCTCTCTTCAACCAAAATGGCCTATTCCAGATTTGAATTGTGTAAGACCACTGTAAGATGTCACAAATGCCGCTCCTATCTTCAAGAAGAGCAAGAAGGAAGATCTGAGGAATTACAGACTAGTCAGCCTCACCTCATTCCCTGGGTAGGTGGTGGAGCAACTAATCATGAAAAACAGTTCCAAACACATGAGGGACACAAAGGTGGTCAGGAGTCATTAGCACAGATTTACAAAGGTGAAATCATGCTTAACCAACCTGGTAATCTTCTACAATGTCCACCTTCTTGGTGGACAAGGGAAGACTCCCATCTCCCATAACATCATTACAGACAAACTGACAAAATACAGATTAGATAAGTGGACAGTGAGGTGGACTGAAAACTGGCTGAACTGGAGCCAGAGGGCTGTGATCTGGGCACAAACTGCAGCTGGAGGCAAATCACTAGAGATAGAGCCCAGGGGTTGATACTGGCGCCAATACTGTTCAATATCTTAACGAATGACCTGGAGGATGAGTTAGAGTCCAGAACCATTAATTCCATGAAATCATGCATCTTACTTAGATCTTAATTGCATGAGTTTAAATTTTTATTCTTGGAAGAATATCAGCCTCCAAAGCTCCAAACTCCATAGCTTCCGAGAAAACATAAGGAGTGAACCAAAAAGACTGTAAACCAAGAAGGAAAATAAAGAACTTTAAAAAATATACATTTAATAAAAAAAAAAAAAAAGAAAACTATAGATAGAAAGTTAAAACTTATATTTTTGTGGCTAAGCTCAGATTTTGCTGAACATTAGGGACTATTATTGCTTGCCCAGTCACTAAGGAAGTCAACTGCCAAGTCTCTGTGGCTCCTGTTTTCAGCACTCCATGCCACTGCACTCCTTAAATGCCAGTTAAAGAGCAAACAGCAGCCAGGCACAGGCATCTCCCACTCTTGTGCAAGACCTGCCTGTAAAACTAAATGTACCCCGCCGTGTGTCTCCTGGCCACAGCTCCCTTAACTCCTGAACATCACTACCACATGCTTCTTCTGCCAATGCTGACCTCTCAGCAACCTTAAGTATAATAAGGAATTTCAAAGGAACAAATCCATTACAAATTAAACAAACACTTTACCTGGCATGATAGTCTCAGTGAGTGCCAAATAATCAAATGCAATATATATTTTCTTTTTCCAGAATGCATTTAAGCTGTTCTAAGCAGCTTTGTTATGGATTGTCATGGTTGAGTAATGGACTAGCTTCAATAATTTCCTGTGATGTGGCTTTGGAGGCAATACCAAAAGACCAGTAGAAAACATCTACCATCTGTAAGCTAAATGTGAGCATTCAATGTCAGTGTAGCTTTGATGAAAAGCCCAAGAGGTTGTTAGCACATTCTCAGCTGTGCACATTCCAATTACAAAAGGGAAGATTAATATCATCAACTTCAGTCACCTGAAAGTCAGTTGACTACTTCAAAACGAGTAACCTTAAGCCCTGTACGTATCAAGGGAATGAATGAGACACCTCTAGAGGGTAATTCATCTCGTCCAAAATCTGGTGTTTTAGACAAGATGAATCTCTCCCTGCAGACACTTGATTCATTTCACTGACTAAAAAACTCAGAGTTTAAACTTAGACAACTTCCAAGATTATAAGTCAGGTAGGATAAAAGTTGCATAAACCATCTATTACATGAATTCTGTCATATCAGACATTTACATGGACATTTTCACTGGGAATATATGTCCAGAAACACCCAGAAAAGCAGGTTCCATAATGATAGGCAGGTTCTGGGTTCAAATCTTTCAGAATCCAGCACAGTTACTATATAGCCAGTAGTTACTAATATCTGAAGACATTATGTAGTGCTATATACCTATAAGCCTTCAGTAATAAAGAACAATTTTGCAGAATTCTGCTAATGGACTTTGCAAATATCCCATTTCAGGCACTGCAAAATGAGCACATATAAATTTCCAAGAAGAGCTGTTGACAAGGCTGCAGTAGTTAGAGAAACTAAACAAAGCACAAACTCTAAACTTAAAGCGCCCAATTTATTTGTGGTTTTACTATTTAAAATATATTATTCATTTTAGAATCATCATACTTGGAATTCTGCACATACAAGGTAAGACAAGCTCATTTTCCAGTTTTCTTAGACAGCAAATCCCAAAAGTATTGATACCACAAGCATGTGTCACGAGAGAAGGAACAAGCATGTAACAAAGCAAAAGAGCACAGAGGTGTTACGGAAATAGGGAATTGGCTCAGGAACACCTCAGACTGGAGTTGTTCATTTGTTATGCTGCACTAACTGGTGTTATCTTTTCTGTTAAAAGGTGGACCAACCCCCCAGTCATTTTGTCACTGGACACTTACAGCAATTGGAAATTTCCTATTGATTGCAACATTTTGGGCCTGTCTTAGGAAATGTAATTCTTCTTGTCCTTGCACATAAAATAGAGATAACAGTTAGGACTCACTCGAGGTTAAGAAAGCTGGAGAGTAAATTCAGTTGCTCAAATGCAGATATCTAGTGCATCTACAACGCTATCAGCTATTCAAAACACCTGCATAGGGCTAGTACATATGACACATGCTTCTACAGTGGTGGCAAGAGAGCAGAGGAAATATCCCACAGAGCCTAAATGACACTAGGCTTCTACATAAATGCAACTGAATCCTTCCAAAACCGACAAACATGCTCTTTCCTTAAGCTGTCATTGCAACCAATAAAGATCTAATCAGCATAATCAAAGGACCCTAGCAAGCACTGAGTAGATACTGACAGCCCATCTGCGGACACATAGCATTATTTCAGATGTCATAAGGTATTTAAGACTCATAGCCGCCAAACGTGAAACGGGACCTGAAGAAGACCAGTTTCCTTCTGAGTGGTGGCTGGAGGACAGCAGGGTAGCTCTTTAGTAACCCAAATAGCACTAAATATCTGTGCAACCACCGTTCATGGCTGGTCACCTGAACCTTGCTCTCAGGTCCATTGACTATATTGATTAGATACTCATTTTAGTTGTCTAAGCATAAGAACCATTTGAGATGTCTAAAGGTCTTCCATGTGACTTCCAGAAATGCTAAGGCCTTCCTTAGGCCTTTTGTCATACTTAACCAATCCATGCAGATATTCTGGATACTTTATAGCATCTCAAAAGGCTCTTCTTCCCCTTATTTAGGTAGCTGCATCAAGCCTTAGCTCTCCATTGACTACAGAAGTAGCTTAGCCATCTAGTATATATATAGGTACCTACTGCAGATGACAAATTCAGGCACATTAATCTCAAACTGAATCCCACGCAAGGTCCCTTATCTAATATTTAAAATTAACTACCTCAAAGACTGTTAGAAGAGGAAAAAAGAAAAAAAAAAGGACTTTCAGTTGAGAGCATTATTCAGGAACATTACTCTGTTATTAGTAAGAAGAAATTTGCACTGCTGTTATGGGAGCCAATGTTATACACAGAGCTTCAGTTGTACATCAGTGTAATTGCTGGCTCTTCCTTAGACAAAAGTGCATGCCTCCATTTCCAAAAACTGAGTAACACTGTTTCGCTACTTTGCACCATCACAGCTATTCGGTGCTCTTTTCCCAAACTGAGCCTCCATTCTATTATGTGATATATATAGCCAACCAAAGGACAAACCTCTGCCCTAGGAACTTGCAATCTATTAATAAGACAGGAGATAGCAGATGGAGACTGGCTGGCACACAGAGGAACCACACTGAAACCACGACACAGCTCTACAATGTCAAGTGCTCTCTATACACTGACAATTTAAGTGTTAAGTTCTGTAAGAATACATAATTTCTGTGAGAAGTTCTTAGTTCCTAAACTGATCTAAAAGCTTTTTCTTTATTTTAAAGATTTTATATATATATATAAATTATATGAATATATATAAATATATAAATTTTAAAAAATAATCTACCTCAGAAACAAAGACACAGAGTTAAACAGATTAAAAAATAAATAAATTTTTAGATTGTACCTAGTTTGTACCAGAAAACCTACTACTCTTGACATGATTTCCCACTGCAGAATAAAGGGACAGGTGAGAAGAACTCATGAATTCTAAGATTTCTTTCTCTTTTTTTTTTTTTTTGGCCTTTATTCCTCCTGCAGCAGCTTCCTTTGTGCTCTTTCATCAGACTGGCGCTATATTAAAAGAGTCTGTAAGAGATTCTTAAAAGAGACTTCTGTAAGGAAAGAGTTAATCATGTAATATTCAAAATACTGAGAAGATGTGACATGTGGAGAAAACAGAAGAGGAAAATCTCTACAAATTAATTTTCTAAGATTTAAAGTTTACGTAAGTCCTGGTGAAAAAAAAGCAGTGCAACAGTAAATTTATTGTGCAGAAGACCAAAATCTAAGGGTTATTTTTCCTACCTAAATATCTGAGTCTTTAGCTTCAGTGGTTATCATCTGAGCACTTAGGAAGATCTTTTTTTCCAAAATCTAATATTTGTAGAGGCAAATTTAGCAGAAGAAGGTTTGGATTTATTTCTATTTCTTTTTTTGCTGTGTTTGTTTCTAATAGAAGGATGAATTTGCTTCTCAACATACATTGGCATTTCATAAAGATCCATCTGAAAGATACCGGAATTTTTTTTATCCCAGCACATCTGTGCTATCTGCAGTGTGTGCAACATGAAGGCACCCGCTAACACAATGATACAGAATGGAAAGGATTAATATGTTGAGCTAAAATAGAACACAGTTGTTCTGCTTGAGCATGCCTATAATTTCAGAGGCTTGGTGCAGGACTGAGTTGAAACAAAGAAAAAACCATACAAAATTTACGTTAACCCTTTGAATGCTTTCTCCACAAACATTTTTACTTCCATGAGTCCATTTAACTAGTTTTCTAGGAAGATGTTAAAATTAACTTTTACAAATAGTTTTATTGTTCAGTGATTAAAAGAAAAGACAAAGAGTAGGATTGTTTATTTAACTTACAAATGTAAATGAAATTTTACTAAGAGCAGTCAGGAAATAGATTAGCACATAGTATGCAAGAACACAGTCAGAAGCATTTGGGCTACTGCAACTTGGCAAGTTCCTACACGTTGGCTGAGATACGACAATTGACCACTGCAATGGTCAATCTGCTCCTGCCCCAGCACCACACTGCTCCTACCCTGTCCCAGTTGCAATATAAGATACGGTTGTTCCACCCCTGAGTTTTCTTTCAGTTGGAGAGAGTCAGAGCACATTCATCCATGGACATTAACATGCTTTTTGACTGTGTCTCCACTGACAGAACCTGATTTAAATACAACATAAAGCTATGTAACTCATTAGTATAATTAGGTTGATTTACTAGGGAATTCAAAGTCTCAATACATTTCAAATAATTGTATTAGATCAGATCTTGAAACAGGTTGATCGCTTTCAAATTCCTTTACTTACATTTACAAAATGATCAGATCTCTGAATCATATGAGCTCTGAATCACTTGTGATTCATTATTCCTACAAAACCACTTAACCACACAGAAGACCACAAATAAGAGAGAGATCTCTTACAGCGATCCAGACCTCGGATATTTTAAACAACTGAGTCTCATAATTCGTCCTTAGAAAATTCCAATAGAAAATCAGTTCAGTTGTTAGCCTCATAACTGACATCTTGAGGTAGTTCCAGAACTTCATTGTTCTGGGGGTTTGTGGCAATTTTGTCTCTAACTTACTTATAGCTTTTCCCTACATATCAGTTGTTTACCTTCTGATTAAAGGCTCAACCCTATTTTAGCCTTTTTAAGTTAGAGAAGACAGATCCTTCTTGTAAACAGACCCTCCATTCCCTCTCCTCATGAATTGTACTTCCAGATCTTATGAGATTTTTTTCTTTTTAAGTTGGACACATGATTCTGATAACTGGTGTGTTTCACAGTGGCATTATCACTCCCATCTCTATCAGAAATATCTTACCCCAAGCACCTTTGCATCACACTGATCCTTTTCACAAATATTACACATTTTTAGACCACACTGATTCTGTGGTTGACTAATTCAAGTAAAGTGCTGCGGCGAAACAAACAGTAATGCTCATGAACTAATTCAGTCTGGAAATTGGATGATTTCTAAACACCTAAATAGACTGACTCCAAAACAGCCTTCCAGAGGGAAGAGAGTGTAAGGGAACAACCCAATTACTATCCGTACTTTGAAATGAGAAACATAATGTGGTCACCTGTGAAGTGATACGAGAGAAGGCAAATGGCTGATCCAAAGTCCCTATTCTCATTCAGAGCAGAAAGCAGCTCAAGGAGAATGGGAAACAGAAACTGCAGTCAAAAGCCTGCTCCCTTGTAAAATGATGGAAACCACATGGTTCAAAGGGGCTATTTTAGAGGTCAGGAGGTGACAGAGGCAGGCAGGCTTGAAACCTGGTACTTCCCTTCCTATTAAAATTTCACACCCCCGTGTGAATGAAACACAGAATGCTATACTTGTATGAAGTACTCTTCCATTTTACGGCAATGGACTTACAGCACCTTTAATACTTGAACCCACACTGGGCCCTGAGCTGGCACCTCTGCTGATGCTTCAGTGCCTGCCAAGAATATGCAAAACCTCAGTTCTCTGCTGCTTTTGGATGGGATTGATGACACCTCAACTGCAACATAAGTTTAATACAGAGGAAGTATCACAAAAAGCTATTTGAAAATAAATCACAGTGAAAAAAGTATTCTGGGTATTCTGAGGATACAAATACCTGGTTTTCTTTTATTTGCGTGTTTGTTTATATTGCATTTTGAAATTATATTACAAATAAATCTTTACTTCCCTTCTATATTTAAGTGCTTCTATTTTATTTCTCTGGTCTTAATTGCTACTCAAGTCTTTGCTTGGCATTGGATTTTGAGAATTTCTGTTGACAGACCCCTTAAAAGTTTCTCTGTTGCCTTTGATAGTATAAATGTTTGTTTATTTATGCAACAGCATACATTTTATATTGTTTGCAGTATTTTACAAGTGCTTCTGGTTTACTATGAATAAAAAATTTTATATGTTACTTCTACGATCTGTTCCATGACAGCTCAGTATATCAGAGTAAGATATACTTGATGCTTGCAGTATCTCGCTATGACATGCTACGTTATTACTGACAAATTGGTCTTCTATTTAGCATTAATCAAAATATTCAGTTGAATGGCAAAATATGGGTATTTACAGTGGCTTTTGTTCTTTTCAATTTGTTCCACAAATACAGTGTACATTTTCTTTTTAACTGGGCATATGGCTGAAAACCTGCAGAAATATGTCTCTCTTGTGCTGAATATTCTGTATTACGTTCAAAGATCAGGTGCAACAAATGGTTAGTCTATATTCTGTATGTTGTGTATTTCTCAAAAAAGATCAAAGGGAGTTTTGTCAAACACAATGTGGGAATTTGCTCATTTAAACACTTCAGTACATTTAGTCTTCTAATCCCAATAGAGAAAACAAGCTTGCCAAACAAGGATATAAACCAGACTTAATATTTTGAAGCTGAAAACATTTCATTAGCTGTGTACATATGCTAACAAAAAAGAAAACAGTTACTTAAAACAGTAAAAAAACCAAATGGTATCTATATGAATATAATTTTCTGAATACCTTTCTGAACCACACATATAAAGTGTATGAACAAGGCAGATGCTGATGCATTTAGCATTCAGTTTTACTTGTGAGATTTTCCAACATGCATGTACTGTTTCATGCCCTGTACACCTATAAATATTTCACTCAGGGAAAGCTTTATTATTGATATGAACATTCGCTGCAAAGGAAGAACCAAATGAATACCAAATTTCTCCTATCTACAGCTAGGTAGATAATCACACTAATTAATTGAAAGTATGGTGTTTCATAACTAAACCAATTATGTAGAAAAGGCTGCCTGAGGTTGAACTAAGCACTCTCCCATTAGCATACAGCACAGCCACTGCGCAACAGAACAGGAAAAGAGAAAAGAGTACAGTGAAAAACAAAACATTATGTTATTTATAACTGTGCATTAAAGGACTGTGAAAATGGAAAAAGCCAAAGTTCCCCATGGCACAGCCAGCCAGGGTAAAACCTCTGTCCTTCTAATATATGTCCCATATCCAGTGATCATTTTAAAAAAGCCTTGTGCTTTATCTTGCCAGCTCTCTCTGATAAAGGAACAGCTTGTTAGGCACCTGCTCCTTCATCAGAGTAATCCCTTTGAATCACCATATCAAAATTTACTTAAGTTTTGTATAGCAGCACAATGAAAACCAAATGAGACGTGACCTTTTCAATTGCTAAAATCCAAGTAAGCACATGAATGAGCAAAACCTGATAGCAAAACCTTTTAAATTCACAAAGTCAGCTGTTTGGCAGTAAAAGCTTGAATTCAAATCATATACACACCAGTGAAGGTCAAAACCATTGTACTTCACTTTTGGATCTTAGCTACAATGCCAAATTTGGCCAGCCCAAAGAGAGATTCAGATTTTAGGTGGGATTCTCCATAGCCTGTAGACTATACGCATAACTAAAGCACTTCAGGTACCTTTACAGTCAGGTGGGAGGAATCCAGTTCTAAGTTCCCAGTCCTTTTTCCTGATGTTCCCTATGATAGCCTGATTCTATGTCATCACCATAAAAGTTGCCTCTAAAACACCATCACATTTTTTCCCCTATCCTTCAAATACACTATTAATTCCACCTAAATACTGATGCCTAAATCAAGTGCTGTTGTCTTTGGCAATGGAGAAAAACAGGCACCTCCAGTAAGTAATTAGTTAACTTGTCTTAGATGTTTGTTTTACGAAGAGCAATTTGAGGAGCTCGTCTCACTGTCTAAGAAGGGCTCCAAGACCAGATCTCAACAGCTAACTTCAGATGCTTAAGCTAAATGAATCCTGCCCCAACTTTCTCATCACAAAGAAAGTGACCAGTAAAACCAAAGCCACATACTTGCTCCACTATAAACGTGCTGTTATAATTTACTATGCCAGTAGCTTGCGAAGTATTTGTTCACACAATTTAAACTACACGGGGCATGATACAAACTACGCCTGAGACACTTTACCGCAACAGTGTCAGTGAAAACAGTGGCTATGCAGGATCTGTGTCCACACAGAGAATTTTACCAGCAAGAAATACGAAAAGGCCAATGTCACAGCCTCCACAACACGGACCACCTTCCCCTCCTTGGGTGGCCCACAGTCCTCTGCTGTGGCTTGGGGCAGGAGGTGGTGGGGGCCGATGGCCAAGGCTTCCTCCGTTTGCCCTGGGGTGGGAGCACTCCCATCGTGCAGTGCCCCCAGTCCTTACCAATGGCAAGTAAATCTGGTCTAGCAGCCAAAGAGGCCTTAAGAACAGTGAGGCTGACCTCTGATTCGTTCAGTTCACCCCTCACTGCATAACAGTGGTGTAATTAAATGGTGACACCATGTACCTCATACTCCACTTAGTCTAAATTTCATTTCAGTAACATCAGTTACTGAAACAGTCTAAATTTTGTTCTCAGTAACATCAGCTTCTAATGCTGCTCATATTTCCATGAATATGCTGAAAGCTCAGCTTACATTTTAGACCAAAATTTATCATAGAATCATAGAATTGCCCAGGTTGGAAGGGAACTTTACAATCATTGAGTCCAACCATTAATCTAACACTGTCAAAACCACCACTAAACCATGTCCCTTAGCACTACATATACATGTCTTTTAAATACCTCCAGGGATGGTGATTCAACCACTTCCTTGGGCAGCCTGCTCCGACTTTTGGTGTGTGACCCGATGCAGGCGGGAAGTAGGAACAACCACAAAACAATGGATGAAAGGCATACCTTGTGCATCAGGGAATCTCCAAAGCAACACATGGGTAGAGGCATGCAAGCAGGGGACGCAGGTACTGCAGAGCAAGAGTCCTTGTTAGCAAGAGTGAGAAAGCGAGAGCTCAGACTTGCTGTTCTCGCCTGTATTTCAAGGATTCAAACAGGCATCGCTTTTCACTGTGCTTTGATTTCTTCAACAGCAGGGCAGGAATCTCGGGCATGTTCGATAAGGTGCCCCTGAGTCCATCACAGGCCTACTTTATCTAAGAGTGGATGTTCTACTTGTCGATCACATAAGACAAAACAGGAATTAGGGCGGTATATGTGTTTTCCAGCACCCCACATCCAAGTCACTTGAGCGTCTTTACAGTCCTCCTCACCGATCTTCCGATATTTTCCCATATTTAATAACCCTTTCAGTGAAGAAATTTTTCCTAATATCCAATCTGAACCTCCCCTGGCGCAACTTGAGGCCATTTCCTCTTGACCTATTGCCTGTGACTTGGGAAAAGAGACTGAACCCCATCTCTCTACAGCCTCCGTTCAGGGAGTTGTAGAGAGCGATAAGATCTCCCCTCAGCCTCCTTTTCTCCAGGCTGGACACCCCCAGCTCCCTCAGCCTCTCCTCATAAGCCTTGTTCTCCAGACCCCTCACCAGCTTCGTCACTCTTCTCTGAACCCGCTCCAGCATCTCAATGTCTTTCTTGTGGTAAGGGGTCCAAAACTGGACACAGCACTTGAGGTGGGGCCTCACCAGTGCCGAGTAAAAGGGATGATAACTGGCCACACTGTTCCTGACACAGGCCAGGATACTGTTGGCCCTCTTGGCCACCTGGGCACACTGCTGGCTCATGTTCAGCCAACAGTCAACCAACACCCCCAGGTCCTTTTCTGCCAGGCAGCTCTCCAGCCATTCTTCCCCAAGCCTGTAGCGCTGCCTGGGGTTGTTGTGACCCAAGTGCAGGACCCGGCACGTGGCCTTGTTGAACCTCATCCCATTGGCCTCGGCTCATCCATCCAGCCTGTCCAGATCCCTCTGTAAAGCCTCTCTACCCTCCAGCAGGTCGACGGTCCTGCCCAACCTCGTGTTCTCTGCAAGCTTACTGAGGGTGCACTCCATTCCCTCATCCAGGTGGTTGATAGAGGTATTAAAGAGAACCGGGGAGCACCACTTCTAGCCCTCGCCCTGACAGAGGTGTCAGCTTCACAGCCCAGCAGCGGCAGGTGAAGCCCGCCTCACTGCTGACTGCACGGTTTCCTCTGCTCTCCTGGCCACGTCCACCGGGCTCCAGTTGCTGGAGTCAGGCCCGCGTGGGGAAACTGCTTTTTTTCTTGGTTTGTTTGGGTTTTTAGTTTTTGTTTTTGTTTTTTTTTATCCCGTTTTCTGACGACCGTGGCTGCGCCGAGGCCCGCCAGCGGGGGGAGCGCCTCCCGCCCGACAGGTGGCGCTGCGGCGGGCGGCCGCGGCCGAGTTGGTTTGTCCCCGCGCGCTGCCCGTAGCCCGCCCGGCGGGGCTGACGTGTAGCGGCGAGGCGGCCATGGCGGCCGCTTGGGAGGAGATCCGGCGTCTGGCGGCCGATTTCCAGCGGGCGCAGTTTGCCGAGGTAGCCCACAGGTGAGTAGGGCGGCGCCGGTAACTCGCCGCCGCCTCCGGAGCCCGCTGCCGGTCGCTGGGGACAGCCTACCGGCGCCCACTCCCCTCTCCCCGTCTGCCCCACGGGCCCACGGCCCTGACACACAGCGGGGTCCCGGGGGAGGGGGGGGCGGTCAGCCAGGCATTCCCCGCCTGCAGCCCCCCGTTGACCGGTGTGTCAGTGCTTGTGAGCTCCGAAGGGGGATGTAGGGCTGCCCAGAGAGTATATGGAGGTCCACGGAAGTGTGTAACCGCCCTTAAGTTCAAGCTGCTGAACATCGTCAGGGCTCCGCTGGTCAGTTTCTTCCTGACCTGGTGTTGGGCGGTTGAGGTTGTTGCCCAGAACCTCGGTTTGTGTATTAAAAAAGCCCAACAGAAACAAATAAATAAAACCAAACTAAAATTAGAAAGCACAGAAGGATCAAAGACACGAATTGTGTAAACACAACCACTCGCCGGCAGGTGCAGCCTTACAGCAAAAGGGGCTGACAGCTGTTTGGGGGAAGAGTAAAAGTCGCTTTGGAGACGTGACCCACATAAGCGAAGCCATATGGATCATTTTGGAGGCAATAAGTAGGCTTCTGAAATAGGTGTTTTGTTGTGAAAAGCATTCACTTTGGAGCAGCAAACAATCTTCACTGTATTTCCTGTGTTTAGTATTTTTGAAACGTCAATTTAAAGATAATTTTAGCAAGTACTTACTTAAAATAACTGATTATTCTTTATGCTGTCGATAGATTGTCAGAACGGAACTGTATAGAAATTGTCACTAAACTGATCGCAGAAAAGCAGTTGGAAGTAGTGCACACACTTGATGGAAAAGAATATGTCACTCCAGCACAGATTAGTAGGGAGATCCGGGATGAACTTCATGTTGCTGGTGGTAAGTGTGGTGTTTGCTTCCTTCCTGTAGATTTGGGAGTTAATTTAGCAGACTACATAAAGAATTTTGAAAGTTTTCTTCAGCACACTTACTTGTAAAAAAAGAGCTTGCCTCCTATTGCTTCATCTACACATGAATTCACCTGCTACTGTTTTATTTTCACTTCAAATCTGTATTAAGCTTTTGGGTAAGCGTATCAAGATATGTTACTTGGTTCATTTTCACACATGCAGAATTTCTGAGGTAAAAGTGGCCTTAGAATGCTTTTGAAGGAAATTTGGTATTTTAGTATGGTTAAGTATCTGGTCCAGATGTTTGGTCTTAACTTAGAATTTCAAAATCATTCTCCTTTCACATCACTAATAATAGCAATATTTTTTAATTGTTATTGGCAGGTCTTTTATTTTACCAGTATGAAGAGCCATCTGCTTTGTAAGATCTGACTTAGATACATAGGGAAGCAAATACGTTTCACACTGCTTTTTTTCAATGGTTTTAATGAGCAGACAGTATATTGCACTTCTAGTTACAGTTAAGGATTAATTTCACAACACTGTATGTTTAGAAATTAACTTCCTTATATGTTCGTGCAGATTAGTCATTTTCTTATAATTACCACAAATATGCCTCAGTTTCTGTTATGCCGTCTTGTGTCATATCAGTATGATAGCTTGAACTGAATTTAAAGTTGCTGGGTTTTGTTATCAGCATCATGCTAAGGTAGAAGGTTTTGGCAATCTCCCTTGTGGTACTCATGGACTAGTGGTCACATCCAGATCAGCATCAAGGCAAAAACTAATTGTGAGGGAGTTTGAACAGTGATTTTTGCTTATGCAGTTCCTGTATTTGATTTTCAGCAAGGCCATAGGGTAGAACAATATGGGATATCTTGCGCTGACCACCAGTGATTTCTGTGATTTGACAATATATAAAGCTGAAATTGGTTTAATTGATCTACAAAAAAAGTAATGAAGAAATATTTTGTACATGACGGACTATGCTATATTCTAAATCGGTTCAAACGTGTTTTGTATACTAAAAGTATATTTCTACTTTTTTTTTGAAGGTCGAGTAAACATTGTTGACTTACAACAGGTAACTTTTTAGCAATAAAAAACTATATACTTCTTTCTTTCTTCACTGTGTGTATTGTAAATATGGAATTCATCAGTTATACTCCAGCTAAGTTATTTTTTTCAAAAGAGAACAGAATGATGAGCTGGTGATTTATGTCAGAGGACTGCAGATTACTTAATCCGCCCATTTACTGCTTTATTGAAAGCTCCTCTCTGCTTAATGATAATCTACAACCTCTGAAATCACTAAAATATGCATATTTTCTTTCTGAACTCTTCCTTTGTAAACTAAGGGGGACAAACAGAAAAGAAATATGTTTCCCATTTAAATTTAAATCTGCAGGAGCATGCATAATTAACTTTGCATGCTTCTTTGGGTCTTCCCTCTTCCTTCATTAATCTTTTGTCTCCACTAATCTTTATCCTCCAGTAGTCTTCCTCTGTGACTAATTTTGCCTTCTGGCTTGAGTAAAATTACTTGGAATAAGAAAACCTTTCTGAAAGACAGTTTAGTATTTTCTGTTCATAGCTTTCTGGAATTTTTTATTATATAAGTTTCTTTTAACCTTGTCACAGGTACAAAGAGAGTGTTTTCTGCCTAAAGCATTGCTGCTTTATCCAAATCACAGATTAACTGTATATATATGCAATAGTAGAAAAAAATAAAAGCAGCTTTCCTCAAGACATAGCAGTGTGTAGTATAATATTTCAATGTTTGAGAATTAATTTCAATGTAAAATTCTGATAAGAGTTTTTTTGGGGTTATTTTTTTAGGTAATAAATGTGGACCTTCTGCACATTGAAAACAGAGCTAACGACATTGTTAAATCAGAAAAAACTATTCAGCTTGTACTGGGACAGCTTATAAACCAGTGAGTACTTTCAGGAGCAACATGTATAATTCAGATTTCTTTCATTTTTTAAAATGCAGAGTAAAAGCGATAGCCAGCCTTTGTCGCTTCTGAAGTGAAATACATTTTTCTTGACTGCTACAAGGCCGCTTGGTGATCAGTCCTTCCTTTCCAGATGGTGAGTGAGGCCTGTCTCACCAGAGCATCCAGTGAATCCATGGAACAGAGGCCTTACTGAGTGTCTCTGCCCAGTATCCTGCACTTAAGAGGCTTCATGTCTTACCCAGCGTCTTTGTGCACAGCAACCAGATCTCATTTGCTCTGTGGCTGTGCTGTCTGCCACAGCTATTGACAAACCCTCTTGTTTTTTCCCACCTCTTGCTTTACCTCACAAGCCTAAGATGTATGAGCAAGTTATTCCATGGCATTTAGCACACTAAGAACCACTGAAGTAATACTCTTATGGGATTGTCTCTATTATTGATTGCGCTGCAGGATTTATTCTTGGCAAAGAATGTGAAATTCCTGACTCTCTTGAAATAATTAAGACCTGTCTTGCTCACTAAATCTATTTCTAAGTCTTATTGACATATAATGTTTTCCTCTTCCTGCTTTTTGACAGTTGCATACAAGCAGATAAATGACCGGTTTTAATACTAAGTACCCAGTGAGCAAACTTTTTAAAAAACCTCACATTTTAACTGACATTGTTATTCATTTAAAATAACTTTCACTTTATTTTTGCAAAGATGCAACAGGAAGAGGTTTAGTGTCAGGTCAGTTAATAGTTCAACATGTGGATAACAGGTTGATCTTGAATTTCACTCTTAATGTGTTGGGGTTTTTTTTTCTTGTTTTTAAATAAGGAGCTACCTGGATCAATTGGCTGAAGAAATAAATGATAAACTGCAGGAAACTGGTCAGGTGACAATATCGGAACTCTGCAAGGCATATGACCTCCCAGGAGACTTCCTGATACAGGTGATGCAATCCACCAACATAGCAAATGTGGAATTGATTGTGTTCTGGGGCTTTAATTGTGATGAGCTGCTTGTCATTCTAAGCAGAAAAGTATTAGATATGTAAAGGCTGCAGTGTAGCAGCTTCACAAATGGAGGTTGGTCTTTTCATTTTTGGGCAACATTTCTTTAGAATCTTTGTGACTGTTAGGAGCAAATTAGGATTAGGAGTGTTAGAAACAGGTTACATTAGTGGAAGATCTGAAAATGTCTTTGTTTGAAATAGAAGATTGAGGGGCTTTGAGCAACCTGGTCAACTGAGAGGTGTCCCTGCCCATGGCAGGAGCATTGGAACTAGATGATCTTTAAGGTCCCTTCAAACCCAAACCATTCTATGATGATTCTGTGATACTATGATTCTAATTTCATCAGTCTCATTAGCTACTTAGGAAGCAGAAATACAGTGGTAGAGACCTTTCTTTTTATTCAGAACAGGTGAAATAAACCTTCATTTCTAGTTGATTTCTAGAAGCTGAAGTCAGACATTCAGAATAGAAACAAAAAGCTAATTACCTTTATTAGTGACTATTGTAGTGCTTAAAAGGATAAGGGAGTATTCTCTTACCATTGTTGACTTTCAGTCAAGGTTGGATTTTTTTTGTAAGATATTTTTTTCAAAGGGTAATCCTGTGCCACGTGTTAGGTGAACAGTCCTATGGAGTACCCCAGACAACCTTATTGACTCTCAGTTTATGAAGAGATTTCCTCTAATATTTGTTTATTTGTTGCATGGTCAGCTTCTACAAAAACATTTCTAACATAAAAAAATTATTACATGGTTTCTTTTTGTTTCCTGGGCAGTATTTCCTGGGTTTAATTTACTTTGCAAGGTGCACATTTATAAACTGTTTGCACCTCTGTAGTTGTGTTTGTTGTTGCTAATTTTTGTCTTGCTTGACTGAAAAAAATGGATGGCAAATTCCTCTGCCGCTGTTTTGTACAAAAGTAATGCAAAGGTTAAATCCTAGTTTTCACTGTGCTTTTCCAAACCATATTTATTTCTTCTGTAAAGTGTTCTTTGTATATCTCTGTATATCATTCGATATACATATATCTGGTAGAAGAGGGCATTGTTAGGAAAGCTGAATTCCCTGGAGTTTGGAGTGTGGGTCATAAATGGCATCAACTTTTATGTCATAAGACACATTCTCAATGTACCTAACTAATAATTTCCGCTTGTAGTTCTCATTTCTGAATATTTTGTCTTTCTTAGCAAAACTAATTTGCTGATCTGTTAATACAGATTTTTTGATTAATTTTTGTTTAATGTCTTTAATATACAATTTTAGCAATCATCTCAGCTTCTGTTTACAGGCATTATCCAGGCGTTTGGGTAGAATTATTCATGGACAACTAGACCAGGAAAACCGTGGGGTGATTTTTACAGAAGCCTTTGTGTCCCGGCATCGAGCACGCATTCGTGGTCTCTTCACTGCAATTACTCGGTAAATAGCAACATCTGCAACCACATACCATAATGTTTTTACCACAGGTCTTTATGGACCAAATTCATTTGTTATTGAAAAAGAAAAGAAAATAAAGACCTATGGGTAGATTTGTCTAAGTGTAGTTCAGTTCCTGGGAGATGAAATATTGAGTTCTATTAGATTCAGTTTTTTGAAATGGGGACCTCCTTTTGAAAGGAGAACAAGAAAAGTGTAACAATATACCACATCCAACATACTTAAGTTTTTTGACTAAAAAACCCAATAATCAGCAGTTCTTTTATTTGTTTGGAGAGTACCTACCTTCATCATCATTCAGTTGCTCCCCAGTCAATTGCATATTGATGTTTGCCCACCACATGTGATTATAGATAATTTTTTCTTATTAAAACAATAGTCTTCTGGTCAATTTCTATGAAGGGAAAAACTTGGGACTGCAAAATTTTCCTTACAGTAATTATCATAGCTTTGTTACAAGATAAAACTTCATAGTAATTCAAAGTTAAAACCTTGTAAGCTGTGTTAAACACCAGTGTAGCACCCTGGGGCTAAGATATTATGTAGTTTTTCTCCATCTGGAATAACCTCGCATTTCTAGATTCTCCACATCAATTTCAGGTCATTAATTTTGTTGGTTTGTTTTTCTTTTATGCAAGGCCTACACCTGTAAGTAACTTGATCACTCGGTATGGATTCCAAGAACATTTACTTTACTGTGAGTTTCATTCAGACTGTTTTGTATTTTTGTTAGTTAATTCTTTTTTCAAAAAAAAATGAGGAAACCTTAAATTGATTATGTGAAAGTAGAGTGTTTATATGATTTTATTTTAATGCTAAGATTTTAATTTTTAATTAATAAGCTTGTCGCAAAAAAGGAAGGTAAGCAGAGAGATATTACAGTGAAGCTAAAGTGTGTGTTGCCCTCAAGGCAAAAAGACCCAATAAAGCAAAAGAGAATATTAGCTTTCATGAGAAGAGACAGAAAGCCATTAAAGGATTCTGAAGACCAGCAGAACTTGGTCAGCACACAACACTAGTGATGCTTGAAGCAGCATTTTGGACAGACGGGAAGGGATTCCTGGTTGTCAGTGAAAAGCAGCAACGTTAGAAATAAGAAACAATTAACCAGTGGATAAAAGTTTCAGCAATTGGATAGGAAATTTGTATGTATTCCTATTTTAAAAAGGAAATGCAGAAAATAAAAGCAAACAGTTTAAGGATATGCTTTATCTCTCAGCATATAAAGACATTTAACTAAGAGCGTAACAAAAGTTCTGCCTCTGCTATCACAGAGAAAAGTCAATAAATAAAATCCAGAGCTGTTAATGCCATTCGGCTACATAAAATCTGTCCCCTTTTTGTGTGCTTCACTGGCAGTCATGTTCAATAGCTGCTAGCTTATAGAGGTTTATCTACATTATGGGCATATCTAATAAAAAAAAATCATCGTTAAAATGTAGTATTTCTTCTGGAACCAGGTTTTTCTGTGTAGGTGAGCTAAACCTCCCCATGCTCTACTAAGCATGTTGAAATGTTCACTGCTGCTCGGATTTAATGAGGAAGGAGCCATAGCACGTGCTACCATTTAATGTTCTGTTCCAGGGTAAAATCTTTTAATGAAACAGAAGTCAACACAAACTGAAGGTAAAAAGGCCATTTAGTAAAGAAGCAAATTTAGAAATCAGCAGAGCTTGGCAGTTGATGTCACTGAGTTTTTTAATGTATCTAGTGACTTATGAAAAGGCATAAGCAGAACATAGAAGACAAATCAGATATTCCTGTGCACCTTTAATAGGTTGTAAACACCTTATTTAGCATCAACAAAAGCTTAATACTTTGGTACTACCAGTTGCCAATGCGTTCTTTGTCAGCAATATTTGTGCATTACCAGGAGGTTATTATGGACAACAACTGTGTGAACATTGTAAACCATGAAGATGGTCACCAGTAGGAGATGATCACATTTACGCAGTTTAGGTAGCAATTTTTCATGTCATTTTAGTGTGTTCACATCTCTCTTTTTTTTCCATCTTGGTTATCATGCAAGCAGTGAATTCGAAGGGAACATTATTGACAAAATGCTCTTTTATGTTATTGTCTGGCCAGAGAAAGATTCTTTTATAACTGCGTTTTCTAAATTAAAAGCTCAAACTGTCTAGGTATATGTTCAATAAAAAGTGTTTTGATCCTGCCATTATGACTCACTGGTTTGAAACATTGTATCATTTCCAGTGCTTTTATCAAGACATTCTCATAAGCGTTAAAAATAGTTGATAGAACTTGGAAATGTTTCACTAGAACAAGCACTCGTATTTTGGTCTACAGTTTCTTTCAATTAATAGTAAAAAGAAAAACAACTAATGGGTGGGAAAAAAGAAGAAACAAAACAAGGGAAAGTAATTGCTGTGTTTTGATTAATGGATATATCAAAGTGGAAAATATTGCTTCATTTATTTTCTTCTTTATTTTCTTCTTGTAGCTGTGCTGGAAGAACTTGTTAATACTGGTCGTCTAAAAGGCACTGTCGTTGGTGGGAGACAGGATAAGGCTGTGTTTGTTCCGGACATCTATGCCAGAACACAGAGCAACTGGGTGGATTCCTTTTTCAAGCAGAATGGTTACTTAGGTAATTAATCTTTATTCTCATAGATAAAATATCTTTCTAAAACTAGTTTAGGTTATTGGTCCTAATATAGCTGGTGTCTAGAGTGAAGCCTCATAAGAATAAGTGGAAATCAATGCAGTAGTTGATACTCCTTTGTTAAAAGAGTGTCTTGCTTGTAATGATGTGTGTTGCTTTATCACAAAGCACCATGTTTCAGCAGAGCCGTATTGCTAAACAGTAACTTTATTTCTCACAAACAGAGTTACAAATGCTAATTTTATTACTGTTCTGAAAACATTTCTTAGACTGCTCATTGTAGGCTTTTCAGATGATCATGTTTGACCCACATGGTTAGAGTTTCAGTCCAGGTGTCCGGATTACAAGCAAACTATGGCCGTTAATAGTCCAGATAGCCAAGTGTGCAGTGCCTTTTCGAAAATAAGATTTGTAGAAGTGGAGCGGGTAGCACTAGTGTTCTGATTTCAATCCAAACAAGTTAAAGCTGAGCGATGCTGGACGATGGTGTTTTAAAACAGGAGCTATGGGAAAATGTGGACCTGAATAAACAGAGGAATGTACCCTTATGGTCCCAAAGGGCCAGTCTCTAAATAACAGTTAGTCTTGCAGTTTGAAAAGGTTCGGCATAATTTACTGTAGTAGTATTAAGTGTTTCTGTAATATTGCTTGACTGATAGAGTATCTGTCAAAGTCTTTGAATGTTTTCAGAACATCTAAGTATAAACTGGCAAATAGTTGAAATGCTTTCCTTGTGAGGCATTGCATGATTCTATGAGTATATTGGAGTAACTTTTGAAAACAAAGTATTTTGTCATTGTATATATTGTAAGTGTTGTTCACGTTATATTAGAATACTTTGGAAAGACAGAATTGCAAAGATAAACTTAATGGTATAAGAATCTGACAAAACCATTTTTTTTTCCAAAACTCAGACCAAAGTTATGTCCATTATTTAATCTTTGTATTTCTGTTAATTATGTTTAGGTGTAGCTTGTACTGAACTAAGTTTTAGGTCAGCATCAGCTGGAGACTGCATTTACTTGTATAAAAACTATATGTAATTCCTCCTTTCCTGCTTTTAAAAAAAATTACCAAGTAAGATCCAGTATGTATATGAAGGTACTTAAATGTAACAGACATCTAACTGTTTTATAGAATTTGATGCATTGTACAGACTTGGCATCCCCGACCCAGCAGGCTACATTAAAAAAAGATACAAGTCCACACAACTCTTATTTCTGAGAGCAGCTTGTGTTGGTCAAGAAATTGTGGATCAAGTTGAAGCCTCTGTAGAGGAAGCCATCAGCTCTGGAAACTGGATAGATGTAGCAGTAAGTGATCCTTTCAGTTGTTGTTGTTGTATCTATTTATTTTGTCTTATTTTTGTGTCAAATAATACTTTATTGAAACTACACATCAGTATAATAAAAATTCCATGTTGCCAAAGAAGAATATTCAGTTTAAGTAAAATAACAAGTAAAAAAACATTATTTGCCTTTAAGTTGGCCTGAACAAAACCACAGGAAGGACATATCAGTGTATTGCCATGTGTTTTCCCAGAGGTAGCACATAGTCTAGAGCAATGTTGATTTCTGATGTTAGAAGATTTATGGCATTTACTCTTAAATCACTGTTTAATTTAAAAAGTGCAATATATTCTAAACCGCTAACAAACATCAAATGGGGTGTCTGTGGATTCGCTTTATCCACATACAAGCATGTCTGTCCATTCTAGAACAGATTATTGTATGTAAATGATTTTTATTTTCTTTATTGTAGACTCTTCTGCCCAGTTCATTGTCAGTCGAAGATGTTGGGATTTTGCTTCAGCAAGTGATGAGATCTTTAAGCAAAAACTCTTCAGGTTTGGTCTTCAGTGACACCATTGTGGTCAGTGAGAAATTTCTAAGCAGCTGTGCTGATCTGTTTTCTGATAAGATGCAACAGAAAGCTGAGAAGGTACAGGTTTTTTATTGGTTAAGATGGAATCTATGTTGATTGTTGGAGTATAGTTTATGTGACTTTCTATTTGCTCTTTACATCTCATCTGAAATACAGCTTGAGAAGAAGGGCAAAGGTGAAGTAAAAGTTTGTATATGTAATTAGTGTAATTTAACATATAGTCAGTTGCACTCAGGGAACAGCGTTCACACTAACAATACGATCAGATGCTGAATTTTGAAGAGAAGAATAAATGTCTCTTCATGTGTTGCACTTGGAAAACGTGATGTTAGATTAGTGTAATTAAGAATGGCCAAATGGCTTAAATATTTTCGTATGTATCTTTTGTTGCTGTTTTTATCTTTTTGCTATTAAGTGCATGTTCTTCATTTCAGGAAATGAAAAGTAACCCTGTTAATTTAATCACAGAAGAAGATTTAAAACAGGCTTCTGGTTTAGAGAATTCATATACTAATAAAAAGGACAAAAAGGATGAAAGAAGAAAGAAAGCAACAGGTAAGCCATCAATATTTAGCTTAAGCCAAAAAAAAAGAGGCTTGTTTAGCCTTGGAAATATTCAAATATAAAGTTACTATATTTTGTAGTTTATTATTTGCTTCCAGTCCATTGCTAAAGATATTTAAGAAATAATCCAACCACTTATCATTATATTGTAGGTGTAGATATATTTGGGCTATGTCTGCAAGAACTAATTTCAGATTTAGAATTGCAAAGTACCATAAAGATATCTTGAGTTAGTCCAACTGAAGGCAGGTGGCTTTAGAAGGAAGGAATCCACATCCATTTCTTAGTGTATATGATATGGTCACGATGGAGTTGTGCAATGAGGGCTGTCCAAATCAGTAGGGATGTTGGACTATGACGTTTAAAAGTCCCTTCCAACCCAAACTATTCTGTGATTCCGTGATCCGGTATTAGCTTGGGGACCTCTGTACCATTTTTTATTACACAGTATAGATACACTCTTACTCTCTGCTTTTCAGGGATCCAGGATAATATTTCTTAATAGAGGTATTAAGATGGGTGTTTTTTGAGAATATTGTACATCTTTTCTGAGAATCCCATGCCAAACAATTTTCTGTTGTTTGCACACATAACAGTTATTTGGAGGTTCACACAGTTTACTTTAAGGTATTTTCTGGGTTAAATTAATCCCAAATCTTACTCTGTTTCTGTGGTGGTGGTTTCGAATAGATCTTTATCTGAGGAAGAATAAAATGTGTGGGTTTAACCCTTCCAGATATTTTACATTTTTAAAATATTATTCAAACAAAAGGCTGTATTTTGAGTCCCCAAAAACTATGTGCCTCTCGTGTTGCTACAGCACAACTGAGCAGCCTCTGTTGAACTCTCATACAGAGGGCTACTGAAAGTAACAGAATTAGAGCACTGATGCCTCTAGCTTAATTGAATATATTCAACTGAAAAATAAAGCATTATATTCTATTCTTAAAAAGGCCATTACTGAGTGGAACCTAAACTTACTCTGCCATAAGAGACAGCAGATTTTTCTAGGCCAGAGCTGAAGCAGGGAAGCTTGAACTTTAATTGAACTGTCATAAATAGAATGACTTCAGTTTCCAACTCTCTGAGGAGTGAGACTCTACTGAGCATGTATGACTTGTCTAGACACATTCATATCTGCAGGTAACCTATGCTGCACCATCAGGAAGCACTACTCTGAAGTGGGTTTCTTATGGACTGTTTGGTGTACTATCTTAAAACGGTCAGCGTCGCAGTTTAAGGATTAGATGTTGTTGCTGCGTAATGGCAGAATGTGGCCAGTGTCATGTTGCCTATCTTAACATCTGTATGTGACTATATCAATATTTACTGTTTAAGTGTAACCTGATATGACGTGGTGTTAATACAGTTCATTACAAATATGGATTCTGGCATATATTGGATTAATGAAAATTTTCAAGTCATTCTCTATTGTCATACCATTTGCAACAGTCTGTTACAAAAAAGGTATCTGTAGAAGCATGTACTCTTGTAATCCTTTGTGTACATTACAGTCCATGGATCCTATTGTCATAAAATACAGATTTTCAGACAGTAGTCTCTTCTGCTTCATCTCTCTGCGGATAAGATCTTGACTGCAGACTGCAGCTTTTTCTATATGGCTATAAAGTGGAATATACAATGAAGGGGGTTTGTTTCCAAAGTAACTAGTATATTGCACAGTTGACAGCCAGCTTGTATCTGCTCAGCTGAACAGTCACATTTCAAATAAGCTCTCACATTTCAAAACCAACTCTTTTTGGCTTGTTTTTTTTTCGGAGAGGTCACAAACTCAGGAGGTCTCAGAAGTACGCCATCCACTGCTAGCTGCAAGTGGACTAGTTTGCTGTCCCTGCAAAGAAATGCTTAAAAATCCATTTATAGCACAAAACAGGTGCAGTAAGCTTTGTGAATAGTCGCATCTTGTCTTTGTGTTTCCTTTTCTTAAATGATAGTGCTGTTACATAATGCAGTGACTTGAAATCTTGGACCTTATATTTAAATGGAAAAATAACTACTTTCTCAAGACTTAGTGCATGTATAAAACCAATTATTCTGGAGTCTAAATTTCTTTGAAGTGAAAAAAAGAAGGAAACAAGTTGTGATAAAGGGAACAAACAGCAGAACATCTTACCTTGTGGAAAGCTATTGCAGGTTGAGATCCAATCTGCAGTGTGAATACATGGATTACAGGACTATGAACTATGTAATTTGTTATGTTTGTCAGAACTGGAACATCTCGTTGCTTTACAGGCATCTAGGAACAGTCGAAAAAAAGTTAGTGTTCTAGTTAACTGAATGCATGCTTCCAAGAATATTGTGGATAAATGCTTACTATGTAGGATTCTTTCTCTGAAAGTTAACGAAGTTGCATTATCTGGAATATTTTTGAGTAGCTACGTTATTCAGCATCATGGAATAAAAATACTAAAAGCTTACTAAGATGCTGTTTTCAGCTAACAGAAATTCTGCCATTACGTTATGGACGCTAGTATCTCACCTGTTTTCAGATGGAAAAAGATATTGCTCCTTTTTTTTTTATTGATTAGTATTTGTATTTATTAATGACGTTAGCTTAAACAAAGCTTTGACTCAGCACATTTTTCTTAAGAATGAAACTTATGGTCCTGAGATTCTGGCATATGTATTATAGGTTACTTTTAGGATCAGGTTGTGGTTTTTTAGTTCAGCATTAACAAGTAATGCAGATAAATTTCCATAATATTATAAACTTTTACGTGCTTGAACTTTACTGTGTACTGAGCAAAAAATTTTCCACCAGAGGGCAGTGGAAGTGTGAGAGGAGGAGGAGGTGGAAATGCCAGAGAGATCAAGATTAAGAAAACCAAGAAGAAAGGAAGAAAGGATGCTGACAGTGATGAAGAGTCACAAGCAACTAGCACAGGTTTGTCATTTTGTTTTGGACCCTATGTACTCATGCTGACATGTTTTTATCAGTTGCTTTTCCACATCTCTGTTTTTCCCCAGTGTATTGGTAAGGTCAAGCAAAATATCAAAGAATTTGATAATACTATTCCATTAGAATTGTATCAGTCTATCTAAATGAAATGGATATACTGTATTCACTCAATGGTATAACTCAGTCTTTAAAAAAGAAATTTAAATGAAGAAAATGAGAGCAGGTGATTTTGTTGGGTTGAGGGTTTTTAATTTGATTTTATGTAGGAAATGCCTTAGATTTTAGGATGAGTATTATACTTGGTTTCTTAACACCTGCTGAATAGTGTACAATAAGAGGAAAAGTTCTCATCCAGTTCCAAAGCTTAATTAGTTAAAATTAACAAATCATAGCAACGAAACAGTACTCAGATGTTTTTCCTCGTAAGGATAAAATATACAGTCAAAATAAAGTGTTATGTTAATATTTTAAATAAGGTTCATGTTGATGTTGCTTAACTGAGACTTCTACATATGAATTTGAATCCCTCCCTATTGGGTCCCCATTTCTCTGTCTTTACTGTTAGGAGAAGGAGCATGGATGGCTTCCTCAGAAGTAAATGCCTACATTGTTAGACTTTTAGCAAACAGTGGTTGCAAATGAAACAATCAAAGTTATGTGTTATTTCTTTTATTCAATGGAGTACCAGAAACATGTACTTCCATTTGACATATAGTATCTAGACTGAAAAATACTTTTAAACGTATTTAAAATTGTGAAGTACAGCATCTTAATTTTGTATGATACTACTCTCATAGATTACTGTAATTCACGTATAAATGATTTTTCAAGACTGCTTAGTTACTGAGTAAACCAGTGTTAAATTGCCTTTTTTTGGTGTAGCCTTTCATGTTTTAAAATTGTTGCTACTTGTGTTTCTGTATTGTAATAAATAGATTGAACCAAACTCCCAAGATAAATTCAGGTGCAACCATTCAAATATAAATTAGACCCTTCCAAAACCTGATTTGGGCTCCCTTTCCACCTGTTTATATGGCCTTGTATGTTGTTCATGGCTACTGTGGCACAACTAGGAACATCATTGATTTCCATTCATTCAGTTATTTTATGTGTAGAATAAACCTGGTTTATGCTGCATCTGGGATATGGAATGCCTGTCCTTTTCTGGTTCCCTGTCATCATCCTGATCTCATTCTTAAATGTAAAAACTAAATTCTGCAGCATGCAGACAAACTTCATATTTTGTACAAAATCAAAATACAGATGCACTAATTCGTATGCATTTACAGTCAGTGTGTAAGTTGATTTTATTACTTGAACTTCTTGTCTCGTTTAATATTCTTGCTTTATCCTGTCTCAGATTTTATATAGTAACCTTAGGTTTAGGATGCTCTCTGGTATGTGATTGTGTACCTTACTAAATGGGGTTAAAAAAACCCCATCAACCTTGTGAAATCCTTCAAACAGGAGCATTCTGTTCATTTTTGGCATTTAAAAAAAAACTATTCGGTCTTGGTGACATCATTGTTTCTAAACTAACAGCAGTTTGAAATCTCTCACCTAAAGTGTGTGCCCTCATATGCTACTTGTCTGTTACAGAAAATAACTTCTAAGTGATCAACGGAGAATTTTTGTCAGTTTTTCATACATGTAAAACTTAACTGCCATGTGTAGTCATCCTTTATTTGCATTGTTGGTACTGCATTTCTTCTGTGGAAGTTTGGATTTTGAGACATTTCAGTGTCTCACGCCGCAGAGTAACTGCAGCAAAACTAAGTATAATGTTTTCTCAATGAATGTTGCTCGTTGTTGCTACAGGTAGGAATAAGCAGCTGGAGTTCCCTTTCATGTCACAAGAGGAAATACAGGATGTTTTAAAGACTCACATGCAGGATTGCCCAGAAGAGCTGATTACAGAACTTGCTGAACATCTAATAAGGTAATTTCAGTAAATCAACTGGAGCTAGAAAGTCTGTGTTTTACTTCAGATTAATCTTCTCTTTGATTTGTTTTCCTGCTTAGAAAAAAAATGTTTTGCTAATGGAAGTAAACCACAATATTCTTTTTCTGTACAGTTCTGTGTACTTGTTTAAGTATTAGAAAGCCGTGCTGACACAGTAATAAGAAATAATGCTTCTGCTTAGCAGTAGGTGGTTCTGCGTCCTTTATCAGCAAGCATATTTTCAGGTTGAAGGGTGTCTTTCCACCCCCCTACACTGATCCATGTTGGGGTTTCACCAGTCCCATCTTCTGTACAGTCTTTGGTATATGTTCGTGTTCCCTGTCTTTTGTGGCTCCGCTGGTATCTATGTGAAGTGGGTAGCAGGCTGGGTCAGCACGCTGATCTAAGTGAAGATGAATAATTTCTGTTAAAAGATGTTCCATACAAGAGAGAGGATGTGAATATGTGCGTTCAGGGCAAAAAGGACATGATAGGACTGTAACAGCCCAAGCTTGAATAAACTTGGAGCGCGGTGGTAACTGCATCTTCAGAAGGGCCTGTGATATTTTCATGCAACTTAAGTCTTCTCCTCTTACAGCTCTTATTGATCTGGGATTTGTACACACATTGCTGAAAGGGCTTGTGGTAGTGCTGTTTCTAGAAATCTTTTCTCTTTCATCTTGTTCCCAGTTAGTTGTTGCGAGTTGAAACCTTGGCAAGCATTTACATACCATGCATACTGTAACAAACGTACAAAAGTACATTTTAATTTCTTAGTGCTTTCTTTCTGATTTCAATTATTTGCTTTCTATTTATCTCACCATTCTGTGGCATTCACGTCCCATTCATTTACCGTTTAATGAGGTAGCTTTCTCTGTTGCTGATACGTTTGGAAAAACGTTCTACAGTTTTACACTTTGCTTAATGTTCCCTTTTTCTTCTTTCTCCTTCCCTGTTCCAAGACCTTTAACAAAAACTTACCAGGAAGTTGTGCGCTCTGTTTTTACATCTTCAACATCATCCTCTGGAGCAAGCAGAAGACAGACTATGAAGGACTTGCAGGAGGAATTCTCAAACTTGTACAACAACATTCGGTTATTTGAAAAGGGAGCAAAGCATTTCACAGGTACAATAAATATATACTTTAAAAAATTAATATGCTTCTTCAGAGATGTTGAATTTATTCCTGAATCTACATTCAAGGTCAAAGAAGAGCAACAATTTCAAAAGGAAAAGCTTAGAGATGTGTTTATGCTGCCTAACACTGACCTTATGCTGGAGTGCTGTGCTTTGCACACTCACTGATATATGTTCTCTTTATTTCATGTCTGTAGTCTGTTGTATCTTCTGTCAAGATGATTGTGGGTTTTTTTTCTTCCTTCAAAAGCATTTACATCCCTTCTCGGTTTTAATTGTATGGGAGAAAAAAAAAAAAAAAATTAGTAAGCTTAGTTTATTCTGTCACCTGTGCCCAAACTGAATACTTCACAGTTCTAAGAAGCCCCTGTTAAAACCTCTTTTAGGTTTGATACTGGAAGAGCTGCTCCTTGAGGGTAGTTTTTTAAAAAGGTGTAGATTCATTTTGCAGTGGGTTACTTTGTAACATGTCTTGTTTAGCTACCTATATTTTGTGACAGAAAAGTAGCATTAGGAACATATTGTAGACATTTATAACATTCTCTGCGGTGGAAAACTTAAAAGAAAAGGAAACAGTAGCACGTGCGCGCACACACCCCCCCACCCCCCGCCCCGCAACATTCCCATGTTTAGGAATAAATGGAATTATTTTCCATTAGCCTCTGTTCTTGTACATGTGTTCTGTAGCCTCTTTCTCTCAAGGTCTAGTGTTTCGGTCTTAAGTCATGTGCCTGCTCTTCTGTTTAACTGCTTGTCCTGTAGACTTTTCCTTTCCATACTTTTTACTTGTTGATAGATAGTAGTGGTTGTTGGTTTGTGGTTCAGGAGGATTGTACAGGGACTAGCTTACTGCTTATACAGATGCACCTTTGAAATACTAACAGTGCGTTAAAATGCACTTACAGACCTGAAAGCCCACTGAAGAATGTTCCATAAGCAACTGCAAAAGAGCGATGTTAGCTCCATGTATCCAGACAACTTTCTCATACAACTCCTGGTTGATAGAGTCCACATTTTAGCAAGTGCTGTGATAACTGTCATAGAAATAAGATAACTCTAATGAGTTAATCACTTATTTCTTTTAACAGATGAGACTCAGACTAACCTTGCCAAACATCTGTTGAAGACTGTCTGTACAGACATTACAAATCTTATTTTCAGCTTCCTAGCATCTGAGTCAATGATGACAACGGAAAATTATTCTACAATCACAAGTGAGGTAAACAGTTCCTTTTTAACAGTCTCAAGTAGATCAGCGGTAATATTTAATTTTAATATTTAATTATCTTCTGTTTAAGTATGTCTGCAGCTAAATGGTAATTACTATCATGGATTGTTTCCATTCTTGTCTCATGCAGGGCCGGACCAAGATTTTAGGTAAATTGCCAGAAGACACCAAAGGTCCTTTAACTAAACTGCATACTTCTCTGAATGGCAAGGTAAAGTGATCCAGAATCTTTGAGTTCAGATTTTCCATTCTGCCGATGTGATGCTAATAAACAGCTGACTTACAGAGTGTAGTACATAACTGCTGCTGCTGTGAAGGACGAAGGCAAAATAGTCTTTGGAATTTGTGCAAGTCAGTGAGATTAAGTACGTTTTCTTATCTGTGAATTTTAAGAGGTGAAAACGTGGTCTTATATTTTGATACTGATAGTCACCTGGCTCTTTGCTTCCGGTTGGAATCCACTGTATCTTTTATGTGCAGGTGAGAAAAAGTAAAAGCTGAGAGAGAATCTTCTGGTTTAAAGTGGTTGATGTTTCTTGTATTTTGTTCCTGATTGTTCTCCCATATATTCCTTTTACTAGTAAAACTCTGGATATTAAAAAAAACAACAAACCTTCAGATTGTGCAAAAGACCATACTGATATGTTTCTTAAGAAAAAAATCTGTAAATAATTGTAGAACATGTATTCTTTTTTTAGTTTCATATTTAAGACTAACGGATTATGGTTATAGTACTTAAGTATGTGAACTATTGGAATATGAATAAAGTTAATTTCTACTAAATACTTTTTCTTTTCTTCCATAGTTTATTCCAAACATATTCCCAGTCATCTGTTTGTGTGATTAATTGTGAACAGTAGTTAACCTTTTTTATAGTCTTCTAACATAGATTAAATATTTATATCATTTTTTTTCATAGAGCATAGAGGATTTTCTTTCATGTCTTGATGCTGCAGTGGATATTTGTGGTGTTATGGTGAAAAAAGGAGACAAAAAGAAGGAAAGGTATCTTAATTTTATTTATTCTATGCATGGTATGTGAAACGTAGCTCTGTTGCTGCTCAAATGTCAGATGGTTAGTTTGGTAGCAGTCACACAGGATGTGGGAGGCAGTCTTTCTTTCCAGACTGTTTAACTGAAAAGTACAAAGCCGAGCAGTCCTAATTCCACAGGGGAAGGAGGAGGGGGGGGTTCATATTTAGCTAATTTGCTTGACTGACTCTTTACTACAAGGTATCAGTTTATAAATTCTCTAGGAGGCTTTTCAAAATCTGAGCTACACCAGTGCTAGGTTTTTCTTCTTTTATATAATGTGGAATTTCACGTAAAGAACAGTCAGAGAAGAAAATTAAAATTAATTGAATTTAGATATGCTTTAGAGTCTATCACCACTACTGTAAGACAGAACAAGAAATATATTTTTGTATAATGTATCCCTGTTCCTTAGGCAAGTCCTGTTTCAGCATAGACAAGCTCTGATTGAACAGCTGAAAGTCACAGAAGATCCAGCTCTTGTTTTGCACCTGACATCAGTACTGTTATTTCAGTTTACAACCCACTGTATGCTTCATGCACCAGGAAGATCAGTTCCACAGATCATTAATTTCCTAAGTGGCAAGATCCCAGAGGTATTCCTTTCTAGCTTTTTAAGGGGGAAGTAGCTTCCTTCTATGACAGAACATAAAAGCTATGCCTTATACTATTTCTGCTGCATAAGACTGGCACCTCTGCGTGCCATGTCTAATCATTACTTTATGTACAGAGTATACAATTTCTGTGATCTGTATTGTGTTTCAAACCTATTATTTCAGGAATCCGTATTAAAAGTATCTTTTTAATAAAAATAAAAATCAATCAGTTACTAGTACTCTAGCTTTTGCCTTTACGCATAGAGACGGCCATGTCTTGGGAGATGTTGTAATTCTTCTAACTGAAATTTTTTTACGCTCTCTTTCCTCCCAGCTATAGCGCAGTTGCTTTTTAAACTTTTCTAATTCAGTTTTAAAGAAAGACATATGTCTTCAAAAATAAAAATATTGAAAGTCTGTATTCTAATCTGCCAAAACTGGTGGTGGTTACTCAGTGCATTGCTTTCCTGCTTCAGTGGTTAATTGTCCTCTTCTTGCAGTATGGTTACACTTTCATTTTTCTGCCTCTTTGAATGTCTCTCAGAATGTAGGTTACAAAATACCTTGATGGAAATATATTTATGTATCACTAACCCTCTTAAGGCAAGAATAGGAGAAAGCTTTTTTGAAAAATTTAATCTTTAATTAAAACTCTGTGTACCTTCTCCATGATACTGATGTTCCTTTGGGGTTTTTTTCTGTTTCTTTTACCCTCAGGATCAGCATTCTCTGTTAGTCAAATACCAGGGATTAGTGGTGAAACAATTGATCAATCAGACTAAGAAAACTGACCAGGGAGACGGTGACACAAGAGATAACCTGGAAGAGGAGGAAGGAGTGGATACCATTCGAAAAGAGCTCCAGGACATCACTACCTCTATCAAAGATCTTGTTCTCAGACCTAGGAAATCTTCTGTAACAGAGGAATAAAATTACTATTCAGTGCATCCACATCCATGAGACAGTCAGAGTTTGTTACTTTTTTTATGCTGAAGGAAGGATAACAGAAAATGCTTGACAGACTTTAAAATTTGGCTTCTAACAATTGGAAATCACAGCCAGGGGACACGGTTGTTGGGTGGTTGTGGCAAATGGAGTTTTGTTGTGTGCTACTACAGTGTACGTGTAACACGCATTAAATGTAGATGTGACAGAGCACAGTTGTGGACGCTCCAGGTATGAATTTAGTGCTTTTTAATTGGCATCTTCATGTAAGGCCTCAAGAAATGGTTATTCTTCAAATAACTGTGTCCTGTTCCGTACACACTCAGGCTTATAGTTTTACTTATCCGATTTGGATTTATGGGATTGCATGTAACTGTATATAAGCCTGTATACCTTAATTTCATAAAGTAGTTTTGAAACATACTGATACCTAATAGTCTACCAAAGAAAGATCATTTTTACTTTTGATATCATTAGTGGGTATTTTCAGCTTCTGTTCAAAGGATCACAACAGTAAAAACACTGAGTACAAGCGTGTATTGCTAAACTTAGAAGTGCCCCAGTACTAATGTGAGTTTCTAAAGGTACTGAAAGCTTATGAAAATCAGCACGCTCATACTATTAATGTATTCTGTTAATGTCCACAATAGCAGGTCATTTAAAACTTGCAGCTGGGACAGAGGAGGTGATACCCTTTTGCATTGGTGTTTTGGGACTGTTTTTCCTGCCATGTTTTACACACTGTATGTTCATTCAGCAGACTCGCTGAGTTCTTAGTCCGGTTCCCATAGCAGTTAGAAGCACTTGCTTGCATTCTCTCAGCTCGTTGAGAGAACTTGTGGCATTCTGCTTATCCTGAGTTTCTTGAAAAGAATTTAGTTTATGATCTTTCTACATAAACTTTGTAGAGTGAAATATTAGCTAAAATGTTTCCCTCAAGTTTTTTACCAGCCTTATTTTAAGTGAGCGGTACTTTATGTCTTCAGGAAAGGTGTAAAATAGAATTCTGCCCCTGTTAATGACATAATTCTTGAATGTCAAATATACTGCTAACTTATTTTTAAGAGATAAGTTAATTTTCAAACCAAAACTATTTTAGATGTATTACTTCAGTAATGCCCATTGATTTCATGTGTGTAATTTCAAGTTTTTGCATAAAACAAAGTTTGATCAGTAACAGAAGAAATAGAGTTCTATTCACTAAAAATGTCATTTGCCCATTCTTGCCAAAATTCTTGGATGCTGAAAGACAGCGAATTCTGTACAAGCCCTAATCTGTTCAAATATTTTTGTTTTCCAACAGTTCACGTATTCTATAAGCTTAATAATAAATCTATCCAAACCCAAAATTACAACAAATGAAAGCTGAAGAGGCGAAGTATGGAAGCTCAGAAACAGATTAATAAAGATTAAGTTAATTTTGGTAAGAGAAAAAATGGAATTTTATACATATATAAAAGGCAGTAATGTTTAACAATGTTCATATCAATGCTGATCTTTTACCAAGTGTAAGGCAAAACAATTTCCCAGTTGTAAGGCAGAAGCAAAGGTAGTTGTTTCTCTTCCCTTGGCTGGAGACTAACATCTGATGGTAAAGAACAGTGAGGAGTAAGAGATGAAAAATATTCAGGCTGTTTAATTTTGTTTAAGGAATGGAGTTTGCATACAGGGAATAGATTTGATTTCTTGTTATTTAGCCAGAATAATTATTGAATTCCTATACTGAATGTAAACAATTTTATATGACCACAAGCTATTTTGTAAATAATACGCCATATGACATTCTGTATGCAAATACGAAATTATTTTAATAACATTAAATGATGAAGTATTTAAAAGGCATTCTATTGACTTAACCAATGGCTGATCATTGTGCAACTTGGAGCTTTCAAACAGCAATTGGTAATATGCACCGTTCGATTTAACATGCCATTCTGAGTATCCCTGTATTTTTGTTTGATACTGGTTTATGCTGGAATAATAATGAACTTCTTATAGAATTTACTATATCATGTGTTAGACTTGCTGTATTGTGGCCAATGATATAAGAACAATAAGAAAAAAATACATTCTTCAAAGTAGATATGAGGAAAGCACTAAAATTCAGAGATATCTTCTGGCTACTAACAGAATTCAAGGAAACATAGGTTGGGAAACTTCCTAGATATTTTTGATGTGTAAGATCAGTCTTTAGTTCATTAAATAGAAGTATTTTGAAAGAGAAAGAAAAGGAATATTCACAATTTCCTGAATATTTTGCTAATTCATGGCTTTTTTTTCCTCTCCCTAGGAGGAATGTATGCAGGAGGAAGAGAGTAATCCTGTCTTAGAAATCAGAGGTTCAGTTCGCAAAACAAAACTGCCCTTTGGAGCATCTAGGAGAATGAAAGGCAATACAGAGTATACAACTTAACACCTTTACTTAGGTTTTGAGCGTTTAGTGTCAGCCTCTCATGCCCTTCACCTATGGCATTTAAACACCACCATTATATTTTTATAGACTTATAAAGCTGATGTATATATACAAATATTTGTAGACGTGCATCTTGTAGCCTCTTTTGCTGCTGCTCTCAGCAAATTGGAATGGGTGCATTAGCCACGGGCACTTGGGCTCAGCCACAGCCTTTCCTGTCCCTGTGTTTAAGTGGCAAAATGTGATGTTTGTAGCTGGTTCTGCGCAGGTCTGCTGGAAATAAGGAAACTGTTGCTCTGTTAGAACTGGCAGCCTTCTTTCCAAGTCTCTTGTTTGGCAGCTTCTTAAAAGACTAATAATTGGCACAAGTTTCGGAGTTTCTAAATAATAGCACTGGGATTTGTTGTTTGCAAGAATCCATCTTAGAGCTTCCTCGGATAAAACCACAGTACTTCTGTTCTCATGGGTAGGCTACTGATGCAGTGGTGGCTGCCTGAATATTTTTTTTAATAAGTAACAATTACATTTTCCTGAGGCCACAAAAATGGAAATTTCTACAAAACTGGGTAGATTTCAGATTGGTTTGTTGTTGTTGTTTCTTTTTTTTTAAATAGGAAGTTTAGTACTCTTGCAGAAGCCACAAGAGTGACTGTACTGGGTCAGATGGAAGGTCTGTGTAGCCCAGTATTGTGTCTCCAGCAAGGGCCAAAAGTGGATGCCTGGGGAAGAATATAAGAAAAAGGCATGTGGTGATTTTTCCCTTGAGTGATTTTTGAGCCTCCAAATATGTGTTTCTCAAACTTTGAGCGATGATTGTACTTTAAACATAGAAAACAGCAATTATCTGAAGCTTTTTGTATAAACAGGATACTTGTGAGAGCAGAATTCCTTTCTCTGCGGAACCAAATAACATAACATATTCAGTAAATGCCAAAGATGTTTTCTCAGGAAAACAACAAGTTAATTAATTAATTTTGTTAAGGAATGCCTTTTTAAAAAAAAATTGCAAGAAAGAAATTAAATTAAGTAGGAAGAGCAACTTAAGAAGTTTAAAGAGAAACACCATTTGGTTGTTGAATTTCCCAAATCCTCAATGTGAAGAGGAAGCTCGGTCGGGAAAGGTCATGTCTGGGGACAGATGAAATAAGCTGCTTTCTGTTTTGGGAAGATCAGGAAGAGATGTGGGATCTGTATGAGATGTCCTCAGAGTGATATTCTGAAGAAGCAGCAGGTTTTGTTGCTCTCTTCAGTTGTATTCAACTTGCAGCTGTTGGCAAAAACTCTGACTCTGTTTTAGGTGCATCTCTCTAGAATTAGGTGAATTTAAGGGTAATCTTTGAAATTTAGGGAAAGTGATATGCTAGAGGAGGTGTCTGTACTTCTCATCCTTTCTGGAAATAATGTATTTTATTAGAACTACTTCTAATTGTCATTAGCTCTTTTCAATGATCCATTTGGAAATCATTTTGTGTTTCTCTGTTTTGTGATCTTCAAAAAGGTTCTTGGTCAAGAATGGTACTTTCTTTTTTATTCCTTTTGGAATTAAAGACAAGAGGAAGCTCTTTATGATTCTCATTCTGGACTGAAATTCAGAACTAACATGTCCCCTCCTCAATCTGAAAAAAATCACAAGCTTGAAAAATCAGCATAGAGGTGTTTGGTATAAATAAAGCGTGTAACAATAGGAGGAAAGAATTCAATGTAGTTTGAGTAGATGACAAAATGTCTACAGAGGTTTAATAAACCAGTCAGCTACTAATAGAGATCATGAATTCTTGACAATAATAATCAAATGATCGGTCTGATATAGTACCTTGCAAGGTATTACCTAGACACAGATAACCTCCAGGACATGTTGTCCGGATCTGGCAATTTTGCCAAAGTCTTCAGATAACGTAATAAATCTTGAAAACACTTTAAAGTTTTCTTCCCTCTTCTGTCTGCAATATAAAGCAGTTCCCACCCTTTTGACATTATAGACTAAATGATTCAGATCTATTGGCGCTTGGTTGTGGAAAAATCTGCCTGGAGGTCACTTGTGGTTCATACCACAAGCAGCCATCCTTTTTTTTCACTCTGCATAACTTCAGACTGCATTTTTAAATGGACACAATATCCTTACTTTCAGCTGCAATTGATTAAGGGTCTGCTTGGAGCCTTATGCAAAGTATAATCACTTCTGTGTGCTCCGTGCCTGCAGTAGACTGTCTGGCCACTGTTCTGTCCAAGCAAAAATAAAAGAGATGGCTGCAGTTCAAAGAAGCCCAGAATGTAGAAATACTGAGAGAGAATCAAAGACTAGTTTGGGTTGGAAGGGACCTTTAAAGGTCATCTAGTTCAACCCCCAACCTAGAACCCAGAGGCTATGCTGCCCCTCTGGTGGTAACATCATATGAACACCTTCCTGCGTGCTGGAAGAACATCAAATCATTCCAGCCCAGAAACTGCTTTAGTAGTGTCAGAGGAGTTCTGCCAGGTCCCCAGAAGTCTCTTCTGAAATGGAAAAAGTGTTTCTCCCTGCCCCCTATTTCCTGCACACAACAGTCAGGCTTTAGTAATCATGTCTTTTCTATTTCTTTTCTGATTTACAAGCCCACATGAGGTCTTGGGTTCATTATGTGTGGGCCAAAGTATATCTGGGAATGAATGATGATCCATCTTTTTTTTAATTTTTATTTCCTTTTTTTTCTTGTACTAAACAGTTTGGGACTTCTGGGGGTTTTGATTCTTTAGGGTTTTTAGCAGAAATGCCTTTTTCCTTTTGAGAACAATCTGAAATATGTTCCTTTAAGAACCTCCTACATGGTATGTATTTGCAGTTTGTAAACACAATATGTCAAGGAATGATTTGATTCAGTGGTGAGGCAGCCAGCTATTTGCATGTCATGAGGTCTAAGGGAAACAAACTGACCCTCAGCCTTCCTCCATCCAGCCAAATTCTGATGGGACCCTCAAATAGCTCTGGCAAAGCGTTCTGTTTCTTTTGGACTTGATGAATGCTTGTTTCTGTGAAGGCGTGTAATTATTTCTTCCTTTATTTTGCTGCACAAGTTACCAAGAGAAGCAGCTTAAACTCAAATGTGAGTATTGAGGCTCTTTTCTATTATTCCTTTATTTTTTAATGTTTAAATGTGGTAGTATGGAAGGTATCTAATGTAACATTTTGAGCAAGTAAACAGGAACTTTCTTCTTCAGGCACAAAACTCCTCATTAAATTAGATACAGATTTCTACACATGTATCAATAATATTTGATACTGTGTACCAAAATAAATACCGCACTATATTTTTTTGATGCAATTGTTTTCACTTTATTAATTGGCTAACTCATTAATTTATGGGAAGATTGTTTGGAGTTCCCGTTGCAATGAAATGAGGATTAATTTTGTTTACTCCAAAGAACAAGCCTACAAAAAACCGTGTATGCTGCTTCCTGTGACATTTGAATCACCATTTTTATTGAGCTTTGAAAGCTGTTTGCTATTGCAAGAAAACTTTCTAGATAGTGTCTTTTCTGAGAAGGTAAGTCACTTTTTTCTACCATAACTAATTTTAATGCCTGACGTGGATTGTTCTAGTTTTTTTATTGAAGTAAAACCAGTTTACAAGCTGGTGTTTATAGCACTATTTCAGCTTGTTATAAAAGTCAAGTATTACCTCCAAAACCTCCTTCTATAAGACACTTTGTTTTATCTTTTAGCTATCACATTTTTAGGATCATAATTTTGGGTTGGAATTTGAAGAGAAAGGGTACTATTGAAAGGATATACCACTATTTATTGAAATTATGCTGGAAATGCGTGGCTATATTGCAGAATTTAAAAAAGAGGTATGGGTAATAAGGGAAATATTCCTTAAATTGAAGTCTGTGTATATTAATTGTTACTGCTACCTGATTTCATAATGGCAGTCTTTTTGATAATGAGGTTAAAATTAAATTTGGACAAAACTATCAAATATAATTTCCATTTGAATAATATAAATGTTTGAAAATACATTCCTTTAACTGTCCCTGTTTCCAAAAGGTCTGGTTTTATATCTGGAGCTGGGCACAGCATCTCTTACAATTAGAAAACAAGTTTCAGGTGCCTTTTCTTGTTTGTGGTTAATATTTTCACCCATGTATTTCTTACGTTTGTGTGATGAATCAACATTTCTAGAGTATTTTAACAGAACAGGCTGTAACAGATTTTATATATTAGCTTTATAACAGATTGCTGATGGTCTTGCCATGTAATTTTATTGCAGTGTCACAAAAGTCACTTTGATTCAAAGTTCTGTAATAGGTAGAAACTTAAGATGGCATGCTAACCTTCCTGTAGGATTAGAGCAAAATGAAATCAAAAGCTGCTTGAAAGAGATTCTGATCCGTTGTGACCTGTGGTATCTCCAGGTTATTTGCAGGCAGTCATATTTTACGAAGTGTATATTTTTGGTTGACTCGGTAAGACATATGTTCTGTGGGCTATATACCAATAAGCCCAGCTTGCTTCATTTTTTTCAGTATCTGAGTTTTACTTCTCAAAAGAAAAAAAAGCTTAAAACTTTTAGTGTTGCCTAACCATGGACAGACAGAAAGAAATGTGGAAATCTTAACCAGCGTGCTTCCAAATGTCCAGCCCAAAATTGGAGGGTGGAATTCTGATCCTGTTCAAATGAGCAGCCCTCCAGTCAGCTACACAAGATGTAGATGCTGTTTGGGCTGGTAGATCACCTGGGGAACAAAACCGACCTGAGCTTTTCTGCACGCTTCCCTGCCAGTCAAGGGTAAGGTGATGTCTTATTGTCTAATTCTAGGATGCTCGTAAACTTAATCATTTCCAGTTCAATTTTTCAGTTGAAATCTCTAGAGCCCCAGGTTTGGGAGTCGGCACAGCAAAATGCTGCTGACACCCCACTTGCGCTCCTGCAGCGGCGTCCATCGTTCTGGGAACAGGGCGCCCAGCTCTAGTGAGAAAGGAGGCTGTGAACTCCTTTCTCCGTATTTTCCTGTAAAATGTAGGAGAAATTAAATAAGGATGGTTTTGTAGAAATATGCAAACGTTACTCCAAAAGCACCGAATTGATCTCTGAAAAACGGGTTAATAAAACCCTGTGACATAAAATTCTGTAGCAGAGATATAGTGAGGGACAAGACTGTTACAAAGGCTAACTAGTCTCCTTTGGTTGCCTTTATAATGATGGCTAAATTAAGTTTCTGCTAGAAATCACCTTGGAGAGGACTTTATCTCTCTCTTTTAACTATAAAAAGTGCCTTGTTCATTAGCCTCAGTAGGCTTGGGTTAGCTTTTGTGAATATCCCCATTCTTCTCTGATATTGTACAATATACATCAGCTATCATCCCTTCTTGTTTCCCTTTCTTAGACCAGGAGTTTTCTTTGATTCTGGTTCATTTCTGCTGGTAGGTTTCTTTTCTTCTCAGCCATTGTTGCCTTTGAGTTTGAATTTTTCTAGGTCCATTTATAAGGACTGGTACATTCTTGCACATCTCAGCGTATTATGGATAATAGATCTGAACAGGCTGCCCTAGTTCAACGCTTTACAACTCAGAAAAATACTCATTTTCCTATAATGTGTCTTTGTGCATAGATAACAGAATTGATAGAAAGAGTGACCTAGTGACAGAGCATGGTGTAGTTTTGGACAGAGCACACACAGAGGAGACCATAATTCAGTCCAGAGGGACCTCCAGCAAGTCATTCTGTGCCTCAGTTCCCCATCTCTGAACAGGGTTTGTAGCATTGGGGAGAAAAAAAAGAGGCCAAACTTATGTTATCCAAAACTGTTTGGAAACAGCCCCAATTGACTGGAAAATCCTACATAATTAGGAACTTTCTCAACCACTGTAGCCCTAAGAGGCTTGACACAAAACTGGAAAAATTCCACCCAGAATATTTTGCGTAAGAATATTAGTCATAACCTCAGAATAATTAAGGACAATTGCAAAGTTCACAAGTGGAACATTTTATTGCTTCAGCTAATTTTAGAAGTGCTTTCTGCCTCCAGCACTGGAGGTTGACCACCCGGCAACCTTCATACAGTGCTTTTAACTACCCCGGGGCCAGTGCCATGGTTACAGCCTGATGAGCAGACCCAGCTAATGGCAAAGCTGTAACGACTGGCTTCTTTTCTTCCCACTCCTCCAGGTTTATTCTCTGACCTTGAGCAAGTCAGTTACTTTGCTTTGACAAGTAGTTAACTTTTTCTGTAGACAAGTCTCTCACAACTGTGTTTTAGGGTTACTTTATTACTGTTGTTAAAAAAGCATTCTGAAACCTTCAAAAGGCAGGCTGTAAAATACCTCAGAGTATTAGCTTATAATTCTATTTATCAGAAGCCCACAATGCTATTAGGCTGTAAATCTATTTATCAGGAGCCCAGTCTTCCTCAAGTGAGCTCAAATTTCAAATTTAGCCACATCGTGATTCACTTGTGTATTATAACATGCCAAATTGTGGCATAATTAGAGTTCTGTAAGTCTGGGATTCTATTTGCATGAAAAAAAAAGGGGAAAAGGTTGAGGAAAAACTGTTTCATGCTGATCTTCTAATTGTCAATCTTTGTCTAGTTTGGTGCTTGAAAATTAGAGAACATTGAGCTTTTAATTTGAAATGTTTCTCAAAACATTTTGGTTTTTTTTTTTAAATACAGTAGCAGAATTCTTAGTTTGTTTAATCACTTGCTTGGACTTTTTACTGAAAACATTTACCGTATTTAACATAAATTAGCAAAATTAATGCAGTTTCTGCTGCTGCTTACCACTCTGCTCCTCCTCACACAGACCTTATGCCCACAGCAGATCTGAATTACGGACCCTGAGCATCATCTCCTACTGAAACCAGTCAGTTCCATTCTAGGTTTGCAGAGATGGTCGTTCTGCCATTGCTGCGTGTCAGGCTTCACGTCGTCACTTGAACGGACTTTACTGGTTTCACTCGTTGTTCCACAGTATCCTTGAGTTCCATAGCATGTTCTTAAAAGGTTCCTAAATGTTAGAAAGGTATTTCTTCATTCTTACCAAATTTCTTCCAGAATTCTAAGACTTTACTGATGATTTTTATTTGTCTGAGTCAAATGTTGAGCATCTTGGGTGTTCGGATAAAATTTAGTCCTAGTTTTCCTGTAACCAGAATAGGGCAACCCTACACTGGAACAAGCTTTTAGATAAAGTGTATTTATAATCATAGAAAGAAACCTACTCTGAAAGTAATAGTGCCAAAAAAAAAAAAAAAAAATAGAACTTTTTCACATGCCAGGACATTACAAAAATCCCAGCAGGGCAGTAAATGAAGGGTCAGTAACCTCACATCATAATAAAGAAAGACAGAATACCATGGTCTGCTCATTGCAGGGTCTAATTTTAAATCATAGCCACTTTTAGGAAGATAGACTATGTTAAAATAGAAAGAAATATGTTTAATGTCTGGCACAGAGATTTTAGGGCTTAAGGGAAATGTGAGGATACCCAGTCACATAATTGCTCGGCAGACCTTATCTCGGAAGTAGGCAGAACAGGTAACGTAAGAGGCACAGAGATTTCAAGTACATGGCAAAGGTCACTGGCAGGACGTGAACAGAACCCAGGGCTGAGTCCCTCTTAGGACTGGTCGATGTTGCTGCTCACAGGATGTGAGGATTGAAGTTAAAACAGAGTCGATGCCATGATAGACTCTGTCTTGTTTGACAGGACATCGTCTACTCAATTACTCAAGACTCAAGAGGTCTTCAGTTAACTTATTCTTTCTAGTTTATGGTCGATGCACAAAGCCACATATTTAAAGAAAAGAGAAAAAAGAAGAAAAAAAAAAAGACCAAACCACAAAAATCAAACCAAACATTTTTTGCTATACTTAGTCCTAATATCACTCCATTATTTTTCCTCCCTAGTAGAGGATGAACAAGAAGGTGAAGACTTCCAATTCCTGCCCTTTCTTCAGTCAGTGCCACTCTTAAAGGGGTTCACTGCCTTCAAAAGTCCTGTTGTCAGCTCTCTTCTAGAGCCACATTTGAGTCATGTATCCTCTTGCTGTGTTGGAATGAAACGTGCTGGTTTACTATCAACAGTCAATGAAGGACATGTCGTAAAAGAATGTGTTTATCTAAATACTTTATCTTTTTTTTCCCCCAGCCCAAAGACCAGCAGCCTGCTCTTGCATCTGAATAGTTAAACTAATGAGGTTTTCCAGTATGTTTAAAACAAATACTGGGCAGAGAATAAAAAGTCACCCCACTAGAATTCCACATCTTTAGTGAGATGCCCGCGCAGCCAAATTGTACTTGTTTGTTACTGCAACCTTGGTGCAGATGCTGAGACTTTGTAAGTGACTTGTGCCCTGTGCTCCCCAATAGATGTGAAGACACCGACTGTAACACGCAGGGTTAAAAACCTAATCCAGAAGATATTAAATCACCTAATTTGGCGTACATGAATTGAGTGAAATTATTCAGCTGCATTAATTTACATACATATGCAAGTGTTCTAAGGGTCCTGTTCTAAAAGAAGACAAATCAGGTGTTCGTGTAACACTTAGAGGGAAGCAGAAGGAAGTTAATTAGGTCTGCTTAGGAACACCCACGCTGTATTTTCACGCTGGTTGGTCGTTCTGCACTTTCCTGGAAACCTTTCTCTCCCTCTGTCTCAGTTATATTGTATAACCAGTTCATTACTGTAAAAGCAGCAGAATACAAAGAGTACCAGATCTTTCAGGTCTTCTCCGCCAGATTAGACCTTTCATGGTCTGTCCACCCAGCAGATGCAATATATGTGTATGTATTTTAATAAGGCTGTATTATTATTGAATCCCTGTATTCCAAAGAGATTGCAGTTGCAGCGGGTCGTTACTGTTAGGTCTTGTAGCAATGCCTGCTGTGTTAATTGTCAGTAAAAATCCAGCGTGCATAGGTAGCCCTTGCTTTGGGATTAAGCTGTTACTTGCTCTACTCAATGTTTCTGCCCATTCCTTCTCTATTTGACCCTGCCCCTTAGGACTGCCCATCCCAAAGCCTCGTTTCCCTTGGGAGGGTTCATGGAGGCACATCGTGGAGTTCCTCTCCACAAAAAGGAGACTGTCACAGCAATGGTCACCGTAAACAGCTGACATAGAATGTGAAGAGAGGGTATATATGCTACAGCTTCAGTTGCCAGCATTTCCTAGGCTGTACACAGCAGTGGCTCCACAAACTATGATTCCTGTAGGCATAATATGCAGTCCAGGGCTTGTCTGCAGAACCACGTCTTCTCTCTTTTCAGTGAAAAGTTTGGTAAGAAGGTGGCAGCTAAGAGGGGTGCAGCTCTGCAAGCAGCAAAACTCACCATTCACTGGGCCCAAAAATCTAAATACCTGGGAACAATGATAACTGAAGTAGGGGTCTTACATACCAATACTCCTTGCAGTAGCCTTTGCTTTTCCTAAGCTGTAATGCCACCTAGCTCATGACAGCCTTTTAACAGGGCTGAGATTAGAAATCTTTAGATTTGGTTCATTTTGATAAGGTTTTTATTACAAAAGTGCTGCAGCTCAGTTTATTTTTTTCCTCAGAAAACTAGGTCAGGTTGGCACAGTGCAGTTGGGAGAGAAAAGGAAAAGGCTGTGCTACTGCAGCAAACGCTTTATTACCACTTGGGGGTTTTATGTTTGGTTTTGGGGCAAGGAGGTCTTTTTTTTTTAAAAAAAAAGAGGGTAATAAAAATCCTTTCCAAATGTAGCTTGATGCTACCATTGCTTCTGCTGCTCACCTTTTTCTTACTGCTCATTTTGTTACTTAAAGCATTTCTAAAGTAGGTCACAGGCTTTTAAAGAACCAGCTAGAAAAAGTTGTACTGTGTAGTCAGTTGTAGTGATTTTTTTTTTTAACAAGGATTTTAATTCATGTGATGTACCCTTTCTCACGAGACACAGTGCTCTTCATCCGCCTTTCTGTCCCTGAAATAAAATGCAAGGGTGGGGAAAATCCAGTCTCTGCAGTGGATGCATCTGCAAAGACAAGAAATGGCCTGTTTTTTATAGAGATCTTATAGATTGCGGTCAGCATCAGCGTTGCTTATTGAGGCTCTGTTACCTCTTGTTAGTGGCAGGGCTGCTCTGTTTCATGGCCCGTGAGCACTTCACTCCCTGCTGTACCTCAGGCATCATCTCCTTGTGCTATTGCTTTCCCCGGGAAAGCCTGCGGCCCCAGAGGCAAGCTTGTGTCATTGTCAGGTAGAGGTGTCCCTGCCCAGCGGTGCTACTATCGTGCTAAGATGCTGCTGTTTCCTTGGTGGACTTCTGCTCAGCTGTGCAGGCACCTTGACTTCAGTGCGTTGTACAGAGGGGAATTGGGAGGCAGATGTTTGATGTGCAGATGGTGTTGTAGCAGAGGTGGCTCCCAAGCACTGCCCTGATGTGCACTTTGGTGATGAACTCACTGGTAAAAGTCTCAGGTCAGGACTTCAGCACATGTCTTCATCTGTGACTTTAATTTCCTTCTCATTTAAGCACTTTTAAAAGCATTTTCCATGATTAGGGGATTGTAGGTGAGGGTGGGGGCAGGAAAGAGGACTGGAAAGGCTGGGCAGAACGGGTTGGGGGGAAGAATTTGTGGTCACTGCCAGAGACCAGCTATGACCTCAGCGATCAATTCTCATCCTGACCAGTTCACCCCCAAATATTTAATGTTTCTTTTTCTCCCTCAAAGACATTTAGCACTTGCTGTGTTGTAGACTAATAGAAGAGAAATACATTAATATTAACATGCAAGTACAATATGTTATTTCCTACCTTTCCACCATTTTAACTGAAGAAACTGTAACCCAGCATAAATGTCCTTTTGCTACCAAATTTCTTCTCTCAAAATGAGATGATTCTAACTCCGGTTCCCATGTGTTTTCTAGAATGAAACATATTTAACTATAAAATTGCTTCTCCAAATGAAATTTTTAATTTTATATACAAAATCAAATTTAAGTTTTTGCTATAGATTTTTCTGTTGATAATTTAAGATCCATTTTTAGACTGATATTTTTTAGTCAGATTTCACTTTTTTTTTTCACTTTAAAACAAACTGACATTTTCCATGAAGCTGGGTTCTTTTATTCACAAATGTTTTCTGTTAAAATACATCAACATTTTAAAAATAAAAGTGTTAGAGCATTTTGGATCAAGTTTAGTGCAAAACTCCTTTTTCTTCCAAAAATACCCTGATGCAATAGCTTTTCTTTTAATTTATGTTAGTTTTGGGAGCTTAGAAATGCTCGAGTTTCAGAGCATGAATTTAATCCTCTAAAAGGGATTAGGAAACTTTCCTCATGAACAGGTTGTTGCCTCGCCGTCTCTTGTAGCGTTTCTTGTGTCTTCCTTTGGACGGTTTTGCCTGATGAACTGAAAAAAGCTTATGTACAGTTATAGTCATTTTCTTGCACACAGTCTTTAAGTCATCGCAAAATAATTTTTAGATCTGTTTTCCCTGCTGAGTTCTGGTAAGGAGTATATTTAGTGTAGATGTCAGTGGCCCAAACACTCCTGTATTCCTCGTTGTTCTGTACAGGGCAATGACTGAGCAGAGCACTGCCTACGTTTCCTTCTAAGCCAAGTCATCCAAAGTCAGGTTTATTGAAGGCATCTAGACCTTCACATCTCTCTGTAGCCTAGACTGTAGCAATTAACACCAGTTTAAAACTTAAAAAGATCAGTGAGGAAAAGGAAGTTTTCCTTTGCACCAGCCTGCAACAAGAAAAATAACAAGATCTTTTTACTGTGGTAAGCCAGGTATCGCAGGCAAGCCACTAACCCCTTGCCATCAAAAAGGAGCCAGCTTTTGGGCAGTACTTGTATCTAAGTATCAGAATGGTTGACAAAAGATGTGTTCATCGTGCTTCTCACTCAGTGACAACACAGAAAATAATACGTGTCTCTCAATTTCACACACAGCTGAGAGTTCAGAACATTGCAAGTGACTTTTCCGTGTGGAAATGCTGAATCTATTGAAACTGGTTTTTTTCTTTGACAGAAATTATCTAGAATCACTGGTTTCCTTCGCCATTTCCTCTATGACCAAATTTGTGGAATTCCACTGAATGTATTTTAACTGAGAAGGATTTAGAGACTACATTCACCAGATCTGAAATATCAGGAAATGTTGAAATTAATTTTAATGAAGAACCTAATTGTTTATATACATTTTTGTCTTTGAAAATATCTTTCAAAATCTGTGCTCCAAGGGTATAGGCAGCAAAGGTCTGAAGAGTGCATTTGGCTTCAAGCATGTAAATATTACAGCTGAAAGCAATATCATTTCTCGTGTGTTTAGACTATGCACATGCCTAACTTAGATGTGGAATTTCAATAAGACATCTACAGGAGACCTGTTTTCTTGTTATGGAAGAAAAGAGTTATATTCCTGCTCAGATGCCCATACAGGAACACTGAGGTTCTGTGGACTCTTTCACCCTCCCTCTTTTATCATTCAGCAGTGATAGACTTTCTGTGGTCCATCACAGAATCACAGAATGGTTGAGGTGGCATGGAACCTCTGGAGGTCATCTAGTCCAACCCCCTGCTTAAGCAGGGTCACCTAAAGCAGATCGCCCAGGGCTATGTCCAGTTGGGTTTTGAATATCTCCAAGGATGGAGACTCCACAGCCTCTGTGGGCAACCCATGCCAGTGTTCAACCACTCTCACAGTGAAAGGTTTTTTTCTTCTGTTTAAGTGGAATCATTTGTATTTTAGTTTGTGCTTGCTGCATTTTCTCGTGTCAGTGGGCACCACTAAAAAGATCCTGCTTCCCTCTTCTTCATTCCCTCCCACCAGGTATTTGTACACATTGATGAGAACCTCTCTGAGCCTTCCTTGATGCAGGCTGAACAGTCCCAGCTCTTTCAGCCTTTCCTCATAGGAGAGATGCTCCAGTCCCTTAATCGCCTTTGTGGCCCTTCACTCAACTCTTTTTCCAGTAGCTCCATATCTCTCTTATGCTGGAGAGACCAGAACTGGACCCAGACCTCCAGATGTGTCTTACCAGTGCTGTGGAGAGCAAGGATCACCTCCCTAGACCTGCTGGCAGTGTTCTTCCTAATATCCCGCAGAATGCTGTTGGCCTTCTTACCCACAAGGGCAGATTGGCTCATGGTCAACTTGGTTTCCACCAGGACTCCCAGGTCCTTCTCTGCAAAGCTGCTTTCCATCTGGTTGGCCCCCAGTACATGTTGGTACCTGCAGTTATTCCTCCCCAGAGACAGGACTTTGCATCTCTCCTTGCTGAATTTCATGAGACTCCTCTCACCCCAGTTCTCCTGGTGAGGTTGCTCTAAACAGCAGTAAACCCATCGGGTGTATCGGCCACTCCTCCCACTTTTGTGTCATCTGCCAATTTGCTATGTCCCATTGTCCAGGTCATCAATGAAGACCTTGAACAGTATTGGTGCCGGCATCAACCCCTGCATTTCCCCATTAATGTCATTACTTTATATTGTCTCCTTTAGAAGTGTAACTGGGATTCACTAATGATTTCTCATCCACATCTTGGGCTGGTGGCTGCTTTGCTTTTGGAAGTCAGTCAGCTGAAACTAATCAATTTAAACCTGTCTAAATGTCTTCTAAGTATATAACTCACCAGCTAACTCAGGTATACTTGAGCACGTGGCACTTTTGTACCAGATGCAATCCTCAAACCTGTTTTATGGTTTAATATAGAGAGTAGGACTGAGAATACTGGCAGGATTTCACATGGAAAGGTACACCAATGCACAGCTGAAATATTTCATGGCTTCATTTTATTCTATAATCTGACTAGTCAGAAAGGCATGAGCTCCATAACGAAGACAGGAGAAAATTCTTGCTCGACCAGACTATGTGAAAACCTGTAAAAAAATGTGAGTGAGAACAATTTCAGAAAAAAATAATTAAGAAATTAAATGCTAAGCCTTAGCATTAAATCTACTTTTTTCACGTACTGCTGCTGGTGAAGATATTGACAGCACCCAGAAATCTGAGCAGATGCAAAGGATTTGTGTTCCTGGGTAATCGCTTGGGAGGGACCCGAATCGATACTGAGCGCTCCACAGACAGTTTGTTTTGACTTACTTAAACGTGAAGCTGCGTTCCTGACCAGCAGCACTGCTGATCAGCCGAGCTTCTTGTGTCCAGAGTAACAGGGCCAGTTATTCTGGACTGGAATCTCTGGGCACCGGTTTGTTACTTGTATTAAAGGATGAATTGCACTCCCTGACTCTCACGTGTTGGTTAGTTAAAATAGAAAAAAAAAATATAATAATAAATCCAGCAAATAATCTAGGTTTAATTCTGTAGCCAGTTAGAAACTTTTCTGTCTACCTCTTCCAAAAAACCTGCCTTCAGCTGCTGTGCTTGACGTGCTTGTTTGTGACCTCTAATTTCACTGTAGAGTGGGTTTACTCTGATGGGAATTCCTGAGCTTTGCTAGCAGGGCTCTCAATAGAGGAAGGATATCCATTAGGAGAGATGCGTACAGAGCCATTAGTTTGAATTTTGCCAACTGAATCGCTCAGGCTGACCTCAGTAGCAGGTACAAGTTGTACTGGAGAAGCTGGATGCTTCTGGTGAATGTTCTGTGGCTGAATTAAAGGAAATACCTCGCTTGCTGTAGAGGCAATGGGGCTAGGCTACTCCAACCTACTCTGTAGCTAGTAAAAAGAGTTTGAGGGACATAGGCTTAGTCAGGTCTCTTCCACAACAGCATTTCTGGATGTCTGCACCACTGAGAACACTTAGTCGAGGTTCTCTCACTGCTTTACTTTGTCCTAGTTTGAAGTTGAGGTAAGTAGCGAATTATGCTATTCTGGGATAAGGGAAGAATTTAGGTGACTGGACCAATGTTTGAGTTTGCGTGGTGTAAACAAAGCAGACAGCAATACCAATTAAGGCAAAACAGGATTCCTGGGATGCTTGATCCCCTAGTTAAGCCAGAGCTCTTGCCCTTTTTGCTTACGGTCATGGGGTGTGTACAGTGCAGTGTGGTGTGGTTACAAGATCAACCTCTAAATGACCTTCTTTGCCTGGACGGTCCACCAAAGCCATGTCCTTGAAGCAGTAGAGTCATATTCCTCCAGCCCAGTCCCATCCTGGCTGCTTAAAGCAGAACTTCACCACCGAGAGCACCCACTCAGAAGCTCCCAGGACCTGATTTAGTATTGCTCTGCTGTGCCACAGAGATAAAACACCTTGTTCAAAGCTAACACCTGGGTGTCTGCTTTCCTGTTTTTGACTTGATCTGTAATATGTGCCCTCTGTTCCTATTGCGTCTCTAGCCATTTTTAGAAGAGCAAAAATTTTAGTATTCTTAAGCACAACTTAAAGGTATCACCGAGAAAATTGCAGTTACCCTAAGGGAAGGAAAAGACAAAGCGAGGCTATTGCTAGTGTTTTCAAAATACAGCAAGCATTTAAATGTCTTGTGAGTTCCTTTGTCTCAAAGGGTCAGGATTTTTATTAAGTTTAGTCACAATAACCAAATAACAGATTTCTGGGGGGTAGCAGACATCCAGAGAAATCAAGATACTCTGATTTCTGCAATGAGGAAAGATTTCCTTGTAGAACCTTGTTAGAAACTTTTATTTATAAAATAATGATATTGTTAGAAATTTTTCCTTATAACGATATTGTTAGCTTTACAATGCAGTTGTAGCCTTGAGTCACTAATGTATTTTGCAAATTTATGTGGTTAATTGTTCAGCCGCTCTCACCAAAAGAAACAAAATAGAGAAAATGAAATCAGCAAATTTGTGCAAAGTCATGTTCCAAGTTAAAAAAAAAAAAAAAAAAAAGTACTTAACTGAAAATAATCAGGTGTCTGGGACAGCTTGCAGGAGTGTCTCCCTCCTAACAGATCAATTTGTTTTTCTTACTGTCAGTGTTGTTGCAATGATTTATTTTGCAATCATTTTTGTTTCTTTATGCTTCCTTAATAGAGAGCCTTGTTCCATTCCTTATATGTTCTTAAGAAAAATGACGATGCAGTTCAATGGTAGGGTTATTTAGATCAGCAAATAGTCCATTAGAATTGCCATAAAGCAAAAGGTACAATATTTTTACAGGTATGTATATACCTACATGCCTATGTATATTCATTCCCATCTACGTAGGGTTAATGTTTCTGGATTTTTTTATATTTATATAACCTAAGGGAGATTAACACACACTTACGGAAAATATCAAGATAAATTATTAAATGACATATTAATGTTGTGGACATGCTTTTTAGCTCCAGTGAGAAAAGAAGCATTCCTTTCTTGATAGTCCCACATTTATCAGGTTTCATAACTTCAGAACCCTTTTCTTACGCCTTGCTTTGCTGAAATTCTTCTAGTGCTCTGCATCTTGTAGGAAACCATTTGACTCTATAGAAAGTCTCTCTCCTAACTTGTTGTAGCAAAATTCTATCTTAATCTGCTGCAACAGCAGGCAGACTAGCCAGCTCTGTTATTTTATTTTCATCTGCTTTATAATTCATACCATGAGACTGCTGCATTCTCAAATCTGACCCCAGGGACTCCAGTCACAATATCCTCACATCTTTGGCAACATCTCTCTGCTCCCCCTTGGAATATTCTAAGGCTACAAATGGTATCGCGTATCCGTGCCTACTAGATACATAAAAATCAATGGTATTTAGCTTTGTTCCAATTTAGATAACAAAATCCTCTTTTCCCAAGGCATGGAGACATCGCAGTCTTTCCCTGTGCCTAGGACACGAGTTAGCAGCTGGAATGCTGGAGTCAGCGTTTCATTCCATGAGAGTGAATAGCATCAGACCTCCAGAGATTTCTTAACTGACCTTCAAAACACAAAGTCTAGCTTCCAGCAAACTTAAAGTAAACATATTTCTCTAGGGATTAGGATCAAAGCACAAGAAAAACATTCTACTTAACTACGTGGTGCTTGTACCATTACTTATTTATTGGAGCAAGGGTAAGTGGTGCTGGGACAGACGAGATTCACTTTTTTTGTTGCATTGTCTAACAGTAAAAGTGGTTCACAAAGGTTACCCAGGCCTTTGCCAGGAGATTTGTAAAATCATCATTCTTTTTCATACCATCACTGCTTCACTCCCAAATATGGTTTTATATCCTCGTGGTCAAGCCCTTGAAGACTTTTTCTGAAACAAAGCCTTGGTGGCTTGAGCACTTTACTAGAGGAGCAGCTCAAGGTCATCCCCAGGCTTTGACTCTGGGCTTGGGTGTACTCTTCTAATGTTCTCAAGCAGCCACAATCACCTGTAAAACAGGAGTAATGGCACTTTGTTTCTATATCCATATAGTTTTTAGGAGGATGACTACATTATAAATTTACACGTTCTGGAGTATTGCAATAGCAGGTTTTGTATGTGTACATAAGCCAGGCTTCCTGGAAGAAATTGGCTTCCTGGAAAGACCAAAAAAATCAAGAAAACCATTTTTTGAAGAAAATTGTTGGCTATGCAGTGTTTTCCGTAATTTAAAAACCTGTCACCGTTCATTAGTATGAAAAAAGAGAGAGATGTATCTGCAGATATCTGAAGTTATTCGTTGGTGAGCTTTGTACAACAAAAAGCACTGGAAATAACAGATAAGGTCTTCATGCATTCCCTGTTAGGATTTTCCTGTCGCCACTTTTAGGCTGAGATGATGAAACTGCGTTAGGAAGCCGGGTACCGATTCAGCAGGGAGGAAATCAGAAAGGTAGCCTGCTCGGGGTTATCCTCAGAGGCAGTTTGTAACTCTTAACTCCCACAAAAAAAGGAATGAAAATTCCTCTGAAAGCCTGTCCTATGACCTTGAATACGGAGCCCAGTTAACCACAAACATTCCCTGATTGTCTCCCTCCACCAATTTATCCTGCTTCCCTAATATAGAAAACGAGCAAAAGCTTAACCTTGATTTTGGCGATGACTATATAGTGATCGTGCACTGAATTACTGCGGGGTGTCTGGTTTTCATATGTCGTGTTGTGTAAATGTACAAGCTGATGGGTGTCATTTTCTCATATATATGGGTTCATTCATTTCACATTCAAATCTTTGTTTGATCTTAAGGGAATGGAAGTCCAGATTCAAGCCCTGTTCTACTGTTATTTGAAAGATATCACATAAAACACATCTGTAATGTTTTTAAGCAAGCATGTTTCCCACTGATCTGAGTTATAGATTATTTAATTTCTTTACTGTCTTGGCTAATACAAAGATTTAGGACAGTCAGAAAGATAGTAAATCAATTCAACTCAAAAGAAGTTCGATTTACAGAAACAAGTTTTCCATAGCTTGTGCCAATCAAACAAGTCCTTACTTTTGGCCAGAGGTAAACATTATAGTCTTTCTTCCTGCCCTCTTTTCACTGTCTTACTACTATCCCTCCAGGAACAGATTAATAAATGCCTGACCTTAAGCACTGGTGTCAGTGGAGACCTGCCATAATTGTTCTTTCTTATAGTTCAAACAATCATTTTGAATTACATCTCACAAAGCAGAAACCCAGAAAAAGATGAAATGCCTTTTTAAAACTGAACCATGGGTATAAGACAGGCAGTGAGTGTATAAAATCAAGTATAAGGGAGTAATCCCAAATGGACTAGATGTAAGCTCTGCGATGGCAAGTGCTCCCTCGCATGTTGTTCTTCAAATGCTTCTCTTCCTCAGTCTCAGGCTTTGCATCTGGTTAAGATAAACTAATTTACGCTGTTATTCAAAGTGCAAAGATTTCAGCTGCCAAAAGTCACTGATATGTAAATATTTTAGGAGACCTTCCCTGGTTGTTCTCAAATCCTCTAAAATTTATGATTGCTGGCACTGACTTCAGCGACACTCAATGAGTTTAATGAAGAGTGGAAGCCAATGAGTCCAGCAGATGTTTCTGGGTTTGTTTCACTGGGAACTTTCTGGATTCTTCTTCCTTCATTCCCAGGAATCAAGACCCAATTTTAGCAAAGTGCTGATGAACCGACCAACCAGCAACAAGAAGACTGAAATAAGTCCTCATCTCCACAATCCTTAAAACGTTCAGCATTGCAGGTCTATAAGAAGCTGAGGTTTGGATGCTTATCCAAGCCTCTTTAGCCTGGAAAACTGAAGGATGGGAAACTCATACAATTGGCTCTCAATAGGTTTGTGGTATTTCCTGCACTTGTCTGGCACAGAAATATAATCTGTCTCACAGTATTTTGGCACTGCCAACATGGAACCTGGCAATGCACAAATATGTAAGACAAAAACAATCTTTTCCAATAACAACAAAGGAAATCGCTTTGAGTTATGATTTTGTTTGGATTTTATTTAGTTTATTTTTCTTTATATTTTGCTCTTTTCCTATCCAGGGGTACTTGTGTTACATTACACTGCCACCAAATGTTAGCAGCACAGCTGAGATGATGCAAAAAAAAAAAAAAACCAGCCGTACAGCTTGGAGTCCCTTTTCTTCCTTCCGTTCAGTCAGGTAGAGGTGGGGGTATTTTGAAAAGCAGAGAGACAGAAATGGCAAGAGAAAGCCAGGAACACACTACAAAGTGCTTGCTTTGGCCTTTTACCTTGACAGCTGGTTTAACTTTTGAACTATAGCTTCTATCTCCATTCCTTGATTTCTGGATAAATCATGCCTCACAATCCAGTACATAATGCTCATAATGTCAGTAGTTGTACATAGAGAACGTGAAGACAGCTTCATTTTCAGGCACCTGACCTATAAGTGCTATTAGATTAGGCTGAGGCAGCCTTCCTGCTGCCCTTTATGCAGGTAACACTGTACACCGTGTATGTTGTTAAAGGCTACCTGTTTATTACGGAACAGCCTGGCATTAGAAATCCAGGGCACCGCAAATGCCCAAGAAGCGCCTGTCCTAACTTTCACAGGTAAAGCAGCATTACTTGTTATTTGGGCAAGCAAACGGGCATCCACTGAATGACATGCTTTTTCCATCTTTCTAGATCACAGGGAGAACCCCACCAGAATGACAGACTGTCACTACTGCCTGCAGTCTCTTCGGGGAAGGAAGTACGCATTAAGAGACGAAAACGCTTACTGTGTTACGTGCTACGACAGCCTGTTTGCCAACCCCTGTGAAGAGTGCAAGCAACCTATTGAGTGTGACTCCAAGGTAAAGATTTAGCTTGCACTTCTTGTTTTTTTGTTAAATTAAGACACAAATCCCATTTCTTTAATGGCAGATTCTGTATGTGACTCTCTGCATATCCCTGTGCTGGTGAAGAGACCTGAGCATAGCTGCTGTCCATCCACACACAGCAGAGAGAAACAGCACTGTTTTCTCAGAATAGAAGAGGTCCAGGGCCACAGATTAGGAAATCTGTACATGCACACGCCTCAAATACACGGGAAGGCTGTGGTGTATGTGTGGACCACAACCAGGCTCCATCCTTCACCTCCAGTCACTCACTGGCAGCAGAGACTGCACAGTGCTTGCGGGACAGTAGGGTGCTGGTGTAATTCACTGGGTCAGGTTGAACGAAACTGGAATTTTTGACACATGTCCGTTGAAAAAAATATTTTGAGTATTGCTTAATTACTTTTACCTCAAGTGCTGACATGCACTGGCAAGCTGAAAAGAAACCATGTTTATAATTTGTATATTATTCCCTCTGTCTTTTGGAACTGAAGTATACTTTAATTTTAACTTAATTCCATGCTCACCTTGCTCATCTCACAGATGGCATGTTAGTGGCAGTGTTTCTGGGCTTGGCTTTCCTTTCACCTCTCCTCTTTTTTAGAATATTAATAATATGAGTTTGTCTGTGGTGTTTGGCAGGGTTTATAGTACCCCATACTTCAATTTACAGCTTTTACACTTGACTTTGAATTTAAAAGTTCAGATGAAACCTGTCAAAATGCCTTTTTCTTGCCAAGTTCAGTATGTAGCGCTCACCTTCTCCCCATGCTCTCTTTGCCTGCGTTCTTTTGAAATAAAAGGTCAGAAAGTTATTAAAATAAGCCTCTCAGGAGGCTTCTCTGGCCAATGTACTTCATGGTTTTCAAAGTACATTGTCTGAGTGCAACTCAGTACTGTAAAGGAGTCATCCAAGGAAAATGCTGCTTTGGATGAAGACTCTTCACACGCTCTTATCAGCATTTTTCAACAGCAAATTTGTATACGTATCTCCAGTCAGAGTCACCTGGAGAACATGTGCTCCGAGTTCACTAATTACGCTTTTAAAATTTAAAATCAAGTAAGTATCAGGACCACCGATGTCAAAGATCATCAACAAAATATTATGTCTTTGGCCTGAGTGGAAGGAAAAATTGGGAGAAAAAACCCAGGAGTAACAAGAAAGAAGTGCAACAGGCTAGAGTCAGCTAGAAAAGTGGCTCACAGATCTACAGCTGGTTGTCCTGCCTCTGCCAAAGCGCTAGAGCTTGGCTCTCCTCCTCTCCATCTCACCCAGTCTTTGCCTCGGGCTGCTCCGGGGTGATAGCCAATTTTGTGAAAGGTTCAGAGGGCTAACTAAAGCAAATGAAAGTGGTAAGTGCTCAGCACCTCCTGAAATGAGGCATGGTATGTATTTCATTTTTAGTGCTTTAAAGGGTGAGAATCTGACAAAGGAGAAAAGTGTGATTGGATTTGTGTCCTTTTGTGCTTCTTACTTATAAACAAGACGTGGAAGGGTCTGGTTTATTTGGGGGGGTAGGGGAGAGAGGGGATGATGTGCATTTTTACCTTGTTTTTTTAACCTTGGAAAATTTTAATCTCCTGTTTGCTCTTTTTTTGAATTCTTAGTGGAGGTCTCATACATATACTGTTAGCTTTATCATCCCCTAAGCCTGCTGAGTCTTAAACAAACATTTTTCTGCCAAGTTTTTAGGAGGAGTCATATTAGGTGTAAACAAAAGTGATGATTTTTTAATAATCTTCCTAAGAATCGTTTTGTTCTCAATGAGATTTTAATTGCTTGTTTTCTGCAATAATATGATCTTTCTTTAATGTTATGTATTGTCAGCTGGAAGAAAAAGTAGCTACGTTAAAAAGTAGATGAAGTTCATTTCGAACTCTGTAGAGAATGCACTTCTTGTCAGGCGGCCTGCGCACATTAAAATGTTGATCACTTGTTTCCCCTTGAAGGCCAACTGTAAAATATAAAATGGTGCTTCCAATAAAAACATATCTCTGATGTTACATAAAGGAAGGACTAGTGCCTGTGCCAAAGCAGCTTCTAATGGCCTCTGCGAGAGATCTGCAAAATATCCCAACACAGCAATGCTAGATACTCATATCACCTCTCTTTTCAAGTCGCCGTTGCAATGATGCCCATTTTTCACTTTATTTCTGGGAGGAACTGGGGGATAAAAACACTGTAAAGAAATGTCTTAACGTGGACTCACTTTCTCCAAGGATCTGTCCTACAAAGGCCGCCACTGGCATGAAGGATGCTTCAAGTGTGCCAAATGCAGTCGCTCGCTGGTGGAGAAACCGTTTGCTGCCAAGGACGAGCTCTTGCTGTGCACTGAGTGTTACTCTGATGAGTATTCATCTAAGTGCTTCCACTGCCAGAAGACCATTATGCCTGGTAAGACAGCAGGGACCCTTCGGTGAAAAACGGAACTGCGTTTTTAATTATAACCCATCCTTGAGTAACTGAGCTACAAGGTCCTTGCCTCCCAGAACAGAGTCCAGGTGACTCCTTCTCCTTTGTGGGTAGTACCCTTCTGGCAGTGAAGAGAAGACAGGCAGGTACCTTTGGTCTGGCACTGACAGGGCTTATGAATCCTTATAAAGAACACTGGAGTTCAAAATAGTGTAAAACGTGTTCTTGTTGAGTCCTTGATTCCGCTTGCAGCTCTTAGGAAGCGTATCCTGCTGTGAGTGTAGGCAGGCAAACAGAGCTGTCCTCAGCAGGAGTGACAGATTAGACAAGACGTCTGCATTTTGTCTGTCACGTTGACCAGACCTCGAGTATCAGACCTGGCTCGCGTTCTTTATATCTCTTTATACTTCTTTCATTCAGAAATATTTTTTGTTTAAACTGTCAAAATACGGCATTCTCTGTTCAAATCATTATCAGCATTTTTACTAAAAAGAATACAAGTACAGATGTGTTTGCAACGGGTTTATTTCCTGCCATTAGCAACCTGAAAATTCTGCACTTTCCACAAACTACTTCTCAGCTTTTAATCAGGTCTGCTCAGGACATCATCTGCCTCTTCAGAGGCATCTAAGAAAAGCAGCAGCACTATGATGTGTGCCAAAATGAAGTGGATTGCTTAGGAAAGTGGATCACTGACTTTTAGAAGAGTGAACTACCCTCAATGCTTGAACCTTTTTACGGGTCACGTGTATAACTCCAAATACCATCTGCAAACTATCTTCCATGGCCCCATGACTACTAGTTTGGGAATCTTTGGCCAAGGGAATCAGTAAATTTGGCAGTGATACTGGAATTTTATTTTTCAGTAGATCTCAATGCCAAACAATAAGATCTGGCCTGCACGATATTAACATCTTAGTATAAACTCTAGGTAGCTGATGTCGTGGTTCAACCTGTAGCATTGATGCAACTATCTACTTTTACAGTTTATTTCCTTTTCATTATAGGTAAAAGCTGTATTAGTGGACATAAATGTTGTAGCAATACAGTTATGTTCAGTTTATGGATGATATACTGCTTAAATTTGGTATAGTATAAAAGAATGTTTTCTAATCACTCCTTACTAATGAGATGACAATAGCACCAGAATATAGTGGGGCTTGCCTTAATGTCCTCTAGTGTATATTCATCTGGCAGATTTTACCCCAGAGTCTAGGAGACTAAATCCTTGCAGCAAGTGCTGAGGGTAGGAATAACAGGGCATTAACAGAACTGAAGTGCCATAGTGATGCCAGCCAGTTTCTAAATCATTAACAACTTCGTTTTCAGCTTGATAGCTCTGTATTGAAAAGACCCAGTGGGCAAAGACAGTGAAGTCAGCCTTCTGCTCACTGGGAGGAAGCTCTAAACCTTTCATGTTGAAATGCAGCCAGCAGTTTCTCTCTCCGCTAACCCCACGGTCCAGGAAAGAGCTATTGCAGGATTAATCAGTTATAGCAGCAGTTCTCATCTTTGTGTGGAAATGATGGTAAAGCACCTGGCCCCTCTCTTTGCAGTCTGATGGTACCAGCAAGGGAGGAAGTTATGGTGGAGAGTCACTGGAAAAACCGTTCTCAGATAAATGTGCATATCTCAGACTTGTATATCTCCATTGAGGAGTTCAGGGCACCAGTACGCAGAGCTAGGAGCTCTGAAACTCCTCTGGCAGTCATTTAACCAAGCAACTGTCTTTTGCAATTGTATCTGTCCTTAGGCCGAATCAAAAGCAAAAGTTGAATACAATAAAAAGAACAGTTGACCTAGGATGGAAATGAGCTATAAGAAGAGACAGCGTAGCGTGCTTTGTCACAGAACATATATTTACTGATTAAAAAAAAAAATTGCCAGCTTAAGTTGAATAAGATAAATAATGCATTTATGAGTGGAGACTTAGTTTAAGGAAGGCAAAAGACAGGCTATTAATAGATGTAGTAAACATCAAAGCAAATTCATCTTTAATTTATAAAAGTGCTGTGTGTCTGACCAGCATCAGAGTTGACTGATCTGAGAGGAACTCTAACCAACCAAATGTATCACAGAGAAGTAACCCTAAAAGATTCATATGACAGACTAAAAATCACAACTTAGAGCATCTTCTGCCAGGGGATCATACGGGGCTGAATGTGTTCTTGAAATCTCAAGTACATACTTAGAAACCCTATTAAATTGAGGATAAGTGCTTTCTTAGATGATACAATACTGAGATACAACATTAAAAACAGAAGTCTTCCCAACATTTAAAACTTTTGTTACAAGGCTACAGCTGAGGGTGTCATTCGCTTTCGGTTTTTGCAGGTTCCCGTAAAATGGAATTTAAGGGAAGTTCCTGGCATGAATCCTGTTTTGTTTGCCAGTATTGCCGGCAACCATTGGGAACAAAACCATTGATCACCAAAGACAACGAGAATTACTGCGTGCCCTGTTTTGAGAAGCAATTTGCTCACCGTTGCTACTCTTGCAAAAAGGTAATGAAATATACAATGGAAAGTGTTTTAAGCTGCTTTTTATGGCAGAATTTAACTTATTCTTTAGTACCTGTATCCCTCTGGAAGCAAATTTTTTTTTTCAGTTCATCAAATAACTTATAATTTCTAAATTTATTTAATGTTTATCTGTACATCTCTACCTCTAACAAAAGCTTTTAATTTAAGAAAAATCTGCTGCCTGGTTTTTTTTCTCAATAGTTAAACTTTTGAAAGTGCTTTTATATATTCCTATGTGTTTACATCTAGCCTTTAATTTGCGTTAAATGATCACATGGCAAATATAGTCATTCTGCTCTATGTTAATTAGAGACATTGAGGTTAGCAGCACTTATGTGAAATAATTAGGATTTACTTCTTAAAAAATCTAGGAATACAAATAATACTCCTATGTAACAGCTAAAACAATTTCACTACTTAAACTCATACCAGTTCCCATAAATAAAGATTTATTTATGGGAAGAGATTAAATTGCCAAACTGGAGTCTTGAGTTTTTGTGCCAGAGATTTTGAGATTTTAATGGAAAAGTGAACGAGAGTTAGAAGTAGACCAATACTGGAGTGCTAAGGGTATTGGGAACTATTTAATTTTTTTTATTGCCTGACATCACTCAGTATTATTCTTTATTTCCCTGAAACTGTATTCCCCAGGGAAATCTGATGGTGCCACTATTTTTACTTAATTAAGTTTCTCTGACTTTTTCACCTTATGTTCCAACTATAATCATTCATTCATTCATTCACTGTTGTGCATAAGACTTGACAGTAGAAATGCTGTCTTACAGCTCATCTTTATCTCTGCAGAAATTTCTCTACACAGTCTCTCACAAATTCTGTGAAAACAGCTGTTTATCACGTATATGGAAGCTATAGAGCAACTGGAAATTTCCCTCTTCAGAAATAACCAGTAGAGAGCTGTGAGTGAATTGCAGGGAATGAGAAGTTTGATGACACTGATAAATACCATTTTATTTCTTCTTTTGGCAGTGTAGATCTCATTTCTGTCCCTCTTCTGCTTCTTTACCGTCCCTTTCTTCCTAGTTAAAATACTGTTTCAGTTGTGAGACAGAAAAACGCCTGTTCCACTTGGAGATTAGCCATAATCCCAGCATTGGTTCTCTTCTTCTCAGTCCATCACTGAGAATTTCTCTTCTGAGAGCATGTCTGATGCTAAGCCTTTATTCACATGTATAACAGAGAAAAATTATAACAAGCTAACTTATTACAAACCATGAGGTGACCTACGCTAGAAAACAGCGAATAACAAACCAGTGGCACGTTCAGCTCAACTGCAGTCCGTCAAGTTGATATTCCAGGTGAAAAACAGTTGTCGTGACCACACTCTCTTCCCTTGTGCATATGGGAAGAGCAAAAACAAGCGGAGGGACTTAGGAAGGACTGGATAATCCTTCAAGATTCACTCCTTTGTTTCATTGCTCTGTCCTTTTTGTCCATACATTAGGTGATAACTTCTGGGGGAGTGACCTACGATGACCAGCCTTGGCATAAAGAATGCTTTGTGTGTGCTGGGTGTAAAACCCAGCTCTCTGGACAAAGGTTTATTTCCAAAGATGACTATCCGTACTGCGTAGACTGTTTCAGCAAATTGTATGCTAAGAAGTGTGCTTCTTGCAAGAAACCTATTACAGGTGAGTCTCATCTTCTAGAAGGGTCTAGACACTGATGAGCCAGGAATCTTCTCTCAAATCAGAACTTTAGTTTAGAAAACAGCTTTAAAAAGTGTCACATCATAATGAAAAAAAAATGTGGGAGTTAATTACTGGAGAGATCCTCTCCATCATATGTGTCTTGCTAGGACATACTGATCACACGTGTTCCCTGACTATTGAGGAGCTGTTTTATTTGCCACAAAGAGTTACTCCATTGTTTGATTTAGTGCTTTCTGCACTAAAATTCATCCCTAAGAATACACGAAAACATACTTTTTGGCTCTTCCCAGGACAGTACACAGAAGCCCCTAGTGTGTGCAATTTCTTCAGTTCTGTTTCTAAGTGCAAATATGATCAAATTGGACATGAATTAACTGCCTGCTGGTGAGGCACACCTGTCAAATCAGAAAGCCTGCCAAATGCAACAAAGCTCTATTGGATGCACCCGTGTGTACTGAGCTGATTTATAATTAGACATATAGGTCAGGAGCCTGTGATCGCTGAAGTTTTCTGAGAGCACTTGTTGGTGTTCTGCATTGTCATTCTATTACATGTGGGCTCAGCCGTTGAAGAGTACTGATTGTTACAGGTGCATGCTGCATAGATAAGTGGATAAATTAAATGATGAATACCCAATCAAATGGGCACAGTTTTAGGAAAAAAAAAAAAAAGAAAAGAAAAGAAAAAACCAAACCACCACCACAACTAAAATCAAGCAAACAAAAAACCCACTGATGTTTTAGTTCAGATATTCATGCTAGGAATTCCATTATCTGATTGTTTTCAAAAGACTCCATCTTGAAGAAACTCAGGTGGAAATAATTAGATTTCACTCAGTGTTGTATAGAAACTATGTGTATCAACACATTGCAAATACTTTTTATGAGAGTTTGTTGGGAAGATCAGCAGACCTGAATGGACATTCTGATAAACTTATTCTATTCAGAGCTCATAATGGGATATAAAACCAAACAGGTGACTTGGGGCTTTGCTTAAAATATGTCTTATTGTATTTAATTTTAAAGTTTTTTTCAATTCAGCCAACAAACAATATTTCAGACTGCGTATTTTTGTTCATTTGTTTGTTTGCTACGTGAATGGCAGCCTGATGGCTGTCAGAAAACAATCTGTTGCATTTCTGAACCGTTACCATAAATCCTGGATTCACATCTTCTTTCTCATAATCTCTTTCAGCTCTCGGAGGTCCCAAATTTGTCTCGTTTGAAGAGCGCCAGTGGCACGGGGAATGCTTTAACTGTGCGAAATGCTCTGTCTCGCTGGTGGGCCAAGGATTCCTCACTCGGCAGGATGATGTCCTTTGTCACAAATGTGGCTCTGCTGCTTAGTTCTGTGGAGACCTGCAGAGCTGCGTTACCCTCACTCTGTAACCATGTACTTCGTTACTCCGCAGTAAGAAACTCATCTGAAAAGTAGAACAGTTATTTAGCCATTCAAGTAACTTTGCAACAGCAGTTTAATTCTATCATAGTTCTCAACTGCTTGTGAAAAAAAAATTGAACAGCCCCTTACTGGCTAAGAAAATAAGGCAAAAAAGATTCGTATATATTTTAAACCTAACTACAGTATGCTTCTCCTTGTAACACACTGCACTCTGCTGTTAGAAGCTTAACAATTTAGATCTCATCTCCCACGAACCAAGGAGGACTGCGAAAAGGGCATATGGCTAACGATGAGGCATTAACACTGCTTCACAGATGCAGACCTTGGGGTGGAAAGCTGGGCACGTGCATTTTTCTATTCGTTTTCATAACTTTGAAGAGAACAACTTGTAAATATCAACTTCCTCCGTACTTCAGGAAAAAAAAGCCACTGACAAAGCAGGTAGAAAGTGAGAGGAGAAGGTACTTTTACACAGAGGGCCACAGAGTCATAGAGACCCATTCCAGGGTCAGATAAAGGGAGAGGAGGTCATTTTCCTCTCCTTCCTGAGAAACATAGTCTTTAATCATCAAAAAACTGAGTTAAGGGGTCCTCTGCCAAAATTGGCTAACTATACTTACTTTTTCAGGCATAACTGCTTTAGAACCTATATAAACCCATATTTTGAGCTACTGTAAGAGGTTCGGATTGCCCAAGCTTGAGTAGTGCTTTCCAACGGCTAGTATACCTTAAGACTCTGGCTCCATTGTCTTCATTAGACCTTCAAATACATGCATAAAATCTATACATTTTTTTTAGTAGTAGAGACAAGAGCCAACTCACACTTGTCCCGTTAACCTCATACTTTCCTCCCCTCGGAGCCCATTTGCCAGCAATCGAAACACCGTTAAGGGCCTTACCGTTTCCACCCTGGGGAAGGTCCTTCCACCTAGGTCTTTGATCCGCAGTCTGCCCCTTTTCCTTGTAAACGCCTGCTTATCTATAGCAGGCTAGAAGCTCTTCAGCACCAACACGCGATTCATTTTGCCACGTGCCACACGCGTTTGCCAATACAATGTCAAGGATCGTGATGTGGTCATTGCAAGCTCGGCAATCCTCGCTTGTAGAACAAGGCATTTGTTTCCAGCAGCTGGCTTTGAGAAGGTTATACCTGCTTGCGGAGCTTCAGCGCTCAAGCGTCTATTATTAAAGGTCACCTGGAGCTGACTTTTACAAGCATTTCTCTTCTTATTTCTTCCACGCTGCATGTTACGAAGGCCAGATTCGTGTTCGGGTGCCTGTACCAGGCTGGTGTGACTGGTGCAGCGACAGTGAGGAGGGCAGGCTCTGCACTGCCCAGCACCGCTTTAGTCCTCACCTCGCACGCCTTTAAGTTGTACGTTCTCCTTTAGACCGACCTCGAGCACATAGAGTTACCGGGCTGACTTGAGCGGGCTTTATTCATACTGAAGCCAACCATTACTCTAGGTAGAAAAATGAAGAGAAAGAAAAAAAAAAAAAAAGAAAACATGTGCATAGCTAAGCCAGAGCTGAACCGCAGTGGCATAAAATCAATACGGATAATGACTGACCAACAAATACATAGCGGTCTGTTTTCTAGTCAATAAAATATTGATCTTTCGCTCTACGTGGTGTTCATTTTTGGTTTTCGGTTTCTTTTTTCATGGCAGCTTTTATTGCAGTCTGGAGTTTGATTAGTTTATGCCTTTTCATTTTATCCCAGCTGGCTCCTTTTCTATTTTCACATTTCACGTGGCTGATACAGGTTCTTGGTAACACTTGGATTCCCATAAATAGAAATATGTTTCATTGCCTTAAATGCAGATATATATACACACATATAGCGCTTCACAGTTATGTATGATGTTCTAAAAATGTATACCAACCTACCAGCAATTAGCCCATTAGTAAACGTTAATTGACTTAAATTTTTAAATGAAAATGGTGACTCACCAGGTTGTCTGTGGGGTGTACCTTTTGTTTGTGTTGTGTGAAATAACATTCAGCAAATTGCAAGAATGTGGTTCGGGCCCTTTATTCAGTCTTGTCTGAACAATCTTCCAGCTCAGCTACAGACTGACGCAAGAATTACCAGGCAGAGTCCTAAGACATGACAGAGTCACAGGTCAGACACGCTGATCATGATAACCACAATCTCCAAGCCTTAACATTTAGGAAAACGAAATTCTTCTCTGACTCATCAACTAATTATATTTTTAGAAATACCGGCTGAATTATTTATTTCTCCTGCAGTAAATACACTACAGTCAAATCTGAAACTGGGCGTTTTCACTGGAAAGTGATAATAAGAAATAAATGTGACCGTTATAAATAGTTTGAATAAGAGTTATGCTAGATCTCAGATTGATATTTCCTGGTCTCAATCACCAGCTACCAATGTATAAACATAAATACAGTAATATTCTGCACAATTTGAGTCAGTTATGCTCATGTAGATGAAAGCCAGCTTGAATAGGTGCAGAGAAGGGCTGCAAGAAGAAACAGTATTTCTCTGAGAAGGGCTGTAAATCATGGAGGGCATTAGACAGCTGCTATAAACCAAGAGACTACAGGTGGTTCAAGACTCTTCAGGACTGTAAATTGGGAATGAGAAGGCTGCTGCTGTGCAGCGATGCTCCAGGGGACCCTTTTTCCCAAACCAAGAGGGGAACAGCTATGTGGTCGGTTTTAAGGTGATGCTTGATCAGTGCTTTAAATGGCGTAGGTAACGTGATTGCCTGGGATAGCAAAGCACTGGGCAAAACCGACCAGATGGTCAGCTTCAGTCTTTGTTGCTAACGTTTGATTTACTGCAGGATGACCAGGGTACAGACTCCAGTGCAATTCGATTTTCCTTAATAAACTTCAGAGGATGGAAATTTGAGAGATTTATTTTTACGTCAATCTCTTTTTAACGTCGTGTGCTTTTCTTTAACATTATACTGTTTTATTTTAAAATACATCTAGTCCTTCCCTGTGTATTAGCTTCTCAGCTCTAAGGCAATCACATTGCTTTTGTTATGGTCAAGCTCAATTATCCTACGGTGCAGTGATGTCTCTAATGCCCCGATCTCATCTCCACTCTACTCATAGTTATCCCAGGGGACCGGGAGGGAGGCTGCCGTTTGGGACTAACTTTGGAAGAGTGAAGTAGGTGCTCTATTACCTCGCTCAGTGCTTAAGGCTTATGCTTAAATTCTTCAACCACTGCCTAATTGCCAGAGAACCCCCAGAGGCTTAAAATACAAAGACAAGCCTTGCAGTATTGGTACCAAGTGACCCTTCTTTACTCATATTTCCCATTTTTCACTCTGAGACAAAGTTCATATAGTGAGAGCAAGATAACAGCCTTTTCCTGGACTACTGCATTTAAAATCCAGGCATGTTTTGAGTTGATGTTGTAGCAGGCAACACACAGCTGTAGGAACTCGGAATGCCAGGATCACATCCCAGCATTTCACAGGCGGAGACACGTGCTCCAGACTCACAACTTAGGTCTGGGATGGAACTCAGACATCCTCCATTCTCTCGCCTTTTTCCCTGTTTTTCTGGAAGGAAAAACTGCAAGCCTAGGCTGGGGAAGAGCTAGGGCACAGTCCGGCCATACCTGTGCAGTGGGTGTCACATCACAGCGCAGTTTCTCTGCAGTAACCCAGCCACGTGCAAGTTCAACCGGCTCTTGCACTGCGCTGGGGGGTATCATCCCAGGCTTTCCTCATGGTAAGAGTGGCCCGGTGTGATCACAGGAGCACTAGGAAGGAAGGGGTAAGGTTTTGCAAGACTTTCTGAGTCTGTGCTTTCAAACAATTCCCAGGCCCCATCACGTGAGGGGAGGTACCTGTTTATACCCCGCTGAGCTGACCGGTAGTTTCAGCCCCTGGTCAAAGTTTTTAGGAATCTCACTTGATTTAACAGAACGGATGCAGAGCAGTGTATTGTATTTTAGGAAGACAAGTGAAAAGACAGTGACGCCTATACAATGACAGGTATCAATAGCTGAAGGAAAATAATGTTAAATGACTGCCTAAGTGGAAGCTGGGAGATCATTGCCGTAAACAAAAAAGTTGGATGGGATTCAAGCCTATAGCCAGAACAAACTTGTTTACCAATCAAGCAGGCAAATGCTGTAATAAATTCTCCACATTCTTGTTAATAATATCTCAGAGAAAACGTGTGTGTGCGCACGTATGCTTGTTCACCCTCGAATTGCCAAAATTTGAATGGACTGGGTCACAGGAAACCTGGCAACTTAAACCAAAGTACAGAACACCTAGCATGGTTATAGACTGCTATCTCCAAAGGGAAGTTTCAGTTCATCATATTCAGAAGTACCAGTTACAGGTACTTTGATATGAAAAGAGGGTGATAAGACCTTTGGAGGACAGATATAGCTGCAGTTTTTGTAATATAGGGATGTTATCCAACTGGCAAAACACAGCTGTAGTGGAGGGTTTAGAGATACCAGATTCGGCCTGAATCGGAAAGCTTTTCTTAGCTTTCTAGAGAGAACATTTATCCACTGGTGTCCATTTAAACATTTCTGTAGACTTTCATTCTGCGTTTTTCACCCAAGCCCTTGCTGGAGCTTCTTGAAGATGAAGCCAGATAGAGAGATAGAGATGAGACATCTCTACAGCACAGTCACACAGACATCCACCACGGCTAGCCAATACAGCACATAAGAATCCGAATTTGCTCAGTGTAAACTAATTCAGTGCCAGAAAAACAACCGTTGCACAACATTACATCCAAGCTAATAAACCCTACAGCTGTCTTAGATATAATCCGATAGCTTTTTTTTTTAATCAGCTTGTGCCTCTGGTGCCTGTCTTTTACTGTCATCTCCAGCAGGTTATTCAAGATTGTAGATGTTCGCCTGATTCACTGCAGATTTTTTATAGCACTAACTGCAGTAATAAGCTACCGCATACAAGAGACCGCACTACCACCACATCTCAAAAAAAGGGAGCCACAAGTCCCTTTCATGCATAGTCTGTGTGAGGCTTTGGGAACGAATCACACTAAAACAACAAAGAAACGCTCAGCTCCTGCCTGAAGCCCGGGCACAGATGTGAAGGTGAGCACTAAAATACTCTGACAGGGTCACTTACAGAGCAAGTGAAGGAGCACGACCTCAGACGTTTGGAGGAACTAAATCAAGCAGAAAACTACCTAGCGCAATCAAGAAACAATTGAGCAAGTTGATTTTATTTTTTTTAATTCCTACAAAATCCTTATTGTAATATTAACTCTTAACTCACTGGAAACTAAACTCACCCTGATTGACCTTTTTTTGTGAGAGAGGGGGGTAATGTCTGTTATCATTTACTGAGATCTTCAATTTAAGATGCGTTTCCATTTGCCTATAAAACATTATCGAAGTTAAATGCTTTGAGCCAAGCTCTGTGTCAAACTTTCTCAGGCCAGTTCCCACTTTCCTCTTCCCCTTTTGCCTTTTCATCCCTAGAAGATTTCAATCAAACCAATTTAACATTTCAGAAAACAAAACACAAGAAAAAATATAAAGTTTGCCCTATACTGAATAACCCTGAACCTTTTCTTTGAGGAGATCAGGTGCTTCACTTGATTTTGGCTCAGGAATATCCTTGACAACAAAGAGGAACCATTTCTTTCATGGAGACATCTCCTGCCACCCCCACAAAAATCCGCTTGTCCCAGCTACATCTCTTCTGCATTAAGGAATTGCAGACACATTTCCCACAAGGCAAATGTGTGGCCCAGGTACTACATGTTTGGTGACAACCACTTGTAGGCATTTTAGGTTGGGTAGGTGTTTCAGCTGCTCAGCTGTAAAACGGAGATAACTCACTGTCTTGGAGAAATCAAGGTAGATAATTGTAAAAACTGACCCACCTAAAGCAATGTCATAGCAGATGGCTGGCGACCAACCTGACGAGGCCAACCTCCCAGTAAAGCTCCCAATTCTGTCTTCAGAGAAGCTTTCAGCATGGAGTAGTGTAGTGAGCAGCACTGAGAGTCCCAAATTCAGGATGATCCCCTCTGCACAGACGATGGAGACTGGGTTCCCTAGGAAAATAATCATTTGGGGCAGTTTTGCCCAGAGGCTGTGCCATGCGGGGGAGGTAAGTGTTCTGTAGAGGCAGCTCTAATTCCCGAGTTTCCTCACCAGGGGCAGGGACAATCTCTGAAAAGTCTGATCCAAATTAGCCGGGATTAGTCACTTTTTCTTTTAATATTTTTGGCAACCCGCCAAAGCCCAGAAGGCTTTTCAAAAGAGGCCTTTAGTGGGATTCGCGCCCTCTGCCCCGTGCCGAGGAGGGAGCGAAGGGCCACAAGTGGGAATGCACAGCACGGTGGCCTCCCAGCCCACTGCCACTCCGATGCCACCCTGCCACCGACCGCAAAACCTCATCAACCCTTACAGTTGCATGCCTGAAAACAAGTTTCCCTCATTTCAGAGACAGGGATGTACTCCACGGACTCAGGCTCGCTGTACCACGCTGCCTCAGAAAGGCAGTGATGCTTATTTTCAGCATTTGTTAACGCTCGCCTGTTCCTCCTGTTGACGTTCTGCTGTCAGACAGAGAGGAGAGGTCCACTGGACCCAGCTCCCCCCAAGTGACCCCCACTGATTTCCACAGAACTGCTCCTGGAAGACAGAGATTTCCCATCAGAAAGCAAACCGCAGGGCTGTTGACTGCGGAGGAGACTCAGTCAGAACATAAGGTTGTGACGCTGCTCTTTATGGGCACCTAATTGGTTCTCATTACCGAAATTAAAGTCACCCTCCGTGACAAAAAGCAGTGGTCAAGTGTGGAAATTTAGCTGCAACTACAGTCTCATAGATAAACAAGAGTAACTTAGACCTGCCAGAAATATTAAAGAGGAACTTAGGCTGAAGAGGATTCCCACCTTGCTTCCCTCTTGCCCAGAGGCTGAGTTAGGCTCCTGCATTCCTTGTACAGAAACAATTGCCGTAGTTTCCTTGTGGGAATAAAGCAAAGTCAGGTCCCTGTTCTACCCTTCGCACTTACTGGCTTACAGTGGGAGCATTTAGTGAGCTGGGATTTGCACTCTCTATCAGACAGCTCACGCCAAGGGAAGGCAGCTGGTAGGCATCTTACTGCCTTGCACCTCTTTTTTACCATCTAAACCAAGAAAATACCATCTAGCAGAACAGCACACGCTTCCTTTTCAAGTATGCTATCCAACAGTTAGTGCAATGGTAAAGACTGCTAAATAGCCTGCCATCTGCAATGGATGGAATAAAAAAATCATACTCCCAACAATGATGTCTGTTTCCAGCCACCTTATCTAGGTTTACAAAGTCTGTGTTGCAAGAACTTTACTGTCCTGAGGAATCACAACTGGCTTCCTTTTAGGAGGCACAGAGAGGCCCCATGATCAACAATCAGGATTCACAGAAGCCATCGGGCTGAGTGGGGGAGTGTCTCAATTATCCAAAAGAAAATATTGCTGGGAAGGTTATAGGCTAAGTCACATCAGTCACTCACGTCAATAAATTAAGGGCAGGAAAGCAACAAATTACTCTTCCACCCCACGATTTGAAGTCATGAAAGCCCTACCAAGGTACTTAAATACTCTACCAAGCAAACAAGTCTGGACAGAAGGACACTTGTGCATAATCACTCTTCTAGATGTTAGAGCTTGGCAGTGAGCACGGTCACCAGGAATGTGAAAAGCTCAGCTTTGACTCTCTTCTTTATCTAATTTGGATTAAAGGTTTTAACTTCCTCAAGAAAACGTCATATCCTGAGAACTGCTTATTTGAGCATCCTGGAATCAAGAAAAGTGCCACATTTCTTGCTGGAAAAATTGTCATATTACATGGTATAACTAAACATTTATGGGTCCAAATATGCGAGAAGAGTTTTCTCATGCATAGGCATGTTGCTCAGCTGGGAACTCTGGAGCATCAGCTGTAGCAGATGACAACAGTCACTCTGTGACCACATCAACTAGTCCTGAGGCAGATACTGGTTTGTTGGGATGCAGTTTTTCCAGAAAAGAGGCTTCTCCTGTATACATTTATACATTAGGGAAAGGGCGTTTTTAGCTTCTCTACCCTCAAGTCTGCTCTTTGGACATCACGGAACAAAGTCAGCTGAGAGATCCCCTCCAAAAACAGCACAGAACCGGTTTCAGCATGGTGGTACACAGTCAGGGTTATTATCAGCAATATATGCTGTAATAGTCCCAGCAATTTGCTTTATTTTCTCAGAACTGTAAACATGGAAAGTAAGAAACGTAGCTGATTCATAAATATGACCAATAACATTATGATTTCAAATGCTGACCTTGATGGAAACCGTCTCTCCTCTGAGGAGCAGGTTTGCAGACATGCTGCTGGACACCCAGAGCCTGGGACAATGGCAAGTCAAGGGGTGGTGGTGGGTGCCTCAGGGTGGAAGTTTGTCACAGTGTACCTCTGATCAAACAACCTGACAGCTCCGTTTGCACCATGTTCCCGCAGGGGCTCTGCAGGTGGCAACTCATGCGTTTTATCAGGCAACTGGGAAATCTTGCACACATACCTGCTTTCTGCTTCTCCTTCTATGTGGCCAGATGGGAATTTTAAAATTACATAGAATGGAAACAGTCAAGAATAACTCTCAATTTGTAAATGCTGGGAGGAATTGCTGGGTTAAGAATGATTACTTTTACTCTATTGTATGATTGGATAAAATAGAAATAGGCTGTCCTTAACACTAGCCCTGGTGGGTACTGAGGTGGATATAACCAGTAACAGCTGGAGGAAAACTTCCCAAATACAAGGGTATGGTGTAAGTAACGAAAGAAGGGCATATTAATGGAAAAATAAATCCAGTCAGAACTAACACAATGAAACAGAAAGTAAATAGGCCTGTTGTACCCAGCTTCAGCTTTATATATCAGAATAAGCCTTGTAAATACCAAGCCAAAAGCACGTATGTAATTCCTCTGAATATCAAATATTAAACATGCACACCATGTTCTAAAAGTGACAAGCAAAGTAACAGAAAAGCAAATGAAATATAGGAAAATAACAGAAATACTTCAATCGGCATTAGCAGCAAAACTTCCTCGTATTAAAATGCTGTAGCAGTTCAGTCATGGAAAGATGATGTTAAATCTAAAGATTTGCCACATGAATCAGTCAGGTATTAAAAGAAGTAATCTTTGGCCGAAAGAAAAATAAAAAGGAAATAAAGATCTAAAAAGCAAAGTCCTTTTTCATATATAACTATCCTGTATCTCATTATTTGTCTTTTGTATTGTCACAACAGTCTGAGTGACAAGTTAATGTAAAAAAGTGCCATAATAATTTTAATGCATTTTTCCCTATAAATCATTGATACATTTTCAGCATACTTAGTATTTTCATCACTTAGGCCACACGCGGTAGAGTCTGTGTAGACGCCTGTCACTGTAATCCAGGCTAGCTGAGGTTATTGTCACTTGATGAAAACATTTTGTGTTACCACACAGATTTCCTTATCTTGTTAACTGGAGAGATAGGTAAGTGTGTGCGTGCATTTATTTCTCACTTGTCCCACAGCCTTCATAAACAAAAAGAGTGAGTTTTCTTTGTTCCAGTGAGTCTATGAAAAGCAAGTCCTTCGATTTTTTTATTATTTTTTTTTTTTAGTTCTGTGCCCAGCAGAAATAGGGCAAAATTTTAAAGAGGCTTTGGCTACTTTCTTTAGAGCTACTTTTCTTACCACCTTACGGCCACATTTACAGTTACAAACTCTGTCCTCAGTGACATGGAAAACGTCAGGAGAGTTGGTTTTGCACCCACACAATTTAGAGGAACCGGCTTCTTCGTTCCTGCACAGAAGATGTCAATCAGACAGCAATAAGCCTGTCTTACCTCACTGCATGCAAGCGCGGCTAGTCAGGATGCAAGCAGCTTGCACAGCTCCTCCGCAGCTATACAGCATACAGAGAAGCCCAGAAGTTACTTCTAATCCACCAGGTCGCAATCCATCCCCTACTGTGTCCAAATGACTCTGCAACAAACCATCGACTGCTGAAGTTCCAGGGGTAGCCCGTCACACAGCATACGCCAGCCACACGAGGTGGCTCGGAGGTGAGTGCATCCATCTCGACCTGGTCACACAGAGCTGGCACAGCAGCCCCTCGCTGTCCTGCACATCAAGCTGGTGCTCTACAAGCCTTCCACAGTGCATTCTCCAGTGAACTCAAAAACCCACTTTGTCGGGTCACAAAAGAGAGGTGGCAGCTCTGACAGGTTTAATGGAAAACCAGAGCAAGTGGCTTTTACGCTCTTCACATCAGCCCTCAGGAATGACCATAAACTCACCTTTCAGCCTGAAGAAGCAGAAATGCAGGTCATTTGCCATTCAAAATTCAAAACTCACTAAGGAAAGCTATTAAGTGAATGGTCTATTAGAGTTGGTTAAGTGTCACCTGCAGTGCAGTAGTTTTCTGTCAGCGGTTTCATAGGAATCTGTCGTTCACATGTCAGTCAGGTCACCCATGGCACCTCTCACAAAGGGCTCTTCACAGGGCCCATCATTTCCATCCAGACAACTGCATCTAACTCTCCTTAAGTTAACCATTAAGTTCCTCACAAAACACCACACCAGTTTCTGTCACAAAACAGAAGCGGTCAATGGCACTTAGCTACAGATGGCTTTCCAGGGTACACAACTGAAAAACTGCACCAACAGCTACTTCAAGATCAATGAAATGGCAGCTCTTTTCTTTTCCTTCCCCTTCTCCTCCTACCAGACAAGTTTCCTCCTCTTTTCTGAAAAGTGACAATAGACACATAAGTGGTAAACCAGTTCAAGTACTTTACTGCTCAGAATTAGTAGCACAAAGTGGTCAGATTGCTTTATCACAGAGTTTGTATAATCCTAATAGCTACTGAGACTCAGAAAAAAACCTGTGAGATTAGATGTCCAGTTAAGCACTTCTCTTCTCCCCCATTTCTTGATTTAGGATTTTCCAAAATAGTAGGTGAAAGGGAAAGGAAGAATTACTTTACTTCTTTTGGCCAGCCAGACTGAGACAAACGCGTTGTCACAGCACTGATGGTGCCTGAGAAGTTTCAAAACTTGTTAGTAAATATTTACTTAAAAATAAACAAGGGCTACTGAATGGGTTCCTAAAAAGAAAGTACAAGAACTAGGATTATTTGCTGGAAAGAGTATTCATCCAAATGTCAACAAGTATTAATCAAATTAATTATAATATCCTGGTAATGATTATTTTCATTTAAAAATAGGGGGAAAATGTTTAGTTTGCTTTTCATTTGTCCCACACTACAACAAATGTTTTTTTACATGGAAGTTCCGTGTGAGAGCGTTGACAGATGAGGTTTTGGGTTTGAAGATATAATTATCCCTCCAATCAAATGTCCATCCTTCTGCCTGTAGTTACCACAGATAAACTGAAAGCATCCTGGACAGGGCAGAGAGATTTGTTGTAAGGGACCTTGCTGTGATCTGGGAGGACCAGTAGTTTTGCTGGAAGAAGCACCAACACTGATCATAGTCATCTTCCACTCAGACAGCAATGTTCTCCACAACATTCCGGTTATATCTTCTGCTATGCCCCAAACTCACGTTACTACAGGAAAGCTTTGAAAACTCAATGAATGACACACAATATTCTGCTTTCAGACAGGATTAATCATTTCCTCCGGGAGCTCATTCGAGGCATCTCGGAAGCAGCAGCCTCCCACCATAGACATTTAATTAGGTCAGCTTGGGGCTGGTTCTTTCACGAGAACCCATTGGGAAAAGCAGGAGTACACGACCCTCAACAAGCTGTGCAGAGAGCCCAGGTTTTGAGAAATGGCTTGTGTGGTCAGCCCAGCTGTGCTCAGTTTTCTGCCAGACAGCCTGACTCTGATTAATCAGTGTACATATGCTTGTGGTCATATACAACAAGTGTGAACATACTTCAGCAGCTGTCTTAGACCTTCTTTTAAAGATGGTATTACACCTCGCTGATGCATTCCTTCCCCGTACTTTTTTAAACCTTTTGTTCCTATATACATTTGTGAAGCTTGACAGGTGCCATTCAATTCAGACATACACTTAAAGTCGCAGGGTTAAAATTGCTAGTGCCAATTAATATGGAAATTTCTTTCACGTCTAAACTTTTCCAATTTATTTCTACTGATATATGAGGTTTAGCTTTCTCTTTTACCTGTGCAGTGAAAAGCTTACCCTGAATGACACCTCAAGCTTGTATTCCAACATATTTAGTGTAACGTTTCAGGCAGTGATTCAGCAAGGCAATGTAACTTTCTGGATTTATTTGATCTGTATCTTTGAAGCAAACAGTTAAGCTGCCTTTCTCAGAAAGAAAATAAAGCACTTGAACTCTTGCCTTGGTCCTAATTTAGAGTTCTGTTTGCATGTTTGTTTTAGCATCTTCTGGGAACATTCTGTCTCCTCAAGAGCTATTCTACCAACATAGAAACACAACTTGATTGAGATTTTTTTTCATAGGCTTTGTCAACTTAATTTTCTCTTAAATATGCAAAATGCAAGTACATAAATTATGCTTGGCATTATAAACACATATGGCCATAAATAGAAAAATCTCAGCAGCTGTTATGCTGCCACTATATGTGAATACAGTATTTGGCCACTAAACGGGATGTCAGATAAAGACTCTTTTAGAAAAGCTGAAAGAAGTCAGGTTTTCACCTCCCCAGTAATTTTCTCCAAAACACCTAAATACACATGAGACAAGTGCAAGATCACATTTTTATGGACTTCTCACTTCTACATGTTTGAGTGTTAATCATCTCATTGAACTTAATGGTATTTTACCTTCTTAAATTATTGCTACAGAAGAAAGGCAAAGGGAGCAGTTCTTTGGGTTTTGATACTCTGATCAGTAGGCAGAGACTCAACTTAAAGCTAGTTCAGTGAGTTTTAAGATTATAGTCATATCAGAGTACGTTATAGCATGCAAGAAGTTTGTCCTTATTGACATTATGGACACAGCAAATGTCTGCCAGGGCTGGAAGCATCGTTCTGGAGACATTAAGATGTTCGTCACATTGTAGAATTGTATAAAACCTCACTGGATGGTGAGTCAGTTGCACAGACACATGGGAGAAAAGAATTCATTACCAAAGGCTTAAACTTCAGTCGAGGAGCTGCTTGTCACAACCAAAACGGGATGGAAGTACAATAGGACTGACTGAGGAATGAGGCAAGCTACAAAGTAAATCTATTTTGGACCACCCCAGGGTGTTTGCATTGGATGTTCTCAGATGCCATCCTCAGGGCAATCCGAGTGACAGCCAGCCTGTCCATACAAGGCGTTTGCTTTGCAGCCATCCCAGCCTCAGGGGCTGACCTTCTACACCAGCCCAGCGTATTGTTGTCTTCATTTACACTACTGCACCAGAGCTGACGTAGTTTTAATCGCTTGTTTTCTCACTGGTGAGCAGCACTTACTGGTCTTTCGAATTTCATGCTAATTCTGGAGTAATTCAAAAACAACAAAAAAAAGAGAGAAAGGAAAAAAAAAAAGAGAGAGCACTTTTGCCATTTCCTATTTCTACTTTTTTCCCATTTTCTATTGTGCTGGGAGAAGTGGCTGAAGCAAGCTCAGAACACGATGTCTTCCTTTAGGTGACGAAGAAAGAACGCTCGTGTGCAAGATAACGGTGAATTGGGATGGGACAGAAAGTTGGAGCGTTTCACAGGTGACAAATTGCCTTTGAGACAAAGCGCAGCCAGCTCTCTCAGCCAGTGATACTCTGGATTTTTCCAAGTTCCACAACGTCACAAACCTGCTCAAGTGCCACACGCCAAGAACCAAATGACAGCTCTCCACGCAGGGGATGGCAGCGACAACGTGCACCCATGGAAAAAGCAAGTCAAAGTAGCAGCTGCCATTGTGAGTGTTGGGGGAGAAGAGGAAGGGGAGATTTGCAATATAAACAGCTCTTCTTCTTCATCCAGATCTAAATGTAAACATTTGTAAAGCGAAAGGATCAAGAGTTGGGCAACCCAGAATACAATGCATTTTAGGACTGCATGGACAACAACAAAAAGCCCAATAAAAATCTATTTGTATTAAGAAAAATTTTTTAAAAATTTAAATATCCTCAACATAGGAGACATTCTGTGGTCAGAAGTCTGTTGATATAACGAAATTGAATGGGATTTAGACCCAGCACATGAGCTTCAAGCTGACTTACCACCAAATAAGCTTGCCTTCGCTCCCTCTTATTAGGTAAGATAACGTGGGTGAAAAATCCATGCTTCCTTACCTATTTCCTCTCTTGGTGGAAATCAGCCAGTCACACTTCTCTTACCTTTGTAGATCTGAGGCCTGCAACAGCTGAGAGAACCAGCTGTTCTCCATTCCTCTCTTCTCACAGGTTTTTCCTGGCAGAGCATCTAATTTAGTTTTCCTTGGATGCAGTTTATGTGGTATTGAGTAAACAAACCCATGTATTTACCAAAGTGAAAGAAAAATCCCTTTTTCTGGTTGGATCATACTGCTTAAATCACAGCTTGGAGCCATCATTACATCCCATGTAAAACTGCAGAGAAATAAATATCTGAGGCCTGGTGGACAATGGAACTAACACTTAGGAATATACAAACTTAGCCAAGATAAAGCAATACATTGGAAAAGTGGATGGGAAAACGTATTCAAAGTGGCCTTGAGTATTCAGTAAAGGAAAGGCTGGACTACATTATCACCAAAATAAGTTTTAAAGTCTCCTGTGATTAATCCTGTGATTACTAGGACAGTAAGTCCAGTGTCTCTCTCCTTAAGCCAATAGCCCAGATGTCCGTGAAGAAATGTAGAAAAGCTCTAAAGCAGGCAATAGAATGTGCTCTAACAGGAATCTGCCAGTTTATTGCTCATATAGTGGAAAGGCAAATTCTAGAAAAGGAATTTTTTAGGGCCAATGGGACCAACACACAATTTGGTATCTAGAGATCTGGCATTCTAATAAAGAAGAAAAGAAGAAAGATTAAGTGAATAAAAAACATGCCGGCAGTGCAATAGTATCATAACATCTGAGGTCCATGTTTTTCACCTGAAGTCTGATATAATTAAGGCTTTTCTGGCATGCAGGGAAACAACACAAAACAAAACAAAAAAAGCAGATAATGATAACAGTAGGAAAATAGCAACAACTGAAAAGTGGTGACCATTGCCTGGAAATTCAAAAAGTCTAATATACTCAAGGAGAAAATGCACAGGACAAGGATAACCAAGCTTCAGGCAAGACTTACAGAGGCAATTGATGTGCAGTTCACATTAAAATTAATGAAAACCAATTTCAAGTCACTTATTCAGAGCATTGTACCTTTTAACCTACAATGACATTTCTCCTACTAAGCTCAGGAGCTCTATTATAAAGCTTCTACTTAAAGATGCAACAAAATGCAATAATAAAAATATATTTAAAATACATCTGAACTAAAATGAAAAATAATTTTTCATGTTCTTTTGTATATCAGAACATTTGTTCCTGCCAGTAAGTGTTTTCCCCAGTTTCTTAACTGGATTCTAATTTTGGAGTGGGGTAATATCATTCTTTCACATTTGTTTTCATCCTATCCAAACAGTATTAGTTTGGGCAACAAAACAAGCCTTTTGCTGTCACCACCTTTCTTGGGAAAGGCCTAAGTAGAACATAAAATCTCATTTCAGTCAAACAACCCATTCTGCATTATTGAGCTCTACTGAACAAATGCACATCCTACCAGATTATATGGGCTTCCTAAAAAGTTCAGAAAAATTGAAGAATAATCCAGTTCAGTTACACCAAATGCAGCAGACTATACTAAATACTTTCAACATTGAACCTAAAGCCTTTGCAGCTCTGATTATTCACAATAGTTCTCTGTCCTTCCTCCTCCATCTTCCTAAAGCCTCAGCTTAATTGCTCCCAGCTGTTCTTAATCTTCCTGTAACTTTCCATAACTGACCACCCCTCATTTCTCCTGCAGCTTCTTGCAATGCTCTCCGGGCCATGCACAACCCAGCTTCCTAACAGGTGTTAACAATCTTCAGAGGCAGCTGATTTCAACACATGTGAAGCATTCAGTTGCCAAACTGGGTTTCTTTTTTAAATGGACTGTGCGACAAGCAGAAATCACAGTTCGGAAGATAGTTTGTGAAAGGTGCGTTAGTTTTAGAGTTCAGTGTTGTGAATGATTGGAGGCTTAGTAGCGGTGTCTGATTATGGAGTTCTACCTCCCAACACTTCAGCTTTTCATTTTTGTTCTTGGGAACAAACATACAGTAGAACACATCTAAAATTTACACAAATTTACAGTAAGTTCTTGTGGCAATCTAACATTGCAATCACCAGTATTATTTGTAAGTCCTCAGCTGGCCTCTGGAAAACTTTCAAGAGGTTTCCTTCACCACTAACTTGGGGATCTTATCCATGTGACCAATGAGGACTGCATCTGAAACGAAGGCATCAAATGTGTTCCTGAAAGCATTTATAATCATCATCTCACTGCTAACTTACATTCTTAAAAACAGTTCGCTATGCACAGAGTTACCAGGAGCCACACTTGAGAAGAAACGGAAGCCCTACCTGAAATCTCTGGTTTCAGTTTAACTGCTCCCTAAATCTTCGGTTAGGCCTTTCATGGAGAAACCCAAAGTGATTAAAGTTTTACCAAACTTGTAGCTTTCCTACTCACTGAGCACATGTTTCTCAAGAACAAAAAAAGATTTATTTACAAATTGTCATTTGTGAAATTCACAGCTTCTCACCTTTTCACATGTGCAGTGTTAATTAATTCAGAGTTATAGTCCAATTATTATAGATACAGCTCTCTCAAGAAGTTTACTAGGACTCCAGGCAGGTTGTGTACACACACAAAAAATATTAAAAGGGATTTTTTGGGGGAAGAGGTGAACTGCAGCTGACTTTGACAGCAGAGGTTTCAAAATCCCTTTTCCCTCACTGATCTTTCTGTCAACTTGCCAAGGATCTTTAAAAAATATAAATTTAAGGAGTATGGTCAATGGCAGAGAGTCCAAAATTGTAAGACTTCCATAATAAGATTTTTAAAAATTAAAAACAATAGCAAGAATTTAAAGATTTTTTTTTATCACTATTGTAGCTTTTGTTAGTATTCAGCTTTCAAAGTCTCCAGCAGTCTGTTTCAAGTTGAGGGGATGCTTCTCTACAGCACAGAGAAACTGAAACATATCTTATCTTTTGTAAAATACCTGGAATTCTCACTGAATCAGCCAAAGGCTTGGTTATTAAGAAAAAAATCTCTGAATATCAGTGCAACTCCCCCAAAGTTGTAGAAGCCTTTGAGCTCATTTAGTCCAGGATTCAATGTGAAGAGCTATTATTAAGATGGCAGCTTCAGTAGGGTCCCACCAACCTTACAACCTTCGTAGTGCCAAAGAGCAATCCAATATCCAGGCGGGGTGGCCTCATTAAAAGCATCCTGAGGTTCCTCTCCATGCCTGTATGCTGTTTACCCGTCTCTATGCTAGGTATTGTGTCTAATCCTCAAAACTAATGAGGTCTATCTCCAGATCCGTGGCAGGCTCATTGTTCTCAGTCTTCCTGAACTGACAAATCTCCCAGGGACATCGTGCGAGAGAGCTTGCTGGAATAACTAACAAAGGTGCCAAACATTACTATAGCAACTGGGAAAAACAGAGGCTCCGTGTATATACCCCAGCTATTTTTTTCTATTTCTTTTATCATTCATACTCAATCTTTACACAACTACGCTGCAGCCTTTTGGCATCTGAAGCCTTTATATTTATCACAAATAAAGTAAAACAATGTTAGTCAACATAATTGCATTTCCTTCCCTGGAGATTCACCTTGCACATTCTTGACAGGCTAGCTCCCTTTCTGTGTCAACAGAGAAAATTAAACCTTCCTGGACTAAAGTGAACTGAAGAAGAGTAGGAAGCAGCATGACAGAATGTATAATGAAAACATTCTTTGAATGTAAATCATATAACTTCTTATTTTTTAAGGAGGTGTTTCACAGCATTGTAAAGGAGACCTGAACGCTGAATTTTTCTGGTTTTCCAGCTTTAACGTTTCCCTGGTCAGTGTTTGAAGAAGTACAGGATACAGAGTGTATCTACTTTAACTGCAGAATGATTTTTATATGTTAAATACTTTCCTAAACTTTTTCTTCTTTCATTTTTTTACACACCTAAATGTACTATGTTCAATTAAGAGAATTTAGTCTGTCAAAGAGTGTGCTAAGGAGTATTCCAATATCTGGGACTCCAAAACTGCCTGGGACTAGGGATCAGACTCCAGATTTTCCCTTTATGTGAGTATGCCAGGAAATTGCACTATCGGAAGAAGAACATCTCTGTTTTCTCCCTTATTGCTGTAGCATTATTTCAGCACTGGATTCCACTCACTGTTCTGGTAATTCCCTCTATCTTCATAATAGTCTGGTGAACCACACCATAAAAGCGAGAAATGAAGTCCAACTGCTTTCCAGCAATAAGAGCTGGTGCTTGGGGTTTTGTGTTGGGCTTCAGATCTCAGCAGGAGAAGACGGTGATGTAAACTCCACATGGGTCCTCTACAATGACTCCTTCTTGTGTAAAAAAAGCCTTTTAAGGTTATTATCACTTTATACAGAGAATGTTTTGTGGAGGTAGGTGTGTTTATCTCAGATGACGTTTGATGAAACAAATCCCATTTTTTCATCATACATTTTATCTGAGTCTTGGGATAGTTCTAACAATTTTCAGACAGCTCAAGCTAGATGTCCATTTTAAAGGGATTTTGAAAATTTAACCTTAAAATTAGTAATCCTGTAATCTCATGTTTCAAGTCATCAGCATGTACTCCATTGTGCAGAAAAAACATTTTCACTTTTGTTTAAGGTGATTCTTTTAATACTAATCCTAATAATGTGCTATCCCACTTCATTGTTCTCATATTTGAGCAAGTGCTTTATTAAGCAGAGTCAAAAACAATGAAGACTTTGATTTTTATAAATTTTTATTCTTTTATAATTAGTAACTGGCAAGGTATGAATAACTTATTTGATAAATATAATGTTATAATCCATATTCATTGGCTAGAGTATAAATCTGGAAAAAGACATAATGGGTTCAGGATAATTTTGAAAAATATAATCTTAGCAACTGGAAATGGGTCATAAAAACTAAGATACCTTGACTATCTCTGAAAAACTTCAGAAGTTTTCTCTTTTACGGACATTTGTGTGGTATATATCATGCCAAAGATAATTTATATAGCACCAAGAATAACCATCCAATTACCTAAAAAAACTCTAAGCCTTCATACTCAAGTAGCTCCTGCGTGATCTGCATTTTTGACAGAAGACTTACATCTTAAATCATGGAAAATATCCACTGTTCATAAGTACAGTATAATCAGCAAAAGAGAAAACTTTTGAGTAAACATGAGAGTAACTGGCTGAAGCAACAACAAAATAAAATGTTCCATGAACAGAGAAACAGAAGAGGCCTGGAAACATGAATTTATATTGAGTCTCTTACCCCTGTCCTGCTCCTCACCCCAGCTTGTCCACATGCACATGTAATACACCCACTGGGAAAAAGAAATCAAGGTCTATGACTCATCTGGAGCTGGGTCCATGTGGAGAGGCCAACCTGTTATGTGCATGCCTTATTAGCCAGGAGGTTGTTATGAAAGAGAATTACAATGACTGAGCTGTGCCTTCCTCAGAGGGGTCATAAATTTCTCCTTTATCCTGATATTTATTTCCATTAGACTAATAGGAACATAAACATGCTTGAATACTCTACCTTTTTTTCAATTCTGGTTAAAATTAGCCAGCAGCAAAATTAATGAGGGGAAGAGAGTTGGTAAAGGGATCAATGCAAAAATTATATACCAAATCTTCTCTTTTTTTCAGGAATTCAGGCCTAAATGGATTATAAATTGAAGCATCCATGCTCTTTTTTATTATTAACTGCTTTTTTACCTGTCCCAAATTCAGCAAAAGGAAACGTTTGTTAATTTCCAAAGTGAACAAATTTTTCGCAGCTCATAACTCGAGCCCTGATCTTGCAGTGAGTGCTGAGTCTGCTGCAAGTTCCATGGGATTCAGCAGGGCTGAAATGTCCCAGACTGAGATGTGGAGCTGCCTACCTCGGTTGTTTTAATGACAATATTTACGCAGCCAATATTTCCTTGCTAGCTCAGCACCTCATAAACTGCAAGTTATTTATTTTCATCTCTGTGAACTATGGAGGCACCTAGTTCACACATAAGGTAACTCCTAAAGTTATCTCCACCAAGGGAGATGACTGAAAAAGCATTTAGTGCTGTTGCAGTAAATTTTCAGATGCCAGACTCCTAAGCCAAACACATGATTCTTCATCAGGGCCTTGATTTCCTTTATTGTGCAAAGAAAGGCAATTTAGGTTACCAAACATAGGTACACGGTGCTATTTTAGATGTCCGATGGTGTCGCATCTTGCCTCCAGATGCCACCTCAGGAAGACACTCATCTCCAAAAGTACAGTGATGTATCTGCCTGCTCCCCATGGATGCCTTGGTGACCAAGGGCCTCCTCAGTGGCACATCCAAATCCCACTGTAGATGAATTACAAGGGAATTCGCGATAACCAGCACTCTCTCTGCATGGATGAGACTGAAATATCTTTAAAAAATGAAGTCCAGAATAGGCAGGAGCATTAAACCAAATACCAAAGGATTCCAAATTTGTGAAATCTTTGAGGGTTTGGGCATGAACTGGGTGTGTTGCACCCCAGCATTCACCAGGAAAATTCTGCTAGCACTGAGAGTTGTAGACGTGAAGAATTTTGTCAGACTTTACAGACACTGCCAGGCTAAGAAACATCTGATGTTCAAGATCTCCATAAATACCAGACATAAATGATATTACAGGCACTAACATCCTATGTATGCTTTCACTGAAGTGATCTGATCTCTCATAAAGTCTGGAGGACAGGGAGAAATTAGACCACTTTCTCCCATCACCTAAAGCACTGGCCTATCCACCCTCAAGCACATTGGCTTGAGAACTAATAACATAAAAATTCAAACTCAGTCCCTATTTGCTTGATGCTTTATTCTGTTTTTATACTTTCTGTCCTAGAAATTAGTCTCAGAGACGTCTAACACGACAATAAAAAGGTATGTTTAAAGAGGCCAAAGGGGATGCAGACTTTCTGGGAAGCGAAAGGCAAAGCCACTGCAAGACTGGGGAGGGTTAAGCAGCACTCGTTTCTGCAATCGGAAAGTACCACCCAAGAAAGGTTTTACCTCCTTTAGTTCCGGTACCAGGACTGCTGAGTGTTAAATGCACTGGCACTGCAGGATGATTACTGAAAAAATTGAAAAGCAAAATATATGGCAGCCCTTACTCTCCCTAATTAAAACAGATTAGTTACAGCAATTTACTGTCAGGATTAATGCAGCATCAGCCAGGCAGATGTGATCTATTAAATAGCTCTGCTTTTGCCAAAAGGAATTAATTCAGTACAACCGGATTTTATAAAATCTTCATTGCATCTAAACATCTGCATCTAAATCTTTACAACTTTATGGCATTTTTTACATTCCCTTTTCTAAATGTTTTATTACCATAGCGTATTATAGCCTTTAACAGACTTGTAAGTATGCATTCCTTTATCTGTGTCCTCTGTTGAGAACACAGACACTCTGTTAAGCTTTGTCTAGATCACTGTGGCAATCATTTCAACCTCATCACTAACAGGAAGCTACATTTTTCATGGCACTGGACCTCCATCTAGTGAGAAGAAGAAGAGTGCATGTTTCTGGGGCATAAAACTGGCACAGCTCTCATTTCTGTGTTCTAAAATGTTGTCATAAAAGGAATTGTGCGTAGCTGTCAGATGTGGATATATTTTCATAAAATACAAAGGAAAATGTTATTTTATATTGTGAAAAACTTCACAAACTTCATACTCTCGGTTTCAATTAAATTTCAGTGATTGCTGACAAATCCCAGTGAAAGAAACAGACCTCGAGAAAATCCTGCTGTAGTCAGCCACATGTAAGAGCTGATATTGTATTGCAATGTCATGCTCCACTGTTTATCCAGCCTAAAGACCGAAAAGGCCAGTCCAAAGGCCCTCTCCTGAGGTGGGGAGGTGTTATCACCCCCATCACACAGGTAGGGAAGAAACACACAGGCGAAGGGCTGGATTTTAAGGGTTTAAAAACTTCCAAAGGTATAGAGATAGGAACCTACTGAGATTTTCAGATATGCCTAAATCTGTTTTTCAAGTCAAGGCATTAAGTGTCTGGTTCCTCCTAACCATCACGGCAGATGCCTGTCTGCAACTATTGCCACATAAATGCCTATGAAACTTGTCCTGATGCACCAGACTGATGCCCTGCTCTTCTTCCCACCTGGAGGGCGACACAACTGCAGCGTTAGTATCTGCTGCACTGATGCACCTGCAATAAGGGAAGCTCAGGATCCTCCCCAGGGGGTTGGATCAAGGAAATCCTCAGAGCATGCTTCATCAGATTGCTGTAAAAATTTCTGTGACCTTTTTACACCAAGGACAGAGCCACCACGGGCATCTGAGTCCCCGGTTTTCTCTGATGCCTTAACTTTGAAATTGTCTGCTTGACTGGTTTTTTTAGCTCCTTTTTCCAGATACAGGTGTCTGGATTATTGCTGTGCTATACCACAGAAACATCTTTTTCAAGCAAAAAAAAATAAAAATCTTTGCAACACCCTGCCTCAGTGTTTGCAGGTCTTAGACCGCCAACAAACAAGGATTATTTCTCAGGAGGCATAGGTATTTGCTATAAATATTATGACAGATAATGTCTTCAACCCAGCCATTTGCCTTTAAAGTAATTAATAAAACCATGTGACATTTTCAAAGGGGTTTGCAAGAGAATGTAATGCACCTATGTTGATGTAAATCCACTCCTTTTTAAAGTAAAAATTCGCACATAAACACAGATTCTGTTTTAAAGACATTAGATGAATTTTTTATTTAAAAAATAAGTCATTTGCCAATTCTGACCATATCATTTCCTCCAAATCATATGTTTTGTGGGTGCACAAGAAAAGCAATAAACTACACAGTATGTTCTATATTCCTGGAAAATGTTATTATACACCAAGGAAATATTCTTCACATAGTACAAATTTCAGGTGAAATATTGCAGTGAAATTTTAGGTGAAATAAGTGAATTTCTTTGCTTTGCTATATTTATCTGGACCAAATTCTTATGTTTCTTTAGTTGTGATTACACCAGGTTTAGACCTTCAGGTCCGTGCATAGGTTTCATTCACTCTTCAAGCCTCCCCTTACTCAGGTTAGTTATGGCGAGTGCTTCTGCATCATTCGCACCTTGAGCAGAAAATAATTAAATCTACTGGATACTAGCTACAGTGGGCTTTGGTAGTACACTTTCTCTTTGCCAGAATCTATTCAGTTTTGCTATCTATCTAATACAATTTCAGCATGAGATGCCAAAGAAGAACTGCAAAAAATGTAATAAGGAAATAAATGTATATACTCCTATTCCCAGATAAGCAGAAAAACACACAGTAGGGGAAATAGGACTGAGAACAGTAGCACTGTACAGTACGGTCATAGATTTGGAGCAGCAGGAGGGTTTAAATATTAAAAGGTTCTCCAATTGTATTTTTCAGAGTCCTTAACCAAGTTTTTGATTTTCCAAGGTTATGAAACTTTGACATTTATGTATACATAAGTGCATACATTTATGTATGCGGGGCTTTGTCATATGATTCTTCATGGTGCTTATGCTCTTCACCTGCATGAAAAAGCTTCCTAAAATGAGTAGCTACCATAGGTCTGGCAATACCAAACCCTTACTGATAACATTGCTCCAGTCAGCTATCTGGGCCACAAGTACCACAGCTCAGTTCCTGTTCAGGAAGTGGGATGAATTGTATGGAGCCAAGTGGCCGACAGGGAGTAAGAAGCTCAATGAGGTACACAAAACCTTCCTGTTGTTCAGAGAAGACACATTAGAAATTGGAAAGCCTGAAAACAGAGTTCTGACTTGACACATGAATTGTGGGGATGCTCTGGAGAGCGTTTCATGTGATTCCGTAGCCCAAACCTTACTGCACTTTAAAAGTTCCAGACTTTATCATAAAATCAAAGGCAAAATGCAAGTCCGCGTCCAAAGCAATGCTGAGTTCTCAGTTTAAAGGCACTGTCACTAGGCAAACAGCAGAGCTCTGGGTAAAGCCAAAGCCAACCCCAGGTAAGTCCTAAAAAGAGAAAAACAACTCCTTCCTCAGAGAAAGGCCCATATCATTTGGTGATGTTAGTGACTTGCAAATTACAGATCACTGAGATATGTACATCCAGGCTGAAATTCTCAAAAAAAGCCCCACACTTAATGATACCAAGAATTTGGTGAATGTCATCTAGAGAGCTACTGAGGCAGCTTAAAATACCCTTTAATGGGCTGAGCTGTTAAAATGCAGGCTCTGTACTTGGCACACAAATTGAAGCATTCAGTTTAGCCCACATGCATGTTTATTGCCAAGCTTATTGCCTAATAACTGTGTCCTCCTTTTGTTCTGGATTAGTAATTCAGTGTCTGATAGATTAGACATTGGTTCTGTGCATTAAGGTGCTCCAGACTGTTTTTTCAAGGACCAGGAAATTATCTGGGAATCTTCTTTTTTCTGTGGAATTACTTAAGGATACTGAAAAACTATCAGTGTTCTGATGATCCTACCTTATAACCTTACTACAGAATGAATGGATCCATCCAATGATAATGTACATCTAATATCTTAACCCATGTCTTAAGCCATGTAGAGATTGGTTTAAACAATAAAGACTATCGTTGGGAGGGATATACATGAATGCTAGAGCAGTTGACAAAAATGCCTATTGGCTGGAGTGGTTTCTCTGTAATAGTAATTACAAATGAACAGTGATGAACTCTAATAAGTTAGTATTGCTAATCAGAGGTATGTTCCTAAAAGCAACGCAGCATTTGGAAAATAGGATATTAGGGATTATACTAGAAAGAATAGAGAAGAGAAGAGAAGAGAAGAGAAGAGAAGAGAAGAGAAGAGAAGAGAAGAGAAGAGAAGAGAAGAGAAGAGAAG
>JAOXNO010000024.1:79735416-79762027 GCA_028565335.1 Limnodromus scolopaceus | reverse complement strand
TGGGCAGCCCATTCCAATGCCTGACAACCCTTTCAGTAAAGAAGTATTTCCTAATATCTAACCTGAACCTCCCCTGGAGCAACTTGAAGCCATTACCCCTTGTCCTGTCATCTGTGACTTGGGAGAAGAGACTGACCCCCGCCTCTCTACACCCTCCTTTCAGGAGGTATGAATACATGTGTTTTATTAAATTCCTGGGTTCCTGAGGAAAAAGGTGGGCGTGAGATTACTGTATTAATTCTGCAGACAGAAGATTTACGTTAAATGCCTGGGCACTGACAGGGCTTTGGTGTGACCAAGGCATCTCCAGCACAGCAAGGTGAGGACACAGCTGCTTCTGGGGCAGGCCAAAGAATAAACTTCATGTCGTGTGTGAAGTGTAGACACCTGCCAGCCCACAGTACCTCTAGGGATGGGGAAGCATCTGACTAGAGATTCTGTTTACTTATTAATTTTTTTAATTAATGTCTCTTGTGCCTCATCTTGCACTTTATAAAAATTTGGATAATAATACATCTTGCCTTTGCAGTGTCAGAAGATATATATTTTTTAAAAAAAAATAATTTTTAAATTTTAAAAAGAAATTGTGACTGGAATGATCAGAGCGAATAAAAAAATATTTGGAGGGTGTATGGAGATTTCTATGCTAACAATGATTTGAGATATTCTGTCCTTACCCTTTGGGAGTTTGACAGTCATGACCAGATATATTTGTTAACTCAAATATTTAGAACATTTTACTTATTTCCAGATTGTACATATCCTAAACACACCATGATTAGTGAGTTAAGTTGTATGATATTGATATTTTTATTACTTTAAAATGTTTAAAGTCTATTGCACAAATATTGAAATTCACTTCATGCAAATTTTATTCTAGAAAACTGCATCACTTGAAAAGTTACCCAAGCTGAACACAAAAAGGACAAGACCAAAGGAACTTACTCAGACAGTCAAAAAATTGTTGCAAGTAATTGTGGGATTTGTGTTTCATTTCTTGGGTTTGTTTTTCCTTTAGCCTCTCTCACTTTTACCTTGTATTTAGCAACGCCAGTGGACAAACCCAAAGTAAGAGGATAGAATGAAATCTCAGCTGAGCATCCAGGTGTGTTTTTTTTTACTTAAGCAAGCTGCAAATATATATTTCTACTCTGCCACAAAGCTGCATAGCAGAAAAGGTGACATCATCTTTTGTGACTTAAGAAAGTGCTCCTGTGTTTCACGTCACTCTGTCCTCACAACCAGAATAACCATTCTTCTTCTAACATGGCTAACGTGTATTACAACTGATCCCTAGCCTATGTTACAGCTGATTGCTTTCCTCAAAAATATTGAGTATGCTGAATTGTATTTGGGTCTTTCCCCCCACCCTTGGTCATGCTGTGGTGTATCTCTATGTTCGAGAAGAGGCTGAATCTTGCTCCACATTCACAGCAGATGGTGATAGGGTTTATGCTGAGCTTTAGCTACCGTGGGAGTTTTTCCCTTGGTCAAACGACAGCTTTCAAGGAAGACTCCAAAACAGGCCCTGTACCTGGTACTATTCGTGGCCTTTCTGTCTGGGGATAAAATTTCATCATTTCTTCACTGTGTTTTGCTTTACTTTTGTACATACTGTAGTTTCAGTCCCTCAAGAGACACTCCACAGAATCTGTTGCTTAGTAATAGTAACCTTCATGGAAATTAGCTTGAACTTCAAAAGAACAAAACATCTTTCATTAGTCACAGGTTTTCAGATAATGAATTCCTCTGAGAAAGTTGATTAGAAAAGCCAGCCTTCCAGAAACAAGTACCACCAAAGTTGACCTAAGATGAATTACAAAGGTTAGTAATGCTCTTGGAAAGAGGCATTGCTTTGTGCCCCTTAAATTATGTTCAAGATTCTTTCCACCAATACCCAGGCTCACCTTGACAATGGCACTAATAAAGTGAAGTTTTATGTAAGTGGAATCATGCTCACGTACAGAATAACGCCAAAAAGAATTACTGCAGTCTTATAGTCTGGCCTCCTGTGCAATGTAAGTTACATGAATTAATTATTGTCCCAACAAAAGCATCTCAAAAAAAATCTCAAATATAAAATGCCTTCTGAATTTTCTTTTTTATCCTTAGAGACCTGCTTTGTTTAAAAGAACTCCTGTTGCATGGTAAGGAAGAGGGGTCAAGGACCAGAGAGGCACTGAGAGAGCTGCAGGCTCCCATCTGGAGGGTCAGACCTACACCCTCTGTGCAGCGAGCGGAGGAAGCCGGCTGCCTCAGGTCACCCATATGACAGGAAAGCAGCCGCACAGAGCTACTCAGTAGAAACGTCTGGCAGGACTGACACCTTCCTGATGAAGTCCTGGCTTCCATCCCCCATGGGCACCCACCAGAAATCATAGAATCACATGGGGTTGGAAGGGACCTCTGGAAATCATCTAGTCCAACCCCCCCCATCCTGCATCTCCCTCCATTTGGAGGGAGGCAGGTACCTAACTAAAAAGAACTCACCTCCTTTAAGACACAGCCAGGTGGAAAAGGACTAATCCCTCAGCCTGATGGCCAGCACATGCTGCTGAAGAGGCAGAGCGACCTCTGATCGCCTCTCCCACCACTTAAACTGGGAGCCACAACACAAGAAGCAGAGAAAGCTTTGTAAGGCCCGAAGAATGCACAGGAATGAAAGAGATGCTGGTGCCTGGAGACTCAACTCCCACCTCTGTTTATGGGATTGCTGATGTGTTTCACAACAGGTAACCACTGAACAAAACCCAAGATCAGCCAGGCAGTCAGGACTGTCTTTGGGGTTTCTGACTTGCTCAAATTAGGAGGCTGCAAAGTCAGGCCCCCCCAAGTGTCCCTTACTTTCCATTTAGTCTCATAAATCTCACAACGCTCCCTCTATCTAGTCTAACAAAATAGATATGAGAGCAGCTCAATCTATGCAATGATACCTTCTGGATTTCTAAATTTGAAATAACAGAAATGGAATAATTACCAGAACTTTAAAAGGTAGAAGGCTGGGTAATTTTAGAAGTGACTATAAAGGCTTGTCTACGCCTGAACATGAGAAACCAAAGACCAAGTAATTAAAGGTACAAAGGTAATGCATTCTAGTTGCACAATGCTAGACCTTGGTGTAGATGCTGTCACATGGAAGCAAAGTGGTCTAATTCCTTCAAACAAATTGGACTGACTGAGGCCAATTTAGTTTTGCAGGAAAAAAATCCACAGCATGGTTAAAGGTGCAGGTATTTTGTGTCACTTGTCTACAAAGAAGCACTGGAGGAAGTGAATCAAGTTCTGAAACGCACAATCTTTTTTCCAGTGCAGTTATCACCAGAAATCACAAAAAAGATTACAGGGAGATTCAGACACTTCAGAAAGTCAAAAGGTAAGACCTTAAACCCCTTCTCATCCACACTTAACCCTGACATTCATAGGTGCCTAAATTTCCCACATTATAATTCCTTAAATGGTTTGGGGTGAGATTAATCTGACTGTGAGCATGTATCTCTCAACACTCCAGGTTTCTTTAGTCAATGGAGAGGCATTGGCTTTTCCAGGCTGTTTCTCACTACTTTTGGAAGGTAAACTTCAAAATAGCTCCTATAAATCATACCTGAAAACATCCACTCATCTCCACTGTCTGCAAAGGAGCCTCAAGTGATCGGCGGAGTTGCCTATGCTATAGATAGCTAAAAGATCGCAGATGTATCCCTTCATATACATCTGCTTCTGCATGTGTCCAGAAGTGCTGCAGCAGTGAACCATGCAATGCCCACCTCAAACTAGAGTTTACAAAATAAGCCTTATGTTATCTACCTCACATGAGAAGTTGTATCCATAGGCATTTTCAGAGCTAAGGCTGCAAAACCCCAACAAACTAAGCCGAAAGTCTTGGCAGACCACTCCCTTAACCTAATAATTCCATGGTGAATATATTTAGGAAGGAGATATAATATCAGCTCCTCTCAGGATCTCGGAGGATTTTAACCGACAGCTTCTCTCCCTCCTGAATGCTTTAATCAGTGAATTATTACCTAATCTGAGGCAGGAACAGAAAGGCCAATCTCACTGCTTCCTGCCAAAGCCATTCTACCTTGAACAAAATAACTATAAATTCACTGGAAGAGAAAGAGACACCTGGGCTGAGGTAGTTACTCCATGCAGCAGTGATGGTGAAGCAACTGGTTTCCGCTGCTGCTCTCCCAAAAACCTGTGAAACTTCACACCACCTTGTACGGAACAGTGGCTGGAGCAGAGCCTCCCGCTTTCCCGTGAGAGCACTCACGCCTTCTCTCTGGCCCAGGGAGTACAGAGCTTCTCAGCGTGAAAGGGTCCACAGGAGGAGGACTGACAGTATCTCCCACCTCTTCGAGGACACACCACAGCATACAGGCTGAAACACCACGGCTTCAGATCTCCTCCAGGGTGGAAGGGAAGGAAATCCAAGTCCAGGGAAGCAAATTCAAGGTTATTATTCTCACAGTTATTAACCCAACTGCTAGTAAAGAAGCAAGAAATTATTATAAGAGATGCCACTTCATGTCCCTTCCTTTCAAAGTGGTGACTTTTATGCAAAAAGACAGCACTGACACCCCAAGAACAACAGCGCTTAAACTACACTCCTGCACTGAAGTTCCCCTGTAAACCTGGCTACCTCTCACCATCCCAGCTCTTTGGGAACCGCTCTCAGCCACCAAAATCTCCCCTCTGTCCTTCACACAGAGCCCAGGCCCAGTAAATCAAAAGGAGGGAGTGTTAAATTTATCACAGCAGTGAGTACGTCCCCTTTGGAGATCAGATTAACTCAATCTCTGAGGAACTATTTTCCTTTATTCAACTAGACCTTCCCTTTTGACAGGGCAGTGTCAGTGGAATTCCTACTCACGTTGGTGAACGGGCTTAATTTTATTTCAGGTCAACCACGGAGGTTTGAATTGCAGTAATCTATTTAAGGCAGAGCACCAATTAAACAAGGAGTATGTCTCATTATTGCTATGTTCTGCACCCACACACCAGCGAAGCTGGTTATCTAGACAGGATAATAAAATAAAACAGGAACAAGTTCTACTTTGGTATTTATGAATACTGTGCACTTATCTGCAGAACTGTTAGTGATTTGATACCAAACGGCATTTGTGGTCACAAATAAAACAGAACACAACCTGATATTCTGTGCATGAGGTATCTGTAACTTCTATTTTAAAACCAAAAATCAGCTCTGTAAGGGGCACTTAAGAAGTATCATCCATTACAACTCACATTTTCCTCCATGACACTGTACAGTCATGGATTTATGGCTCTTTTCCCCCTCACGCGTGAGGAGAGTTGTGATTGCCTTCATTAACGTTGGTTTTGTTTGAGGGCAAGTTATAGGAACTTTTATTCTGGTGGATTCTCACCAGCAGGTCCTGTGCCCAGGGCACTCACTGACACAAGTCAGCCAAGGGACTCCTACTCTGCCATTAATTGAAAAGCCATGGTTGTTGTAGCTCACTCGCTGAAAGACAGGGGTGGAATAAAACCTGAAACCTACTGGGGATAAAACCAGAATCCTTCACTAGCACCAGAGGCAAATACATGTATTCCTGTAAAGTTCTTCTCTGACAGCTCTAATCTTGTAACCAAAGGTGGTAAAACTCACCCTCAGCCTGTGACAGATGGTCTGAACTGTGCTCCAGACAGAAGGCAGTGGCACTAGGCGAGAGACTTGGTGGTCCCACAGCTTCTCCGGGCACCTCCACCTCCTCCTGCCATCACCATACCTGTTGCAGCACAGCAGTGCAGAAGGTGATACCTTGGAGATGTGCAGGGGACCAGGGAAGGAGAAGGCAGGAAGTGGTTGTTGCAGAGGTATGGAGAAGGAGTCTCAAAATTAGGCGTGTGGGCAGCTGAGGAACTGGAAATACCATCCCTTCTCCAGCTCTCTTTAGGGACACACCTTGACTCTTTATCATTTAGAGAAATTACTCCAGCAGAATTTCTGCTAAATCATTAGCAAGCTGAAAAATTTCCCCAAAACAGCCAAGGTGCTGAACATTTTTCATTCTACTAATATGGGGAATAATCCACCTCATACAAACATGCAGCACTTGAATCATAAAGGTCACTGTCTTGTGTTGAAATGAATCACGCCACGCAGTACCACTGCCTGTTTATTTCTTGCACAGCAAGACGATCTTAATTACTTAGTCCGAGCTAAAAGGACTAAGTTCAGGCAGTATTTTGGGGAAAGTTATTTTCTTTTTAGGTCTTCCTCTCTCTTTTGCTGCGTAGTATTTCATTTGGTTTGGATATATTGACACATCTCTACCCCAATATCTCAGAAGACAGCATTCTGTAATTTCTTTACACAAGAAACATCTTGGCTGAAACAAAACCATCTAAATCAGGCAAACAATCTTTGTTATTTAATACACAATTATAAAATAAAGTCTTGGAAACTATGAAGGTGGCCCTTAAATCCAAGAAACCTGTGAATACAAAAAGATAGAGCAATTCTATATACTGTCACCACATTTTTGGAGAACGTTCATGTTTATTTTTTTGTTTTGTTTGTTTCTCAGGTATTTTCACAGGTGTAGTATGTACAGAAAAGACAATGCCATTCTACTCAACAGCTTTTTTAAAAACAGTAATTCAAGGTTTTCCCACATCAGAATATGACTATTCCTCAATAAAAAAAAAAAAATATAATGAAACCAGTTCATAATGGCAAAGTAGTGGCTCCTGGGCTTAAGAAATTCCTCACCATTCCAACTGCAACAAACTTGTGCTCTGAGTTTTTATTTTTCACACAAAAATAAATCAAAATCTCTTTCAAGGAGGGCATTTTTTAATGATTTGAGAATTAAAAAATCTCAAATGATTGCAGAAAGACCACTGAAACCTGGCAGCTGTTTATGCATATGCCCAAATGAAAAATAGTATGAAAACATTAAGCATACAAGTGAAAAAAAAAGCAGTAAGAGGCAAAACAATTTTCTTCTCTATATACATAAATATTTTTACATGAGTAACAAGAAATGTCAAAAATACACAACTGAGCACAAAAGAATCATTTTAGCAATAGATTTGTACAAATGAGATTTGTGTAAGCAGCATGCTTTGACAGAATTAATTAAAATGCAACGTAATTCAAAATACATTCATTTCAATCCTCCATACCAAAGATCTCTGGAAATGTAATATGAGGGAATACAGTTCAGTAAGAATTATCATTTCTGGAGAGGAAGAAAATTATAAGTCCCCAGTGGAATGAAGACAGATCAATTTCAGTTTTTAAAATCCTTGGTCTTGGTCAAGGTCAAGCCCACTAAAGTGCCTCAGCAGCCCCAATCCTGCCAAAACATGTGTGTTTTAGCATTACAAACGTTAGCAAGCTTCTGCTGATCTTGGCAGGGTCGCAGATGGCGAGACTGAGCAGTTTAGTGGGCTTCAACTTGCTCCTAGGACTTCAGCTGCAATTATCAAGGCACTGCTCTAAAGACAGTATATTAAACACAATAGGCCAAATGGTTCTGTAAACACATCAGTACCCTGGGGATATCTCTATGCTGCCTTTTTTTTTTTTTTCATTTTTTTGAACACCACTGTATGCTCTGATCAACACCAAAACCTGGGAAGTGCAACGTTAAGTCACCTCAGAATTTGGGCCACACAATTTGCGTTTCTTTTCTCCGAGCATCAGCCGACGCAGCTCTGAGCAGAAACTCTGTTCCAGTCAGTGTAAACGAACAATAAATTATCAAGACAAATTAACTTTCTTTGATGTTTGCAATTTCTACTTCACAGCCAGTACTTATCAGAGCTTACGAAATCCTCACAAAACATTTTCCCCTCCCCCTTCAAGAAAGCAATTTCACAGACTTTTCTGTATTACTCATCTTCTTGCCCTCTTGAGTTATGTTTTACGACATCCATTCAAACCTCTCACATTATAGCTCTGGAAGACAGCAAAAATACCTGTTCCTGCCATCTTAGACAGTGTATACTCTCACTCTATTACATTAGCTCTAAGCACAGTTTTGCTGCTTTCAGAGATAAACAGACATGACAGCTCTGAAACAGAAAATCCATACTAACCAGCTCATAAGCTTCTGCTATCAATGTAAATGTAATAGAGAAATAAAAGCTATATACTGCAAAGACACACTAAAACACTCTGTTTTGCAGCGCAACTCCTTTACTGCCCGTCAATTTGATCAGAAAAATCCACACTGTCAGCAGTGAAGTTGACAAGGAATGGAAAGCAGGGACATCAATAACGTCACCACCGCCTGGGTGCCTCTACATGCAACCCACAACCTCAGCTTATCAGCCTTTTTTTTTTTTTTAAATGACATTACTAAAATCACAATTGTTCCTTTTATACTCCTGAAATTTAACTATTGCCGTCACTTTTACCAATATGTGTCTATGAGAACACGAAAGATAATTGTCAAATTAGTTCTTCACTGAAGACCTAAATAAAATCTGGGGTGTAAATGTTCAGTTGGCTTCAGGAAGCAAGCAGCCCCTGGGCATCCACACACTACGGGGCCTTTCCTTCATACCCTCACTTCAGTATTTATGCAGAAATAGATAAAATTGCCATTATCTGTTCCACGGGTACAAGAACAATGAAGAGGTCCCTATGCTTTGGGGTACTGAAAGAGAAGTGGAAGCCTCAGAGCAACTGGGGATCTCACTTCAAAGCCCAAACCTAAGTCTTATTTTACTTACTTCACATTGAATACTTATTCAGCTGATTAAAAAAAACAAAACAAAAAACAACCCCTCATTCTAAATTGCCATCATCAAAGAAAACCTTTGCCTTTCTGCTTTCTAGGTAGGTACTGAGACAGCCTGACATTAATGAGAAAGGTGGTCTGCCATTTCAGGGAGAAGCTGAAGCTCAGTAGAAGAGGGCAGCAGAGTAAACGCTGGAGGCAGCAGGCACTAGAGGAAATGGGGCAACAAAAGAAAAAAAATAATCAATGTGAAGTAGTATTGGAGGGAAAAAGGGAATTTAACTTGCACCCCCAGCAAACTCCACTGGCCAACTGTTATTCATTATTACCAGTTTATGGTTTCGATCTAATACTTAAACTGGAAAACAAGCTAAGGGTTTTTTCCCCGGTCATTGCTATGCCTCAGCTAGGGTTCACGTGCTATTTGTTTGCTGGTTTCCCTACTATTTCTAATTCTATCCCAACGACTGCCTGACTGCATGATTTCAGCAGTGTAGAGCGCACAGCCTTATACGAGCTCCAAGCAGAAACAGCATGATACCAATACAGTGTAAATTGTAGGCCCAAAGTCACAATTCCAGAGGTTCTCAGACACACTCTCAGGTCTGGACAGCTTGTAACAGCCCAAAATAAACTACAGCCACCCTTTCCCCCCAGTAACAATTTTCATTCTATTTTTCTAAGTCTTGTGTTAGCCTAAACCTGAGGATGTGGTATTTTCGTTGCTTGCTTTCCCTTCATTCCTCCCTTTTCTCCTTCCAACTCCTCTGTTAACTGAGCAGTTAATGTTACTTTTGATCAAGTTTTAGAAAAACAGCAAATCTATGCCTGTATGTGTAGCTATACCAACAGAAATTGCCCTCCTAGAGCTTACACGGGTCTTTCATTGAAATTCACCGATATAACAAATAATAATAATAATACCCCTTCAATACAGAACAAAATATTCCAATGAACAAATTCCATCGTAAATTTTGTAAAGTGCACAAAAATATTAATGGAAATACTAAAAAAAAAAAAAAGAAAAAAGTCTTCTAGTGTCACCATGAAAACTTCTGAAATATTGTTTAAATTAAATAGAAGTAATCTAACGAGACTTTTTGGCTCTAATATATCGGCAGACAGCAGCAACATTTTTCAGAAAAGTTACACCAACTAAATATACTGTATCTTAGCAGCATAAAAAGTCCCTACAATTAGACGCAATTGTAGGCCTAGTAAGCATAAACCTGACAAAATGTTACAAATGTAGTTTTCATTTAAAAGAATGGATTTCCATGGAATCCTAGAGGTAACATTTGTTATTTTGTTTACATTGTATTCTGGTAGTAAACCCAATGATAACCAACTTTCCCTCCCTTTATCTCTCCTCCCGAAAATTGCACAGAGAACTGGAAAATTTAATCAAGTTATAAGATATGGCCACACTGAAAAAGCCATATTAAACAAAACAAAATTCAACCTAAAGCCTAGAAACAAATAATCCCAGGAAATAACAATCATTGTCAAGCAACCGCAGGTTCAGACTACCGACCGATGCTCCCCGCACACATAGATGGCGCTGGGTCGGATGCGCCGCCTTGTATGGCCGGGAAGCTGCGGCAAAAACTTGAAGTATTTGGGCATCAAGTCCAAGCATGCATCGTGAAACTTCTTAATCCTCCAGTAGTAAATCAGTGGGTTCAGTGCAGACTTGAGGTAGCAGAGCCAAAGGAGCCAAGTGCTTATCTCAAAAAAGTTGTGCTTGTAGTAGAAGTGGCTGTTGAAGGTGGCAATAAGGCTGTAAGTGGTGAAGGGCGCCCAACAGACTATGAAGACAAGGAACAAAATCAAGATGGTTGTGAAGGCACGAGTTTTAAAGCTCATATCGATATTCATCTGAAAAGGTCTCTGTAAGCTCATGAGACCGAGTTTGCTGGCCTGGCTGAGGCATATGCTATCAGGGTGGCTGTGGATACGAACTGCATTGTGGCGGACGGTGTTGAGTATGCCCATAAAAGAATACAGCATTACCAGGAATGGAATAAAAAAAGAAATTAGCAAGATAACTATCACGTAGGCTCGGTAACCTGGGCTTGTAGAGTAGCCAAAAACACACTGAGGTGCTCTCGAGGGTACCTGCAGGTTAGGATTCCCTACTGATAACGGAAAAGCAACAACAAAGGATGCCGCCCAGGAAATCACAATGAGAATCTTTGCACGGTAAGGGTTCAGTTTGTCTTGCCTCTGAACTATGATAAGAAATCGGTCAATGCTAATAATAAGAAGAATGGCTACCCCCTCTATGACAAAAAGCCAGAAGAACATGGCAGAGACTCTGCAAAATATATCCCCAAAAATCCACCGAGTGGTAATGATTGTTACTAGAGCAAAAGGCATGTTCAGCACTGCCAGCAGCATGTCTGCGAAAGCCAGGCTCGCTAGGAGGATGTTAATTGCAGATCGCATAGCTGCCTTCTGGTAGACCATGAGGCAGACAACAAAGTTTCCAAGGAAAGAAACCAATAGGATAAATATCATAGCAGCAGAAAGAATGATCTGGAGTGGCAAACTCAAGCTCCTGAAAACTTCTTGTGATGGCAGGATAGCTGTAGTGTTTACCAGAAAAGTACTTCTCTCGGTGGTGAGCACGGCACCCGAACTGTATCTCAATGGCTGCGTCGTGCCACTACGAAGCAAGAACTGTGGAGTGGTAAAATTCGTATAGGCATTTTCATAAACAATAAAAGTAGCATTTGAGGTCCCAGAGTGGGCCAGCGTCAACATTGCTGAGAAAACCATTGCTTCAGGAGAAACGAAAGCAGAACCAAAGGTCTTCAAGGCATTTCATCTTGTTCAGGCAGTATCTTATTCCTGGTCATTTAACAAATCAAAATTCAACGTTTGAAAGTGTCAAAGTTCTTAAAGTCATGTCAGTATTTCCATCTGAAAATGAAGAAAGAAATTTAAAGAAACAAATTAAGACTCTCTAAAACCAAGGGGAACCAAATGATTGCTCCGCTTTCCCTAACGACAAAAGGATCCTTAATACATATTTACACTTTAGGTTAACACAATTTACTTTAGCACCAGTGAGAGGAGTCTTGTAACACTTGGTCTTTTTCTTATAGATCCTGCTCCTGTAGTCTTGCCGATACTGTACAGTACTCTCAAATCACCAAGCTTTTTTTCTACTATAACCAGGGCTGGATAACCTTTGTACTTGAAAACAAACTTTATTGATAAAGAATGAATAAATCAAATCAGTATCTTTAAATCTCATAGTTTTTAAACTAACTTCATGATTGTTTTGAAATTGCCTACAGCTGAAGACTTTGTTACTATTTAAGCTATTTGGAAATATTACTAGTCTCGCTTATCTGCCTGTTTGGTAAGCACCGAAAAGCCTACCTATCCGAGCTATCCTACGTAATACAGAATCCTTGGTTCCATTATCAGTCATCAGCAGCAGATGCCTCAGGAAAAAAACATGTAAAACATCCTAACCTGTTATTAATAATTAACTAACTTGTCCACAGGATTAAGGTATCTCTCAATTTGTTTCATTTAGTGACTGACTCATATCAAGGTGCAGGAAACTAACTCTTCTTCAGTTACTACAACCCTTCCACCCCGCAGCAAGCTTTCCTGCTTCCACTGGTCTAGACATGTCTTTGTTAATTCATCTTGGTATCCCACAAACTTTAAGTGTGCGCGCTCCCTTTTTTCCTGTAAATGTAATCCTTAGACATTCTGCTGAACTCTCTCCCTCACTATTATGCTGATACAATGCCTCATTTCCTTTTATAGTTTACCTGTACTGTCTTGTTGTACTATTATTACATGTATTGTATTATTAAGTGTACTGTTCTTACAGACAAAAAAGCACAAAGGAGTTCATAGTTGTCTCCCCATTTCAGTGCTAGCTCTTCATAGTACTCCTCCCCTCTGTCTTGGACTATTAAATTAAATGCTTCCAGAGTACTCTGGCATCTGATCAAGCTGGAAACCAAAGGACTCTATGCCCTTTTAAAAAACAGATCACCACAGCCAGAAAAACAAAGTGGGATTAACTTTATTCATTCTGGATGAGTGTAATAGTCACTCCAGTCTGTTTTCTTTTTTTTAATCATACAAGAGATATGGGCATCTTCACAGGGTGATCCATCTCCTCCATCTCTGTACATGGTGACAAGCCTGTGCTACTAACTCAAGAAGCTTCTGTGTGGTTACACAAATCCTGCCTGCAGTATTTGCGCAGGTTCTGTTTGCTATCAACATCCAGCAAAAGTAAAAGGAGGAAGGAACACTTCTACAAATTTACACAGGTACCACATGCTTCATGGATGATCAGAAGTTTACTCTTCCCCGGATACTACTATGCCAACAAAGAAATGAACCGTAAGCCAACAATTTCATGGAGTCATACAAAGACCACTTTTCTAGAGGTTTTCCTGCTTACATGGGAGGGAATGTCATAACTTTCTATTTCATTCTATTATATTTCAAAGATTGTTAAACTTAGCAAGAGTATACTAAGCTATGTACAATGACATTTTGCAAAAATGCCAAATTCTGTTAAATTTATTCTAGATTTTCCTTTTCTCTCCCTTTGATTTTCACTTTACAGTAACTCTTTTAGATAAAGCCTCAATGTTAATTACAGGCTGAAGCATATATAATAGTCAAAATCTTCTTTCTTTGGTCTTTATAAACTTTTCCTTTACTAGTCATCTTTAACATATTTGTTAGAATAAAACCTGTAGCCAACAGCAGAAAGGTCAATACAGCTTTCCAGGATAAGTAAGCAAGGATTTTAGCGATGAACATGAATATCTCACCCAAAGTTCCACCAAGGTTTATGACTCCGCAAGCCAAGAATACTGAAGAGGGAAGGAAGCTGTAGCGTTCTGCAGGGACTGCAAAAGAGCATAAATTCAACAAATAATTCCGGACTTAAAATGGAGTACAGAAAACTAGATCCCCCAGGCAGTACTTTTTAGAGGTCTGTAAGCAGTAAGCCAGCAAAGGTAACTTTTGCATTTCTGATTGTTTTTGACAAGGTCTCTCCACCAAGGCTCTAAAAGAAACTAATCTGCCATTAGACAAACATAAAGCCCTCACACAATAATCAGCCTAAAACAGGAGACAAAAGGAGCAGTTTTGCAGTGAAAAAAGGTCACTAGAATGATCCTAAAAAGCAAATCTATACTGGTGTTCAAGCTCTTCAACCTAGAGGATAGAAAAGGGAAATGTGAAACCATGATATTTGCAGATGATGAACATGAACTGTTTTCCAGAGCAATTTAATAAAAACAAAGGTCAACTATAAAGAGGTACAGAAGGATCTCATGACAGTTAGTGACAAGCTAATAGACTGCCACAAAGAATCAGACAAGGGGACCAGGAGCAAAAGTGTTCTGCACTTTTAATTTAGTCAAAAAGATTGTGCCACCCTGCATTTCTCAAGCCAGTAGCACCCCATATATAGCAAAGGACAAAGGACTCTTAGGTGTCTACAGACCGTTCCTAACAAACCCAGAAAAAGTGACTAAGAAAAATAACCTCCCATATGCTCTCTCACCATCCCAGCTCTCTAAGCAAATAGCTACCTCGTATTTTGTGCTTTCTCCCCTCAGTGTAAAGCTTGTAGGCTTTCCCGTACAGTGTTAGGAGAAGAGGAGGAAAATGACCTCATGCAAGCTGCTGCCTGGACTTGGCCAATAAGTGCTTAAAGCTGGAAGTGAGTGTTAGCCATTTGGCTGTTGCTTAAATCATCGGCTGTATCTTCTTTTCATGATGAAAGAGTGAGTGGTGATCAGCTGTTGCAAAGAAGACACATAACCTAATAAGAGGACTGCAGGCTTTGGATCCCAGATAGAAAGAAACTTGAGTGTTCTCCTGTGCCTGTTGCTTCTTGATTGATGGTTCCCTTCTCTGTACTCTGTTTATCACCCTGAGGTATGAAATCTCTCTGTGCATACGGCATCTGCATGCTCAAATGTGTTTTGGAGTTACACTTATCTAACCTGCAGGCAAGTTAGTTATGCTCTTTCTTGACTATCATCCTTCATAAAAGCGACTGGCATTTCAGCCAGTAAATTCCAGAGGATCCCTTCTGTAGCAGTCACATATAATTTTTTTTTTTTTTCTTGCTACGTAAAGGGCTTTTAGCAGAAGCATCCGCACAATTATCAAACATGTGCCTCCATCCCTCTTCCTACCCTTCCAACTTCCCCAAAATTACATAAAGATAGAGATTTAAGCTGAAAGGCTGAAAGAAAGGGACCAATAAGATACCTTCGCAGCAATTTCAATCCTCACACACTTCTTGAGAAAGACAGATCCTGTAAGTTCAAAGCCAGACTCACTGCTGAATGGTAATCGCACAGTTTATAAAAGATGACCTTGGCAGTTTAAATAGGTAAGCTTACTGATGGTTAAAGTACTCATGTAAGAGGTAGGTACCTTCTTGTCATAGCATTCTCACTTTTGGAACATGTACTCTCACTGATTCTTTTCAGATGCAAAAAAGCTCCACACAATCACTTTTTTTCCGTTTCAGTGCTGAAAATTACTGGGTATGCACATTTTCTCTCAAGCAAGGTTCTCACTCATATGCAACTTTCTTTTTATGGAACATAATAGACACAGTTATTTCAATGAAGTACACACTTAAAGCTAAATACCACACAAATTTCATTCATCAAATATAATTATTGCTAGAACTATGGCGTCTGTTTTTAACAGCTTTTGGAACTAAAAAGTTTCCGTTCAAAATTTGGATAGTATGCTCAACCAGAAATAAAAGAGTATATCTTATATGCAAAGCCAACATCAGTCAAACCCAGTAACTCCAACACAGACAAAATAGGAAACAGTACCATCATAACAGTTATGTTTAATGCAGATCAGACCACGCCACGAACAGCTGCCAAAACGTTCAATGACTTATTAAATTTATCTGGTAAAAGTAAGCATATTTTCAGTGCTGTCTAGCACCAAGTTTTGGTCCAACACACAGAAATTAATCTCTTTCAGAAACTTGAAGCTAGCAATGCCTGGTACAGTGATCCTATTTCTTGGGTGGGTTTTAAGTGGTCACAAATGGGGAAACTTCTGCATGCTTTATAGCTACTATCAGGGGTTTTATTTTGAAGGTAAACTTTGGCAAAAACAATTTTTGCGACATAAAAAAAATTAAAGAAGAAAAGAATTCTTAGTGGAAAAAAGATAAAGTTGACAACAAACATGAAGGCCATGGGATTCTTTTGTTTTCAAAAAGAATTATGTGTTGGTAGAAAATACTCAAGTATGTGCTCTCTGACACCCCATTATTGCACAAAGAAGCCCAGGACACACTCCCCTCCCAACAGGAATCGAGCATTGTTTCCTATGCCATTAAGCAGAGGCAGGAACATATTGCAATGGAATCCTTTCTGCTAAAGCCAGTGCATAGAATGAGTCAGAGCACAAATCAGCAGGGACAATGTTCTTACTCACCTAACTGTTCCTCCTAAAAGGAGCTAGCAGTTTTCAGTTTTAATATCTATTTACATATCCTAAATTGAAACTAATCAACTACCCTGCATGAGTAGATGACCCATAAAACTATTCACAAGAGGCACTAGTTTAATTTCGGAAATTTTCCTTTTTTTCACTCTATAAACACTACTGTGGCAATTTCATAGGAAAGTATTGTGGGAAACAGCCACCTCTGCTTTGGGTCATTAAGTATAACTAATTGTCCTCTTGAGGATATTTCTTTCTGTCCTTAATTCAGAGAGCCATTAACTGTCAAGAAATGTCAGCCATGGAAATCATTATTACTATTCTAAACCGCAAATATGCAAAGTGTAAAGAATAATTCTATTTTCTTAGCTCTTGGGAAAAATCATGCTCTCAATTTGTTGATCATGTGAAAGGTCTTATGTAGCTCTGGGTTCATTTCTAGTACTGTCACAAAATTCCCCCCAACTTCTAAATTTCCCACTAGTTCAATATTAGCCCTATTCATGTTGAAGAGCTAACTGAATACTGTAGTACCTAGAAGAACAGTAACCATTGAAAATATTACTGAAAACATACTCTTAGTTCATAGTTTCTGCCTAGTTATTAATATTCATCTAACAAGTTGGAAACTTTCTAAATGCTTGAATTCCTAAATTTTAAGTGGACCATTGGATTATACATGCAATCACTACGTGTCAGTCTGAGAAATTTTAAAGAAAAAAAAAATTTAAAAAAAAGACATACCAATCCAGACAGGCTCCCATGAAGTGTAAGAATCATAAGTCATCTTGTGCTGTTCTGTTCAGCAAAGTATTCTCTTTCCAAATAACCTGTCAAAAAAAAAAAAAGTCAGTGACATATTTACACACAAGTCAGGACAAGATCAGAACAGCAAGAGGTTTTGCTATAATAAAACTTTATTTTTATTGGAATAGGCAGATTACACTATGTCTCCTGACAAAAGGCAGATCACGTACCCCTTTCTTGCAGAAGGTAGAAACTTTAAGCAGAACTAAGGCATTTGTTTCATCAAGCCAAAGAGATCCTCAGCCATCTTACTCGTGGAGCATAAGAACCTCACCATTTAACACCAACATTTGCCAGGACTGAAGCAGCATGTTGTTTTAGATCTCATTCAGATGCATTTATTTAATTTGTAAACAAGCATGCGGCATCTAGCTGTCGTAAATCTTGTTGGATCTACCAAAATACATGCTTAGCATGAAAGAGCAGGATTCTGATCTTGACACCCCCAAATCCTCTCAGAAAAAAACATCATTTAAAACCACAGGGTGCTACTGAACATCATAAAGAAGCTGAATAAATTTTGTTCAAATGGCAAAGATATCAGTGTAACAGTATAGGGAAAACAAAGGACAAGAAAACAGGTCTAGAGAGGAAGAATAAACCATGAAAGCTCCAAAGCAGGATCTTAGCACATCTTTTACGTGCTCTCATACCAATCAATCATCAGCACAATGCTATTATGCCTCAAGTAGTTAAAGTTATTTCTGCAAACTGGGCCCAGCATAGCTAAAAAGCTGCATATTCCATCATGACATACATGTTGTTAAATGAGAGCATAAATTTTCAATGTAGCTTTTCCATATTCTCTCAGAAGGAAGGCAGAAAATTGCAGTGGGCTTTGAAAGCTGAGTTTATGTAACACTAAGAGATCCCAGTGACCTGGTTTATTTATAAATATTGTTCATATATAAAAACCAAAAGAACAAAGACATGGGACACAGACACTTTCACATGCTGTTTTTTTTAAAAGGCTACACAGTTTCAAATTTCTGCCAGAAGAAGCTTTTGGACCATCTGTAAGTCACCTCCACACTGGAGCAAAAGATGACAGGATCTTTCAGGAGCAAGTTTCTAACTAAGTGCTGTCCATGGGTACTGGAGGACCAACCAGCCATAGAGTTTACAATAACCTCCTACAAGCGAAGCAACAGGAACAAACTGTACTTTTAAGACCACTCATTATCTTCTGGTTCCTCCAAGCATTCGAATGCTGAGTTTCTGTGCTTGCAATCAACTTAACACCAGCTTTAATCATTCAAAACATAAAGCCTGATTTGCCAGACTGCTGGAAAATCTGCCTTCTGCAGTACAAATCCATTATCTAGCCACAATGGAAGTCTGTGTCTAAAAGATTTTTCCGATAATCTATTAATACAAACTGTTTTCCATTAGCACAAAAATTTGATCTTGAGATTTACCTCACAGAACAAGGTAGGAAGGAAAAACACAAGTCTCAGAATTAGTTATGGATGAAAGAAATAAAACATAGCCATTGGATTATTATAGACTTTCACCACTTGGTTTGTTCCCTCTTATGTGAGATAAGTATTATAAACTGTTAATTTTTGCTGTTTGGCTTTTTCATTTATCAAAGAAGTGAACAGGTTTGCAAGCAGGCAGGAGGAGACACTGCCAGGAATTTGAACAGATTAACTACAGCAACAACTTGTCAGATTTTCCCACCAGATACGAGCATTCCCTGACCTAAGAACCATTTCTTCTCTCTACCTACGTGTTTATAGAAAGTATTTCCAACTCTCATTAAAAATATCTTTAAAACCAATTTAGAAAAACATCCAAAACATCACCATAAACTAGAAAGTTCTTCCACTTCAAGCCTCCAGGAAAGGAATAAATAAAAGCACTTTTTCAAAGTAAATATGGACAATTTTACTAACTTTGAGTACCTTGCAGAGCTTGCTCTTAACTGATTGCTTGGGTAGTTTTCTGTTGGCAATCAGGGGTTAACACTACTTCCAAGTGACATTCCTCTTCTCTCGCCATTATAAATGATTAGTCCAGCTTTTTTGTAAGAACAGAGGGGGGAAAAGCTCTGTAACCCTCAAAAGCTCACAATCCTGCAATGAAATTTGAATGTAAGGATTCCTGTACCTGCAAAAGATCTCTACTCGTGGAATTGCAACCTTGATGATATCAGCTTTAAGAGCTGGCAGAGCTACCAAAAGGGTAGTCCTGACCTCTTCCTCATTCCCAAACCCAGCCCCCCAGTCCTGAAGCAAAAAGATTGATCTGGACTAAAACAGACCCTGGCAAGCAAATTTAAAAGCTTCACATTTCTGGCCTTAAACTGTGAGAAGTTGAAGAATGCAGATCAAGGCATAAGATCTAGATTTGGCTTCTCCATACTAAGATGTATTTAATTTCAGGACAGTATTGTACCATAAAGCATGGAATTTGCATCTTATTAGGTCTATTTCAATTCCCCAAACCAGGAACTGTCATTTCCTAAGAACTGAAATAGAGGAACTAAAGTCACAGAGATCTTAAACACCATTAAACTTAAAAATGTTTCCCACGAGCATTCAGATCGTGTTAAAAGCTTAGCAACAGGCTAGAGAAGGTCTCAAAAATATTATGAAATGTTTTCAGTATACCATCGCTTTTCAAACGAGTCATAACTTTTGTTAAGTACTTCACCAACAGCTCTCTGTGTCTCTCTTGCACCTAGTCCACAGCCATTTTTTAGCGAGTTTTCTTAACATTTTCTTGGGATATTAAGTCACACCATGGGCAAAAATAAACTGAAATACTGAACGCTTCCTTTCTTCACCAAAAAGTCAGTCTATCAGAAGATAATAGGCAAGTAAAAAAAGCCTGCTTCAAGCCAGAAAGCTTTAACAGAGTTGTCCTAAGGCTATTTTGGTTTTTCAACCAGAGCAGCTTGTCCAGTATATTCTCTGAATGGAAGACTGAGTTCTGTGAAGATGTTCACCTTCTTATACCATAAGGTAAAGACCTAAAGGCCCCTTGTAATACATCACTCTTGCCTTCTTTGTAGTGTCCAATATACCTGACATACACGATTGCACTGCTTTCTGCTCAAAACATGGGAAGATGGATTTTCTTATTCACAGTAGTTTTGACGACAGCCATGGGAATACTATCTTCTACCAAAATGCAAGGGCTAACAAAATTCATCTTGTGAAAATGGCAACCCCATCATCAACACCATTCTATACTGATGGAATTTATTAAGCTATCTTTCCCACAAAAAACAATTTTGTTTTTTGAAACAAAATTGATTTTAACAAAAAATTCATCTTTTTATAAAAAGGTGCGGGGATGCTAATGACAAAGTTATTAGAATGACCGAATCTGTACTCTCTTCACACTGTGTGCTGCCCACAATAGGTTCCTGGCATTTGGTTTAGTTCCCAGAGCAGTGGGATCAGCCCTGATTCTGCTTTTCCCACAGGGATTTGGTTCACGTGACAGTCAAATTCTGCTGCTGCCCAAGAATCTTGCTGGGATCCTGCTTCTCGGCACTTGGTCACAGAGAAGAGATGCTGGGGAGCAAGTTAAATGACTGCATTTCAGCAACAGAAACAGGGCTGCTCGCAACATCCTGCTCTGGGAGTACTTAAATGCTGCAAGGGTAAGATTTAGCTAAGAACTAAACATAGATTTAATTTATATGCATATTTCTGTATTTATATTATACACTTTTCTTCTTATGTCCATGCATGTGTACATTTTCAATACTTATTAGCATCTCTATTCAGCCAAAACCAAACATAAAATGCTTAATGTTCCTTTGACTTTTCCCCACAGATTTACCCTATACCTAGTCTATTAAAAACCAGCTATGCTAAAACAGTAACTTATTTTTGATAATGTAGAAACAGAGACTAAATAAATTAACTAGTTCTTAATAGTTATCCATGTCATCTAATTGTTTTAATAGCTTCCGAATTATTTTTTTCTAATACCAGCTAACTGGAATAACACTTTCAACATAGCAATTGTTCCTGAGAAACAATCCTACTTAGAAATCTCTTCACACTTGAGATTAAAAAGACAGTGCAATTGAGAGTTCCCATTTGGACCACTCCCAGGGTGAGACGACACCTCACAGATGTTCAGATCCCATGCAACACAAGCACTAACAATTTCTGTACAGATGTGACAGGCAGGGCTTGGAACACGTATCACAAACTGATAAAAAAAACTTGATTAAATTTACAAGCCAAAAACATTTAAATGAGTCAATCTGGTGATTTTTAACACACCCTTTTTTTCAATGTAATACAAGAGATCACTATTTCATTTTTTTCTGTGCGGTGGTTTTTTTTTTTGGAACAATGCAAAGCAAACAAATGTGCGCATCAACTGAAGGATTCAAATCCTTTGTAGGAACAATCTTTTTAAGTACGTTATAATTCCCTGTTACAAATAACTTGACAGTTAATTGAAGGGAATTTGCACTACTCAGTGGTTTTGTGCTACTTGGGACCAGTTAAACAAACAGCAGGCCAAATCAAATGTCTCGCATGGATAGTGCTACAGCAGTTCCCAGTTCACAAACCTCGTATTAAAGAAAGGCTTGTTTCCATGGAAAAGTTCCTTCAGTAATAAGAGTGATAGATTTTCACACTATTTTTTAAAAATAATTAACGTTAAACAAAAAACAAAGACACCCTTGCAAAAAAAAAAAAAAATCAAGAAACCCACAACACCAAAAAAAGTCACCCAAAGCCCCCAAAAAACCACTTTAAAACCCCCAAACCTACACAAGAAGAATTACCTTACTAGGAAGAAGTCACCCATTAACTCACGTTGTCTTCTACTTTGGCAGCTCAAGATCATATTTCCCTATTTAACCAAAAGCTGTTGAAGTATACTCAATTAACTTATTTTGCAAATAATATTGAAGTGTTTCTTCAGTTACAGAGAAGCTTATTTGGTCTGAATTTCAATATCAAACTGATCCTGAGAAAGCACTATATAGAATTTATCATTTTGTATGCAGGATAACTCTGAATAGAATAATAAAAGTAACATACGATTTCTAATTTAATTGCAGCTACTCAGCAACCGCTGAAAAATACAGACCAAGAGACTTGTATCAATTTTTTAGAAAACTAAAATGCATGAAAGTTAGTAACAACTCAAAGTTATGGGCAAGATTTCTAGGAAAACAAGTGTAATGACACCCACCGTAAGAGACCAGAAATGAAACCCTTGCCTCTGTGCTCTCTATAATTTCTTTATAAACCCTGAAATATTGTTAATGTTGAACTTACAGTTACTCAGTTCAAGACATCAAAAAGAACACATACAAAATCACAAGTGATGCTTCTCCTGTATTTTTAAGACTGAAGAAAAAAATAAGAAAAGGAAAAAATATTTTAAACTATTAGGGAACATTTGCAGGTTCCCCATTTCAAAGGATTCTGTATCAAGCTACTACAGAAGGTATCATGACTGTCAATAAAAATATAATTTTTCTGCCTTCCTCTTGGATTGATTTGAAGGTATTTTTGTCTAATCTGATTATTTTTTCTTTATTTCTACCAAACCCACTTTCCTACTCCAGATGTAATAGTCAAGCTTCTGGTAGCAGCTACTTTACATTCACAGAGCTGCTGAAAATAACTTCTATTGAATTTTTTGCCTATCAAATCATTATTGTTTTTTCCATTGAAAATCTTATTGAATTCAACGTATTTCTACAAACTCTCTCAAATAAAAGCTCAAAATGAAACTGTTTGTTTGTACATCCTTATAAAAAAGATTCACTTTAACAAGACTTCTTCCAGCACATCTGGCTAGAGTACAGTACACTTGTTTTAGTTCCCTCAAAATATTTCTCATCTGGGCGCAACCAACGATCCAAGAACCACAATTAATGCTTCAGAACACCTTCTGGCTTGCTGTCTTCTTCCTACTATCCCTTTCCTATGGGCACTTTGCAGCAGCAGTTAATCTGACCCACAGCGAGCTCTTTGTTGCCACCTTTCTCATGGGTCCCACAGGTCCTTCCATCACACAACGGGCACACGGTATGTCAGAAGGTGAGAAAGAGACTTTCAGGAAGGACACATGGCATCTTTCATGGAGCAAACAGCCATCACAACAATTAAACTGGCTCAAACCTGCAGTCCTTCAGCAAAGGAGCAATTAAAGAGAAGTCATGATTTACGTACTGTGACAGCTGCAGTCTGCTCCCGGCTACTGTTTCCAGCAATAAAACATCCGTATGTAGACCGACAGTACACATATCAATGCAATAAATCCAATCATATGACAAACATGGAGGCAATATATATAAACATATGTATGCACACACACACACACACATATATATATATATATGCATAAACATATAATGCACTTAGTGCCATCTCCATAATGACCTCTGTTGCCTACCTGGCTGAAAAGACCAGAAACAGTTCTTTCCAGTGTACTCTAAATAACTGTTTAAATGCTGCATGTTGAAGAGTTTTAACACTTCTGGAACACTGACTCATTTTCCAGAATGCGTTTTATTGAAAACGGTTTCATTTCAATTCAGAAAACATAAAATGGCAATTCTACCAACCAGCTATATATACTTTAAATCCTTTCTCAGCCTTCCATTTCAAAGTCAGCTCACAAACTATCTTTGTTTGGCAAGTTCTTAAAATTTTCAGTCTTACAAAGACCTTTTCAGATCACCTTTTTTTGTTACAGAAGTAGCTAAAGCAAAGTTTCTGAAGCTCTACTGTTCTCCTCCCATCCACTTTTATTCCTTTGCTTCTTAAGCAAACGTAGCCTGTGAAGCTCACGTGTAACAGTCTCATTTTGAGTAGATATGTCCCATAAATAATACCTCTGAACGAAGTCATAGCCACTTGCTCATGTGCTTGAATTTACACCCTCGTATGTACGGGATACAACTTCAAAGCAGCCGTGCAGACCTTGCTTTAGGTTTTTGTGCTGCCCTTCCCTATCCATCCATCTGCTATCACAATTCTTTTTTTGGAAGTGGGTGCAATTCTAAATATATCATATCTAGATATGGTCTAGTCATTTCTTTTATCTTAAACCACAACTCACACAATCCTGAGGACATGGATGCCATTACCTTCTCTGGTATTTCACATTTCAGAGTTTCCAATCAAGCTGCAAAGAAGGGACTTTAACTGGGACCTAAAGCAAGGAATATGAAAGGAGCATGTTACTTCTTACACTGGGGACCTTGGGAAGCGGTAGTGGCAAAAACCGCATCCTATGTATAACCTTTTAAAAGCCTGAGGTTTAGAGGTATTTCAAGCTGTTCAGAATTCTTCCTGCCTTCTCCCTGTCCATTCAGTCCATCTGACCAACAACAGTGGTTGCTGTCTGTCCTCAGCCTAATTAAGTCAAGTCTTTAGCCCTACAGCCACCTGCTTAGCCCAAATGGCTCAGCTGTGCTTGCCCTTCTCTGTGGGAAGAAAAGAAAAAAAACTCTTGTATCAGTCAATAATCCTATTTGGAAATTTGATACATTTTTAGCAAAAGCATTAGGAAAAAAAGAGCCAAGGTCTCTTCTCCGGCAGAGCAACTATCCAAAACGCAATTCAATTCACTTGCTCTGAGCAACTTCACATATGTAAATCAAACAGACATAATAAAGATGTTACACAGCTTATACACGAAGTTCAAAAATCTGTAACTTCACCAGGTCTGTAGCAGCTCTATTCTTCTCCACGTATTTTGAATAATTTCATCTTACTTTCTAGTCCCAGTTTTTCAGTAGGACCATACTGCTGCCAGGTCTATGTTATACCCTTATCTATCCACTGAGTAGTAGTTTTAATGATTACGTTAATGATTATTTGAGGGTCTGCTTTACTGTACAGCTTTTGTCCATTTTCTAATTTTAATAGCAGTTTGTTCAGTGACCCACGCTTCAGGTGGTCTGAGTGGGAAGTTCAGGTACCTTTTGTAAATACTAACAAAGCAATGAAAATTAACAAACCATAAAATACAGGAAATTAACTTCTCATTGCATCACCAATTTATCTACCCACCTAAATGAGTTTAAAATACCAGCTTCAAGCAGACTGATGTTCTAGGGACACTCAGCTGCCACTTCATTTATAGTCTGTTTCCTTAGCAACACTATAATCCATCTGGCTGCAGAAAGCTAAATTCCCAAACCATATCCTCCTGTACACCGGAAATAGGCTCAAAAACATTTATATTTTAAACAGCTTACAGTCATCATGATTAGTGAGCGTAGAAATGGATCTGGAAAGGCAATAATGTTCTTAACACACACACACACACACACACACACACACAAACTCTCCCTGTTCTAGCTTGAATAAATGATTCACCTACTGAGAATAACACACAGTCTTTCAACTTCTAGGTGTTACAGCAGCATCTCTTCCCTGACACTGCAGTCCTAAGCAAAGCCACTGAGGACCTAAGTCCTGGCTCTGAGACAGAGAGATCTTGTATATCATGTACCACCAAGAGTTTCAGAAACGAGAGCGTTTCTCTCATCTCCGTTCCACCATGCCTAGGTGAAGGAGCCATTGGAACTGAACAAGCTCAATCTGTTCTCTTAAGATTTTTCTAAGAGAAGCAATTTGAAAGTCCTGGTATGCAATGCTGTTAACAGAAACCAAAAAAAACCAATGAAAGTTAATCACATCACAAAGTGGAGCCACTTGTCTTAAAAATACTTGCTCTTCATGTTTTTGCATCTAAAATTATAAATATCATCAGTACAAACTAAAATAAAAATTCAAAGAAACTTTTAAACATTGTTAAGAGCACAAAAATTACAAATCCAAAATATTCAGGAAAGTCAATTCAGAGACTGAAGGGTAACGAGCAATTCCCAATGCCGAGGCCAAGCTAAGATAAAACTGGATAACATCAGGCATTTCACCACCATGATGAATTGATACAACTTAAAATGCCAGAATGTATCTTACCCATATCCAATTTTACATTAATTTGTGAACTCCAATCTGGCAAAGGAAATTTAGTTCCTATCTAACAGGCAAACTAATAATTTTTGTAGAGCAGAACAGCCTCCTCATTGCCTACATCTCACAAAGACCCATCAGCAGTGAGCCAGCCTTTAATCCACAGCAGTGGATTAAAGCCACAGCAGTGGCCATGCAGTGACCATTTCGGTGATAAACCTGCAATAGCTTTCCCCGACTCCACTGTACAGTGGTGGCACACAACTCCATATTGCCTGACCTGCCAATAGCAACTGAAAAGAGATCTGAGCTTTCATAAATCAGGCATCTCCTCAAGTGAGGAACCGAGCAGTGTTTAGCATTCAGTGGTTAGCATCCCTCGGGGAAGTACTTAATGCACTAGCATTTACTCTATAGACACCTGATTCTTCCCTCAAGTCCTACCTGGTTGTTGACTACCACCAACATTTCTTAGATGCTTTGGTGATGATTGGTTCCAAGAAAGAAGCAGGATGACTACATCAGGCGGAATCACGGAATCGTCAGAGTTGGAAGGGACCTCTAGAGACCACCTAGTTCAACTCCCCTGCCGAAGCAGGATTGCCCAGAGCACATCACTCAGGACTGCATCCAGGCGGGTCTTGAAAATCTCCAGAGAAGGGGACTCCA
>JAOXNO010000024.1:79697514-79711082 GCA_028565335.1 Limnodromus scolopaceus | reverse complement strand
CTTCTCTTCTCCAGGCTGAACAACCCCAGCTCTCTCAGCCTGTCTTCACAGGAGAGGTGCTCCATCCCTCTGATCGTTTTTGTGGCCCTCATCAGGACCTGCTTCAACAGGTCCATGTCTTTCTTATGTTGGGACCTCCAGAGCTGGATGCAGTGCTCCAGGTGGGATCTCACCAAAGCAGAGTAGAGGGGCAGAATCAGCTCCCTCAACCTGCTGGCCACACTGCTTTTTCCTCTCACATGCAGATGCTTTCCTCAGTAGAGGCAGGTGAAATGTCTTTATCCTTACCTGGGATCTAACTGACCTGCATAACAGAGCCGGCATCTGCCACAGCACAACTTGATGATCCAGAGATTTTACAATCTCTCTCTTGGGAGACGGTACAAAAGAACATTATTATTATGTCTTTCCTAACATAGCTTAGCACACAGTGAGCTTAGACTGTTCCCAAAATCTAAGCTATTACACTAACACCAGAACGGTAATATTGTGTGTGTATATACGTGTCTTTCTCCGTCGTGCAGAAATAAATCATATTTGTCTGTAAGCAACATACCTTTTTTTCTCTTTTTAAAGATCACTGTTATTTACTGACTCAGGATGTACAGTGTCAGAGATTTTGTAATGTAGGATAATGCAATATCACTGTGTGTTAAAAGGAAATCTCTAGGGTGTTAGACTAATTGACTTTATTAAGATCATCTATACTTTAACAGTGTTCTCACATGGTCAGATCAATAGCACATGATTAGAGCATTATTATGCTTTTTACTACTCGGAAATCCTCACAGGGTGCCACTTCACACTTTCATAGAAGAGTATATTTCAATGTTTTTCATCCCCCAGAGAGAAAAAAAAGCGAACAGCAGAATCTGAACTGAACTAGCCTTATTTCTGAGAAATTTACAGAGGCCTCAGAGCTAATCTTAAGATGTAATTGTGCATAATATCTGTTGGTGGAAACCTGACCATTTATGTAAATAAATATTCACATATCCAAGTGCAAGATCAGGACTTGAGGGTCTATCTCATTCCATTCCCGTGATGAGGATAACAGTGCCCCCTGCACCGGCAGAGGCTCAGCTTCACCAGTTCTCCCACACTCCTGTCGTGGCAGTTCAGAATTTTTCAGCTTTCTTTTATCACTGACTTGAACTTAAGGTGAACCCCTACCAGAAAGACAAATGTGTCTATCGAATCATAGAATCATAGAATCATTAGAGTTGGGAGGGACCTTAAAGATCATCGAGTTCCAACCCCCTTGCCGTGGGCAGGGACACCTCCCACTAGAGCAGGTTGCTCAAAGCCCCATCCAGCCTGCCCTTGAACCCCTCCAGGGATGGGGCAGCTACAACTTCCCTGGGCAACCTGTTCCAGTGCCTCACCACCCTCACTGTGAAGAATTTCTTTCTGGTGTCTAATCTAAATCTCCCGTCTTCCCCTCTACGCCACAGAACCATCAGAGAGAGTCCTCCTGGAGTGATTTAAGTGATATAATGACAACAATTTGGTTTATGCTGCTCATGCAATGATCAGAAAAATAGAGACGTCAGTCACCGCACCCAGATTCCTTCGTGTGTCTGATGCAGACCCGTTAGAGGCATTAAGAAACCGTGCATTTTCTGTGCGTGGTATCTTTGTGAAAATGTGGGAGGCTTGAAAGTAAAATGTTGACTCATTGTGCCTGGGTATCAATACTATCAAAACAAAGAATCAAAGCATCATAAATTATGAAGTTGATCTATAATACTTGTTTCTGACTATTTCATAAAGTCTGTGGCCGTAGAAAAGGAGTAACAACTATGGATCTTTTTAACATGCAATAAATGGAAACAATTCTTTTCATAAAGTGCTCTGACTGTAATATGGATCCTGTAACCTTATTACTAGAAAATGTTACTACAGAAGAATCGCTACGGGAAGAGGAGCAGTTGTGAGCTTACATAAAATTTTTCAGCATTACTGTTCATGAAATAAAATAAGGCAATATTATTTCCGTTGGTAAATCACCAAGAAAAAACAGGGATAAGTTTTGTTTGGATTTTTGCTCTTGTTTCCCTGTTCCCCCACCCAGGGCCCCAGCTGCTGCATTCCAGAGAGGAATGCATTGCCTGGTACTAACTATATACAGCGAAAACACACAAGCTGGTAGGAAGAATGATGGCATTACTATTGCAGGAATAATCCTTAAATTGTCTATTTGTATTCTGTTGAACGATTCCTTTGTCTTTTAAGCTATATTTTAGTACCTTTTCACTCCACTTGTGTCTTACAGGTGAGGTCAGACGTAGGAACAGGAATCAGAAGGATGACATTCCAAGAACAGGAGTAACGCATAGATGGATGGAATCAAATTTATTTCCCCATAATTTTTAACGTCCGGGTGACGCTGAGAGACATTTGATTGGGCATAGGCAATCTGGAGTCACTCTTCCCAGGGTCACACAGCAGAACCACAAGAGGTACCAGTCACAAGTTGCAACAGGAAATTTTGCCTAACTGTAAAGAAATTACTTCTCCCATGAAGACAGTTATGCACTGGAATCAGTTTCCCAAGTTGTGGAATCTCCAGCCTTGGAAGTAGTCAAAGCTTGACTGCACAAGATAAATTATTCCCTTAAGATCTAAATTATTCTGTGATTCTATTAATTCAAAACTGTTTACAACACGGTGTCCAATATGTTGATGTAGGAAGTGGTCTGCCTCTTTCCCAAATGAGATGCTCAGTTCTTCTCCTTCCACTGAGATCATTCCTCATCCCTGTAACCATTAGATCCCGAATGCCTAGATGGCCAACTGCACTTGACGCCCATGGAGGTTGCCCAGCTCCTGTTAAAACTGTCATCCAGCTTCCCCAGGTCAGTAAGACTCCAGTTCTCATTATTCCAGTGCAATTGCCTTTGTATTACCTTAATGGACTAAGGACAAGCTCTGAAAGTACTAAAGAAATTGTAGATGCTGCTGATGGTCTGCATTTTTATAAGTAAAATTAAAAAGTGAAATAGAAATATTATTGTAGAGTGGCAAAAGATGCATGTAAAAAAGCATGCCTAGGAAGAGTCAAGATTAATTTCTCATATTATGCCTATAAATTTTTTATTCGTACTCTGCTGCTAGCAGACCTCAGAAAAAACCAAGACAATATTATTCCTAATGGTAAACCAGAGAAAAATATAGCAATAAATTAAGTAATGCTTTGTGTGGTGACTTCTCTAAAAGCTATGGGGTGAAGTGTCTTTGCAGAACACAGCCAAAACAAATATTATTCTTGTTTTCATAGCTTATGTTTAGGTGCATAGTGGTAACTCACCTTCTCAAACAATGCAATTTTGTCCCCTGAGCCTCCCCTCCATAAATCTCATGATACTCTTATAAATCTCTGGTGGCACTTAAAAGCTTTGCTAGCTAACAACATAAGAAAAGAGGCCACCTGCAGCACACTCGGACTTGGCAGGGCTTTCAGAAAAAAAGTTTTATTTGGGGAGAGGGGTTATTTGCAAGGATTCAGCAACAAAATCATCTGCCGATATCTCCTCCACAGCCTGGAACTCCATTTTTGTCCCGTGTATCTAGTGAAGGGATGCAACAGATAAGCTGTTCTCTCATCTTTAAGCCATGTCTTTTTCAGCTGAATCTTTAGATACCACTCTGCAACCATAGAAACAGTTTGACCAATTGGAACGCACATTGGATTTTTATCTCTCAAGTAATCACTTATCGTGGAAATAACTTGAAACCAGTAGCGTGTGAAGTTAGTTCAGATTCAAGTTGTCTTCCACTTGAAACAAACCTTTGATCAAGGCTGCACAAATGCAGCGTATCTGTCTCTAGTGCCCGGTGTAGAAAGGACGTAGCATTTGAAAATCCATCATGAAACGTTCTTCTACCTGACATTTGAATCCATTTGTCTGCTATTTTTCTCCTTCATTCAGGAAGCTGAGATGATCTGTGCAGGGAAAGGCGAAGGAGGTGCTATCATTTCATCAAGGACAAAACATTACTTTAGCAAAGGCCTTTCGTATTGTTAAAAAAGAAAAAAAAGAAAAAAAAAAAAAAGAAAAGGAAATTGTCACAGAGGCAAGGTTAAATTCAAGACAGAGAGCATTACAAGCTTTTGTTCTTGGCTGAGAACTAATTACAAGTTTTTGGCAAAATTAAATGTTCCATGCTAGAGCATGATGTTGTAGCAAGGGGTGAATTCTGTAACAAGTTCCATAGCAGCAGAATTACAGAAAACACAAAATTTTGAGGCTTAAAATCGAAAACAAGGGCTTCCTATAGTTCTCTGTCAGTAAAACTGTGGTTTTTCCTTAGGGTATCTCCGAAACATTGCAGTTTCACCACTTTCTGGAGGCTAGAGAATTATGTATGTCATGGAACCTATACATCACAAACAGGTATTTATGTTATTTCTTGAAAGAACAGACTTGCTTTTAGTAGTATCTTCTCAGCTTTTAATCACAGCTATCTGTCCATGATAAAATTAAAATCATTTTTATCCAGAACATATAAAATAGTACATTTCTTTCAAAAGGGTTAAGAAACCATGATTAAATGTCAACTTATTAAGAGAGTCACCAAAAAAATGGCTCCATTTCTCAAATTGCTACATTAATGGGAACTTTGTGATATAAAGAAAGAGTTTAATATTGAAGTATTGCGTGTCCAGGAGTGAGCTGATAGAATTTATCTTTGTTAAGTGACGACAACTGTGAATTCATTCCCACACAGGAAATCTTTAACTGGTGACAGCTAATTGAGAAAGGCAGAACACAGTATGAAATTTATTCCCACTTTCTTCCTCTGTGGAGGAGCAAAGCCAATAGAGTGGCATTATTTCTTCCTAAAGACATCTTCAGTAGCCTGCTTTGCTTTGATTCATTGCTATTCAATGCACTCACTTTCTATTTATTCCAGTTTCGCTGTAGCTTTAGGTAGACAGTAAATCAGCCTCACTCATTGTACACAGTTAATTGCCTGTCTATGAAACAGGACTATAAACCTGCCAGATGATACTCGTCAACAAAGCAGTGAGAGGAGCGGGAGGACTGGAATTGGGTAAGGATGGGAATGGCAGTAACTAGGATGGGACAAAATTTTCAAGATCAACTAAAGCTAAATACATAATTTCCCCCTTATTTAGCAAAGCAAGGGATACCTTTGGTATTTGAACAAAATATTTTGCCTTCCATTTGAACTGTTCTTAGAAATAAATGTCATCTCATACCACCATGCCAAAATACTTTATTACAATATTAAAAATAGGTTTTAGAGTACGCTTCTCCCATCCCAAATCAAATAGTTTGGGCATAACGTATTTCGAAAATTCAGAGGCATTTTGGTAGCTCTGCACACTCAGCTTTTTGCCCCTAAATTGTGCACAAAAGCATACCCAATTTTAATAACTTGTTTCCCCCAGTGGACGTGGCTGATAATAGAAATAAGCTGAATATACGCTGGCTCCAACCACAGGGTACCCACTGATGCAGACAGCAGTAAAGACTGTTTCTCCTTCTCAATTTTAAATATACCTGTTTTGATTTGTTTTCTGCCACACTGCTGAATTAAAGCGGTCCATAAAGCAGTCTGCCAATTGCCTGGGCTGGCAGAAAGCGAGGAGGTGGGCTGTAGTCGGCTGTAGCGCTGGGAACAGGGGTAGGAGTGTAAGGGACAAGCACAGGGTTCTTCTCCGAGCACAGTGAACCCTTCCTGCTCCCACTGTGCTCCAGCCCCTGCCACTTCCCACCTCAGCCCCACCAAGAGGGACGTCAGCTCTGCTACGCTTGGTGCTCAGGAAGGAAAGTTCAATACAAACCTCTCGCATATACACATCGTTTTCTTTTTTTCTTGACTAAAAAGAGGTAGCTTAAAAGCTTAAGAATGTGCTGGAAGGCTACAGGCTTTTTGTACTGAAGTTCCCTCTGACGAACCTGCACAGAGAGGTAAAACTCCTGCCTCACAGCTCCCATCTTGCTGTCTTGGCATCAGACTGCAAGAACCTACGCTACGATTAATACGCGGCGAGACAGCACAAGATGACTTGGTTTCACATATCCCAAAAGAGCAGCTTTTGAAGACGTATGAAAAGCTACATCCCTTTTGAAAATCTGTCCTATTCATAAGCTCTGCGGAGCAAAACATGTGCGCAGTTCTCTCATCTTTACCTCGGCAGATGTGCTACTCCTAGAAGGCAAGAGAGCTCTGCAAAATAGAACAGGTTGTTGACACTGAAAGGGCAGAACACAACCGACGTTTGCTTGTGGGCCAGTAAAAAGCAAAGAGTGCAGCTGCATTAAGTTTTCAGAGCAGAGAAGACTGGCTGGAGAAGGCTGTACAGTACAACAAGGCTAGAGGAATGGGACTATATCCTAGAAAACATGGTTAAAAGTGAGCTACCAGACTACCCCTAAAGAGACATTTTTGGAAGAATTCCAAAAGCTGGGAATTCCAGAATACCTGCTGGAACTCCCCTGAAGAAATTCGATTTTATGTCTGCCCAGGAATGTAACCCTCATTTCCAAATGAGGCTCAGCCTGCCCTGTGTACTCACTCTGTCCCAGTGCCCAAGGTGGCCCTGGCTTCATTCAGTGACATTTGGAAAACTGGTCTAATAACGGCACGTACAAAGAAGTTTGTTAAATGTGTGTCATTTACGCTAGAAATGAAATAACTCCCTTACAGACTCACAAAGTTTATACTTTAATTTACATTAATTCCGCAAAAGCAGTTTGAGTGAGGCAGATTGTTCCCCACCAAATGCAACAATTCTATACGATGGCCAAAAACATCTGAGCTAAATTTGGTGTACCACATACATGGCAACGAAACATGAAAAATTTGGCACATAAACAGTCCCAGAAAGCTGCATTGCAGGTTCTCACGAATTTCCCATAATTACCTCTTCAAAGCAGTTCCTTGAAGAGTACCTTTTCCTGAAGTTGATGGCCAAACAGCAACAGGAAAGGGATATAGACATAAGCAAGTTAAAATTGTAAAGAACATATCACTATTCTTCCGATTAGAAGTTGCATCAAAACCAGAAGGTGGTAAGCAGGCAAGATAACTGATAAGTAAAGCGCTCCTTCAAATAGAAAGAAAGGAAATAAACATTTTTAGATGCAACAGTGAGAACTGTCCTCTCCCAGACACCAGCTCCAAAGGCAGCGGTATCTTCAAACACGTACTCACTTCACCACAGCTGAAGCACACACCTACGGCAGCCTACACAGGAAAAGGTGGTCACATTGAGAGCACTTGATCAGGGATGGGCTTTCCCAGCAGAGCTCCCTGTCTCAAGAGCCAGTGAAAGCTAAACATTCAGATTGTGGATAATTTGCATAGATACAGATTTTTCATGATCCATAACTTCAGTGATGCCTTCCCAATGCTGGTTTGTCATTGCCCAGCAGGTGGGGCAGGTGACCAGCAGAATCTGCATGTTGACAGCAAACTGCATTGTGTCGAATTTTCCTGGTGTAAACACACTCTGCTGAAGAAGTTCCCTACTCCAGAGGAGCCTTCTGGGGCACCAGGAGTTCACCTGCTTCCAAGGTGATGAATCTCTGGCTCACCTCTGTGCTGTGGGACCTGCCCGCTTCCCCACTGGGGACAATATATTCTGAGGACAAGATTCATGCTCCAGAGAAACTGGGGGTAGCTTTGCAATCATTTCATTCATGGGAAGGATTTTGTCCTGAAGGTATGGTTGAAGCATTGAGCCTGATGAGCACCAAACGTCCCAAAGGACGTGCCACTTGAAGAGTGTAAGCAAAGCAGCAGCATATATACTATATAGACATGTTTATATATATATATATATACACCATAATGCCTCTAGGGACACGGTACTGTCACGGTGTAGACAATCACAAGACAGATGACAAAGGCAGACAAAAGAAGCAAAAATACAGACCAAGGTAGTCCAGGGGCGTGGTTAAGCTGCTGATTACAAAGTGAGTTTTCAATCAATTCCAATACTTAAAGATTCATTTTCAAGGAAGGAAATCCCAGTGTCTCCAGTAACACCACCACCAGTATCCGTACTGAATGCATTCCACAGCTGTTCTCTGAATATTACCTTAAATATTACATTAGGAAGAACAGTTCTCAAACAATAAAGTATTTCTGTTACAACATTCTATAAAACAGAGCATTTTGTGGGAAACAAAAGAATCATCCTGTGATTCAGGATGATTCCTCACATGCATCAGTTCCAGAGTGCAGCTCTGTCCCCATTACATTCCAGGAAGAATGACAAGCCTGTCCCCAGTCCACACGTCCAAATAACTACCAATTTCCAATTTTTATACAATGCACTTAGGTGTCATTTCCTTCCACTAAGGCACAGCATTATGTACTTCAGAAACGAATCCAGGAAAACCTTGAATGCACTGTGGCAAACTGTACTGGAAATACCTTCTGCCATCTCAGAGAAGTGGAAAGAATCTTGCTGTGAAATGGCAAAGCTGATGATCTTCTTTGTAAGATATTTATCAGAATCTGAAATGTAGGACCTTAAGCTATATTGTAGGTCCAGTCCTGACTTCCATCCTCTTTATAAATTCAGGTTTTTTGGTGATGTGCACTAGGAATGTTAGCACTGGGTAAAATGAACATTTTGGGTTTGTTAACAGGCAACCATAATGCATTCTTAAATATAAATTCTGATTATTACACACATACCAGCTTATCTGGAAAACACGAACCAGTTTTCACAACAGCATTAATCATCAGTGCAAAATTTCTTCCTTAGCTGCACAGACCTGAACAGTGATGGTATCAGGAGGGTTACAATCCAGTTACCTCCTTGCAGTCTGCCACCTCCTTTTCTAACACTGGGACCTGCTGTAAGCCCAGATTTGGGTAAGGCAAACAAGGCCTCCATGCAGAAACCAGGCTATTGAGATGGGACAGGCAGACATTGACAGAAGATCTACCAGTGGGTTCAATTAGTAGATTCAGTTGCATTTGATAGCTACCCATTAATTATAATATGAACAATTACTTTTTCCTACAGGTGCCAGAAACTGCTGCAAGAGACTGATGCTAGAAGATCATCACTCCTGACTGACAGATGGTACCTGGGGAGGTACAGACATTTAAGCTAAATCAGAACAGCGTGGAAGAGGAGCTACACCGTCAGCCATTTTCACTCCAGCATCAGGAAGAGGCCTTCTTGCTATTCACCTGAACTTAGTAGTTATAATCTGGTTTACAAACTGTATCCTGTAATTGCTGCTTTTAATTGAAGCCATCCAATGTAGAATGGAATGGCTTGAATACAAGGAAGCAGCCTTGTTGGATGACATGTTACCAACTATTTGCAGACAATGATATACTCAAGAATAAAATTAAGACACAAGTAAGATCACACAAGGTTTTGGTAATTATTTTTATGTTGGTTTTATAGCTTTTTTGGTTTCTTTAGGAAATTCCTGCACAGCAAAAGGAATGAAGAATTCCAGAAGAGAGTTGACCTCCTTCAGTTCCAGACTGTATTCCACTGCTATTTTCTCTGCAGTCCATATTTGAGGATGAAGTTTGTGATTATTGAGAAGTGTCAGAGCCTCCACAATGGAAATTTTGCCTTTGGGAACTTTCTGAATATCTAGATCTCCCAAGTTACCTAGTTTCGTAAGTCTCTTTTCCTCCTGTTTACATGGAAGATGTTCACCACCTCCATCTTTTACCTAATTGTGGGAAGGAAAACAAAAAGAGCTTACCAGCAGTTCTGTTCACTATGCATACTGCAGCAGCTAAGCTGTTTTCCTAAATATGGCATTTCCTGTGAACTTTCCCCATTTTCACAGCATAAAAAATTTAAAAAATGCTTAGCCAGCCTTGCTTTCTTGATATCAGAAAAATTGTCCGTTGTTCCGCAGCCACTCTATTTACAATGTCAACCCCCCACCCAAATTCTGAAACGCTACCATCCATTGAACACCACTAAAGTGTTGTACCAACTCATATAAGTCAAACTACAAATTTTGGTAGCCAGAAATAAATGGAGATAACCTAACATTTGGTAGTGATTCATGGCATGGGGGAAAAAACAAAACACAAAAATCACACTACAAATTGGTATCCTTCTGATACCACTGGAAATCCTTTTCATACAGTCTCTCCCTTTGATATTCAGTATTTATCTTTGCAACAAAAAGATATCCCTTCTTTTGCTCTGTCTAGAGAACAAGCTTCACGACAAAAAGAAACTATTCTGCAGCATCATATGAAGTTTAATTGCTATGACTACTGCAGTGCTCAGACATGTGAAGTCTCTTCTCCCAAGTCTCTTCATATTTCCAAATTATTTCCAAACCAGCTCTGCTTTCCCTCTATTGCCTTTTATTAAGATTTAACAGTGAATGACACTGCAAAAGAGACATAATGAAAACCCTTCTTAAGTTTAAGAAAAAGTACGGCCGTCAATTAGCCCACAGATACCCTGTATTAACTTAAAAGCCGAGAAAACTTATGTGGATATTACAGCATCTATAACTGTGTGACTGTTTCTGAACTACAAAGAATGTCTGATGATGCTACCAGTTCTCCATTTCTTCCTTTTTATTTTGTGCTAAAACTGTGCTCAGATAATGAACAATTTTTCAAGTCTTAATAATGATCTGTCTCTGGGTATCTGCCACTTCAGGAATTAGAGTTGGTGCTTTTCCCCTTAATACAGACAGACATACCAAATATACATATAGGTATGTATACATAACACAATGCACAAAGCATTCAGAGTAACATGAGGAAAGGAAGGAAGCTTTGGGGTGCAGTTTTGCCCACAAGGCTCCATGCTAACACCTGAATCACGCTCTTCAGAACAACTGCAAGTAGACACACCACAAAAGCAAGTCCGAAGTGGCAGCAGCCTCAGAGCAGGCACAGAATCGAGCACCGAGATATGCTCCACGTTTGGCTTTTCCTCAAATCAATCTTGACAGGATTACAAACGGAGGTGTTGAAAGATATCTAAATTAGACGTTCAGTACTTCAAGATTAGAGGCCTAACCTCCCTTATAAAAATTAAAGATAGAGATAACTTCGAAACTTCAGGGAGACTGCAGAAATCTTTTTGCATTTGAAGATATTTTTAATCTTGAATAGAAAGTACTATGAAAGTGGCACATCAGAGAGACTTAGGAATTTAATTGCTAGATGATTATGAAACTTTTATTACTGAATGAAACAGCTAGAATAAAATAATCCAATAATGCAAGAGGTAAAAAGCACAAACCATAATGTAACAATGTGGAAAAGAGGAGACTGAACCCCAGACTGCGTATTACTGGAAGGGGTACGCCTTGCTTTCCAAGTCAAAGACCACAGCCATTGAAAATGAGGAAACTGATCACCAGACAAGCCAGGTTATGCAGAAAAAAACCTAAGTCACTTCCTCGGCCACGTGAGGAAAAGTCTCTGTGTAGCACCACATTAATATCAGTAGTTAAAAGACTCCACTAAAACATTAATGCCTTTGTCCTCTACCATATAGTTGTCCCAATCTCTTTTCTTCTAACAACTCTACAAGAAATCTCTAGCAAACTCCTGTGTCTTTGCAAAAAGCTGGCCAACTGTCCTGCCTTTGAGGAAGCAGAAGTGGGAATTTAGGTGAAAAACAAAATAAGATCAACATGATGTTAAAAACAGCCTATCAATATCTGAAAGGAGCCTACAGAAGAGCCGAAGAGGGACTCTTTACAAGGAAGAGTAGTGACAGGACAAGGGGCAACAGTTTTAAATTGGAAGAGGGGAAATTTAGACTAAATACCAGAAAGAAATTCTTTACAGTGAGGGTGGTGAGGCACTGGAACAGGTTGCCCAGGGAAGTTGTGGATGCCCCATCGCTGGAAGTGTTCAAGGCCAGGCTGGATGGGGCTTTGAGCAACCTGCTCTAGTGGGAGGTGTCCCTGTCTGTGGCAGGGGGGTTGGAACTCGATGATCTTTAAGGTCCCTTCCAACCCAAACCATTCTATGATTCTATGATAAAAAGGAAGACTGTGTAAGCATTTAGACTGTTGTATAACCACAATCTGTCACACGTTTGAGACCCGGGGCCAAACATAGTGCTACTGATATAAGTAATGAAAATACCACTTTTATCGATAAAAAAGATAGCTTTTAGGCACTAAGAGAGCATTTTTCTTCATACAGAATTTGTGCTGAGTTTGAATAGCACAGAGCTGATGCTGGTATGCCTCCTCCAGAGGGCCATACTCACCTGCACCGGTGGATCTCTGGACTCGACATAAACATCTTTTAACAAGGTGAGGAGCCTATCGTCCTTTTTGTAAATCTCTTCTTGTATCTCTGGACGGACTAAAGACAGTGGAGAGAAAAAAGGGAAAATAGGAAAAAAAAAAAAAAGAAAAGCGAGAAAGGACAGTTCTGAGCTAAATTGTTTCCTTTTTGTTAGTTCTAAGAGCTGAATCCCTTCCCCGGAGGGACAGCACGACTCCCAACACACGGCGCTTCTTTCTTGGGCAGGTTTTCATTTGTGCCCCAGCTCCAGCGCTAACAACGCCGCTCCACACGGCAACGCCAACGGGGGAAAGCGCCCGCTTGCGGCCCGCGGAGCAGACCGGCTCCTGCCGCCGCCCGTAGAGAGCCAGGCCCGCCAGGAGCCCGCCGGCCGCGCTCCGGCCTCCCCGCTCCCCCTCAGCCGCCGCGGCCCCGGCCCTCCCTAGCAACCGTCCCTAGCAACGGCCGCAGACTACGACTCCCAGCATGCCCCGCGCGGCCGGCCGCCCCGCTCTCAATGTCACCGGCCCCACGCCGCCCCGGGGAACGACGACGCCGCCCCCGAGGGACGCCACCGCCCCGGCCCCTCACCCACGCAGCCCGACCGCAGCATCCGCGTTCCCCCTCCCGTGCCTCGGCGTCCCCGCCAGGCCAACAGCCACCGCGCCCCCCCCCCCCGCGCCGGCAAGCCCCTCCGGCGCCGCTCCGCGGCCCGGCACCCACCGGCCAACTCGTCCAGGCGAGAGGTGGGATGCCGGGGGGCGGGGGTGGGTTTCTCCTTGCTGATCTCACGGCGGGCCCGGCTCTCCAGGTTGAAGGTCCGGAACACGCGGGTCAGCCGCCCGCCCATCGCCGCCGCCACCGTCGCCACCCGCGGCTGCGCGGACCGGCGGCGCATGCGCAGAGGGCGGGCGGCGGGGAAAGGGGCCGGGCCGGTTCCGTCCTGCGCGGCGGCGGCAAGCGGGAAAAAACAAAACAACAAACCCGCCCCAAGCAAACGAAAAACCAAGAAACGGGGTAGTGCCGGCGCCCGCCGGGCAGAGCTACGGTCCGGCCTGAAAGCGCGCCGCGGCGGGGCTGTGGGTGTGTGGGACACGGCTCACCCCCAAGGCTTTCCAAGTTTTTACGTGGATAACGGTAACATGGAAGTATTTAGAATCATAGAATCATCTAGGTTGGAAGGGGCCTTCAAGATCATCTAGTCCAACCATCAACCCAACTCTGACAAAAAAACCCATCACTAAACTGTGTCCCCCAGCACCATGTCAACCCGTCTTTTGAACACCTCCAGGGATGGTGCCTCAACCGCTTCCCTGGGCAGCCCA
>JAOXNO010000024.1:79683920-79697394 GCA_028565335.1 Limnodromus scolopaceus | reverse complement strand
TTCTCAAAAAATTGCTAAACTGCAAGAGAGAGTTGTGAGAAAGTACTCGGCCTCGAGCCATGCAAGGTAAGAAAGGTGAAATTGTTCAGATGGAGTCAGTTTAAAGATTCAAGAAGAAAAATATAAGCATGAAAAGAAAGAAAATCCTCTGAGAGAAAGGAAAGCAGAAAGAGCAACTGGAGCAAAAGGACTGGAGCAAGCAAAGGACTGTTGGCCTGTTGCAAGAAGCACCAGAGCCTGGTGGTCCTCCACATGAGTTCAGAGTCAACCAAGACTCATAGGGTGTTTTACCAGAGGATTAGCGGCTCGTTAATTCCAGCTGTTGTGTGAATGAGCCAATAAGTAATTGCTTTATGGTTTTAACTTGTGTATATGCTGTTTGCAGACTTTTAATGCATGCTAATAGTTCCTGAAGTGAATTAGAGCAGGAGCTCTAATCTGTCCTAAGGAAGGACAGAGAGAAGGCCCAACTTCTTGCTGTGTTCTTTTTTAGGAGGAAAACACCTATTTTCTGCCCTTGCATCCGTCTAGTCACGGTTATTACTGTGGGCGTGCAAACCGTGAGTTTTTGGAACTTGGTGTTCTACTAGTAGTGTTATTTAGTAATAGCAATCATGATGTGATAGTTATTAAGGCCACAGTGTGCTTGAATACTGCATAATGAGTGACAGTGCTTTCCTTAGAGGGAAGCCAAAAGACGAGCTGGTGGATGAGGAAAGCCAAGTAGACTTACAAAGGCAATGCAGACAAGGTAGCGTAAGCATGGCCTGTGCTGGATCTCTGCTCTCTTGGGGAATCCTGAAGGTGCAGTTTCTCCAATTTTTCATTTTAAAGACTCTTGCTGTCTGTAGGAGAAGAATAGAAACATGTCTTTAATTCATGTTCTCTGGTAATAAACTTAACTGACCCTATCTTATTTTAGGCTAATACACATATTAGCATGTGTAGTCATGCTAAGAAGGTAATATTAGTGATAGTAGACTCTATAGACTCTGTTAAAAGCTGTTGGACTTAGACTGGTGGCAAGTTTAATTAAATACCAATAGTCAATTACTTGCTGACTTAACCTATGTTCTTGAGTATAGCATTTGATATTTTTGTAAGTGGTTAATTTATCTGGTACAGCTGTGGTGGTAAAATTCACATGGATGCCTCTGGTGGTTGTAGACCCCTGATGTGTACTTTAGCGTTTCTCTTGAGACATATTCTTATAAATCTGTCTGTGGATGCAAACCATTGTGCCAAATTTGGAGATAAAGATTCTCCCTTCAAAAGCTAAGAAGTACCGGGTTCTGAGATCAAACTCAGCACAGGGTTTCTGTCTCCGTAAAGCCTAAATGTGACTTAACACTGCTGTAATATCTCCTGACAGCAAAGTAAATTCACTAGAAGTCGGTCAGTTAAAAATAAAGAGTGATGTCACGCTCTGCCTGTCACTTCCTATCACAGAGGATGGCACAAGGCTGTTCTTTTTATGTATAAGGAAGCATCAGTGGTACAAGACTTTTATTCTGAAGAATCTTTCTTAGACTGTAGCAAGCAGAATTGAGATTAATAATTTGGTATTTTACCAATATGGCCATGTAAGTACCAGAAAGCAAGAGCTTGGATCTTTTTTCCATATAAAGTATCTGCAAGTGTGATTATTAAAAAATGAATGCATAGTTCAAAGCATAAAAACTGTCTGTATTCAGCTTATACAGTGTTACAAATTGGATGCATTTTTCTTCAACCAGGAGCCTGAATTTTTCCAGAGAATTTAAAAATAACGAAAAAAAAAGTAATTAGTTCTTTAACAAAACAGCTTATGAGAAGGACAGGGACTATCCAGCCAAGTTCATCCATGCCAGGAGCCTGATCTCAACAGCAGAGAGCATCAAACACATCAGAGAAAAACAGTGTAACTTGCAGAATATACATGTGCCCTGGCTGCCATACTAGATCTCCTTCTTAATCCTCTCAAACTTCTGAGAGAAATTTCTAAAACTACTGTGCGCCAAGAAAATAAAAAGGACATTTGTGACCATCCTTTGAATTCAGTTTTTCATCCCAGTTTTGATTTTATGTTGTGTGTTCTTCATTTCTTGTTCTCAGCTAGTTCTGTCACTGAATGGAAAATCAAAAATCAATTTTGGTAGTTAACTAGCACTGAAAGTCTGATTGGCCTCTTGGAAATTCCCCTTAGAGCAGGGAGAATAGGAATGTTTGGTGTTAACCTCTTTTGCTGTGAGGTAACTAGGGTTTCTCTGCTGTCTTTATCATTCAAAACAAGCAGGAATCAGAGTCCAGACGGGCAGGTAATCTCAGTGAAATAAGAGCCTCTTTTTAGTAACAGATGCCCAACTTGAGACTTTTGAGATGAGGCGGGTGAGGTTTTTTACGTGATTTATAGTCTGGGAATGACTCAGAGGTCAGTCGACAGCAGAGGAAAATTAGAAGTGCCCTTAGTAGCAGCACAGTTTTTATTTGTTTCTGTCTACTTTTTCTACCACTGACAGTATTTTTGTCTTCTCATATTTTTGTGGCATAATGTTTGTTCATAATTTATGGCAGTCTAAAGGGGTACTCTAGCAAATTACTGTATAATTAGGATTCGGGGAATTGAATCCTCTGTCCTGACTACTGGTTTCCCAGTAAATACAATGAGAGCATTGATCCATTTGTTCCTTATCTCATTGGTGTTAGGCAGAACCAGAGAACATAGCATTAGCAAGAATTGATTATGAGCCAAGCAAAAATGACCATCCCGCAACTTTGTAAAGACAAACTCAAGAAAGATGGACATTTAGATCACTGTTGCCTTTCAGTGATTTCTGGTTGCTCAGTTACTTAATTCAGTTTGTTTCTGTGTTATTGGCTTCACCTGATCCATCTTTTGCTGGTGCCTGAAGTATCTACAAATACATGGAAGGCTTTTGCTTAATTCCAGGCTGTGATCAGTGTTACAGAACACTTGCATCTTTTCAAGGCTAGGTGGCTGCAGTGCTTTATTTAAAAGAGTTTTTGTCAAGTCCTTACATGGATGAAGTTTCTGGAGGAGGCAGCAGGCTCATGTTTACAGGCTCACACACCAGCCCAGACAGGTCACTGGCTCCTTGGCAGATAACATTCATTTCAAAGACATTACATCTAAATTCTCCTGATTAACTGTGGCTTGATATAGCTGACGTCATCTTCCATAATTTTCCTATCTGATTGCTATATCTCAATTAGCAGGTTACTTTGACTTGGAAATGCACAGTAGGAGCCATCATATTTGAGAATGAGGCAGCCTGGACTGGAGTAATTAATTATAGAAATTACATGTGCATTTTCACTTCATTTTTACGCATAGGGTTCAGTTCCTTGTGCTCTTTTCTCAATGGCAATACTTGTTGAGAGAACTGACACGCTCATTCTTTCCTGTAACACTGGCTTCAGTTCATCCCTCTCACCAGACCAAGGGTTTAGGAACTTTTCCGAGCTAACAACATCAGATAGCTGGCCTGATTTAATAAAGAAAAGAAGTCCCGTAGTTTTTTCTAATCCATACCAGTTACTGATCACAGAATCGCAGAATGATATGGGGTTGGAAGGGACCTCTGGAGATCATCTAATCCAATCCCCCCTGCCAGAGCAGGTCCACCTAGAGCAAGTTGCACAGGAATGTGTCCAGGTGGGTGTGGAATGTCTCCAGAGAAGAAGACTCCATCACCTCTCTGGGTAGCCTGTTCCAGGGCTCTGCCACCCTCAAAGTAAAGAAGTTCCTCCTCATGTTTGATCATCCTTAGTCTGATTTGTTTGAAGCATACTGACAAAGCTTCTTAAATTATATTTCTCTAATGTTTTTTATCACCAAAAAATGAGTGATCATGAGGTCTGATGTGGGCAAAATATGTATTAAAGGCACAAGGAGGGAAAGAGGAACTTTTATTTTTAACCTATGACCAAAAGCAGGCTGAAGTAACTTAGTTGTTCAGCTCAGGTCTGATCAGATCTGGGCTGATTATGACCTAAGAAGGACTACGCTTCCTTACCTAATAGGTAAAGATTTCTCTAAGGAAGCTGTTTTAAAGTGACACGAGTTCTGTTTCAGTGTGTTTGGGAATTTTATTTAGCTTTACCAGTTACTTTGAAATTTTCCAATTTAAATCATGTCATGCTGAAATCTCTTTCATGTCTGACTGAATAAGAGGGAATCCAATTGATCTTTCTGTACTGGGAGCCTCTACTTAACATAGTGACCCACTTCCACCTGCATATTGAAGCAAACTATTTCCTATTTTATTTATTCCAACTCTGCTATGTGCAATGCTAAAAGCAACATACAAAAATGGAATCCCTCTACTTATTGTGTCTAACAGGGATTTCTCAAACAAATCTTTGAAGACAATTCTCAGTGTGATGCGCAATCTAGTCTTCAGTAAAGCTCTGATTTATCTCCAAATTCAGAAACATTGCTAGCAAATAGGAAACTAGCTTAATGTGCTATCATCTTTTTCTTTCTGAATTCCCCACTCCTCCCTGAACCCAAACAGTCTACCAATTATTACCTTGAAATTAGACCATAGCTAAAAGTTTGTGGGCATCCTGTTCTTCCTCTAATGTTTTTTGTTTGGTTTTTTTTGTTTGTTTGTTTTTACACTACGTCAACATGTTTCTTTACATTGTGTTTGCCATATTTCATAGAATCATAGAATGGTTAGAGTTGGAAGGGCCTTGAGGATCATCTAGTTCCAACCCCCCTGCCACAGGCAGGGGCATCTACCACTAGAGTAGGTTGCTCAAAGCCCCATCCAACCTGGCCTTGAACACCTCCAGGTATGGGGGATCCACAGCTTCTCTGGGCAACCTGTTCCAGTGCCTCACCACCCTCATATTTATGCCGTATCAATCAATATCTTTTTCTGACTAAGTTTGTGTTACACATATAAAGATCTGCTGTGAAAGTACCAAGTGAAAAACAAAGATATGCAACTGTCTTAAACTATAAGCGCATTAAAAGAAAAAAAAAGTCAACACAAACCATAGTGATATCCTGTCAAAACAAATGCCTCTTCGTTTTTGCTAAAAAAATACTGTTTAAAATCACGAACATAATTATTTTCTGTGAAAGTTACTTACATGTTCTTTTTGTGGAAAGCCAGCAACTATTTTAGTATCTGGTATCACTGAAGGCTTGGTAACAATGTGATCCAGGCAGAGAAGGGTCTATTTTCTCCCTGCTCTGTCACTTTCTCTCAGACCATGGAAATTGCAAACCACAGGCCAGGGTGTTCTTAGTATTTCCTTTTTTCCCAAGAATGTCATGATCTATCCCTAAGAAATGGAAGAACTTTTTATCAGTTATACTTGTAAATAATGCTTATTATTAAAAATAGATGGGACTGAATTTCCATGCTTCTATAAGTAGTTGCAGAACCAGTGTTATTTATTCCATTTACACTTTAATTGCAGCCTTCTATAATTGGCAAATTGTGTATTTGCAAGCACAGCTTACATGAGAAATTGAAGTCTGTTTTATTTGCCTACGGGAAGCTAAATTTTGTGCAGAACAGGAAAGCCAAAATAACCTCAGCGAGCACTTCTAAACCCGTTTTGTATATATGAGCAAGATAAGTCTTAAGAAGCTGGAGAAGTTACAGTGCAGTTTAATAGCTCGGTGGGTTAATCAGCGTTATGCTGGTTAAGTAGCATTTGAGTCCCTGTCCCATACCTGTATTTTTCTAGATCTACAGTAGTTAAAAATCTACTTGGCACACAAAAAGGATGTTTTGCAAAGCTTCAAGGAATACTGTACTGAGATTACACCTTTCCTGGCTGTTTCCAGAAGCCATTTCTACCAATTTCGAGTCCTCTCCTTTCCAAGAAGCAAACGCATCTACACTAATGGTAGGAGAAACTTCCATTAGGAGAAGCTGCCAGACTGCAGAGCATATAAAACGTGACCATAGGGTTACAACCTACAACCTTTAAGTAAAAGCCTTGAAGTAAAGCAGAACACGTACCATTGTATTAACAAAAAATAAACTACAGACCATGATTTGAGAAATCCATCCTATTAATTTAGCATTTAGTCCAAGAAACAAATGACAAACCGTCATCTGACTTTTCTAAGATACGCAGTCACCAGTAAAGTTACAATAGTCATGTCTTGCTGATTCAAACCCAGATTGTTCTTAAATTTGTGATTGTATTAATTAATTTTTTTTCTGTATTTTAAATAGTAACTCTTTAGGGGCTGACATTAAAACACATAAAACATATAAAGTCCCATTGACTTCAGTAACATTTATACATAATGGGACAAAGAGGAATGAAAATAACAGGAAAAGAATCCAAGGCTCCAGAAAAGAAAATCTACATTTGAAATGGATCAAAAATTCTCAGGCTTGGGGTGTGATCCAGTGAGAATCAGGAAGGAAATTCCTGAGGGAAGATTTTCAGAACTATCTGCTGTTATCTACTACATGAGTTTTGTTTGTTTGTTCTACATCTTACCTGAAATACCTTGTGGAAGCCATTATTAGAGACACTGTTTTAGAAAGGAATTCATATTGCTTGTCAGACTTATTTTCTGCTTGCTTCATTTATCATAAAAGATGATGTTTTATTTGATTTAGCAATACACCAGTATGGATTATTGCAACACGTTGCAGAAAAATGCCTGTTGGAACAGGAGTAATGTCCACTACAAAGGACTGGTCTACACCTAATGCAGTAGTACCCATCAATGTATGTAAAGAATGTCCGGGGCTGGATTAGTTCACAGAGGAGGATGTAAGACAAATAATGCTGTATTGGTTTAGTTAATTTTGCATTATTCCTAAATAGTATGCTTTATGTACAGTAATACAGAAAATGAATTATGCTCTTAATATAGTTCTTCTGAGCTTTTTAATTTTCATTTGTAGGTACCACTGTTTACCCGAGAGCTGACATATACAAATGGTGTTGGTAGAGAATGCGTTAGAGAAACAAGAAAAGGTTTCAATGATACTATCGGTATTAGAGTTCAACTGGAAATCGTTACTGAAGTTAGAGAGCCCTTTTTTGTGTCTCTTCTTTCCACAGCATCAAAACTCTGGGAGCAGCATGTGGGACACAGAAGAATTTTGAACATTCACATTTCCTAATTATATATAGAGATACAGTGTCTAAATATGTAATTGTCAGGTTGCTCTGGGGACTACTAAAATAGACCACTAAAGAGGTCCCAAAATATTTGAAGAAGTGCTACCTCTATGTACTGTAAGTCCATTTTTAGATTGTATAATAAGGGCGTGATACAGCTTCAAAGCTCCAGCATTATAACCCAGACTTACTGAGGCTCCTTGAAGGCAGAGTTCTTTCTTTATGTAAGATGTCTTCGGGATCAAGGTGAAGCTACCACACTTTCCTGTATACATAATATAATGCAAAAATGGTGTTATCAAGCATCAGTTCAGGAACTCTATAAGGATTAACATACTTTTTTGCTAGAAAATTAATCCTGAAAATGGTCAAGGTTTCTTTACTTGATAAATTGTCACGATGACTCATATTTTTCTAATATGCATTAAGGTATTTAGTTCTCCACAGAAGGCTGTAATGACGAGTGATGACATATGATAAATTTCGTATCCAAAAAGCTCTTAGAACCTGTCTCCAGTAGTTACTGACAAAAACCCCTCTGAGCATTTTATTGTGGGACCAGGCCTCAGCATCTAACAGCTGCCTCGAGGTGGGTTCTCTGCTGCACCTGTAGGTAGCAGGACTCTTGGCCCGTGGATAACAGACTTTAAATAACTCCATACACTGAGTTACATCAGAAGAAATGTCTGTTGGTGGCCTGTCTGAATTACAGCACCCAAGCTTCTCTTGCCAGAAGTACTGCCAGACTCTCTTCAGCAGTTTGTGACATGGCTTTGCCCTGGCGTAAAATCTCTCATAAGACTGTGGAAAGGATCCCTGTGGGGTCTCTCTTTGCAGCACAGGGAAATTCACCTCTCACCCCACCAAGAACTGAGAATTTTACATTTCTGCAAGCTGCTCCTGCACTCTTTTACCCTTTGTTCTGACATTGGAGGGAGCATGAGAAGTTACTTGTTGTTAATACCTTAATCTGTTGGGAAAAATGTAGGTTATCTCGTAATGGTTAATTGCTACGATGACGGGTGTTTTCTTCTTTTTCTTACACCCCTGTGGATGTACCAGACTCTATCTTTGGGCACGGGGCAGGGAAGCAGAGCTACAGCCTGTTCACACAGGAGACAGAAGAAGATCAATCTCAGAATCTGTTCTCTCTCTCTCTCCAGTGCTGAAACGTGGCAGACCAGTGATCTCCACTAGCAGACTGCAGCATACTCTGCATGGATATTCTCATAAAATGAGCTTTTTACAGTTCAGACTGTCACAGAAAGCAAGATACATTTTTCTCCTCTTAATGAATGGATGATGTTGACCATTGCCTTTTTTTTTTCTCTATGAGTTCACATGTATTTCAGGCTCCTCCATTGTTTCCTAATGCAGGTTAGAAAATGGGAGTGGAAAGGACCACTACAATTTTTTAAAAAGTAGTTACACCTTTTGCTAAAAATATATTTTTTTTTCAGATGTGTTTTGTTTTCCTGAGGCATATATGAATAAGGTGCTTTTTTGGTAGTGCACAGTATCAGTTGAAAATACAGAGTAAAAGATTAAAGTATAGTAAACAAATATATAAGTAAAAGCTATTACGAAAAATGCAACAAACTGTGAAAGTGTGTTCCTTGTTTCCTAATAATAGTTAAACTCCAGAAGGTTTAAATGTTATTACTTTTTACAACTTAGCATTTTATTAATGAATTACTTGTGTTTGCCAGAGAGGATCATACTTATCTTTATTGCTCCTGTAGACTGGGAGTTGAATGGCAACAATATTTGTTTTTATGCTAGAATTTTAGCCAGTGTTTCTGATTTTGCAGGTTGTTTCCACTGGAAGAACCAGATGATGGCTTCAGCGACTTTTCTGAAGGAATCTTGCTCATTAGAATCCTGTTCCTTTCAAGCAATATATATAACACAGCCCACCCCCCTTTTTTTTTTTTTCTGAACACAGCAGGAAACAGGAGATAGTTTCCATGATCAGAGTTTCAGCCCTGCAACAGGCAACGTTCACACACACACTATTGTATGCTTTTGTCGCTTTTATGGACAGGAGGGCCTGTTGTCATCTATAGCTCCTGCTGTCACAAGCCAAATGTTTCATTTAATAACTTCCATAAACTGTCTCCCTCCCTGCTGCTTTCTGCCTCTTCTCCTCAGATGCACAGATCTACCCCCCAGACAACTCCCAACTCTCCTGGCTTCCGACCAGATTGTTTAACTTCCACTTCAAGCTTGTCATTCTGATGAATGATTTGAGCAATGGCTTCTATGGTTCAGGTGAAAAAAAAAAAAGATATTGGGCTGTAGCTGGATCGGAAGTGCGTTATCACTCCTGCTAACCTTAAATAGGATTCAGACTTTCAGACTTTTTTATAAGGCAGAGATTGAAAGTTAGATGCAGTCTGCCTTTTAGTGTCTCTTGTGCCATTATGACTTTCTATCTATCTGAGCAGGTCATGTGCACAAAGTGCCCGGTTTCCAGAGTGGAATCCATCATCCTGAAATTACTTTCAAGCATCTTTTTGTGTGCTTAACAGGAGCAATTGAAGGCTGCAATCTAATAGTGCATTGTCTCTGAAGGAAAATCCTTCTTCTGCTGGTAGCCACCCTCAGCCCCCTGGCAATAAGGGCTCCTCTGGCTGCATGGTAAACCAGCTCAACTCACTGCCTGTGCAGAAAAACATTCACTTTCTTTTTTAAATTAGAGTTTTCCTACCTGAAAACACAAAGCTGCTTATAAATCTATACTACCAAATAAAATAGGTCAAGGAGTATTCTTTGGCCCTCAGGTCAGGTAGCGAAACAAAGTCCACATCAATATGTATAAATCTATATTACCCCTTTCTGTCCATAGTGTCACATATTGTCCCACAGCTGATAGTTACTGCAGTCACATTCAGCTGATGTTAGTGCCAGCGTAAGCACTCCTCTCTTTCACTACAAGTTTGGCCAAGTCATCCTAAAAACTGCTGAAGATATAACAGCATAGCTATATGCTGTGATACTGTCTTTGCCATTTATCAGTACTCAGCAAAACAAAGTGTGCTGATACAGTAGCTTTTTTTTTTTTTTTTGCCTCAGGTATAATTGCAATTTCAGTATCATTTTTCTTGTAACAACTGTGCTAAATTATTATAGCTAGTTGTGTTTTTTTTTGCAATCCTGACCAAGCTATATATGTCAGCAAAAGATTTTACATTTAAATCAGGACTCAGACTTCTCTGCATCCTAGTCAGGTCATATTTTCAATTTTTTTTATTAACATAAAGGCACGAACCTTAAAAAGTGGAATCACAGGAGTACAACCCGTATTTTTCACTTGGGATTACTCAAAAGCCATACTGCCTTCCTACTTCTTAGACACTTAGATGGCTCTGTTAGTACAGTCCTTGCAATTTCTGTGTGTTCAATTTTACAGAACCCTAGAGATATGAGCGTACTTTCATGCACTTTTTACGTGGTGATAAATACAGGCACAGCTGTGAAATACCAAGAACCATCTATAACAGAGGATTTTGGGAACCTAAGTGGGGCTTAGGGAGAATGCAGGTAAATCCAGAATGGTGACTCGGAAAGCTGAAGGAAGAGTGACCTGAAGAGGCTGTGGTTCCCGAGGTGCACTGGTTTTGAAAACAAAGGCATGCAAAGTGCTCTACACTGAGGTCTATACTTTCAAAGTGGCAGCGCCAAGGCTTGCACCAGGCTCAGTAAAGCATTATATACACATCATCTATCACAATCGAAAAAGCACTGCAGGAGTGCATGGTCTCTCTCCCTCTTCCTGACCATTTTCCCCAAGGCTTTATCCCTGCTCTTCCTTTGCCAACCATTCTATGTTCCCTTTCCTCTGGTCATGGAACTTGGACATCGGAGCCTCCAGCCCTTCTTGCCGCAGCCACATGCTAAACGCAGCAACTACATTTTCAGAGTCTGGCAGTAAAATATGCTTGCTTGATGTTAGAAATACACCTCCTACTTCACAGAAATAAAAGCTGTGGATTGTCACATCTAACGTGCCAGACTATTTTGATTTCAACAGTTCAGAAGTGGAGAACGATTTTGTTTAAAGCAGCCTTTGGCTGAGCCACGCTCAACTGTTCTTTGGGAGCAGAGGGGATCTAGGAAAGGGAGATGGAGGAATAAAGAAATTGTTAACTTTCAGTGGCCAGCAATTTACCTGCCAACAGTACTACATGGGCTGCTTAGAGAACTGTTTTGTTAGTTTCTTGTCTAACCTTGACTTCCTTTTTTTTTCCTTTCTGCCTTTCTGTAACGTTGAGTGCTGCAGCCAGAGCTGTATTGAGAACAACGTGCGTGGCAGAGGAAGCATTGCAAAATTCAGAACAGGACCTTACCTATGCTGCTACCTGTCGGGAAGCTTCCTTCCTCCTCCTGTAAAGAATGTCACCTCATCTGACTAAACCTGTTCCGAATGAAAGAACCAGGTCAAAGCAGTAACCTAGACAGCTCCAATGTTATAGCTAACGCTACTATATATATATCCACTACTGAGAAGGGAAGAGTTACTTCCTTACCTGTTTTAATTTTCTTTTGCCTGCTGGGCTTCTTTTAAGCAGGTGCTGTTGTGCAATTGGTGTTTGTCAGCTCCACCAATAAGCAGAAAACTTGAGGCACTTGTGGGTTTTCTTCTAGCTCCAGTTGCAAGGTTAGAGAATGGCATCGCAGATATTAATTTTTCTTCCTTTTTTTTTGAAATTTGGACCTTTTTTTCTGTTTGTTTGCTTTAGATGCTTGCGGTACTGCCATGTGATCTGGAAAATGTTCAGCTGAGCAAACAGCTCAGAATTTAGTGTAGCGTTTGAGATTTTTATGGTTTTAATCAAAATAGCAGTGCTTGCTATACTTTCAAATGTAACCAGGATTTGGCTGTGTTTATCCAGTTAATTTTTGGCATGTTGAGATAACACGCAGCTTTATGGCAGGTTTACATTCAGCTTTGCAAATCAGGAAGAGCACTCCAAGAGGAAACAATGGGTTAAGTACAGATGAGTTGTAAAGAGCCTCTGAGAACAGGTGGTTTATGGAATCATTGATTGCACAGGAACAGAGATTGCTTTAACTGATGGTTATGTGGGAAGCTCACCATAAGTCAACATAAGATTCAGAATCTTGCAAGTCCCTGCAAGGATCTGAACTGAAGACGTTTTCTATGTGGACAACTGAGTGATACATGATCCTGAGACAGCAGTGACTCGTTATCACTTTGGATGTTATAAAAAAGCTAGAAGGAAAAAACACTTCCTAACGCGACATGAACCACTGTAGTGTTCTTAGAGGTTTTGGTGACAGGAATTTTGAATTTACTTTTCCTTTGTGGTGTCAGGAGGAGTAAAATAAAATTCTGTATCAATGTTTGAAAACAGTCTCAGTTTTAAGTTCAACCCAGCTGTACCCTGAGGCTGAAACATGGCCATGTTTTGGCAGCAGGGAAGACTGCCATATGTTGCAGTGATAAAGAAATTACACTGATGCCAATCTCTAAAGTCAGACTTATAAAAAATATCTAAGGGAGTATATTTGTAGCAATATAAGCTTTAATGTATATATAGAATAAAAGAACCCGACAAGTCTGTATATAAGGTTAATTTTTCTGTCCCTTTAAGAGTCATGCACTTTGTAAATGCCACAAGCCACAATTCACTATTGTTCTTGAGAGAAGTTGTACATAATACATAAATCCATTGCATTTCCCTGTTACACAGAATTGCTTGGTGTCTAGCTCCCAGCTTCCAATAGCCATAGGACAAGTCCATTCTTTGAATAAGTTCTTACTTATTGACTGGCTTTTAGTGAACACATACTGGAAATCAATAAGAAGATTCTTTTTTTAGCAGACATTCAGTCAGACCTCTAAAGAGAGCAAGGATGTGGAGACCCTGAACGTGGCTGGCAACAACATGACATAATCTTTCTTTTAATGAGGTCAGTGTAGGCCATCAGTTTGTAGCTCTCATGGGTGACTTCCAATGCTTTTAAAATCATCAATTAGTTTGTTTTAGTTCCAGCAGTATGCCAAGGATCTTTGAACAAAAAAGACTATTTGTATTCTTGATATGCATAAAATAAAATCTATTGTAGGATCTATTCGTACAATGTGGTAGTTCCAAACCACGTCTCCTGCACCCTGATGCAGAACAAAATATCCAATACAAAATACTGATCTCAATCATAAAACTTGTTTTCTATTGTAAACAATGAAGCTGCTGTTTCTCATTGCTGACAGAGGACTGCTACTGATCCATCAAGCTAAATCATAGAATCATAGATCATTGGGATAATCGAGTCCAACCATCAACCCTACTCTACAAAGTTCTCCCCTACACCATATCCCCCAACACCACATCTA
>JAOXNO010000024.1:79657733-79683847 GCA_028565335.1 Limnodromus scolopaceus | reverse complement strand
GTTTTGAAGCAGAAGTTTTACTGCTGACTAGGTCCATAGTTTCCAGGTAAACATTTTTTTGCCCAGCAGTGATGGTGGTCTTCAAAATTCCATTTTTTGACAGTGTACCAGCTAAGTTCTTCTGCATGTCCTGTGCCAACAGGTCCAGCTGGCTTTGCAGCGAGGACACTAATTCATCTGCGTTCTTTGTATATACAAACCTTGCCATTTCTAGTTCTTCTCTAAAATTCCCATCGTACTTTGCAGCTGAGAAAAAACACTGTTTCTTCTTGTAATTTTTTCAGAGTATGACAGAGACCTCCTAAGAAGATAGTCCTTTTTATGGCCCTTCATCTCATCAGCCACAGCAGAATGTTTCCTTGTGTTATTCTGAAGCTGACAGTTCAGTTCCAGGACAGTTTCCACCATGGGTGTCAAGATATTTAATGCTCTTCCTAATCTACACATATGCTCCTCGGTCAACCTCAACAGCTCAGCTTTACTAGCAAATGGCAGAGTCTTATTTAGCATATTTTTTCAGATATATAAGAAAGTTCACTGGTCAGCAATTTTTTAACAGAGGCAAAAGACAATGAAACAACTAATGCAAATACATTAGCTGCTGAACAACTGGTAGATAGGAGGCCACCTATAAAATATGCATAAGATGTCAACATCTGTTGCTGCTTCAGACTGTTCCCACTAACTGAATCTGGTGTTCTGTTGAACAGAACATTCATTTCTCCTGGAAATGCATTTGGACGATAGCACTGTGTTGATCAACTGCCTTCTTATGATCTGGTTTTGCATAGCTACATCTTTTGTATTAACAGTACTAACCAAACGGCTAGCTGTGCCACAAAGCTTTTATTTGGTGTTTTCCCAAACAGAAACCACATATTCTTTCTCAGCCAGAGGAACCTTGTTTTCTTGCAGATCTGTCTGTGTTGCAGTTCTTTCTCCTTGATCTGGTTTTGTTGTTAAGTTTTGCTTTATTGTGAATGATTTAGTGATTATTTTCACTTCTTCTTCCATGGCACTGGTTATGTCAATGCACTCTGCAACTTGTTCATCCTGAATTGTCAGCTTTCCACTAAGGGCTTAATGAATTTTCAAGCAAAATATTGACTCAGTTTTACTCTCATGCAGCAGTAAGGTCTCCTCTTAGATGCTCAGTCTCTTCAGTATCTTAATAATAGCTCCTTTTGGCAGGTGTTGGTTAACTTCAGGACTCATTATGTTCTTTGCTCTGTGAGCACACTTCAGTGTACTGTGTGTTTCCTCAAGGTTTATAGATGTGTGACAAACTGTGATAATGATTGACGTTCTTGGTTGTTCTCCAAGAGAGTCTTGAAGGATTCTTGTAAGTTAAGATTGTCTGTGTCTCCTTCCACAAGACCAGTAATAACTCTTTCTCCAGTCAGAACAGACTACTTTGTATTTCTAGCTTCACAAGCTCTGTTATCAACTGCCCCAAATACAAGCGTTTTCACTTCCTCCAAGATGAATCAGTTTATCTTCCCAGTTCTAACAAGCTCCTGTCCATCTGCTCTGGTTTCTTTCATATGGCTGGTAACCAAAAACACAGGCTAGGAACAACTGGAATATACATTTGTGTAACTAGCTGCAGTAGTTCTTTTTGCTGCACCTCTTTCCAAGCTTTGGTTTGCTTCATTTTTGCTGTGTCCAGGTACTTCTTCCAAGTCTATCACATTTATACCTGTCTTGTTTATGGGATCATCAAATATCTGAAGTCTTTTTCCAACATTGGGAATAGGATTCAGAAGGTCAAAAAGCTCTTTATAGATTTCCAGAAGACAGACTTTTACAAAAATTCAGTATCAATTGCTGTGACTTTTTCTAATATTCGATACAAGGGATCGTATACCGTATCTGGTGCTGTGCACTCTCTGAAGTGACTTCCCAGTTCTTACTGTCTGCTCTGCAGATGAGGAATTGTGGTATTTATAGATGCCTTCCGTGGACACCTTAAAACAGAACAGTTCATCTGTCAGTAGGCTTAACTAATGACCCACACTCTGAAAAATGTTTTAGGGAATTATCTGAAAAACTTGAACTCTGATGTGACATGTATGAATGTAAAATTTAATATGTAGGTATATTGAAGATGGAGGCAGAGATTTTTGGGATGTACTGTTTTTGTATTAATTGTACAGATAAGAAAACAGGAAGTGACCCCAAAGAAAATCCAGTAGCAAGATGCAGACTCTGCTTAAAACTAAAGCTGCTCCAAGCAATTCTCAAAACACTATTTCCTCCTATATATTAGAATCATAGAATGGTTAGAGTTGGAAGGGACCTTAGAGATCATTGAATTCCAACTCCCCTGCCATGGGCAGGGACAACTCCTACTAGACCAGGTTGCTCAAAGTCCCATTCAGCCAGGTCTTGAACACTTCCAGGGATGGGGCAGCCACAGCTTCTCTGGGCATATTAAAGCTCTGTTCAGTCTTGCTAAATGATAGAAATAGCTCACTAATCATTAGATTTCTTTTTTAATTCTCCTCAATGTTCTTCACAACCATGGGATCAGTTAGAGGGTGGGGGAAGAAAAGCTCCCACCACCTCACAGTTCTGTGAGGTGGGATTGAAAGAAAAGCGCTGTTACTGAGCCTCATTGCAAAGCAGAGAACTCTGTCCCTGCACAGACAGCATCTGGAAAAATACATGACTGCAGCATGCCTGTGTGCAGCAGCTTTGTCTCAGAGAGCTGTCCCTCCTCACTCTAACAATAAGGTTTTTAAAAAGCTACATCAAAATCCTTAATAGGATAATAAAAAGACTGACGCTTTAACATCCCAGATCTAGCGCTCAGGCCCTGACCCTGCAATGGGCCTGCCCTTCTGGAGACCTCTCCCTTTCCAGCCCCATTTCTTGTCCTAAAATCCTCCTTCCCAACTCCCCCCCGGGCTGACAGCCCTCCTCACCCCGCCGTCCCTGTGCGGATCCCTCCTCACAGGTGCTCTGCCCACAAACTTATCGCTACTTCAAGGGCTTGCCCGGGCCTTCTCCCTCCCGCAGGGCCGCGGCTCCGGCGGGCGGGAAGCCTGTGGGACGCTACCGGCGGCCGCTGACCGCCTCCCGGGGACAGGGTGGACGCCGGCGCTCCTGTCAACGCCTCCGGGAGCGACCGAGAACCGGTGAGAGGCTCCCTTGCCTCAAGCCGGCCCAGGCCCGGCCCCTCCTCCGGCAGGTGCGGCCCTGCCGCTCCGGGGCCGCTGCTGCGCACTGGGCGGGGCGGGGAAAGCTCCTCCTGCTCGGGCACCGGGGCCGCACAGCCGGGACCGGCGGGTTGACGACGCGGGAGCTTCTTCTCCGCGGCTCGTCCCCCCCGCGCTGCGGTGGGAACGGGGCGGAAAGGCGGCTGCCACCTGCCCCGAGGTGAGCTGAGCGGCCGGGCCCTGAGGCGGCGGCCACCGCTCCCGTTACCTAACCGGGACCGGGCGGCGGGGCGAGGCGGGGAGTGGGGGGGAGGGAAGCGGCCCGTCGCCTCAGCACCGCTCGTTGCCGGGGAGACGGTTCTAAACGGCAGCTCCGACCGTTGGGGCGTCCCTGGGTAACGGCTGGCGCCCGCCACAGCGCTCCCGCCGGCCCTCGGCGCGGTGAGAGTCCGGAGGCGGCGGGAAGGGGAAGGGGGGTGAGGGGGTTAAAGGACGAGCCGGAGCCTGAGCCTGAGGGGGGCGGCTGCGGGTCCCGCTCCCCGCGGGGTTGTGTGGGGACGTGCTCCAGGTGCTCGGTGTGTGTGTGTGTGTGTGGCGGCGTCTTAAAACATGGCTCTGCCGCCTCGAAACGGGCGCAGAAATGCGTCGCCTCACTTCGTAGGGGCCGTTTCTTTCCGCTCTCCGGGCTCGAAGCCGCTCGTTTGGGTGACAAAACCATGCTTTTGCTCCTCTCCGGGGCTGAAATACGCCAGAGCTGTCGGGAGCTAGGCACCTTCATTGCCGGAAAATTAAATTTGCAGCAAAATTGAAGAGGTACCACTGCTCAGGTGGTTGTATACTTAGCTCGGCTGGTTCTCAGCCCTAGATTTCCCGTTTGGTCGATCTGGAGCAATTCTGCCCCCCAAAAGAAGGCCAGGTTCCTGCGATGCTGCAGGTTGGTGCCAGTCTGCCTGGGCATGGACGGAGGGGGAATTCAGCCGGCGGAGCCAAGCCGGCTCCTGAGCTCCTGGGTCTCTGGCAGAGTCCCACTGACAGTTGATATACATTACTGTCATACACAAACACTGGGAAACAGTACACTTGGCTGCATTATACCATACACTGTAATAAAATGGGAAAGAAACAGAGCTACAGGTTGAAACAGCATGGTGAGGTAAATTCTAGACGTTGATCTTAGCAAATAGTGGGAATGAATTGGTTTTTTTTAAGCTTGTTATAAGTTTGTCTGGTTTTGTAGGGGAAGGAGGATCTCTTATGTATGTTTCAGAAGCAAGCTGGGGGTTAGTCTTACTCGTGTAAGTGGTAATGGCAGCATTCGTTCAGTTACGAAAAGATCAAGAGTAGACCCAGAGGCCACGGTCCTGTTAACTGCAGCGCCGAGGGTAAGGAATTACTGTAGCCTTGCCAGTTCCTGTTGATTCTGGGATCTGCCTGCGTGAAGCAGTTGGCAGGGGTAAGGCCTCTGAGGGGTGTTCAACAATTCTTTAGAGTTTGTATCCAAACCCCAAGTTTACTATTTAATGAGAGCGTGCAGAAATCCAGTGATGCGCTGAACAAAAATATTGTTACCACAGATGCTTAAAAACCTACCAATATATAGCTACTCAGGCAGATCTCTTTGTTCTGCTCGAGTTTACAAATGGTTAGAGATAAATTTTTACTTAACTTTTAAAGCATTCCAGAAAAACCCCTTTCATCTTTTGTCTGCTTTTCAGATTGTGAATAATTTGACAGTATCTGTAAAGCACTTTGCAGTTATTAGGTACGAAGTACTAAGCTAGGTATAGGTAGTCTGAGAAACTGTTAGGGAATAATAAGATCTTGCTTTAGTAGGACACTAAAAATAATGCAGTCATACCAATTAACACCTCTTAAAGCATAAGTGGTTTTTTAGGTGATTACAGTGTTTATAAAAAATATCATTAGGATTGTGATTTATTGAGCGACAGAAGTCCCCTTTTTTTCCTCTGTAAGCATGCATGAAGAAAATGTGCATTTGGGCAGCTATTGAGTTCGCAGATGTGGGGAAAACAGGACTTCTAATATTTAAAAGGGGGAAGAAGTCGCATCAGGGTTTCTTCAGAAATGATCCAGTTAGATTTGCAGGTATATCTTCCATTCAAAGCACATGCTTTTAGAGAAGGAATTTTAATATGGAAAATGAGGTGGTGTTTATTTAACACTTTATAGATGAGCGTGTTATATGAACAACACAGAATATGAGATTCATCATTGTTTTTACTGGTAGAAAACTATGCGATATTCTAAAAGTAAAGATGACCATGCAGAATATAAATTTCTGGAGGTATTTTTTGAAAGCAAGTTTGGAAGTGACTGAACTTCAAATTGGTCCTGAACAGATAGGGTAGAATCTTGCCTCGGACAACAAACTCAGGATTTCCTGGTATTTTCTAGTTGAGCTGTAATCTTATTTGGGTGTATCTTCTTGCTAAGAAGGACGTGAATGTCAGTGTTCGAGATGGCAAGTCCTGTTAAAAAGTCTGTGTACTGTGTATTGTTAAATGTGTAAGTGAATTTGGCTCAGGATTTGAATTTGAACACACAAAGAAATTCGAGTGCCATCAGGGGAGGTAATTTTGTTTTGTGTTTTTTCTCTCTGATTGTTCCCTTTGTATTAAGGGGAGCAATAAATTTGCAGATCACAGTAAGGAGAAGTGTGGTGGAAACATCGACAGCAGATGGAAATCTAGACTTGGGTAGGCCTGTTCTTCAGTGGGTACTCTCAAAGTAAAATGAGTGGGATTTGACCAGAGAAATTGCGGTGTTCGTTTTAAAAAAAAGTCATTTTTTGTTATCTCCATTTTTGATTCATAATGTGTTGCTTCTGCCTGAAAAATCAGAAATTGATATCATGTAGCTTCTGGCACTGATCAGCTTCTACAACACAGCAAAAAGGAATGTATTCAATATGAAATTCGTGGTGCTGCTGTGGTGTTTTTGATCGACTCTGCTGAATAGAATATGATTGACTTAATGGCCAAGAATGACAGTAATTTAATGCCACGCTAGTATGGGGAAGTGATGATTATAAATTGGACTAGAAATGGGAATTGGATGAAGTGAAAAATGAAATTAATTTAAACACTTGGGTGAGAACAGTTGACAGTGTTATCAGGAGAAACTGGCCAAACATAATTGTCATCCACTGTAATTATGCTCACCTACAGTAACCGTGTAGTTGACTCATTTCAATTCGTTTTAGTGTAACAAATTATCCTTTGTATTTCTCATCCATCTAGGACGTTCGTATGGCACTTGTCAGTGTGTTGTGTGCTCTGAGGACTTCAATTACTCCAGAACTGACTGGGAAAGAAAAAAAAAGAAATTCTCATTTGAATTTTTGCATCTTACTTCTTTGGGGATAGAGAAACAGTGCCAAAAGGCTGAAAATTAAAAAGGTTTTCATCACGCATTTTTAGAAGCCAATTTTTAAAAAATCTATTTCTTTATTCCTCACAAAAATTACAAACTGGTTGTTCAATTTTTTGAATTATCTGAGAACTAGGCTTAATGGCCAATCATTTGTAGGATCCTTGAAAACGCAATTTCTAAATCTTAATTTATTTGTGTTCTAACTGAGTCCTTTTGACGAATTATGAGATCAAATGAGCTCTGATGTTACTTGTGTCACTCTATATGCCTACCCATTTGAAAGTGTATGTGATTGTAGCTGGGATGCTTTAATGTTAAAGGCTTTTACTAACTTGATTTTAGAGGGATTTTTGGAATTTTACTATCAAATTCTAAGCTTTGAAGAATAGTAAAGAGTGGATACTTTTCACAGTTTTGTGGTGTTTTTTTTTTTAAACAATTTTATATTTTGTGTGTTGGCTCATGGGTGGAATTTGCATCTGATTCAATTCTGGGCTTTAAACAGTTTGAGTCTTTAATTTGAGAAGAGACATGCTTAGGAGAGAATTTGTTGAGTGGTGTTTCTGTTGAGTCCGTGAAGAAATTCCAGGGATATGAGGCAACTCTGGGAGAAAAGGAAGCAATGATGATGGAGCTTGGGAGTTTAAACTGGGAGTGCAGGAGAGCTTTGAAACTCCTGGTTCTGTGTGTGGACTGGCCACCCTAAGTCTTCCTGGCCCTTACAGGGAGGGAAATATCTAAGGAAGGCCGGAAAGGAGCTGCAGCGTGTTTTGGGCAGGTGCTAGTCTGTGTCCCAGGCCACAGTCTTTGTGAGTTCCTGCATGCACGGAGGAATGTTGCACTATTGACTGCCGAGTTACCTGGCCAAGGATGGGATTGGAAAAAATGTTCTGTCAAGACTTTATCAGATTTGTATTTTGATTACCCGTTAAACTATGGAAAAACTTGGATGTAGCTAAGCTTTGACACTGAAGTCCTTTACCAGACTTTCTGTGGACCAGCAACGTTTGGCTTTCATTCTTTGGAAGAGGTTTTGTGCGAACGAGGCAGCTGAACTAGAATAGCTTTTGTGCTCCACACTGCCAGGGGGACAGCTAAGTCACTCAAAAGGCAGATACAGTGTGGGAACTGGGGTAGTACTGATGGGTCTATATACACCTACATATATCGCTAACTTCAGAATGTGTCTCTCGGTTACCTTGCGGAATTAAAGGTGTCATTTCAAACAAAGTCCCAGTAGTGCATGTCGTGCCAATTCCATTCACGCTCGTGCCAATGTGAAGCTATTGACTTTCGTATCAGCAGTTGGAGATTTCTCTGGGATAAGAAAGCAACAAAATATGTAAATGGTTACAAGTAAAATGAATTGGAGGCTTCAGAACATCAATAGTACTTGAAAATGTATGATTTTTCTCTAAGTTAGGTCACTACTCTGAACAATTATGTAAATTGAGAATGTGTTCTGCCAAAATTTCTGTAGCAATATGCTGCAGTAATTTAGAAGAAGTTTAATTGTAGAGAATGAGCTTTATAGGGAGATGAAGAGTGTAAATATTTTGATTCATCAGTACTTAAAGGTTATGGTTGTTATGTAGAGTGTCTTTTTCTGCAACCATCTGTCTTTATTTTTCCTGACAGGAATGATATGTATAGCGGTTGGTTTTGACAGTGTAGAAGATGTGAAGTTGCAGCCTAATTTACTGTTGTGTTTCTCCTGAATGCTGTGATTGCTTAGGACGTATCTCAAAAATGTGCGTGTGTATTTTTTCCCCTGGTAGTCTAAACATTAACATCTTTAAATTTTCTAATCCCTTTTGCCTTCAGAATAGCCTTTTGTTCCACTGTTCAGTAAGAATACGCTTGAAAAAAACCTCTGAGCATGACTAGTTTGGATAACAGGGGGCTTTTGTTTTGAAGGTATCGTGTCTAAGAATGGCTGAGGTCCATTTCTACAGTGTTGATAAGACTGGATTTTTGCCCTGTATGTTTGGTGCTTTGTGTTTGTTTGGTTGTTTTTTTAAATTATTGGTTAACTGAAAGCAACATTACTTAGGTTAATAAAAATTTTGCAGTGGACACAAGCAAACTTATGGCCTTATTATGTCTCAAACGTTTTCCATCAGGTTTCACTTCAGGTTAAATAAAGTAAAAGGGCTGCTGCCCTTTGTAAGCTAAACTGGGACTCTACCTGCCTTACCGAGACAGAACAGATTAAAACCCCTGGTTGAAGAAATGTCATCAGGATATGTAGAATGCATTCTTTCCAGGTTTATTTTTGAAATTCTCTAAAATTGGTATTAACATTTTTTCCAATAGCTACATTTATAAGTAGAGAGGGGCTTTGAATAATATTTCTTCCTGTTCTAGTAGATTTTACAATCACGTCTTTAAAGCAGTAATAGACCATCAAAAGTTTCTTCCTTTGAGGGTATACATCTTTCATGTGTGTTTTTCTGTGTTATACTTAGTTTTGGAAGTCCCATTTCAGTCAAAATTGCTTTATTGTAGTTGCAGAAAACCAAAAACAAACGGAGGTGATGTTCTGAGAACAGAACTGGGGCTTTGACTTCAGCGAACTGTGGAGATCAAAATGGAGATCTCAAGAGCTAAAGGCTGAACTGAAGTGTGGAACTTCTTTAGCAGGGATAACCAGTATCTGGTTTGTGGATTTGGTATATTCCTTAGCTGAACTAGCTTTTTTAAAATTTTTTTTTAAAATTTTTTTCCCTTTTCATTTTCTCCTTTAGTAGAAACCCAGGCAAACAAACAGGAAGGGAACAGAACTCCTTTCTGGCAGGGTCTTAGTGCATCGGGACTGCAGAGAGCACTGAGAATGTGCCATATCCCTGCTGCGCTGGGCTTCTCACCCGCGGTGAAGTTACATTAAAATACACGCCACATCTCTTGCAGTCCGCAGTGACTTTTGCATACAAATGCAACTGCTGTATTTGCTTTTTGGGAAAGTGCATAGGAAATTGAGTGATGCCATACAACTATGAAATCTCATGTGTTTACTTTTCACGTGTGTGCTCCATCCTCCAAACAGAATCACAGAAGTGCAAAAACATAGGAGTTGCTGAAAGGTAAATAAGAGGACTGGATGTGCTTTGCTTGCTTGCTTAGGGAGGATAACTATGAATGCAAGTAGCAATTCAGCTTTATAGAAAGCAAGTCAAACACCAAAATGTTTCTGTAACCAGGGCTGGTCTTACAATACATGAAGTTCTCTTGTACCAATGTGACTGATACGGTTGGACCTTTAAGTATATACTCAGTTCAAAGCATGACATTTGATTATTTTTTTTAATTATTATTTTTTAAATTTTATTTTATTAGGATTATTCTGTTTCTTTAAGGCCTTTTATTCAAGTCCATCGTGTTAGATGATTTATGGAGTTAGATTCCATGTTGTAAGTGCAAATGACAGAAGAGACTTACTGAAGATCAGAACAGATCATGCATAAAACTAGTGCAGTTTATATTTCTTGCAGCTGTTCACATTTCCAAAGGATTCTAAATCTGGCATGGTGTAACTCTAAAGTACCTTAAAGGGAGGAAAGCTGCTAGATAGGCTGCTTGAATTTACTGTCTTTACTAATTAGAAGCAACTCTTGCAGTATAGACTTGCACTGATTTTTAGTGGTGTTGCTGGATAAATGAAGAGAATTAAGGCTTTAATAGCTGAGCCTTGTCAATTGCCATTCGTGGCAGTTTAAGACATATATACCTCCAGCTTTCCACCTCCTTCTGCTGCTGTAGCAGAGCTGGTGGAGTAGAGCATGTGCCTGTGTTTCGGCTGGTTGTAGGCACTGTCATGGGATGTCAGTATGGGTTTGTACGTTAATATTAGCTAGTGGGATGGTGGCAACATGAGTGTTGCCTCTGCTCTGGGGCAATAATTTGTGTCAGGGCGTGGGGTATACAGGGACAGGGAGTGGAAGCATCCTCAGCGGCGTAGATTGCTTCAGTGAATGACACATTATGGTTCTGCTTTTTGTCCTGTCACTGGTCTGTGTTCTATGAATATTGAACATTGTTGTTGGAAACCCAAGGAATGAATTTTCATAGGCTGCGTCTTCAGTTTCTGACTTTTTTTATTCCTTTGCCCAGATAGTATGAGAGATTACTGTGTGATAGCAAACCAGACCAAGCCTTGAACGCTTAAAAGGAGGAGGGAAAAAAAAAAGTGATAATATAGCTGTGGTGATCTAAAGATATGAGGGAGGCGGAGTGGGATTTTGCTGTTTGTTTGGATTGTTTTGTTGTTTTTCTGAGCCAGCTGAACAGTCTAGACACTTGTCTGTTCCTTTTCTAATTCTATTTCCAATCCTAATTAAAGATCAGAGATTAAAAATTATTTAAGATTGTCTTTTTAGGTGTTTTTCCTTGAAACAGAGGCTTTTCTCTGAATACAGAAAAGTTGTGTCTCAAACTAAGGAGGGTGGGGAAAGGTTGAAGAAAATCTTGAGGTGTGAATCCAGAACCTTTTGTTTGAAGGAAGGAAAAAAAAAAAAGGACCTCTCTCCGTTCTCAGTTAAGATTATTTTCCATCTGTTTATCTGTGTGATGTATGCATTTACACATTTGAAAACTACAAGAAACAGACTTTATCACAGCATTCAATCTAATGGATTTACGATCCCTTATGCACCTTTTCTGGCTAGATGGATGACAACTGAGTAGAAGCTGTGGATCAGTCTCTCCTTGCCTTTCTCTCATGCTTTGATACATGATGTTCTGCAGAGATACTGGCTCGAGGTATTCCTGATCCCTCTACGCCCCTGCTGCAGCTTACTGCTCTTCTGTTTTCCTGGTATCGCTGTTTGTGGAGGTGTACTGTGGACTGGGTCACCAGCATGCCTCTTCAAGCTTTTAAGGAAAACAAAGCAAAACACAACCGCCTTAATATTAAAATCAACCCCACAGAAGTCTCCATACGCTCTTAAGCCGGGTCAGTCAAGAGAAGGAGGTACAGAAGCCACCATTGCTGCTGAACTTGTACCCATTCTGTCTTCAAAGAGCAACCACTTGCTTTGCCCTGTAATGAACATGTGCAGAATAGAGAAAGATGTTGACTGTGCTTGGTTGTCTTTCATATAGTAGGGGGCAAAAGGTGTTAAATTAGTGTTTTTATTTACCAGATTCTTTCACTGAATCCGAGTAAGCAGATGTTTTTACTGCAGCTTGCCGTAAATAAACAGAAGGGTGTTTGGAAACCCTGACCAGCTTTTGTGTAGGAGAGAGCAGTCATAACAAACTGGTTCTGTGAGAAACTGAAAACAAATAAAAGATGAGCTGTTATTCATAGTTTACAAAAGCAGAAGAGATTGTGCACAAAAGAGGCAAGTTATTTTCAAATACTGAAAGCCATTGTTTGCCAACCTGGGACAAATTTCAGTAACGTTTCATGTTCTCCTGTTTTCAGTCTTTAGAAGATCTGAGGACGCCAAAGGCAATGATTTTAACTGACTCCAGCCTCAGAGAAGGGTGAAAATTTTCTCCAGCTACTGCGTTCAGTGCTGCTAGAAGTGTTTCGAATCTATCTAAGGTATTTCTAAGAACATTTCCTACCTTTTTCTGAGTGTTACAATGTTGCAGTCAGTTAAAGCAAATAATCTTTTCCCCTGACAAAACTATTTATTCAGGGAAAGCTCTTCTTTTGGCACTTAAATGAGTGAGATTATTTCCTATCACATCACAATTATTTTCCTTATTATTTTGTGTTCTTGACATTTTTCAGGCTAATATTACCGTGCAGAGTGAAAGGTAGTCAATATGCAGATGAGCAGAGTATTTCCAGTTGTGCAGCTGAAGGATGGGTGTATGTATTTGTGAGGGGTTTTTTTTACATAGGAGATGTTAAATGACACGAAACCCCAAAATCAGTATTCCATTTTTACTTTGTACTGGTACTTAGTACTTAGAGTAATGTCCGAGTATCTTAATAACTGATAACTCACATTGACTGTTTTCATGCGGCCACATCTGTTTCCCCAAAGAAAGTCTCTCACCTTAAAAGATATGGGTGGACTCAGACTCGAAATGAAGTTGATGAAGAGGTAATAAAAGTCATGCCTGAAGCCGCACCTTTTTCTTAGGTTTCTGCTCGACATAGGGAATAACTGCCTTAGGCAATCTTGGGATCTTCACTGAAAAATCTTGTGGTTGTATGGTTCCAATGGAACCAAGTAGGCTGGAAGACTGGAACCATAGATCAAATGATCTATGTGACTGCGATGGTAGGAAAAAGAAATTTAATCTGTTTTACACGAAGGATGAAACCTTCCATATAAAGTTATCACTAGGACATACAAGTTGACTGCACTGTGTAGAAATACCTACTTAGTAATGAACAAAGTAGCACAACCTATAGGAGCAGTATTGTTAGTGCAGTGTTTTGTGCGGGTATCGTTGAGAAACTACTTGGATGTCTCTGCAAGCCTCTGCATTGGGCTGTGTTGAATGCAGGTGAGGTGACGATACTTTAGCAGTTAGATTGGTAAATTCCAATCCAGATTCAGAAATTTTATTCTCTGCCTGTGAGAAATGGACTTCAAAGACCACACTTACATAATGGTAAATTGGGGAAATACTCTGGTCCCAGAAGTACCGCTGCATCAGGTTTTGAGTCATCTCTGAGAAGGTTGGTATTGCTAGTAGCGCTTTCTGAAGGAATTGCATAAATACTTAAGATCAAATGGCTTTTAGCTTTCGTTAATCTGTAGTTTGTCCTCTTTCTCTCCTGGAAGTGAGTTTTCTTTGCTTGGGTATTTCAGAATTAGTATAAATACAGAGGTAAAAGCTTCCATTTGTTTTTCAAATATAGCAGAGTTGCAGGAGTGCCTGCTGCAAGGCTGGTCGTAGTGGTGGTGAAACGGCTTCTGTCTGCTCACTGGCTGGCAACACTGTCAGATCTAAGAGTTAAAGTGCTGCAAGGTAGAGAAGGATCTTTCAAACCTATTTTTGCATTATTTATTTATTTATTAGAGAACAAGTGTCTCCTGATTAGGTAGGAGTGATTGTAGTGTTGCCAGGTAAAACAATGAACCTGGCCAAAGCTAGAAGCCAACCCTTTGTTTGGTTATAGCGTCTCGGGTCATCTGGATGCTGTCCTGCACTTGGCTGCATTCGGTATGTTACTGTCCAAAGATGGAAAAAGCAGCAGTGAGTCTGTGCTTAGAGTGCTGGATCGTTTACAATACAACTACTCAGTTCATTGGCAAGGTGAGGAGCAGTCTGTCCCCTGCAAATCCTCTGATTCAAATCCAGGGTTTTGTGTGTGTCATTTGGTAAAGAGAGAAATCAAACACCTTTTAATTGTCCTCTTAGTCCTTGAGTCTATCTGAAGTATCCTTGGGCTTAGTCATTGGAGGGGATGGGTGGGCACTTCAGACCATTTCTATGCCAGTCAGCACCTTTTGGGCCGGTGTGTTCCTGTTCCCAGCTCAAGACATTGATGAATAGCTTCTATTTGTCATATCGTTCAATGGCTTTTAATTTTAACACTGCCAGCCTCAAGCATTCACACACTGAAAGTCAGTTCCCAGACACCAGTAATTAAGTAAACTCGGACACATTCCATTAGAAGTTGTAAGTCTGTTATTGGATTATGTTTTCAAACTTCTCTCAGTAATCTTTAAACCTAGCTTTGTTCTGTGTTTGAAATGGAAGCTTCAGGTGCAATTTGATTCCAGGAGATACGTTTGGTGACAGGGAAGGAAACAACCATGACTGCTTTGTTTTGTCTTTTCCTTACCTTAAAATGTGTTTATTTCCTGATCACTGCTTACCCTTGACTGCAACAAAACTTTTCTCTAGTAGTGGAGACTGAATTGGCATTCTCCTTCCTAAATCAGTCTGTGTCAAATCTTGATTTAGAAGGTTGATTGCCTTTAGTGATGATGCTGTCCCATTGATTATTTTGGAGAAATACTATCACAGATATATTTAAATTTTATTATTTGCTATGGACCAAATGTCAAGGCAACATAGATGGCTTCCTTGTGAGTTAGAGGCTGGGAATCTAAACTAATGAAAAAGTAACTGAAATAAAAGAAAATCTTAAAGTGGTGTGATACAGTGTAGAAGTCAGAATAATATTGTAAAATACACTAATTCAGACTGCTCCCAACCAAGTTAACTTTATTAAAGCTTATGAAGCATCTAGCGTATTAAAAAAGCTATGTGAAATAGTACTGTTTTGTTGGGCATATGCAGTTTAATTTGGTTGTCGTTCCTTTATGAAGTGAATTGTCCTTTATATGTCAGTAAACATTGCTTTTGCTTGTTTAAAAGTTCATAGCAGCTGGAATCAAATGCTTTACACTCAAACAAGAATCGTTTTTAAGAAGGTTGTCTCTGATCATGCTGATTCTAGCAATATTTAATGTGTTTTAAATAATTAAAAATGCTAATGTGAGATCTTGTAGGTAAAGCGCACAGTTAAGGCAATTAACTGTATAAGATCTAGTAAAATGAAGAGTTTGATGTAAATTTTTTTCCACTACAAAAAAACCCAACCCCAATTAGTGTATTTTATGATATTATTCTGACTTCTACACTGTATCTGCATCTGTAGGATTGATCTAGCATTCATGTTTCACTAATTCTTTTCAAATATGCAGCAGGATCTCTACTAGCAAGCTATGAAACATTATAATAAAAATATTCACAGAAATATAGGCTGCTAAACTATGAATTTTATCTAGTTCTCATTGAAGACCTTGACCCAAATTATTGATGAAGGTCTGAAATGACAGTAAATGTCTGTATATTATCAACTGAATTAGTCTTAATTGAGCTTAATTGGAAAAAATAGAAATCAGTGCGTGCATGTATTGTTTACAAAGTATTATTTTTGTTTATCAAGTGAGTTCATCATCAAACCTCATATAAATGGCAATTGTACCAGAATTGCCACTGAGTTTTCCTGTCCTTAAAAAAAAATATAAAATTCTTGCTTATGACAAAATAATTTTTTTAGTGTTACAGTACGTTTGCTTTGGATTGGTATTAATTTTAGCCAGGAGTTCAAAGCATTCTTAGGCTGTTGTAATAGATGGAAAGACTGCAACTCATAAACGTGCTGCACCAAGGCACTTGAAGAGAGATGTGGAGGCATGTGCATTCACTATGGTTTTAATAGAATTTCCCCTTTTTGTCCCTTCTGTTTCCTTTTAAGAGAAAAAATCTCTTCAAGAAGATTGGAATGTATAATAAATAAGACATATGGGGCTAATATGCTCCTGCATGCGTACGGTATATTCATAATCTTCTCAGCTGTACCACAGAGAATCGCACAAAGCACAGAATCGTCTGGGTTGGAAGGGACCTCTTGAGATCATTTAGTCTAACCCCCATGTTCAAGCAGGGAGCAGGTTGTCCAGGACTCTGTCCAGAGGTTTTTTGAAGATCTCCAAGAATGGAGACTTTGCAACCTCTCTGGGCAATCTGTTCTAGTGTTCAACCAGAGTTGTTTAGAGTCTTGTGTTCTGATGGGATTTCGTGCGTGTTAATTTGTGCCCATTAACACATTAAGTTACAGAAGAAGCGATGTTTTAAGTTGAATTATGAACAGCTATTTGTAGCATTTAGTGATTATTTTTTTTAACAAGGTTATTATTGTCCTTATAATTTTTAAGAATATTTATGTTATTTTAGAAACAAGTGCTCCTACAGACTTTTAAATTATTTTTCTTTTTACTGTCACATATACAGATGTTGTCTTGGCGAAAACTGAGCTCCAGTTGTGTACAAGGAATTATGCTTAGCAGTGTTTAGCTTTCCCAAATGCAGTGGTCTTCTAGCAACTGGTGTGCAATTCACAATCTTCAGTTAGGCATTTGGGACTGCCTCCACGAATCATCTTATGTTTAGTTCTAGGAGTGATATTCACAAACCACACAGACTTGCTGAGGTTCCCGGTTTAATGTCTGGGTAGCGATAGATGTTTTAGAACAAGGATTCTCAACAAGCCACAAGGTGTTTGCATGAATATGAAGGGAAGAGCAGGATGTCAGTTTAGCTGATACAAAAAAATCAGAGGTGTATGTGTTTAAATTTCCTCACTCTTCTGGGGAAGTAAGGACTCAGCTGTAGCCTTACAAAGCCTTTCATGGGTGCCTACATTCACAGCGCCCTTATGAATTTAAGTGGCAAGTTGTTTCACAAAATAAGTGTTTTATTTCTTTCTTTTGGTATTTAGCGTCTCTTATTTTTTTATTAAAATAATCTAAGAGCTGTTGATGCAGCGCTCACCTCATAATGGATCTAAATTTGGTTGTCCTTGCTGCGATGGGCATTCAAAACTGCTCCTCTCACTTACGAAGAGTAAAATAACTATCAGACTAGAGCCAGAACTAGATACGCATGGGATTATTCTCAATTCCCTCCTGCTGTTGTGATTTATTATCCCAGTAAGAATGTGCGTTTTGGGTCAGAAATAGAGTGAGTAAGAATAGGTATCCATAATCCAGCAGTGAAGGTGATGTCCTGGGGATAAGGAGACTGGGTTCTGTCCTGGAAGCTGGGACTAGAATGTTGAATGGGTATTTTGAAAACAGGGCTGTAATACAAGTTTCATGTACAGGCTGGTGTACAAGCATTAAGGAAATGGGAGATTTGAGTGTACTTTTTCTTGTTTGATCAGTTTAAAAGCAGAGCTGATACAAAAAACAGCTCTTCGGGGTTCTCCAGTTAGAGTATCTCTGCACTCGCTGAGTACTTCTACACATTTCTGTTACTGAGAGGAGATTACTGCTGAGAAGTGACAGCGGATGATGCAGTTTCTTCTGGTCTGTCTCTTGACGACTAAATATATGAACAGCTAATGCTAGTCAGATCTGACTTGTGAATTCATAAAAATTTTACAAAAAATCCATTGAACCATCCAGTCTGTCTTGAAATCTGTATATACCCAAAGGATTTTAAGTATTAATTCTGGGATTTGTCTCTGAAAAAGAGTAGAGCACATTGAAATTTGATGTTTGCAAACAAGAACTCAAATGTCTCTCTAGTAACCTAATTGATAGAACTTAATTAGAGTGATCTTTTACTTTAGTACAAGGTATTATCTTAAAGTGAGTTTCTTAAAGCATGTTGTCAAAGACATGACTCACACTGTAAAATGCATCATATGCATCCTCAAAATGAATCTTTTTAGACTGTATTTCTTGTCAGCTCCCAACCTGCTATGTCCTTTCTGTTCAAGAGGAATTTTTATTTGCTGGATTGACGCTGGGTGTTAATGACAGTGGTCAGTATCAGAATGTTTTCTAGGAAGCTGGTCTGGTACACAGAATAAAGTCTGTGTTAGAAATGTATGTTGAGTAAAGGACAAGAGAAAACAGGAAACCTTCTATTCCAATAAAATATGCTAGTATGAAGTCTAGATGTCCCGTACAATAGATGAATCCCTGGAGGAAAAGAGTGCACTAACTTTACTATCAGCTTGGACAGGGCAATCACCAGTTTTCTTACACAAGAGGTGAGGTGTCCTGATGTTTTCCTTTATGTTCCTAGCAGATCTGTGAACCATAACTTTACCTGGCAGGAGGTGGGAACTGTACCATTCCCAACCACCTTAATGTTTCAGAAACTCACGCTGTAGCAGGTTGTACCCACGGAGAGGTCCATGGTTAGTTCCCCCAGTAAATCTCTCTCTTGATAACCCTCCTGAGTTAAAAGAGAGCAATTTTCCTTCTGTTGGTATGGCAAGAGTCTTCTGTCTGGGTGAAATTGGTTTTGCTTCCTTTGACCTGTTATAATTTTGTACAGACCTATGTATATAGTGAAATTCCTGCAGATTTTGGGCTATGAAGTGCAAAAAAATCCCTCTGACTTCTGCCATGCTACTTTCCCCTTCCCAGATCAGGCTTATGTGTGTTCTTTTCTAGCTTAGCTAGTTAAGGTTATAGAAGTAGCAGTGACTGTGTAAACATGTTACAGGCAGTTAATGAAATAAAGTGATCTACAGTAATAGTGTACATGATGAAAATTATCTCTTTTTCTAAACAGTAGATGCTTTTTTGATCTGCAGAAGGCAATGTAAAACAGGATGAAGGGTTGGAAGAAACCATTCGTCATGGGGATAGCAAGTGAGGGATTTGTAGTATGGAAACCAGGTCCTTCCAGAACGACATAGGCTTAGTGTTTCGTTAATCTGTAACCATGGTGCTTACAGTACTTCTGAATGAAACTTTTAGATGGTTTAATGAAAGCTTGGAGTAAAAAGAACATAGTTCACATATGCTGAGAGGCAGTAACTGCTATGCAGCAAGCCGTATTGAAGATGACATATATACCTCTTTTATCTTGTCTTCTTTCTGATAAGACCTTAAAGCTTTCTTCTTAAAGACAGGCATAGAATTACAACATACAGGACCATCTTTACAGTTACTGCTTCATGTTTAACTCTGACAGTGCCAATATGTTTGTGTATGTATAACTCAAACTGGAAGAGTCCTCTACAAAATCTCATAGCTGTTTCTTTCAAGGAGACAAAGTCAGATGTCAGTTTGTCCTGTACGTCCTGTCAGATTATGTCTTTCTGAAATATATCATATTTCTAAAATGTGGCAGTAGTAAGTAGTAGTAATTGGGATAGTCTGGTACAAGGTGGAGGAGAAAAACTTGTGGAGGGAAACTCTGCTGCTTACTTTTGGAGGGTTATTCAATAACTTACCATCACAGAAGAGATGGTATGTGATTAGTGTATGTGGCAGATGGAAGGTGGCAGAAGTGATCAACCCAACCCTTCCAGGTTGATGATCCTGGGAAGATGGGTCTGACAGGAAAAGAGAAGTGCAGCAAGGAGTTGTGAACTTTCAGCACAAGTGACAAGACTGTAAGAGACCACTGAGAGAATGAGGGAGCAGATGCCTGTCAGACTCTGTGACTGAAAGAGGATATTCCCAAAAAGCAGAGATGACTGTACAGACTTTACTGCTTATGGCTGTCTTGATTGCAGTGTGTAACAAAACTTGGAGATGGGCGGCCCTTTCCATTCTCTCCCTCTATTTCTCACTCACAAACAATACATTTGTCTGTAAGTCTTACTTATTCTGGTCATCTAATTAGTTTGGATCTTCTGTTTCAAACAAGAATTCTTTAATATTTTAATCAAGTCTGGCTTTTCAATATGGAAGTATTTAATCGCTCTGAGTTGTAAGGAAAAGGTCTAGATTGGATGGATTTACTTCAGAGCTCTAGCTAACTTCAGGTCCTGTCAGCCCTAATTAAACTTGCAAGTCAATTAAAAGTGAATGGTATGAAAAGCTACATGTGAAAATTCCTTTTATACTTAAAGCAGCTTACAGCTCGATACAGGCATCGGTGTAATACAAGAGTTTATGCTGGAAGGGCATTAGATAGGCTTATAGAAGTTTTGATATAATCGAAGTGTGGAAAAAGGGCCCTAGGAGAGTGTGTATGTATCTTCCTAATATTGTTACCCCTCATTGACTTTATTTTTAACAGAAACATAAATCATATGAGAAGAATTTAACTTTGCTTTGTTTTTTCTTTTTTCTTTTTTTTCTTTTTTTCTTTTTTTTTTAAAAAATCAGACATCAAGATGTTAGGAAGCATTGGAATTAGAAGTACCTATAACTTTTCTTGTAGTAAGATGATCAAAGGCAACTTCAATTTGGGCATTGGAGCACTTAGCTTCTCTCCTTTTCTAGCATTCTTAGGTTCATGGGCATGTAACTTTTCAACACTTTTTAAAAGGTAAACTAAAGATAAAAATCAAAGAGCTGTACTGACAGCATGGAACAACGGCATAATTGGAACCATTAGCACTGAGCTCTGCTGCCTGAGTAAACTGTCAGATATTATTCATTACAATCCAGCACAGTCAGCAGAAAGGAAAGACAAGTGTTCTGCAGATACTTCTCCACAAAAAAGTTGCAAAACCTGGTGGTCTAAAATGGGCTTTAACCAACTTTGATTCTTTTGGTTGCTTTCTTCCAAATCTGATAGTTTTTGTGTCACATGCAGATTTTAGTCCAGAATCTTCCATGCTCTTGGCTCTTTATCTTCCCTGTGCCTTCCCAGTCTTCACTCCTGACCTGAGCATTCAGCCTTCTTGTCCAGCAATTAGAATTAATCCCAGATGACTTCTGGCTTCCCTTCCTGTGATTGTGCTGTAGAAAAATCCATCCTTTCTCCTTATTTTGCCCAGGTACTCATCTGATTTCAATATTGTGTTTAGCTCCCCCTTTGCTAAAGAGGAAAACCAAGAAACAACTGCAGCTGTCTCACCTGGTCTTCATCACCAGCTTGTGTCTTTTGTTTCCTCTTCCATCTTTGTTTCCACTCTTCCTCTTGACCTCATCCAAATCTGTTTCATCATCAAGATGAATGACTCCCTGCCCATTTTGCTTAAAGCTGCAAGAAGTCTTTGGATGCTCTCTGGAGAAAGGTATTTGTAAATATCCGCTTTCTTACATTGAAGAGCGGATAATTGATAAGCCAGTTATGTCACAGCCTAGAAAGCAACTCCTGTTCCTCCAGAGCAGGATTCTGTACTTTAGCGTTTGATTTAAATGGCAGATTATTTTTTCCTGTCCAAGAAAAAAAGTCAAGAATCCTCTAAGCTCTGTTATAAAGGAGAATCCTGAATGCCCTGTTCTATCCTTGATTTGACTGGAAATTTTAACTTTGTTCAAAGCATGTTTTAAATTAGCAGTGTATACATTAACAAAGGATCTCCAATTACATATTTGCAATTTTTATTGGGGTTTTTTTTTTAATGTTTGTTAATAGCAGGTCCACATCTCTTTCATGCTTTCCCCCCTTTACCTCCCTGTTTCCATGAATTAATGAAAGACAAAACATAATAAATAGAGAAAAATGCATTTATAAAACTGCCTAAGATGTTTCCTATGCTAGGAGTTTGCTAGAACTTTGAATGTTCATGTACAACACTTGCTGTGTTTGGTGCAGGGATTTAAAAGCATTGTTTGTGCTAATAACATTGCATGGCCCATTCCAGGCCAGAGCTTGAAACTCAAGCATCCTTATCGGTAGGCCATTACAACAATCTCTGGCTTGGTTTTGACCTGAGCCATCTAGTGCTCTTCCCAAACACTTCCAGGCATGGCTTGGCAGCTAGTCGGTGGCTTTTCCCATTAGTTGTTCAGATGTGGCCATGTTATTTTGGAGGCTACAAGAGACCAGATGTGGGCTAGCTGGCTGTATGGGTACTGGAACCAGCATTGGAACTGTTGAATTTGCTAATATTGATGAAACTGTCATTCTCTTCTGAGGGTGCATCTGGGTGAAACTACCTACACTTCCAATGAAGTAGTGTCTGGGGATTCCTTTGGCCTGTTACTGTGAAAATATGAAATATTTCATGCTAATTTAGTGATAGGAGGTAAAATTGACGGTGATTTTTTTGATCAATTACTGTATGATGTGAATAAATTGCTAAATAGAAACATGGAGGCCTGTTAATAACCTGTTGCAATACTCTGATGTTCAGAGAATTGCCAGTTAGTCGTACTGTTACGTACAGCTTTTTTTCTTTTTTTTTTCTTCTTTTTTCTGATTCTTGGTGTTGAAAGCACTCACAGAACACGCAGAAAGTATTTTATGCTATTGTAATTATGCTGTGGGGGCAAAAAGACCCTTTGAAATAGCATGGTCACTGTCCTGGAGATATAGATTATCTTGAAGTATAGCTCTGCCACCCTGTGGCTACTGAAGGTCATTCTTAGAAGGTGCATGTTTACGTAGCTACTAGTACTCACAGTATTTTTCGTTTAAACTTCATGAATGCTATTTTGTGGAGAAAACTGAAGGACTATTGTAGGTCTTGTAGAGATGTATAAGCTCTCTATGCTTTTATTGAAAGATATATATACTCATTCACTGGAAATGCCATTAGTTAATAGATCTCACAAATTGGAACACCAGAAGTTCCATCTGAACATGGAGAAAAATTTCCTTACTTTGAGAGTGACAGAGCACTGGAACAGGCTGCCCAGAGAGGTTGTGGAGTCGCCTTCTCTGGAGGTATTCCAAACCTACCTGTATGTGTTCCTGTTGAACCTGCTTTAGCAGCGGGGTTGGACTACATGGTCTTTGGAGGTCCCTTCCAACCCCTACCATTCTGTGACCTCATGACAGTGTAGCATATAGACACATCGCTGGTCACCTCAGTTATGCAAGGCTGTCCACTATCCAGCAATCACTTATGCTTTTCATAGTATTTGTATGTGCTTTTAAGCAGAAAATGTGATTATGTTTCAGACTGGTATAAATTGTGGAAGTCCATGTAGACTAACTGCCAAGATTGTAGACTACGTACAGTATGGTATACTCCTGTCTGGTGTAAATACTGCATGGGCAGATTTGAAATGATTTCAAAGACACTCATATTTTTGACTCTTACTACCCTAGAAAAGAATTATTGCTGTGTTCAGTAAAAGCATCTTGATGATTGTCACTTAAAAATTCAAGGCTTATCTGAGTGATGCCCTAATGAAGCTGACGGCATTTCAGACTGCACCTCACCCTTGTGTGTCCATTTCAGTGTTGGTTTCTAGAGTTACCAGGGGAAATAATTGTTCTCTCTCTAGTTAAATTTCTGTGGGTCTCTGCCCTAAAGCATCCTGACCTCATTTAGAGAAGTCATCCACGTTTTGCAACAAACATATTGAATTTCCAAGAAGAAAAATGCTTGGGTTTAAAGAATAGGTTTTTTTGTTGTTTTTTTATCCAGTGAAAATGCAAATGAAATTCCAAATGAAAGTTCAGTTACAAACTGCTTAAGTCACTCTGTCTTTTCTTATATTTGCTTGAGCTCTACAGGAAAAAATCTTGAAAGCGTACTTTGGCAAAATAACCAAAGAGCTCGGTTCATGCCAGCAGCAGTATGCCTTAAAATTAAAATGCCAGAGAGCTTTCATACTGTCCCTTTATAACGACAGTGGACTCAACCTATGGTTTAGATACTTCGCTTTGAGAGTGCTTTACGTATTTGTTGCCCAAGTTTCAGAACAATGACAAATTGAGTTATAATATTGTTCTCCCAACCATTCCTTAACAATGACATGTGGATTGTGTGTAAGGAATAACCTTCTCCGTTTGTCAGGTGAGTAATTAGTATTATGGCTTAAACGATAGGAACAGTGAGTGGCTCTGAAAAGCTAAGCTGAGAGTGCACAGAGGTATGTTATTATATTTGTATAGAACTGATATTTTTTTTTTTCAAAGGAAAGATTTTAAAAAGGTACATACACATCCTGGAAACAAATGTGTTCTTGAAAGTCATTAAGCTCCAAATGTGTGGTTTCCAGAAAAAATGTTCTGAATACTTATATATTGAGGTACATGAAAGATATAAAGCCATAAAGACTATATAAAAACATAAAGATGTGTTTCTGCTCATACATCCTTTACTGCTGTGGTTTCATTTTGTATTTCTGTGGTTTAAGATCTTAATGATTTGTGAAGTCAGGTGGTAATTTGGTAGTGATAGACAATAAACTTCGTGATTCTAATTGACTGTAGCTGATGGCCTGAATATAGCAATGACCTTTCCAATTTTAAAAGAAAATAGCTTGTAACTAACCAGAATGTAAGAGTTTGATTTTTTTTCTTACTGTGTTTTTACTTTATTATTGATTTTGCTGAATGTTTTCTTGCATTGTGTTGACTGACTCCTATTTTTCCAAACAAATCCAAGTTTTCAATTTTTTACTCCCTTGGTATTGTAATTTTCATTAAATCTAAGATTTATTTTTTTTTGGTACTATGAATGCTTTCTCTTGAAAGGCACTATTCAGGAACTAAATTAGATGAGAAACTTGTGGTTGAGCCGAGTTATGGTTTCACTGACAAGATAGGGCAGTGGCAGAGTTTTCCTTACAGTTGTGATGTTCTTGAACGTTTCTGTATGGAATGAGAAAAATCTTTCACTTCTCAAAGATCTTAACGAAAAAAAGGAAAAAGTAGCGTCTCCCAGGCAAGTGGGAGAAGTGTGTTAATATGCTCAGAAGAGCAAGTTTGCAATCAAACTTCTTTTTTTAGCTGTTGCCAAATGTTTCTCTTTTGACAAATTAATTTGGCAGAGCTCTGATAAAAATAGAAGATAATGCTGCCCTTTATTTTCTGTGAATAGTAAGCTCGCGTAGTCTTGCTTCTGAAGAGACCTCTTATTCTGAGAGAAGGTGAAGTACAGCTTGAAAGGATGATTTATTCTGACTTACTAAAACCAGAGTATTTTAAAGACAAAACCAGAAGCTTCTACAAATAAGGATCTAAACTAGGACAGAAAATTGCCATGGGTAAATCTTAATGGTCTTATTCTGCATCCGTGACAGCGTTCTTCAGGATGTGCTATGAAGTAGTTCTGGCAGGAAATGGATGTAGTGTGTTGATAGTTTTTAAATGTTGTATTTTCTTTTTAATTAAAGGCTAAATTTAAACCAGATATTTGAAGTTGTGAAAGGGTAAATAGTGTTTCAGAGTCCAAATGCCTTATCTTCATGACATGTCTAGTTGGTTCAAAACTTTGCTTTTCTACAGGAAATATATTAATATGATGCTTATGATCCCTTTGGTTCACTTTAAACCTGGTGTGTGTTATTATTTCTTCTAACTTAAAGTGAAGAAGTGTGTTTTTAAGTGAAGTTGTTTTTCAATACTTACAATAAACATTTTGATAAGTAGTGACTCGAGGGAAAGAAGATAATTGATTGAATATAACTTCTTGAAAACTCAAAATCTCTTTTGAATTCTTTATATATTGAGTATTCCTAGTCTTGTTAACTAATTTTTGTGTGTGTGAATTTCCATAAGTTTCTACATAATCTAATTTGGCACACTTCAAATTCAATGAAAGTAATGTTCATTCACCATTTACTAACATAACTTCACATTCAGAATTAAGAATTGTAATAAGTATATATAAATATTACTAAGCTGGAAAATACATTATTTTTACTCAGAAAAAAATCAAATTTATTGGGAAGTTTTACAAGTCAACAGGTTTTAATAGTTACTGATAAGTGAGACAACCTCTGAATAGGAAGGTAACTAAAGGCCGTATATGTGGAACAAGATGAAAATCTTTATTTAAATCCTCAGAGTTTGGCTAGCTGGTTTGAATCAGTGTTAAAATTGATTATTTGAAATAGATTTTTGCTAGGCAGTATTGTTCTAGACAGCGTGAAAATAGATAAATGAGTGGCTTTCCCAATTCAAAGTAAAAAAATTAAAGGAGAAATTAGAGGGCTTTTCACACACTAGAGGATTTTATAGGCAGAGTAATCCTTAACTAATGCAGTGCCATTCTGTGAAGTTTAGTGGTAAATAGAAGATCAGCAACCTTATTTTTGATAAACTGTGTGAAAGCCTGAAGTGGTACTCATGGGCAACGCTACAGGCTTGGGGCAGAGTGGCTAGAAAGCTGCCCGGCAGAAAAGGACCCGGGAGTGTTAGTGGACAGCCGGCTTAACATGAGCCAGCAGTTTGCCCAGGTGGCCAAGAAGGCCAACGGCATCCTGGCTTGTATCAGGAATAGCGTGGCCAGCAGGAGTAGGGAAGTCA
>JAOXNO010000024.1:79585485-79657633 GCA_028565335.1 Limnodromus scolopaceus | reverse complement strand
TTTGTTTTGGAAACTTGCTTCTCAGCTACAGTTTGCTTCCTCTTTAACAATTTTAAAGCCAAGGAGTTTTTTTTGTTTTGTTTTGGGTTGTGGGTGTGTTTTTGTGTCTGTTTGGGTGGTTTTTTGGTGTGTTGGGTTTTGGTTTTTTTTTCTTTAATGTGGTTGAACTTGATGATCTCAGAGGTCCCTTCCAACCTCTAAGATTCTGTGTGTGATTCTGTGTGTGAAATATGGACAATGAGTGTTAAAGTGACTACAATTCCCAAACTTTCTCACCACATCCTTTATTAGGAGATGAATAATGTAGATCTTCCCAGAAAGGCAAGGCAGTCTTTCTGTCACTCTGTGAGTGGGTCTGAAGCAGGAGGGGCTTTGTGGGGATCAAAGCAGGAGCTGCTTAGTTTCACTTGAAGACATCCCCAAGAGTTCTGAGCAGCCAGCTCTCCTACCTTGGTCCAAAGGTGGATCATCAAAGGAGCAGGGATGTTGCATCTGGTTAGAGGGAAGATTTATGTATGGCAGCTGTGTGGATCTCTATGAGCTGTTTGAAAGATATTTGGCTCAAATTCTGTGTTGCAGCCTCTCACAGTTACACTCTTTTCTTTAGGGAGGGAAAAAGGCATCAGTTGCTGTGTAATTTTCTGACCTGCCTTTTAAAGGAGTTCTGATGCTGGCTGTGAGCATCCCTTCTGTCTACAAAAGGATCTTTCAGTATCTTTTGAATATTGCATTAAGCTGAACTCTGTGAAGTGGTAGCTGCCTGTGTTTCACTTTGATTTTTTCCTCAGATTACAATTTGTCAGTCTCGGCAAATTTCTGGGAAAGGCAGAGTCTCTACTTCTCCCACAGCAGCACAGTGTGTGTGTTACCCTGAACTGTGGAGGCAGCTGAGAGGGCAGCAGATGGATGGAAAGAGCAGCCCACCCCAGGTGGAAGAGGATCCTCCTCTGCAAACTGCTGAAGGCAGTGACCAATGATTTCTGGCCTGTATCAGGAATAGTGTGGCCAGCAGGAGTAGGGAAGTGATTGTCCCCCTGTACTGGGCACTGGTGAGGCCCCACCTCAAATACTATGTCCAGTTTTGGGCCCTTCGCTACAAGGAAGACATTGAGGTGCTGGAGTGTGTCCAGGGAATGCAACGAAGCTGGTGAGGGGTCTGGAGAGCAAATCTTCTGAGGAGAGGCTGAGGGAACTGCGGTTGTTCAGCCTGGAGAAAAGGAGGCTGAGGGGAGACCTTATCGCTCTCTACAACTCCCTGAAAGGAGGGTGTAGAGAAATGGGGTTCAGTCTCTTCTCCCAAGTCACAGGCAATAGGACAAGAGGAAGTGGCCTCAAATTGCACCAGGGGAGGTTTAGGATGGATATTAGGGAAAATGCCTTCACAGAAAGGGTTATCAAGCATTGGAACAGGGAAGTGGTGAAAGTGGTAGGAAGTGGTGGAATCGCCATCCCTGGGGGTATTTAAAAGACAGGTAGATGTGGTGCTGGGGACATGGTTTAGTGGTGGTTTTGGCAGTGTTTGATGGTTGGGCTTCATGATGTTAAAAGTCCCTTTCAACCTAGATGATTCTATGATTCAATAGTCTGTACACCTCCATTGAAGTGGAGCTTTCTGACTTCTAGATAGGCAATAGATCCCTTGCTTTCCCCTAAATCCAGGCTGGGGCTCAGGGGATGGGAGAGGAGTGAGTATCTTGTGGGGAGGGGGATAATTCAGTAACTGCTGCCCAAGTAATTGCCTTAGGAAAGAAAAGAGAACTAATTTCCTGTCAAACACTATTTTATTTTTGTTATAAAAACACTTTTAAAATCAGGATTTTCAAATCACTTTATTTCTGACTTAATAACAAAAATAATGCTTATGTCACGTTCTGTAAGTGGGCTCAATTGAGGCTGATTGTAACTCAGTTCTTATTTACATGAAGCAAATATGCAAATTATTGATGAAACTGATGAAGTTATATTTATTTTATATAAGCTTGAATTATGTAGAAAAGCTGCATGTTTTCAGGCATTATTAATAGACTGTAGTTTCCATTATGAATATATATTTTTACTAGTTTGCAAGGCAAAGCAAGCATGATTGGAGAGGAGGGGAGATTGTTTCTTAGGCACCACATCTGAAATACAGAGCCTGTGTATGCACAGAATTAGTTCTGTGATCTGGACCATGGCTTAAGTCCCTCTGTAAAATTGGGTATGTGAGATGGAGAAAAAGCCTATTACCTGGGGGGGGGAAATAGTGAACTTTGTGGCACTCAAGTTATTTTCAGTAATAAATTAGACTAAATGTGGGTTTTGTTTTGATTTCCATCACCACTACCCCACCCACACTCCGATCTAATCTGTATTCTGTTGGCGTGTAGTTTCAAGAATTTATCAGAAATACTTTATTTCTTGCAATTCATTTCTAAATAATACAAGGAGAAAAACCCCACAGAATGATGACAAAAGGTGTAACTGAAATTCTCTCAGTGCCTCAGATGCATTTAAACCTTGAATGTGGTACTGATTCCTCAAGATTAAACTAACTTAAAAGAATGAGACCTTTTTCTGAAAAAGGATACATGCATTCTGCCAGTAAGTCCTTTTCAGAAATAAACTGCTTTGTCTAGCATTTCCAAAACAATATTATAATCCAACTAAATTAAAGGAAGAAATATTGATTGCTTAAATACTATTTTTTAAATAATATTTGAACAAATAGTTCTTGAGCTACACTGCTAATTTAGATTAGAGAAGAAACATAGCCTGACAATGTGATGGATGCAGCAGAGTGGCACACTGCTCCAAGATTCCCTGAGAGAGTAAAAAAAAATCCTATATTTACTCTGCTGCATCATAAAACTAAGACAAAAAAATGTATAGAAAGACTGACATGTCGTGAGGCTGCCGGAGAACACACACTATTTTAATATATTAGTTTGACACAATCAATTGCATGGACAGTGTGATTTCTTTTGAATTGCTTACTTTTGAAATCCTTAGACGTACTGTGTTTTTGTGGGAAACTACAGGTTTCCCTTCATTCTCCCCCAAATTATTGTTATATTCTTTCAGCACTAACTGGATCATTACTCGGGTTTTTTTGTTTGCCTTTTTCTAGGATGTGAACAAACTAATGAAGCCAGAAGAAAATAAAAGTTAATTGTAAAATATAACGAGATCAGTGATTACTGATCTTCATCCTAAACTTGTAAGAAGAAATAGTATGCAAAAAAATGCCACGTTTAGCATCTATCTCAAACCTAAGATCTAGTGAGTGTTTTCTGTTTGGCCTATATTTTTCCTGTTAATCTCCAGCACAATGGAGTATTTCACTAGAACAGAAGGATTTAGGTGGAATTAAAGTTTTTCCATTTAAACCACAAGTCTTATCCTTAAATTTATAAATTAATCTTTTAAACTGATTTAATTACTTAAAGTGGTTAAGTAGAAAGACAATGTCTTAAACATTCTAATGCAAAGAGTTTCCTTATGTACCAATGAAAGTTAGTTTACATAAAGAAGATGGATCCAGCTACCTGAAACAGAAAGAAGTTCTTGGTACAAAGGATTTTGGAACTGTCCTGGCACAGTACACCCATGCAACAGGTGGAAGTGCTCCTTTTTCTTTCTTTTTTTTTTTTTTTTTCAATAAGAAGAAATAAATTCATCAGTTTCCAATGACTGAACATTTTTTTTAGGGATTAAATAATTCTGTATCGCTAAACAAAATCAGTGTAGCATTGATTAAATGATTTACACCCTGCTATAGTATTCTCGTAATGTGATGTAGATTAAAAAAATAAAAAATGAGGCATGCTGTGCTGGCACTTGGGAGAAGAAAAGATGTATGGCAAAATTTAGGAAAGTTCGATGTGTCAGGGCAAAACATTCAACTCAGTGTGGGACTGTTTGGATATTTTGTTAATTCTTTGAAGCATATGCCTTAATTATTTTAGAAGGAACACTTTTCCCTCCAGGTCTTGGCTCCTCTCCTGTTTGCTTTTACTCCTTAGGGGTTTTTTGTGGGCCAGAGAGTTTGGACCTCTTAAAAGGGTCAGAGAAAGATTGAATTTCTTCTTACCAGTCTTTGGCTGGTGTAGGATTTTCTAGCTGCAGCCAGCAATCTCAGGACTGTTGGCCATTTCTTGTCTTAAAAAAAAATTAGCAGATTGGACAAGATGGGGCAGAAAAATTGATTAAAGTTTCCTACTCATGTTTATAAAAATGTGAGTTGGGCTTTACTGGTTTCTGGGGAGTTTATTATTAAAAGAATACTTCTTTCTGCAGTGCCATAACAGGTAGGGAGGAGGGTGGCCTGCTGAAATTCAGAGTGATTTGATCAAGCTTAACAGCTTATTGACCTGTATTTCTGGTTGTGCTGACTCTGGATCACGAGAGGGACAGAAATAGAGAGAAAGTCCTTAGTAACCTGCGTGCACTCCAGGACTTACTTAGGCCCATGTTTTGAGGTGTCTCTAGGGCTGATGGCAGAGTGGCATAAAAGCAAGTCCAAACAATATGGAAAAAACCAAGGCATTGTGTCTTAGGCATCTTTTGCAAACCTTGATAAAAACTCCCTTGAAAATGCTATCAAGCTGTTTGATTTTTTTTCCTATTCTGAAAGTTGACTCCCTAGGAGAAGAATGGTGTTTTCACCTTCGTTCCTCAAAAAGTGTTAAGTTCTGATCCACTGAGACTGAAAAAAGTAACTTGTTCAAACGTGACATTGGGGTGGGTTGCTTTAGACTTGGATGGTGGCTAGAAAAATAATAAGCTACGTTCTTGGTCCTTATGCAGGTGTTTTGTATACATATGTTTTTATATGTGTATATACTATGTTTTATATAGTACATATTATATATTTCATCAGAATCTCTGATGGACTTGATTATTGTAAAAGTTGTAATGTTATTCAAGGGTGTAAGCGAACACCAACAGACGCTGCTGGCCTACTCTTCAAATTGGGGATTCTTAGGAAGATATTTCCCGCACCACTCTTCCACCTTGTTGAAATAATACAACTTTGCAGAGAGGAGACATGCCTCAAGGGCAGTAGATGCAGGAAGTTTGGATGATGGGATGTGAATTTCTAGAAAAACTAGAGGAACGGCTTCTTTTGGGCTATACTCAACCTAGCCGATAAAATTTCACATGTGCTTAATCTATATGGTATGTCTTTCTGCAATAGAAAAATTGAAGAAAGTTGCTTTTGAATTACACATCCTGAAAGTATTGATCTTTAAGGCTTTGAATGTTAACGTTCCTCTCCTTTCTCTCTTTCTAGCTGGAATGTATGCTGCTTTCTCTACAGCATTATAAGCTTTGATATTCAGAAGAGGAAAACTGAAAGATGCCATCTGAGAGGTGCCTGAGGTATAGTACTTGGTAGCATGTATGAAGTCATTCACATTTAGGATGATGTTTACCAAAGCATCAGTTAAGGATGGTAAAAAAATGAAAGTAATATTTTTGTTCATTAGTAATTAGTATTATTTAATACATAACCCTGTTATAATCTGCAAAATATTGCTTTCCTGTTGCCACTTTACATAGCATGATAGAATTGTTTAAGTTGGAAAAAGCCTTTAAGATCATCAAGTCCAACTGTTAATCTAGCACTGCCAAGTCCCCCACTAAAGCATGTCCTTAAGCGCCACATCTACACGTCTTTTAAGTACCTCCAGAGATGGTGACTCAACTGCTTCCCTGAGCAGCCGGTTCCAATGCTTGACAACCCTTTCTGTCAAGACGTTTTTCCTAATATCTGATCTAAACCTCCCCCCATTGCAACTTGAGGCCATTTCCTCTTGTCCTATTGCTTGTTATCTGGGAGAAGAGGTATCTTCAGATCTCTGAATTTGTGGCTGGTGATCATTTTTGTGTGTGTAGAGTTCTGCTCTTCAAGACATATATTAGTTTTCCAGTTCTTTGAAATGTCTTCAAAGCATTCTCTCCAAAGTCATCTTCCTGCCTTCCAGGGTCTCCCATTCTGTCTTTTTCCCTCTTATAGAGTCTTAATCATCTATATGTACTTGCCAGTCTAGCCTTTCTCTTTTATTTGTATTGCCCATTGTCTCATCAGAGAATTTGATATTTATAGTTTAATTATCTTCTGGGAGCACTCCGAGTCATAACACTCAGCAGAATTTATTAATCTAGTTGCTTTTCTGCAGAACCTTGCACTAGTAAAGGAAGCTGCAGTCAGACAGTCCTAGGCTGGCTGACGTGGAATCTTTTATTCATACAAGGAAATATTCAGAGGTGGTTGAAGACCTGCAAAACTTTAAAAACAAGCAAGCATCCTCCCCCAACCCCAGTACTAAATAAACAAACCTCAGAAGACTTCATAAATGTGAATGACCTGAAATGGTCTGAGAACGTTCAGTAATGCAGTATCAGACTTAAACAGACCACCTAAGACTACAAGTCTTCAGTCTTTTTAATAGAACTAGTTACGTACATACATACTCCTTTCCACTAATGCTTCCATTTGAGCCACTTAGTTTTCTGTCACTCCATTGACCAGGCCCTTTATTTGTCTCAATTCTAAAATGATTCTGAATTAATCATAGAATCATAGAATCATCTAGGTTGGAAGGGGCCTTTAAGATCATCTGGTCCAACCATCAACCTAACTTAGATAAAAACCATCGCTAAACCATGTCTCTAAGCACTATGTCTACCATCTTCTAAATACCTCCAGGGATGGTGCCTCAACCACTTCCCTGGGCAGCCCATTCCAATGCTTAATAACCCTTTCTGTGTAAAAAAATTTTCCTAATATCCAATCTGAACCTCCCCTGGCACAACATGAGGCCATTTCCTCTTGTCCTGTCACCTGTGATTTGGGAGAAGAGACCGGCCCCCACCTCTCCCTTCTTTCAGTGCTGCAAATGAAAATCAGAACAGTTGAGGTTTTAAAATTTGAATATATAATCAGGCTTCATAATATGTTGTTATACTGAGTTTTTCTTGTGATGTCTGTACCATATAAAGATTTTTGCCTGACATAGTTCATGACTTTTTCTTCTTTCCAAGAATTATCAATCTTGTCTTAGAAAAAGCTCTTCTGTATTTCTGACAAACTGCTTATTTCCTACTGTTTTGGTTTGGGTTTTTTTTGGACAAAATCTTTCCCCTTTCCCCTCTCAGCGTTCAGGAAATGCTGACAGGTCAAAGGCTTTGTCAGTCCAGCTCCCATAATGATGCTGTCCTGGCAGCCCTGAACCAACAAAGAAGCGATGGCATACTCTGCGATATCACCCTTATTGCTGAAGAGCAGAAATTCCATGCACATAAAGCGGTCCTGGCAGCGTGCAGTGACTACTTCCGAGTAAGTCCAAAGATATTTTTTTATTCTTTTCTTATAATAATATTAAAAATTATGCCGGTGTGAGTGGGGGATGGTTATATGTATCATACTGAACAACCTTTAAATTTGAGCCTATGGAAAATTCAAGATTATTGTGCATTCACTAGAGTATGCAACATTAAATGTCCACATATATGTCATAGGGAAGAAATGTTAAGAACCTAATTAATATTTTTATCATTATTTATGATTAATCTTCTCCACTCCACCCCCGCAATAGAGATAGGCAGTATCTTTTTCTGAATGTTATGCCCCAGTAAAGTCAGAAAGTAGAAGATTATTTATTTTTTTTTAAGAACCCAGACATTTGAGACAGTTGCGACTAGAGCATGGAAGGGTGGGGAAAGGGAATTTAAATATTAATAAATGCAATGTAAGTCAGCTTGAGAGTGGATTTTTATAGGGATGTAAAAATGTTTACTGTCAAAGAGGAGACCATAGTCATTTTTAAAGCATAAAAAAACTTATTTTCAGAAACAAGTGTTTTTGAAATGTAAAAATTAAAATTTTCCCTGGGAAAAGTAATTCAGACACTCAGCACGGAAAACTGAACTCAGGTGCTACAACTGGAGTAACTGAAAAATTGAGTTTTCTAATAGGAAGAGCATTTTTCATATGAAGCAATTCTACTGACTTCATTATAATGTGCTTGCTCAAAATGTTGGACTGTCTGTAGCTCTTTAGTTGACTTGCATTTTTAAGTGAGTCAAGTGTTGTTCAGAGACTAAAGCCAAAATTAATTTAAAGGTCTGTTTTCTCTAACAAAGTAAGTTTTTTAATATTTTACTGATGCTATGAACTTCTTTACGGTGACCTTTTTGTTTTGTTACAATAGTCATACAATGAATGACAACTGTTTTACCTGGGCGGAATTTTTATCTTGCTGTCAACTCTGTCTCTCTCCTTTGGTTAGAATTGAGACTGAATTTACTCTTTGTATTTAAGAAATCTTGTTAACCTTGATGTTACTTTCACTGTGATGACATCGAGCCGATTAATTGTTCATTTTTTGAGCTTGTCTACGTGCTTATGTGTTCTGATTCTGCGGACTTTGTACTGCCATAGCTGCTAATGTCGCATTGTCGTGGTGCCCTGGCCTGCTGGAGCACAGGTTGCTTACCACTTTTTTTCCTTTTCCCCCAGTGCACAGAGGATCTCTCTAGCTCTAGCAAGTGCTGTATATACTTGTTGATGATAGATATACTGCGGGGCTGCTGTTCTGGTTTGATTGAAATATTTTAATAAGGGTGCCATGTCATTCTGCTGCACCTGTGACATAGATTCTTTCCAGAGCTCATTGTACATCACATTGAACATCACAGAGTGGGCACCTGTACCCAGTACTCAAGCAGTATAGTAGGAACAGCTTCTACTTTGGTCACTTATTCATTGACCTTGAAATTTGGGGCACCGTGACTCACCCTGTTATTTCCAATTGAGTTGCTTGGGATTTGCTGGACAGTTATTGTAAATTAAAATCTTAATGCCCAACAGAAAAGAAAAAAAACCCACCAGTTTTACAGTAGGTCAAATTGCTAATTTTTACGTAAATCTCTTCTATTAAAAAAAACTGAGAAAATGATCTGTGCAGCATTTAGTAATCTGATCTACCTTAAAATTGTTATAATAAGTTGGTAGGACATAGTCTTCAGACTTTAGATATTGGCTATAAATATGGAACTGGTGCTTTCTGAAGTGAACCAAACAGTTTCTATTGTTACTGGACAAAAAGCTTTTTTAGAAAATTGTGAAATGAGATTTACGTTCTGCAGGAAGATGGCAAGAAAGTTACTCTATGCTATGTTTTTAATTCTAATAATTTAGACAAAGCAAGAGTTGATTAAAAAGTAATATTTTTTAGTATTTAAACTGAGATTATTAATGTTTTTATATCTAGGGGGATTTTGCCTAATTAGAGCTACCCGAGTATTCATTTTCTAAGGTTTAGGAGAATGACACCAAGCTTCATTCAGAGTCAGTGAAGAGAAACGGGCATTTCCAGAAGATGATAACGGAGGATAGAAGATTTATTTAGACTGAAATGAATGACCATCTGGAAGTGCCAGATCTCTCTGCACTGGTTGTAAAGACTAGACTCATATGCTTCAAACTTAGCTGTTAATATTACATAAGGTGATTTCTACCCTCAGTTTTTCCTGTATTTTCTTGGAGAAATTCTTGGATGAACCTTGCAGAATTTCTAACCCTGAAGTTGTTTATGAAGAAGTCATTGCCATAGGAAGCTTACCTCTCCCTAATTTTTGTGTGATGTAAGCACAGGACTGCAGTAGACTGGATTTCAGGAATATCATATGTTGGAGTTGCCTTGAATAAAACAGAGATGACAACACTGTACATCGGTGTGACACAAAGAACTCGCCTACCGTAGCTTCTGGTTTCTATGGCTCATAGATTTGATTAATATACCAGCCTACCTTCAGCTCTATCTGGAGAGGTTGTCATCCAGTTCTTATGATCTCACAGATTACTCCAGAAATATGTTCAATTCTATCCAGGGCTTTATGAGAATGAATCAGCATGATTTTTTTGTTTTGTTTTGTTTTCTTTTTTTTTGTTACTCTTATAAAACAGCTTACAGAAGAGACTGGGTATTTTCTTTCTACAGAGCCCTTTTACAGTTTTCTACATGTTCTGTTTCTACTTTGATATAGATGGGGCTACTTCTGAAATTTTGTTTTCTTGATAAGAATAACAGGTCAGCTGAGCAGCATTTTTTTTTCAAATTGCTGCTTATTTCTTTCTTTTACTGCAAATAAAAATTTATTAACACTTCAGAACGAAAACTAAATGTATGTCATGTTACAGACTGAGGGAATTGGAGCCATTCTATGTGGGAGAGTGGAGAAGGACAAACAGAGGTTGCCTTATCAATTTTGCTTTGAGATTGTAGTCTGGAGGAAAATCTTCATTTGTTTTTCTAAGGCAAGCCAGAGATCTGAGCTTCAGCAAAATACAAAGGGCTGGCCTCCTACAGTAACAGCCTGCCATCCCTCCTTCCAGTTGGTATGGTTAGTCTTCTAGTTCAGCTGTGCTGAAACACTGGAATTTAAATCCTAAGCATAGCACATGATTTGGGAGCTTGTTACATTTGTACACCAAAATGTTGTGTTTATTTTCTTTAAGAAAAAACTGTATAGAAAGACTGCACTAAAAATACAGACTTAAATTGCAAGATTGGGCACTTGAAAATTAGGGGTTTCAATTTGTTTTCTGTTCAGTATCTCCTGTTATGTTCAGGACCTCCTCTTTCAAAATGAGCTAGGGAATACAGTAGTCAGCTCCATTCCCTAAAGGACTCATAGAAAGAGTAGTAAACGTATGTATGTTTATGAGTTCTTTTTAAAGCGACAAACAGCATTTTAGGCAAACTTTTCTGTATGACATGCTGTAATTTGCATGTAATTGTCTCAGTCTATTGCAGTGAGACAAGTGCGGTTCAGTTAGTGAGTATGTGTGCATTGCAATAGCTCTAGCAAGCTAAGTGATTTCCAATTAAAAGATTCTTTTTCTTTTCTTTCTTTTTTTTTTTCCCCCTCTCTGGGAGCAAAATGAAATGTTACTGCATGACTTGATTAGTCGGCATTTACAGTGTTGGCAGGTGATTATATAACCTCAAGATTTTCTTGTACAAAATACATTTGTTTTCCAGTCTGAACATCTCCTTCCTCCTTGTTTTTCATTTGAGTGGGCTCACAGTCACAGGGCTTTGATCTTCCTCCAAAAAAACCGCAGATTTTCCATGTGATCTGGATAAACAAAATTATATCAATTAACTAAAATAGATTTTAAAATGTCAATAATATTCTAATTTTTTCCATAATGAGCATGTTCAATTATTAGAGGAATCTTTCTTCTCTGAAATGAACTAGTAGATATAAATACAAAGTCTGTATGCAAAATTAATAACTGTCACAGTTGAGTCTTAAGCAGTTTATTATCTGGGTTTTCCTATGCCATCTTTCCTCCCTCTCAACAGATAATTTCTTTGTGTGTACATAACATTGCTGATTGTTCATATTTTTCAATATATTGCGTTGTTAAGGTAGGGAATTATTTTTCATAAACAAATCCCCGAGGTATGAAAGACTGTATGATGCAAAGGGCTTTCAAGGCCTTTTTACAAGAATCATAAAGAGGAAAAGTCTTTCCCTAACATGTCTTAGGGATAGATCTAAGGACCTAGTTCAGAGAAATCGGAATTACCTGCTGTTTTTGTGGTGTAATATGATTTTGTTTTTCAGTATTTTACCATTGATGTGTGTGTACCAAAAGAACAGTACTTTCCTTCCTATTGTACCCTGGAAATGATGCTGCTTAGAAATTGTCTTTCCAGATAATATTTAAAAATGTTATCTCTTTCTATTGGATGAAAACAACTCTATTCTTCTAGCAACATCTAGTCATTGCCAAGACTTTTGTGTCAAAAAAGACTCTTACCCTCACTTTTAGCTTCCTGTGTAGGTTGAGAAATACTTCCTTGTCTTAAATGTCTGAACTGTTCCTGTGATCATTTTAATATCATTTTTTTCGGTTGGAAAGCTTATTTGTGAACAGATCCTCCTCTAGTGCTCAAGCTAGAAAGCTGGTCTGTTAGTCATTCAGAAGCTGTCATACCTATCCATATGTGGCTTGAGGTTAGAGAAGGACCCCAGGTAGAACTGCTCCTTTCTTTTGGGAATCTGGCACATCTGTGATACGTGAACAGATCAACTGCAGGATGCCAATGTGCAATTGTAGAGGTGTCAGATAAACATCCCAGAGGTTATAAACCATGCACCATATGAGTCCTTGCATCCTTTCCTTCTTATGTTTGTTCTCACTGGTGGTGGTGTATATGAAAATTGAAACATTTTCTATGAAATACCAAGCAATCTTTCTGCTGCTGTCATGGTTTATGCACAAATAGTAATATCACAGCTATGTGGCATCTTTCATTTATTTATACATCCTTGCCATCTTCTAACTCTTACCATTCTTTCCCGTAGGCTGAGAAGCCTCAAGTCTTTTGACTGATTAATTTCTTGTCTTTACCGTGCTAATTCATGTTGTCCTGTGCCATTCTCTCTTATCAATGCCATGCCCTAACTCAGAAGCAGTTCCCAATTGCCCTACAAAACTTCAGGACAAGATACAGTATTCTCATTTAGTGTCACACCATCAGTTTTCTTGTCTAAGAACCTTGATAAAGATTTCTCTTAAATATGTTTAATTCTGTGATAAAATTTTTTTCTCCCCTCTATAGCTGTTTTTTTTCATCTCTCTTGGTGGTTCTTTGGTTGGATTTTTTTTATTCATTCTTCCTACATAAGAATACTAACTGTAAACTTGGGAAGGAATACGGTCTTAGTACTAGTTCTAGGCTTACAGTTACTGACCTCATCATGTTCACTACCATACAGCGATGTTGTAAGAAATCTAAAGGATATTTTAACATGCTGCCTAACTGTTTAGCGCTATATTTTCATTTTTCTGGATGTGAAATTAGCCAAATGTGGCCCAATACACATGGTTCTGGGTGACACCAACAAGGCAGAAGATATCTGAAGATTCATAGTAGCGTCTGGTGTTGTGAATGTGTTGTTTATACACCACCTGTTGAGAAATAGTAGCTCAGTGCTGCTTGCTTCTCATTGGAAAAAAAAAATTGGCCTCAAATAAGAGTAGGCCTGGAAAAAATAAGAGTGTTTTTTTAAAATTGTCTTCCTAGAGTGATATAAAGTTTTAAATAAAAGTTAGAAGATTTTTACTAATTATTTAGTAATCCTGTTGCAGCTGAATGTCAAGAAAACAGCAAATTCCTTCACTTCGTAAAATATTGCTTGATATAGGCATTGTCAATACTTTTACTAAGTTTAATCAAGCTGTTGGAAGTAATGTAGCAGGGGCAGTTGTGAGGTGGCTTGTTGTATAAAAACACTTCTAATATTTATCTGAACAAACTTTTTTACTTCTGAAATATATACAAAGATGGGTTGCAAATGTTTTAAAGCTTTCTAAATAAATATTTGAATGTTCTTTCAAAGTGAACAAAGTCAGGGAGTGTAAAGGATTATTTTACTTTGCTCATCCTTATCTTTGCAATTAATGTTGGTTTTTTTTTATTCTGTGATGCTCTGAAGCAATTTTCCTTTGCTGCAGACAGAATTCCCACAGCTCAGCAATGTGGGTGCTATCAAAAACATTTTCAAGAATCTTCTCTTTTCTGAATTCTACTTTCAAATTGCCAGCAGTCGTTATGCTGTCAGAGTAAATATGTTTCTGTTGCAATTCTCATGGTATGTAAATGAATTAATTGCAGTTCTGCCACTGCTGTATGGTAGACAATATCGTATCTTATTCTCCAAGTTATCTTCTTGATTATTTTTTTTCCTTTTTCTTTTTTTTAAGTCTCTATATTGTAAGTGAGAGCAGCATGAGTAAGTATGGTAGAATCAATGCTGCAGTTAGTGAGATAGGTCATAGGAGACTGTGGCTCATTGTCTCTAATTAAATTAGTGTTATAACAACATGTGGTGTTTGATTACTATTCAATTGATGCATTTTCTCCGTTTAAAAGCAGGACAGAAAGGAGTCATTGCAGCCGTGTTGCTGTAATTGCCAATATTCTTTGCTGTCTTCTTTGCTTGCTCCAGGCTACCTCAGTGCTGCTACAGCAAGTGTTCTGAAGCTGGGCTTGGCTCAGCCACAATTTCTGTGTTGCTAGGTGTCTGAGCATGGAAAGCCAACTTCTTGGGGCAGGCCTGTGGTAGAGAAGTGTTTCATACCTGTTTTCTTCTATATAGTCTGAAGTCCTGTATTTTAGAACGTCGTTGGATACAGTAGACACTATTCTATATTTTGCAGTCTCCATCAGAATCTTCCTACACAACCTCAGGAGAAATTAAAGCTATTATCCTGTGGGTGTAGTGAAGCTGAAAATACCTTCTTCTCCAACCACCTGAACGAATTATTTGGGCAGCGTGTCACTGTTAGCTTCGGTGAGTAGGACCCACATACTATTTTAATAACATGGGAAGTATCCAAAGAAAGAGGCAAGACTGCTGAAGAGCAGTGATCTATGTGGTGCACTTGTACATACAGCTGGTGTTAGCATGTTTTAATGCTATCCAAATAACTGGTTTTCTTTTGGATGCTCCCTCAGGAGCATCCCTGTTGTGTTCCCCTTCATTCGTATAAGAAGCCCATCACAATGCACATACTTTTGCCTTTTGTGTTGCATCTCGTGCTTGTTGGAAGTTTTAGAGGAAATATCTTTCTTTAAACAAAATTCTTCAATTGCTTCGTTGTCTACAGTGCCATTTTTTTACTCCCTGTTAACAACTTCATTTTATTAGAGTGAAACGTGATATTGGCTAGTTGCATTCATGTCGTGGCAGGCCTTCTAGTAAAAGGTTGGATTAAGGCAGTGGAACCTCTACATTTGACTGTCCTGAACATTTTTATAAAATGCTGGTGGTTGCTTATCTTCAGCAGGAGTTAATCTGCCTAAGTCCACCTGTTTTCAAATTTAGACATCTAAAACCTCTCTAATTCCCAATCCATTCTTACTGGATGACCTATTGTGCAAGTGACGAATTCATTAAACTGCCTGTCTGTCTACTACTTAATAGGTAATGCCTCAAAAGAGGTAGATGCCCTTAACAGCATTGGGTGAGAACGTAAGAATGGCCACACCGTTGTGGATCATGGCTGGTTGCTTTAGCAGCACCTGTTTATGATACCTGGACAAAAAGAGTAAAACCAGGCTAAGTGTATGTGATGTGTCCCTGAGAATTCCCCAGGTGTTTTCAGCTCAGGGGCTTTTCCTGAGCAGGGTGTGATTCCTGGCTATTCAGCAATCCTAAATAGGTCTCTCATCCAAGCTTTTATCCTCTTGCTCATTGAGCCTGTGTAAGATTTCTCATCCACTGTGTTCTCTAACAAGGTGGCCAACTGCCTGTTGTGTGAAGAACTACTTTTTCCTTGTTTTGAATCTGATTTCCTCCAGTCTCACTTGATTCCTTCTACTTCTTTTATTGGAAAAGACAACGAACCATCTGTTCCCTAGGTATTCTTCTCATGGCACTCAATCATCTCTTTTCCAGGTTGCAAATTTCTGACTTACTCAGATGCTATTCACATGGAAGCTGTTCCATATGCTTGATGATGCTTCTTGCCCTTCTCTGAAGCTTTTACAGCTGTTGTAAATCTTTTGTGAGATGAGGGTAAGAGAATTGCATGCAGCAACAGGCACAGCACAGATTTCTGCATGGGCATAGGGTTGATTTCTGTTTTTTTCTCTCTTGCCTAACAATTTCTAAGCTTTGATTACTTTTTTTGCTGTTGCTGAGCACTGAATTTTAGGAGACCTTATGAAATGCCCATTTGAATTTTCAGAAGCTTTCACACCTGGCACTTAAGGGTCTTCCTTGCCAGAGTTAGATTTCAACCAAGAAGGAGTAGGTGTCAAGCCTATAGCACGTATAGGAATAATTAAATGGATGTCATCATGGTCTGTTAGCTTGGAGGGGGTTTGTTGGAGAAGAAGGAAGAGCCAAAGGATAAATGAGCACAGTAAAATGTAGACTACTAAAAATAAAATGAAGAGATGATTTTTGTAGAGGCATTTGTTCCAGAGGAGATAGCGGATGGAGGGCAGAGCTCAGCTGATGATGAAAGCTACTGTGACAAATGACTGCAATATTAACACAAGGTTGGGTAGTCAAGTCATTCTACTTTTATTTAGCAAATTGTTAGTATTTGACTACTTTTTTAGGTTTTATCAGTAAAAGGATGTGGAAAACCGAAGAAAAATGGTCAGTGAGCTGATTTTATTCTTTTGCCTTTGTCTAAAATAATTTAATAAATATGTTGGTAGGAATTAAGGGTACTTCTGTAGCAAAATTATGGAAAGTGGGATTTATAATGGAAAATAGGATTGTTTTAAAAGATATGAAGGGTATGTAGTTCAAACTCTCATAAAATGGCCAGGTATGAAAGGTATCTACTACAAACCTTAATAAAATGAACGATTTCAAACTTCAACATTTGGCTTCTTGCATAACAAGTGTGCTTTTGCAGTTATGCTGTAGAATAGAAGATAATTGTTGTAGTTTACTACTGGTTGAAACATTTGGATGTCAGTGTCTAATGACATTTACATCACATTATAAATGGCATCTTAAGAATCTAATTATAATAATAACTAAGGTTATGTTACTCCAGTTCTGTTAGATTAAGCCTTGCTGTACAACTATTTAGTTACAGCCCATATGCACTGGGGTGGGAAACTTGTCTTGATGGTACTGTATGAAGTATACTTTTAAAAATAAGCCTCTTAAAGGTGTCAAAGTTTAGAGCATAGTTTTTCCTGCAAAAAGAAATCACAAGAAGCTTTGCCTTCCTGAATGAAATGTATTGTGGTAGTTAAAGTGCTAGTTCAGGAGCTAACTGACTTCTATTCCAGTTTTATTTTGGGCTTGCTTTTGATATGACTTGCTAAAATCATCAAAGGACATGAACAATAAGCTCATGCATTCACTGGGAAACATTAAACCAATTTAAGCCAAAATTTGCAAATGTGACTCATACTTTTCTGTGCTTGACTGGAGATGCTGGAAAAAAAAATATCTGTTTTTTGTTATGCTGCTCCCTTCATATGGCAAAAGGCAGACCTGCTTAAGCCTAACTGTTGTTAGGACAGACTGTACATTACTGCGGATTTATGCAGTGCTTTACATGGCAGTGTCCTTACAATTCAGTTTTCTTGCTTCTGCTGCAATGAAAATAGTAACTTTTGGTATTTGGGACTACCGTTGACCACTCATTTATTTTGAAATATTGCAACTAATAAAGTTAATGTATCTGTAGTAGTTTGCTTTTTTTTTTTTTCTATTCTGATATGGGTTTGCACATGAAAATTGTAGAATTATTTTATTTCTGGAGAACAACTTGAACTACTTCTGAATACAGGCCTTTTCAGTGATGATGCAGCAACTCATTAGGAGTAGTGTGCTACAGTCTGCCCTTTTCCTTGTGTCTGAAATTGTGTTTGTGCATCTAAGCAGAAATTTGGGAAAGACACATTACACTGATTATTAAATTCTGACTATCAAATTGTTGCAGGTTCAGCCAAGAATGTAACTTGTCAGCAGCAAATGCTTATATTGTTTTTTATTTTCACTGGGAGTAAAGACCCTGTGCCTTATTACAACCAAGAATCATAGAATCATAGAATCATATGGTGTTGGAAGGGACCTCTGGAGATCATCTGGTCCAACCCCCCCGCTGGAGCGGGTGTACCCAGAGCACTTTGCACAGGAACTTGTCCAGGCAGGTTTTGAATGTCTCCAGAGAAGGAGACTCCACCACCTCTCTGGGCAGAAAGAAAATTAATTTGTTCTTGCTGGATTACTCCCCAAAAAAGATGCACCATACAAACAGGAAAAAAAAAATCATATCTTCAGATTCTAAACAGTAGCGTAGCTCTTCAATTTTCATTACTTATTTCTAAAGATACTAAGAAAGTGATGTCTTTTTGTATTAACAATAAGTACGTTGCATATATCATTGATTTGTTAAGTTCTTAGGGGCTGTGTAATCACGTATCACTGTCTGACACTGATGGACTGAAAGAAACGCCAAAAGTTCACTGGAATTTGCTTTGCTAACATTAATATATAAGACTTCAGTACTGTGCATAAAATTGTATATTTTGCTGCTCAGTTTTTCTTTTATTTCTTCTCCTTTCTTTAACTATATATTCCCTTAAACTATGAATGATAGCTGACCTTTTCGTTTTACAGGATTCATTTTAGTTGCATGGCAAATGCTTAATAAACAATATTTAGGTAGATTTCATTGAGCAGATGAATTACTGCAGGCTCAGTTATCAGTGATTGATGTTATGTGACATTTTCTCTGGGAATTTATATAGAACTTTTTCAGAAGAATCATGTAATGAGCCTCTTAATCATATTTCATGCAGTTGATATTGATGGATATGTTTTGCAGTGTGCAAGAGACTCCAGAGGACATGGCTGATGATGGATTGAGAATAGACAGGCTTCAATTGGGAGGAAAACAAAGCAAGATATAGCTTGCTAGTTACGAGAAGAGCGAGCTCCATTTTTATATGCAGTAAGGAGACATTCAGATATTAAATCGGTTATTTGGATAAGTATACGTTACGTATCTAGACCATAGTTGATATTTGATCTGGACATTGTGATCTGTCAAAGCAGTATTTTGACTCCTGTTAATACGTTCAGATTTTCTTTTTGTTGTGGTAGGTGAAAATGGCAAAGAAGAAATAATATTGCTTATGTAATGAAGGATTAGAATAGGGAAGTTAAGAACAACTAAAGGTTAATTCAGGAGTAGTACAACGAAGGGGATTAAACAGATTATGATTTACTTATTTAATATTACTGTTACGCGAACAGTGAGTTGCTATTTTTAGTATAAACTGCAAAGGAGAATGTTTTGGCCTGAAAGAGTTTATAGTCCAAATAGATAAGATAGAAGTTTGAGTGACCTACATACAGATAGGCTTAGGGCCCAAATCAGAAAGAATGCACGGCTGAGCTGTTCCATTGATGCCAGTATGATTTCTCACAGGCTTAAAATTACAAATGCAAGTGGAAAAAAAAAATCTTGAGGCATCACATCATATCCGAGTTCCCTGAGCAGTGTAGGAAATTGATCCAAGATCTCTGAAGTGTTAGTTTACTTTCTTCATAGCTTTTCTAATGCATGAGATGAGAATTACGATCGATTTCCTGTAAAGAAAAAGACGCGAAACAGGTGAACATGGAAGTAAGTGCATATACTGTGGGAGGTGAATTTGAATAAAACACTGCACTTAATGAAGATGCCTATCTATTTTAAAATAATTTTTAAAAACCCTCAAGCAATATCATTGTGGGATTGTGGAGGCAGAAATCTGAGATGTCAATTCTGCTTTTCTAAAACAGTAAAACAATGCTAGTGTTAGTTACTTAAAAAATTCAGTGACAAAAGATAAATAGCTAAGGAAAACCTTGGCAATTTCAATGATCTGTTCTTTACCAATTAGTCTGCTAGATAGAGTAGATGTTCGCTCTCAAAATTGTCATAGTGGGGTTTTTTCAGCTATAAGGATAAAGTTTTTTGTTTTCTTCAGATGTGTTTTTTAATTGGGTTGAAAAAAGTTACTTAAATAGTTAGTGTGAGTACCAAATAATTTGATGCATTTTAATTTTCTTCCTATAGAGCTCAGCCTCAGTAATAAGGGGCTGTGTGGGGTGGCATACTTAGGGTTTAATTTCTATTAAGAATGGTAAGAATTTTTTCCCATAACATTTGGCCAGAGTGTTAACAATATAGTTGATAATTAGTAGGAAAAGTCGGAGTGAGTTGTTAATACAGTGCTCTGTGCTGACTTAGAGATGAGAAAGCTCGTGGGCATTGTGCTTAACTCGCTGTTAGTTCATCTTGACTTTCCTGAGTGTTCATCTTTTTTTTGAGTGTGGTGCAATGAAAGGAACTACAAGAATGTGAGTTCATGCCGTGCCAACTTTCCACTCTCCCTGTCTGGTGGTGATTGGGAGGAAGTGCAGCAAATGCTTATGCACTTTACAGTGGAGAATGTGTCCGATTTCTGGACGCCCACGCAAGAGTAACAGCTGAAAGTAAAGGCAGTTCTTGCACATCAGTTGCAAAAGCTTTCAACTGCCAGGTAGAATCAAGGATGAGAGGTGACAGGGTAAGCTGAGTGGGAGATGGACGGAGTTGAGATATTTGCGTTGAGTTGTGCAAAACAAGCTCAGTCTTGCTGAAACCCTATGAACATCATGTGAATGCAGCCTTTAATGGAAGTGATTCTGAAGTATCCCAGGACTTTATTTTGTTTGTTAACTACTGCAAAGTCTGTGAACAAGAATTTGTGTAGGTCAGAGCTATGCATTCGTGGGGAACTTCAAATGTTTGTTTTCTATTGTTGTGGACTTGGAACTAGGGCAGCTGGTAGTTATCAAAACAATGTTTGAGAAAACAGGAGGAGGAAATTTGGAAATGTAGCTCTTTAAATTATTGTAGATTGCTATAGTAAGCTCAGTTTACTTTCTGGTTTTTGAAAGCTTAGACTTCTTTTGAAAGTTTCATTTAGAGTTGAATCAAAGAAAAATGTATAATGATGAATGTCTTTTCACGATCTTGCTGAGGGAACTTTGAGATATTTTAGAGGTAATTGCTATGCACTGGAGCCATGTACTTTACTCCTAAAAGATTCAGGCTATTTCTTGAAGGCACTAATTTAAATAGTCATTTGCTTGTCTCCCACTTGGAACATATCAGAAAAGTTGGCCAGGGGCTTATGTAGCTGAAGTAAGGAATGAACATAAGAAGGTCAAGACAGGCAAGTTGAAGGCATTTTGTGTGGATGCAGTCTGTCATAATTGGCAATCTAACTTTTTTTAAAGACCCACTCACCTAAGGCTTTTAAAGTAGAAATGGCATTACATGAGTTCAGAGAAGTGAAAGAAAACTCTGGATCTTATATATAGTAATTTGTCACAGGAAACAAACTTAGAGGTGCAAATACTTCTCGGTTTATTATTGCTGTCATGGTTTGTAGCTTTCATGCCAGAAAAAGTCATCTTCAGAAGTTCTTCTGTTATCCTAAAATGAATAAACTGAAAGGACACAATTCAATCTTATCTCTTCAACTTCCATTCTTCAATTCACTCAACCCTTTACTCTTAGGATTAAAGTTTTCACCTGGTTTAGGCATCTAGGCTAAGCTACGTGTTTAGGCTTCCTCTGCAGTTAGAAAAAAGATTTCATCTGACCAAGTTCTGTAAATTGGTGTCTAAACGTGCCTATTTCTATCTATTGATTTCCCAGAAAAAACTTTTACTTATGCTATACAGCTACCTAACTTCTGATACTCTTATTACAGGCTCTGATGACAATTTCCTCTCCTTTTCTCTCAAGTTTCCAGGTATTTTACCAATTTCCCTTCTGTCCAATATTTACCCAATGTATCATTCTGTTGTTCGTTTAATGACTTAATTTCCTTTAAACATCTTTTAAATGTTAAATAGGTTTTATGCAGATTTAAATTAGAATCCAGTGGTTACCTCAGTGATCAATTTATTATGATTTTAGTTTATTTTATTTTTTAACTCCCATTAGAAAGCTTATAAAAGCTCAATAATAAGAATTCCAACTTGCTTCCCCAGGTCATAGAATCATAGAATGGTTTGGATTGGAAGGGACCTTAGAGATCATCTAGTTCCAACCCCCCTGCCATGGGCAGGGACACCTCCCACTAGACCAGGTTGCTCTCGTCGCTGTGTTTTTTTTATAACAGCATAACCTTAACCACTTGTTCTTTTTTCTATTCATTTACCTGTCTACTGAGGCTGCTTATGTTTTGATTCTGTTTCTTGCCTTTAAAAGGCCACTGAGTTCTGTGGAATTCACCTGAAGAGTTTACCTGTGTGAAATATCCTACAACTTGGTGGTTTTGTGATGATTTACTGCTTGTTATACGTGACGTGGTTGTAAGATTGGTGTGTACAAATGAGGACAACTCATTACTCTCATGGATATGGAACATCTGAGTATGTAATAGAATGACTCAAAGGCAAGGAGCAATTTTTTACCTCGCCATTGCGACAGTGAGCAAATTTGAATTTTGGAGATCTTTGATATCATCTTGTGTTTCTGTGACCTCGGTGTCTGTTCTTAAAGTTGTATGTTGCAAAGGAGTCTGTACCTGTTGCTGCACTGCTGCCTGAGTGATAAAATCAATGTATCTAGACATTTTTTGTTTCATCTCTACTTCTTTTAAGGGTAATACATTATTCTGATTCAGTGGTGTTTTACACCCATCTTGCATTTTGCTTTTGAAAGCTAAGAGGCAGCGAAAGCTGAGCATGGAGAGTCAAGCCCGGTGACTGTGTTAAGCATTTTTCACTCGGGCTATTTTATCTGGTTACATCAGATCTGATCACATCTGAGCCTACTCACCCTGTTGTTGTGTGCCATTTCATTTTGAGCTTGTCATCATCTTTTGTGTTCTAGGTTTGCAGAAGAAACTATTTTATAAAGGTGCCTTTGGCTGCTGAGGACAAAGTAGCAAAACTGCATGCAAGTGTGCTGTGTATTAAATGCCCACCAACTTGCCATTACTTTGAAGTCAAATTTTAAGAGTCTGACAGTTTTATGGTTTAATTCTTTTTATCCAGGGATTGTTTTCTTTTTCTTTTGGGAAGAGATCTCTAGCTGTTTCTGTTTCAGGCCAAGATTAGAAGAAGAATGGAGGGTTGATTCCTCTCTCTCCCCTTTTTTTACAACTAATAAAATGTACGCCTGCCCCACAAAAATGATGCCATCCTAATTTGTAGCTTCTTAAACAAGTGTGAGCTCAGGTAGGATTCTGCAAATGGAATATATCCATTTGTGACAGGATGTTGAAACCTGAATTTTGGAGCAGTTGCCACAGAATTGTGTTTATTTTTCTTTTGGGGAATTGGCTTGCTTAATTAAAATCTTGACTAAAACAGCAGAATTCAAACAATCGCTTTATTTCCCACAGCTCATTGACAGATCGGATGGCAAAACAAGTCCTGGGTATTTAAAGGAAGTGGAAGAAAAGATAGGACCTTTCACCAGTGGGTTTTACTGTAAAAAAGAATCTTTGGTTAACATATTGGCAACTTCTATTGCTCACTTTCATGAAGGTCTTGGAGGAGAAATGAGGCATTTTCAAAGATGATTTTATTTTGTCCACGCAGAAGTATTTTAAAATAAAGTATGATGTATTAGCATTGTCAAATGAAATTAATAACTAAAACAAACATTTCATGCTTGGGTAAATTTGGTACCTTTTCTGGTAAGTTTGACTTTGAATTGTGCACTTGTCCAAATATTTTATATTTCATTCTTTTTATTGTCTCTCTTGTACATCCACCCGAGATGTTTATCTTCTGCCTTGTTTTTAACGTACCCAAGGGAAAAATGAAGTAGGCTACTAGCCTTGCATTAAAAGCATGACTGATGGATCTATTTAAGCTCACAAAACCTCAGAGCATTTTCAGAGATGCATCTGAAATGGGAGTTTGACAGCCCAACTGTAACTCATTCTCCAGGTACTGGTGAAGTCTCTAGCCAGAATTTAATGATCCATATGTTTCTACAGTTAAAATCACCATATTCAAGTACAGCAATGCAAATTAAAGACTGAGTTTGAGTCCAATTTCTGCCTATGATTGAACAGATTTTTTTCATGCTGGATTAAACCTTTAAATTATCAGGCTGAGAAGGAAATTTGCCTGCTGGTGAAAGCAGTGTGGATCACTGAGCAGTATGAGGTTCATCTGTGTGGGAGACTACTTTCCTGGAGGCTAATCCAGTTTAGCTGAATGTGAACTGGCTGAGGACCATTGCAGACCTTATCTTTTGATCAAATTCTTTGGCCTTGCCTCCTGAAAAACAAATGTAGTTCATACTCATTATCAAAAGCTTCCAAAGAATACTCAGAGGATAGTTTGGGAGAAAACGAACTCCATATAGCAGGTGGCACACAAAGCCATAATCCTATGGTTTACTGGCAGCTACGGTTCTGATCACCCATTCCATTATTAGAGTATACCTGTGCTAGTAAATAAGATGGATAAGGCCACCTTTTCTGGCCCTAAAAATGACTGGCGCAGCATGGCTTGTCTCCATATGGCTAAACCTTCTCCCCTCTGCAGACAGGTTTGCTTTATCCACGGTGTCTATTTGGAACAGCCGTGGCTTGGGTTATCCCCTGAAGCATAGCCCAGGCATCTCCTGGGGGAGTGTTGGTTGGCAAGGGGGCAAAGCTCTGCTGGAGGCCGTGTTCATTAAACGCTGTGGATGATTATGGACAGTGACTGAGTTAGTGACCTGATCCTGCTGAGTTTACAAAGTTAGGTGTAGTAATAAACCCTGTATAAGGACCACAATGGAATGTCTGTGATATAATAGAATGGTCTCCTAGAGGTAGAGTTAGTAAGTCTACAAAGAAAAACTCTACCAGTTCTTCACAGAAGTGATTCGTGGTCCACAGACAAATTCAATTAAGTGTTCCCTTGTATCTTTAAGCTTAACCTGCAGGCCCTCTCTGATGGAACTGAGTGTACAGAAGGTGTGCAAATCTAACCTATATAGACAGACGTTGCTTTTAGAGTTTACTCTCTTTCTTCAAGAATAGGTGTGTGAAAGGATTATTATCCAAAAAGTTTATTTAGCAGTGAATTTTTTGAGAAGCTTTTCCAGACACAAACTGCAGGTCTGCTTTTGCAAAGAGCAGGTGGCTGATGGGTACTTTGCAGCTCCTGGCAAGCCCTGAAGCCTCACAGTAGTTATTAGAGCTCATTTGATACATCTGAATGACAATGAAATGTCCAACTCTGATTACATTTTTAATGGAATTAGAAAAGTGTCTGAACTTGTTAGAATATTTTTTTTTTCTATCTAGGTACATTTCATGGCTGTGTCTTACTACATTTGTCAGATAAACCTTTTAAACTATTTGATGGTTCATTTCTGTTGCCAGTTTGGAAGAAGCCCTGATATCACTTTATTGAAATAGAAATTACAGAAATACAAGGAGTGACTGTATAGTAAATGTTACTCTTGTTTACACTGGATGATTTCCAGGCAACAGATTTACATCAAAATATGGTGTTTTAATGATGAAAGTACTAACATTACAGAAGAATTACGTATTTGCAGGAAACATTCGGTTCTTGAAAGAAGCCACCTGGGTTTAGGTGAATGCTGTGGGCTAAACTGTTAGAGGGGGTAGGGCTTATTCTTACCATTAAATTCAGCAGTGCTTGGTGGACAGGTTGCACATATGAGATCCAGTGTGCTCATTGACTGCCTCAGCTTCTGAAGGTATCAGCCAGATAAGAAGTACCCGAGGGTATGTTCATAAGAAATGCTTCTTTACTAGAGTGCTCCAAGGTGAGGTTTGGTAGCCTTCATAGTGGCATTAGGTTTGGTACAAAACCTACTGGGAATGACTTGAGAGTTGCTTCAGCAATGACAGATTGTAGAACTGTTCTGTTTGTTTGCTTGTGGTTTGTTGTCTAAAAACTGTGAGTAGTATATTTTTTAAAAAAATATATGACAAAGAATGGAGAATGGGATTGGTGATAGGAAGGAAGGAGTAGTAAGTGGGGGTACTGCCGCGGGGGGGCAGGCTGGGAGGGAATAGTGACAGGCAAAGACAAGGGTCTAACAGAGGTGGGAAGAAAAAGATTTCTACAAGGATCCAGAGACTGAGTAGGGTTGCTTTAGTCCAGGGAGGCGACAAAGACTGATGTTCTGGAAAGTAAGACTGGGTGCTGGATGAAAGGGACAGTTGCTCTCCTCAATGATTTTTTTCAGGGGAAAAAAAACACCTTGCCAGTCTTCAATTTAGTCTTTATGATCTGAGAAGCTGGAACAATAAGAAGTAGGGGGAGATTGTTAGTTTAGGTGACTGCATCTCCATGCTTCCTCTCTCTGCATTCAGCAACTTCAGTATTATGTTGTTCACGTTCCAGTCCGAGATGCTTATTTGGAAAGGATTGTTTATAAAAGATGGTGTGTTAACTGCCTCTTCTCATACAAATAATTGCGTATTTTTTCTTCCTATATATAATTATTTCTAGTGGTACTTGTGTAGGTTTTTTTTTTTTCCGGAGTCCAGTTCTTTATCTTTTTTTATTGAATGCTACCTTATTGTGTGACTGTTTCCATTGATTTCACCTGAATTACTTAGTTAAGAAGTGTATATATGTGGACCAAAGGGATTTGCTTCAATTTTTCCAGGATTTTGTATTTATTGATAAAAGGACTTAGTTGCAGGATTGATTGCTATGGAGTTAGTATTGAAAACTTGGTATAGATCTCATTCTAACTCACAAGTCCGTCGCTATTTAGAATTCCGATTCAAGGAAAAACAAAAGTGAGTGAAGGTGGAAAAATCAGTCCTCTTCTTCCTGGACCTTGCCTGGGTGTTGTTTTTAATGGTTAATAACATTTTCTTTTCTTTCCATAGGCAATGTTCAGTCTCTGCATGGTTGAAAGCGAAGCTCATGAGGTGAATTTGCATGGTGTCACAAGCCTTGGTTTAAAACAAGCCCTGGACTTTGCATATACTGGACAGGTACTGTACAGATCCTCAAATTAAGAGACACAAATGAAAGCAAACTGCAATAAAAACTGAAGGTGACCTTTACAGAGGTACCAGAAATTTTATTTCTGCACTGCCCGCTACAAGGTCTTTTGATTTAACAGATCTTACTCTTCATATACTGACTTGGGGTTTTTTTTGTTTGTTTTTGTTTTCTTTTTTTTCTTTAGTGGGATTGTCTAAGAAAAACACTGTTTATGTGTATTGTTGCCAGGTAGTGAGCCATGTAGGACTTTTATACCCCCTTTGGGGTTGCCTGGCTGTTCATAAAAACTTAATGTGAGTTGATTCTGCATGCTAATTTAAATGTAAAGAAAGGAAAAATACCCTAGGTGTTTTCTTACTAATAAATATTTATAAACTCTGCTGTTTGACAAATTGTATAATTGAGGGGAAAAGTAGTCTCCTACGCTTTGGACAGATGCAGTCCAAGCATCTTTGTAAATGCTTATAGGTACTATACATCTTTTTTTGTAGCACTTTTTATGATAGCAGGTCTTGTATCACATAATGACATAATGTTACTTCAGAAAATGCAGAATGATGCTCCTTTTCACCTCATGCCCCCACCAAAAAAACAAAAGGTATATATGACCTGTCATATCTCTGCACTGAACGTGTGGACAACATTGCTTTATGACTTCATCTCGGTTCAGAGTTCATGGATAGTGAGCTCAGAACACACAGCTACTTTTGCTTTGGACTCTAAAATTCTAGATAACCAAACTATTCCTGGAAATATTGCTATAACAGATGAATCTGTTGGTGTATATTTGTTTATTAGTTAATTTTGAAATGGAAAGCTTAAATCCATATTACATTATTCTGGAAGACTTGTTGGGTTGTACAAATTTAAGGCATCTGCTTCCGTACTGTGGATTGAGTGTATGTCCTTACTTTTTTTTCAAAGGTAATTAAATAAAAATAAGGAAAGAAAGTTTTTTTTACCTCTTCTAAAGGAGCTATTTTTGGCACCAACCCATACGACAGTTATACTTTAGCATTGGTCTTAGAGATTAGCACTTGAAACTTCCGTGTTTCTGCTGTTACGGAAAACATAACTTTTTCAAAGATGTCTTTGATATAAATAAGAGACAGAGATGCCATGCTATATTACTGAATTGGCTGAAAATCTCAGTACGTAAGTTGTTCATTGGTTTGCTTTTTGTTCTTTGAGTTGGAAGTTTTAATAGATGAAATAGAATGTCTCCTGTGCTGTTGAAAACCTGTATTTGAAATGATAGGTTGATTATTCTGCGGAGAGAACTTTTATTGCTGAATGGAAGTATCTTTTGAGAGGATGGGTTGTAATTGATTTCTGTCTGTCTCATCCTGTCTGCTGTGAGTAGAGGTATACTCCCCTATCTTTCAGCAAAATTCAAAGTCTAATAAATCTATGTAAAATATGTTGAGAACCTTGAAAGGATGGATTTGGCTTTTATGTAAGCCAACAATCCACCCCATGTTGCTTCCAGGATACTGTCCTCAGCTCCGTAGTAAATCATGTGTGCCTTTTATCCTTGAGCCTTTAGAGACTTTCGAGTCTTTCATTTTCAGGTATGATCTACTTTGAATAAATGAGTGGGCTTCTTGGGTAAATACGGATGTGCATCTATCTACAGTTGCTCATATATATAAGTGATTATAAGGCAAAGTTTGCTCTGTCATGTCTATCAGATACACCACGTGCTACTTTGAAGCACAGAGAAATGAGAAGGATTCTGTAGGAGTTCTCTTACAAAGATGCCTTTGAAGCATAACTCAGTGATATGCGGGTCTGAGAATTAGCAGTGTCGAATTCTCCCCCCTGTCCTTGAAATACTCTTCTGGCACTCACTTTATAAGTATTGAGCATTGCTTACGTACTGACTCAGGCTGACAGAATCGGTGTGAATGGTTCAAGGTAATGAGTGGGAGTAATCCACAAAGGCTATTAATAAATAACTGGATTACTGCATGCTTACATCAGAGAGAGTTTTGAAAACAGAGTCGTCTTTAGTTTGGGTCTGCAAACTCTTTCTATTTCAAAAACAAACAAATTATTTCTTAGTAACCCAGAACTCATTCATGCCAATTACAGCTTTATATTGCTCTGAAAATGTGGGTATCGAGACCTGATTTGATGCGCCTTTTAAAAGTGAAAGCCATGAACTTTTTTTTTTTCTTCTTTTTTTAACATTTTTGGCCAAAAATGTTAGTCCAAAAAATTGCTGATTCTTTAGGTAACACTATGGAACTGGCAACAATTTAGGGACAGTGCTAAGGTAGCCATGTCTAAACAGATAAATATTTAGTTTCAGGTTTCTTCTCTTCTCTCTGCCAAACTTAGGTTCAGTTTGAAGTGTAGTAACACAAATGTAACTTTCTGTGTAAAAGAATATGTTGGAGACATCTGGTGGAAATATTTAATATTGCAAGATGGCAATATTTGATTCCTGCAATTTTTGAAAGTTAAGAAAAATTAAGAAATTTAATTTTTAGCATGACATTGCAATCTGAAATGAAACTCTGTCATCCTTGCTTTTTTTTTTTTCCTTTTTAATGTGAAATATGTTTGCGGACTTAAAATACAAACTTCATCTTCCTGTCTACTTAGGCAGACAGTGCCTTATCGTAATTACTGCTGGAAATATTTTGATTTTAAGGGAAAATTGGTTGTTCAACAGAACAAAGGATTCTTTGTAAAACTCAAGTTAAATATAAATAATATCGTAATTCCAAATGAATGAATCCATTACTATGGTTCCTAATCATCACAAAGAAAGCAAAGTTGGTATGGAAATAAATAAAAATATTATCAGCAGAATGTGGTTTTGTTCGATGCATTTAGATTCTCAGTAATCCTCTAATAATGAAATCTTTGGCAAGATGTGTGTAGCATTTCCACTGGTTGCATTTTAATCAAAATAAATCATAGAGTTTGTTTAAACTCCCTGGTGTCCCTAGAAAAAGTGACTTCAACCATCCTCTTTCTTTTCTACCGGGGACAACATGCCAAGGTCATGGAAGACTGAATACAGCAGGACTATGTCTTACTGTAAATACATAACATCATTTTTCAATGCAATTTCAAAGCAAAAAGTATAAATTTGATAGTTTGGGACATTTCCTTTTTTACTTCTGTCAGAAGGATAATCTTGTTTCTGTCCTACCACTAGGTTACAGCTACTAGGTGTTAGGTTCACAGTTCAGCTAAGATTGCCCAGAAAGCTTAGAATAATACAGAGCCTAATTAACCCAATTTATGCAGTTTATTGCAGAGACAGTTAAATGTTTCCTGTTATTTGCTCTGGATAGATATCAAGCTATAGACAAGACAGCTTTTCTAGAGCTGAAAGTAATCAAAGCAATGCAATGTCATCCCAAAAAATAATAAGTTTGCTTGGAGTCTTACTTAAAATAATGGGACTTACTTCGTAATGTTATGAAGCTGCATTAGGGAAAGTTCAGGCTGATCATTAGGAAAAGGTTCTTCACTGAGAGGGTGGTTGGTCACGAACAGGTATCCAGGGAGATGGTCAGAATTCAAGGAACATTTGGACAACGCTTGTAGTCATATGGTTTAGTTTTAGGCACTCCTGCAAGGAGCCAGGAGTTGGACTCGAGGATCCTTATGGGTGCCTTCCAACTTGAGTTATTCTATGATTCTGTGATCTATATGCTGTGCATTTAACACAGATTTTAATTTAATTTTCTGGAAAAATATTATGACACATATCAGAGAAAAGCTGGTCGTGATTCCTTCTGGCATTGGCTAATGAGACATCTGGATTTTGTAAAGAGTGCTATCATCATTCCGTGCCAGGGCCTTGGGCAGTTGCCTGCAGGGGACTAGCACATTCTTGCCCTACTCACACTTTTTTGAAGCAGTGCTCCTCAACGTGGAAGGAACTCAGGATTCAACTGAAGCACAAATGATCAGGGAGACAGGCAGAAGTGCTAACTGGTTGCAAGTGAAATGCAGTCTAAATTGCTCTAAAAGAGAAGTTAGTTTTTTTGATTGCTCTGAATGGTCTCCAGAGGAGAAAAACAAGTGGTACTTTTGTTAGATGCCTGTCTCGTTTGAAATGCTGATCACTGCAAGCGCAGTCAAGAAGGAATTTTTTTTTGCATTAGACTGGCAGGAATCTTAGGAAATTTTTTTTCTTGTTTTCTGTGTTATCCATATGGTTACCTTTCTAGAATTTTCTGACATGACATTACATATTTCCTTACTGTTATAGCATAATGCTGTTTGTTTTTAATATGAATCATGCCACTGCCTCACTTATTTCATGGCCTCACAAACACCTGTATGGAAATGAGATGAAACTACAGGGGTGTGAATGAGTAGCTGGAATTAAGATGGAATCTATCCATCTTTGTCTGGGCACACAGTTGTCTTACCATGACAAGGGTTTAGCCTGATTTGGCCTAAAGTAGCTTTAGTTAAGTGTCTTTAAAAGTGTCTGAATGAAATATAATGGGCCTGCAATATACAGGGAATAGATTAAATGATCTAATTGTTCTTTCTAGATGTAAACCTCATGAGACTCCATAGAGGTGATAGTTAATCTGGACTTTAGGCTGTGAGTTTCTTTGTTGAGAAGGATAGTTTAAGGCGTTTCCTCCCCACTCTATTTTGTCCATTACTTCCCTCTTTGCTATGACCATACATTTTTTTTTTGTTGGCTTGTACTGGTTTGTTTCTAGGAGGGCGGGAGGCATTAAAAGAGTAGGAGGATGTTCTCAGTCTGGGCAGTGTGGAGGTGAGGCATGAGCAGTTGTCCTTGAGAAAGGATAGTGGTTCATACACTGCTCCTAGCCCAAGAAGACTTAGCTGCTAGTTGCTATGTGTTGCCAAGAAATCTCCTAAGGAAAACGAGAGAGGCAAGATGTGTGATTCCAGTTAATCTTTTCCACGCTTACCCAGAGCCCTAAGATGTACCGGGTTGGAGGGGATGCAGGGTGAGTTGGGAAAGGAAGAGGGAAACCTTGGGGGAAGGGGGAATGAATTCCAGTTATGGAACTGCTGCCGAGAGGATAGGTGTACATGGGGGTGTTCAGGGCCATGTGTATCTGTGACCATGGGACTCATACAATTCCCTTTTCTGCCTCAGAATTGTGTTTCAGAAGCTCAGGTTTCATTTATAAAAGTTTCTAATTCTTGGATTTGCAGAGCAGGTTTCCCCAATATATCAATGAAGCATAAATGGATTCCTTTACATATAGATTTAAATTGTATGTTTACAAAATGTGGATCAAAGGAATTGTGTAATCTGCCTTTCTGGATCTTGCAACTTTGCATTCTGTTGCAAAGAAACACCACATTTTTGCATCCTTTCTATGCCTTGGTTTATGAATCTGACCAGAAGAGGGAGAGAACAGGATTTAGTGAATGCTTTTTGAAGGGTTTGTGGGATAATGGAGGGTAGAATGGCTGCCTTGAAGAACAGGATTCCTTTTTGAAAACAGAGTCATTGTGAGGGAGGAGAAACTAGCTTGACAGAGGAGATCAGTTTGAAAACAAGCAGTATGTCACACCTGGTGGCTTGGGAAAGTAAGTTACTCAGGCCATCTGCAAGATCTGCCTGTTGTATACAGGAAGAAGGTAGTTACGCTGATTTTCTTGGGTAACATCACAAGCCAGAGAAAAGTTTAGAGCATAATGAAAATTAACCCTCAGAATTAAAGGTTGAATAGAGGATTGATTGTAAGATGCAACCAGGTGCAATACCTGAATTGCACCTAATTATCTTGATATAAAAATAGCACAGAAACCAGTCTTAAGATGGCGTGTTTCATGAGAGGCACATCCTTCACTGGTGAAGATTGCAAAGTTTGTGTGAAGTCAAATGATTCCAAATTACTCTGAGTTTCTGCCCTGATAATTATGCCTCATAACCCTTGGGTTGAGGATGGTGTGGGGAACATGATTAAGCTTCTCTCTTTACTTTTCAAACTAATTATTTGTGATGAATTTTAAGGTGTGAATCCATAGTAGATCTTAGTTTCCATCTCCTTAATTTTCAATAAGCATCACTCTGAAGACCTCAGGCCTGTTAGACAAACAGAGGAGAGTCTTGTGTGTACTTGTGGTATGCATATGGTGGTATTTATGTGCATTGAGCATTAAGATTCAGCTAGATGGCCTATATAGCATATAAACAGCTATGCTGTATAATTAATAAAAATCAAGTATTTGTATTAATGCATAGAAGCTAAGAGGTGTGGAATAATTGTGAATTGCCTCAGTTTCAGTAGAAGAAAGGCTTACAACATTTTCTTCCTTCTTTACTTATTGTTCTGTTTTTCTTATGGATTTCTCCAGCTTGCAGTTTGGTGATGGTGAACATTTAGCATAGAGGAATTAGTATTTTTGCCTGTATCCAAATAAGCATTGAATATAAATTCAGATAGTCCCATTTAAGGCAAAGTCTTGGGAAGAGATGTAGTAGGCTTTCCTCAGTTATCTTGGGAAAGACAAAGGTGAATATGCTATCTCAACGGAATAAATCTTGTATGGTCCACAAAGATGATCAGAGGGCTGGAGCACGTCTCCTCTGAGGACAAGATGAGGGAGTTGGGGTTGTTCAGCCTGGAGAAAAGGAGGCTCCAGGGAGACCTTACTGCGGCCTTCCAGTACCTAAAAAGGGCCAACAGGAGAGATGGGGAGGGAGTGAAGTGATACAATGACAGGTAGTGGTTTTAAACTGAAAGTGGGGAGATTTAGATTAGATATCAGAAATAAATTCTTTACTGTGAGGGTGATGAGACACTGGAACAGGTTGCCCAGAGAAGTTGTGGATGTCCCATCCCTGGAAGTTTTGAAGGCCATGCTGGATGGGGCTTTGAGCAACTTGGTCTAGTGGGAGGTGTCCCTGCCCATGGCAGGGTTGGAACTAGATGATCTTTAAGGTCCCTTCCAACTCAAACCATTCTGTGATTCTATGAAATGGAAAAACATGTAAGAAATATATCTGCCACCTTCAAATGAATTTTTGTTGCTGACTGTGTGAATCACCTCTAGGTAGTAAATTGTCACCCTCTTTGCCTCTTGTCTTACTTCTCATAATGCTGCCAGAATTATTTGTAAATGGATTGCTGTAGCTTTAAAATACATTAATATTATCACAGTTAAATATAGTTTGTCTATGCCTACAAGGTAGTAATCTGCTTAGGGTTCTAGTTCTCTTCATATTCTGTCTTTAACATTGCTAAGCTGGTGGGTGGCACTTAGTAAGATGACATCAGATTACAACTTCCTCAGTGTAAATGAAGTCTGAATAACAAACACTGCAAGGTCTGAACTAGCTTATTTTGTCAGTCTCACCTTGAGTTCTCACTTGAAAATATTTGACAGTGCTGCTCGTATTTTTTAAAAAAAATACCTATTGGAGATATTTCTGTAACTGAGATCCTTTCTAACTTTCCATTGAACTACCTCTCGTCACACATAGCAGCCAAAAACCTGGATTGTGCTGGGCCTTTCATGTCTATCTGGCTAGATAAAGAACTTTTATACAGTATGTAAGTTACATATATGTTCACTTAAAGTCTAGTATAAATATCTATATAGTGATTTGCACAAGCTCTAAGCTTGTCATACACTGACAAAACTCAATGTAAATGAATTGCTGATATAAACAAGAATCAGTCCTCTTCTCACCTGCACCTAATATAGCTATCGTGTTAGAGATAATTTGTGGTTTTGCTTGAAGAAATGCATATGTGTGTTTTTAATTTCCCTCAAAAACAGTTTAAGTCCAAAAGATGCAGATTTGAGATATAAACGATGCTGTGAGATAAAACTAAATTGTGTGGGCAGAAGAAAAAGGATCTGAAAAAAGGCTTTTCTTCCCTGTGGAGCAGTGAGAGACTGACCTCATGTGGCGTGAAACCAAAGTTGCCAGGGGAAATACAACAGGGATAAAACTCTGAATAAACTGAGTATCTTTGAAAAAATATTTTTTCGTTCTCCTGCATTTCTGATTTTTGTTGGATGCTGCACTACTTATATTTAAATAATATTAGTTTGGATAGTTTTGAATGTGATTGCTGATGAGAAGTTGACCGGTGTCTGTATTCCCAAAGACTTTTTTGTGTCCTGAAAGGGATGCTCTAACAAGCTGACCCCAAGACACCAGGCTGGGAGCTGAGGCCCAATTATCCTGGCTGCTGCCTGTGCGTGATTTTAATTGAAATGAGTAGGAGTTTCACGTGAGCAAGTGACAGGATAATCAGTCTTGGTTTCTAAGCCCTTTCTGGCACTTCCCCAGCAGCCTGCTCATTCTGTGCCTTCACAGCCTTGCTCTGTAAAATGAAGACGGTGGTTAGGAAAATTATGAAGTGGTACCATGCAGAATGGGAAGGGTGTTCCTAGCCTGTATATTTTTTTAACAGGCATGAATAATATTAATACTGGAGACTTTTGAGTCAATTCTGTTGGCTGATTCATCAGTATATATGGAAATGTCCAGGTATATAGATAACAAAAAGAGGTTCTGTTATTTTGAAAAGTCTCCTTTTAAAATAAATAACATGTATTTAGTTTTAAAGAATTTAGTGGGTAACGTGGCCTATGGACTCTCATGAGAAAAATTTGCTTAAAATCCTTTGGGCAATTCAGGTGAACTTTAAAAACTCTGTCCCCATACTGCAAAGACTTCTCTGTATGCTTAATTGTACTCTTTCTGTTCTTTATATTGAATTAAGTGTCTGAAATAAGAAAGGCCTGTAGTATTTTCTCTGAGTATTTACTCTGAGTTCTGCATGACAAACCTTCCATTTTCTTCTTTCCAGATCCTCTTGGAACCAGGGGTGATACAGGATGTCCTAGCAGCTGGGAGTCATTTGCAGCTGCTGGAGCTTCTCAGTTTATGTTCTCACTATCTCATTCAGGTGAGGCTTCTTTGCCTGATCGTCACCCATTACTATTTTGTAAACTTCTGTTTCAAGCCTAATTTCAGTTGGAGAATATTAGTGCAATACTTGGTGTAACCTACATGGCAATAAACTGGATTTCAGGAGACCTGAATGTTGACTGTAATCTGGGTATTATTAATTGTGGTAGGTGCTTTCTTCTCCCATCCGTTTTGTCCCTTTCAGTCCTGAAAAGAAGGATGGTCTGCTGATTGGTATCAGCACATGGGAGTTTGATTCCCTCCTTTACCAGATAATTTTTTTACTTCTGCCTCAGTTTACCAAATGTTAAATATTTCTTCCTATTGCAAACATGAGTATTGTGAAGCATTCAGATGCGTAAATGTTCGCAACAGAATATTGATCCATATTTCAGGGCAGTACTACCTCTCACTGAAGGGGTACGGCTTATTACCATGGCACCTTATTCTTGACTGGCCTCGTGCCCATAATGCTGATAATATTATCAACATTAGGGCTGTCATTATGAAGCAAAAAGAGCTGAATCCAGTAAAATAATATTTTGTGCTTGGCTTTTTTAGGATATGGCTCACGATGGTAGCAAAAATGTAGCTTTGATGCGCATCTGTGAAAAGCCTTATAAAAAAGATATGGCAATAGGAATTCTACAGAACTGTTTCCTTTTCTTTGTAATTTTTCAGTATTGTTTCTGAAATAGGGAGCCTTGGCTGTATCTGCGCAACAGTTGGGCATGGAAATGCACGTCAGCACAGTCCTCTCCGTATGCACTCGCCTTCCAACAGCATAACTGCCTTTGAACTGTGTGAGTGAGCTTGGCAGCACACTGAGCTACTGAGTAGCACAGCCTTGCAGGATCTCCTGTTAAGAGCTTCAAGACTTAGCTGAAGGCTCTGTGTCTTATGGAGAAAGAATCTGTTCTTTGAATGTTAGCCTTAGGGAAGCCTTCAAAATGTATGTTCAGACGATAAGGTGGTGTTAATTAGTGCATTATAAATTGATTAGAAAGTTAAAGGAGCTGGTAGAGTATTGCCGTTTGTATCAGTTTGTTTTCAGGAATGTAAGGAGGGATTTAGTTTTTCTGCAAAAATAGAAATGGAATGTAACGGGAAAGATGATTGTTTTGAGAAATAGGAAATGTGAGATGCCAAATGAGCCACAAAACCATTTGGCCTACCAGTTGTCAGGCAGGCATCTGAAGTGGTTACCGTAATGAGAAACAACAGTTTCTCCCTAACAAGTCAGTCAGTGTGAGCATGTTTCTGCTGCTTACACGTTCTGTCTTTGTCAGAAATGGAACCAAAGAGACCGTTGCAGCAAAGAAGCTAGAGGAAATATTAAAGAATAGGGAAGAAGCCGCGTATTGCAGTGCTGGTGAGGTAGGGATGTGAGAGGACTGTAGGAAAGGAGCAGGTACATGCCCAACGTGAGTCCTTGGACTAACTTCTTCCATGACCTGTGTTGAGCAGCCTCTGGTATTTGTAGCTCACCCTTGGCACCATCTTAATACTTTTAATCCCAAGATCACTGCAGTGGCAAGACAACTCGAGATTTAGCAGTGCTTTGGATCTCATTCTTGATGTACAAGCCATAGTCAAGTATTTAGGAACAGACTGCTAATGAATTAAAAAAAACCAAAACAAAACAAAAAACCAAAAGCAAAAATCAACCCCCAAAACACACCACCCTCTAAAAAACCCACCCAGAGTGAACAAACATTGCTGCCAACTTACTCTGTAATTAACAGACCAGTAAAAATTCTGTGGAGGTGCCAGTCAATCTGCAGTTAATCAGATGGTGTGAAAGAGGTCTGCTGTACTCTGAGTGGTGTGCCAAGCTGGGGTAACTGGAGGTACACTGTTGTGAAAATGAAGAGAAGGTGGACCCTCGGTGTCCAAATTTATAACGATGGAAGTAGGGAATAAGGTAAGGGATGAAGGGTAGGTAATAAGGAGGAGAACGTGTTTGGAGACAGAGCAGTGGTAGTTCTGTAAAGTATTTTTGAATCAGGGTCTCACTGTAAGGTTTTGAATCTGCATGTACATCTGTGGGATGGCTGTAGCTTACATCATGTTGAGCTCTAGACTGAGTATGTTACTCATTTTAGAGTATTTTTTAGCAGGTTCACCCCAACAAGGCAGATTTGCAGTTTGAATAGATCACAGTAAGAATTTATCTGTCTTGTTTGTTCTGCAAAGTTACAGTCTGTGCAAGTAATCAGTGTTGAGTAGTTGTGTAAGCAGGTCAACAAGGAACTGTACATAAAGACTGTGATATTTTTCAGGGTCCAAGTTAATTACATCAAATATCTGTTTATGTTCAACATACTATTGGGTGATTTAAAAAAAAAATAATCCATTGCTTTGTTAGTACTATCTGAAAATAAAATCAAAGTAGCTAAAGCTTCCTTAAAGCCACTTAGTTTTGCTGCAGTTGGTAACTGGAGTGTCTTGTGACCCCACATGCTATGATACAGATACTGGAAGAGAATAATACTTGCCCTTTCTGTTCTTTCTGGTGAGTCTGACTGCGCAGAGTTCTTAATTTACTAGACAAGTGCATTTCTTTCTTGCTGTTTTGAGTTTTTCAGGTATCATGAACTTAACTTAGTTTAACATAAATTCAGGAAAGGCTGAGGGGCTGTTCAGCCTGGAGAAGAGAAGGCTCCAGGGAGACCTTATAGCCTTCCAGTACCCAAAAAGGGCCTACAGGAGAGATGGGGAGGGACTCTTTATCAGGGAGTGGAGCAATTGGACAAGGGGTAATGGTTTTAAATTGAAAGAGGGGAGATTTAGATTAGGTACTAGAAAGAAATTCTTTCCTGTGAGGGTGGTGAGACACTGAAACAGGTTGCCCAGGGAAGTTGTGGCTGCCCCATCCCTGGAAGCATTCAAGGCCATGCTGGATGGGGCTTTGAGCAACCTGCTCTAGTGGGAGGTGTCCCTGCCCATGGCAGGGGGCTTGGAACTCAATGATCTTCAAGGTCCCTTCCAACCCAACCCAACCCACTCTGTGATTCTATGAAATACAGTATGTGGGATCTAGCTGTCACTTATTATTGTTGTATAATGATGAGACAGAGTTTTAACTTGTTAGGATTGTCTTTAATTATTTGGATTGGGCTAGACTTTTCCTGTATAAGAGTGCTGCTCTTATTGTTAGAGCTTGTTCCAGCTCTTCTCTTTCTCTGGATGTTCCAACTTGTCAGATTTTTGGAGCCTCAGACAGTTTCATCTCTTCTTGATACTTTTATCTGCAGCTTAGAATTATTCCATGGATTTCAATAAGGATTTTTTTTGGCTACAAATGCAATTGGCGTGGCCCATACACAATTCTGTTCCAAGGCACATTTGTAGTCTTTGACGTTCCAAAGACGCCTGTACTGATCTAATTCATTGAAGATGATTGTCGAAGTGTCTAATTGTCAAAGACAATTAGTCTTCAACAGTGCACTGGGAGAAGGTTCATTTCCAGCCAACACTGACTTTTATATGCACTGATTTTTAAAGAATTTCCTCTCAGAATAAACAGGATGTTATTATTTTAACTATAAGGCAGATCCTCTTTCTTATAGACCAATCAGTTTAGAGCACTTTAATTTGTTGATAAATCTCAAAAAGATTTCTGTAAAAAATTATTTGAATCATAGTTACGGCATTTTATGAAGAATTTATGATCAAAGGAAAGACAGAAAAAAGGAGAGGAACATTTCCCACCCCTTCCCCAATTAGGTAATATCCATCTCTAAGACGTTTATGATTGCATGACGCAATGGAAGTTTCTGACAGCACTCCTAGTTTACTAAATGCATTTTATCATCTATAAACTTGACATTATCAAATGTTCTGTAGCATCTAATGTTGATTCCATTTTCTCATTGGAAAGCTCATTCTCATTTTGGATTCATAATTAACTAATTTTTATTTTAAAAGAATTGTAGATTATATTTTCTCTACTTGCAAACAAGAGAAATGCCCAAGCATTCCTTACTTTAGGCCTTAATACCAGCTTTGTGTGTGCAGACTTCTCCCCCTGCCTCAGCAGGGTCGTATCTTCAATTATGATTACTCCCCAGCTTTGCTGTTTGAGGGTTTTGCTTTTAGCTTCCTTTTTAGAGGGGAACTTTTTTGAAGCATGCTGATATATTTTATTTGAGTTACATAGATATTCATGAATCTCTCCGATCACGTTGTCTGCATAATTCTCAGGTGCTTTAAACATTGAAACAAAGCTTGAAATCTCACACATCTATCTGACCCTAAACAAATGGTAAGGCAACGGGATTGGTCCTAACTGTGTTGCTGCTGTGTAGCTGTGGGAAAGCTAAGCTGAAGCTTTGTGTATCTTGAATTGCACTAAGGTCTGTGGTGATGCACACAGCACTTGCTTGCAGAATGCACATCCAGTTCTCTAAGACTTGTTTCCCGAGTTCCACTTCCAGCTCAGATTGATTGTCAATTTTGGCTGAGGTTTTTCGAAGGAGGCTAACGAAGAGAGCTGCAACCAACAGGTAGACTTTGAAGTGCAGTGGGAATGGGTTATCTGAATGTCTTGTTTCCCTTTCGAAAGTTTTTAGTCGTCAGAGTTCTAGTGGAACAAAACTGCTGTATTATGACACTGGAGAAGGCAGGAGAAAGCTAGTTCAATGAGATGGAGATCTGAGAACAGACTTCTTAAATGGAGCTGTAGAGAACATGGTATTAAGTGGTGTGTTTGTGATGACCTATTTTGCACTTTAAAGCTTATAAATGTTTTTTTCTGAAGGACGCATGATGACTTTATTCTTATGCAAGAGAATAAATGTGTTAAAAGATTTATTCAGAGCATAGAAATGTTTGTTTATTAAATAGGTCTGAGTTATGTAACTGACTGTAGATGTAAGAAGTTTTGTCGTTTGCCTCCGATGTTTGTGTATTCAGTACCAAAGAGAACCACAAACTGCAAATTATTTCAACAATCAAAGAGTCTTTTCTTCTCAATAGCGTTGGAGGGAATGCTATTGAGAATATGAGTTTTTAATGGAATTTCCTTCTACCGATCAACATCGTATGGGTATAGCTTTAGTAATCACTTTTTAAACCAGAGGTTGATTTCCACTGGCATTCAGAGATCTGGGACATAAGGTTGTCCCTATTTGAAATCTTAAAGCTAAGTGATTTTTCTGTGTTTTCAAAAGTCCAGTATTATTGTTTTCAGTGGAGTTCTATGTACCTCCTGAGTTACATTCAAGACAATAGGGTGATAGGTGTGAGCGAGGGGTTGCAGAATGGCCCTAAGCCACACACTCCTTTCTGAGAGACAGGACATGGCATGATTGTTAGCACTTACCCCTTTAACTTTCTGCTGCCAGATCCAGCACATTTTGTGAAGAACAAATTAAATTTACATGCTGGACAGAGTCTGGGCTATCATTTATGTTATGTTTATTGGTTGGACAGTTATGTATTTTCAATACAGCCTTATTAGGAGTGGTGTTTGACTGTCCCTGTACTCAATGCTGGAAATAGTTTCCTATTCTCACAGTAGGTGGGAGCAGCAAATGTAGTAGACAAGAGCAGTGATCCTGACTGCCATTAAAGTGCCTCAGATTGTTAAAATTGTTCTTGGGATCATAAATGGTTTTGTGTCAAAGGAAGTTAAAAGTTTGATGCCAATTTTCCCATTAGTTTTAATTGTATTAAGTTCCTTGCTAAATGATAAATGTACTAGGTTAACTTTTAGAAACTTCTGTGGGATAGAACTGCCACAGGTGTATCTGTCCACTTGCTACTGATATCGGTTGTAGCATATTTAAAGAGGGCTAATTTAAGATTAAAAGAGCATTTTAGGTGGGTGATTAAAATGAGTCTGAAAAATCACAGCACTGTAGAGCAGCAGTCAATTGGAGTTTTATTGGAGCTGCCTGTGTATTGTATTCTGTGAGCAGGATCAGGCCTGGAATGCAAAAATTAGATTAATCAACTTCACAAATGATCTCCTGGAATAATTCTTGGTAATAATTGAAGCAGGCAAATTGTTTTGGGTAGGGGCATTTGATTTTTAACCTTCTACTGTAGTGGTCAATTTTAGGCTTATAAAACAAAATTTTTTTCATGGCGTATGAGCACCTAATGTTCTGGATCTTCTACTAATTTCAAACTATTTGAATGTGTTTATAGATTGAAATATGTTACTGTTTTTAAAAGGAAGAAGCTACAATTGAATCTGCCTGTGGAATTCAAAGGAGTATGCATACACGGTGGGGCCAGAGCTATTTATTTTTCTTAAACCCAGCTTCTCCATTTGGAACAGTGCCAACAACACAATCCCAACTTTCACTAAGATACACTCTTCAGAGATGAATTAATTCTTACACCAGAGATTGAGAGCATCACCTTTGTATTGCTAGAAGCCCCAGCTCAGTTGGGATTTTAGCTCCTGGGTTTTTCATATAGAGCAAATTAAACTGCTGGGAAAAAATCTAAAGGTCATCTAGCAAGCAAGGCTTGCCTTTTTTTAACTAATACTGAGTTTTTAATCTAAGTACACGCATGCACCCCCTCCACACCTCACCCCTGCAAGCACCCCCTCAGAATTAGAGTGGTGTTTTATAAAGCTACCACCATCAAACTTGAGTCCACCAACTTTATCCCGTGGAGGAAAGAGGGACCTTCCCGCACCATGAATACAGAGTAGACAGCAATAATGTCATCTTGTATTTTGCTGGTTTTTGGTGTTCTGCAGCCAGTTGTTGCTGTGCTAGCCTGCTCGGTTTTGAAGGAGCATGTTTTTGTCAGCTGTTGAGTCATTGAGCTATTGTCAGTCATTAGGAAAGTTCGTGTACGAAGCTCAAAGATAACTTTGGGATTTTATCTCCTCTCTAACACACAGATACGTTACAGAGATACAGATTTATACATATGAAAAGTGAATGCCCGACTGAGAATTCCAACTTGGAATGGGACTGAGGGAAAAAAATGATGGTAGTTTTCTCAATTTTTCAGTTGGTGTCAGTGAGGAAAGTAAAAACAGTATACCCAGTCACTTTGAATCCCATTCTTACTTGAATCCACTTGCTGCTGTTTAGCTGCGATGTGATAGTGGATATTCTGGTCCTGAGGTGTCAGCTGTTAGAGAACGTGGTGCAACTATGGTCAGGGACTTTGTGTGTGTGTGTGTTCTGCTTTTCCCGATGAAGTAATAGTTGGCAAAGCTGAACTGGGACTGCTGATGGATATATGAAAAAAGGATGCTGGAGTGTCTAGATTCACTATTGCTGACAAGATGAAAGCTCCCCAGCTTGTGTGGCTCATTGTATGGATACACATTGCCCGTCTTCTGCGTTAGAATCGCAGGAGAGGTCACAAGCTGGGCAGCAGCAGACACTGCTACATCTTCCTTCTCTTTGCAGTTTTTGTCAGGGAGGGAGATTAGCTTTGTGTATTTTAAATAGAAACCAAAAAAAGCTGTATTGCTTCCCTGGTTCCCTCCCTGCCCTTCTCATGTTGTCTTTCTAGCCATTGCAACCTCCTTACCTGCTTCTGGAATCTTTCTAGTATTTTTATGCTAGTAATCAGAGGCTGATGAATCCCGGAATGCTTAGTGTACAAAATCCTCCTTTGTTTTTATTACCAGCTGATCAATACTAATGTTTTATGTCCCCCCCCGGTCCCTCCTGCCCTGCAATGTCTTCAGCTTTTAATTCCCCTTACGAATTGAGGCAGTTCAGATGCACGAACCCCTAAAACGGCATTATTTGTAATTGGGTAGCGCGGCTCCCCTTATCTGCTGGTGTCCTCGGCGACGTGCCCGGTTAGCAGTCTGGCAGGAAAATTCGTTTTATGGTGAGAGATGGAACCCGACAGGGCTGAATGGCTGAGCTGGAGCTGAAACAAGGCAGTCGGGGCCCTTCCTCCCCAGGCGTGGGCAGCAGGTGGCAGTGTGAGTCCGTACCAGTTTGAGCAGATAAATTCAAGCTAAAAATCAGAAAAAATGAAAAGAAAAATTATTTATTTTTACTCCGTATTAGTCTTCTGACCTAATCAGTAAAAAAGTCATTATTCACACAACACTGGGCAATATGCATTGTAATTTTTAACAAATAATAGGAAACTGTTAATGTTTTCACAGGAAATACAGTTCTGTCTTGTGCAGCAATGGTCATTTATCACTGCACTTTGTGAAATCACTCATTTGTTCTAATTTGAATGTAAATGACTCTAAGGTTTTACAAATAAGGTGACAGACTCACATAAATGTAATTGCAGGGTTCATCTCTCTCTTTTTATATATCACTCATTAAGTTATGAATTAAATACATCGTATTAAACCAGGGGCATGTCCAATGATGATATTGTAATGGCAAATTACTCTATGCTATTAGAGGTGTATTTTTTATTCATGGACATTAATTTGTCATTAAGCGGCATTAGTTTAGCACTTTTATGTGGAAGACGTGACCTGAAAGAGGAGACTTACAGCTCTAATGTGAGAGAACAGGAATACAGGCACCAGATATACGGAGCTTTTTTTTTTTTACCTCCTGTAAAGAAGCAGAGGGACATTTTATTTAAATTTGCTTTGATCTAAAGCAATTTGAGTTGTGTTAAGCCATTTTAGCAAAGGTATTTCTGAAATATGAAAATGCTTTGGTGATAAAGTATTTACCAATATGGGAAAAGCCAGAATGCTAAGCACAAAACAGTGACTATAAATCATTTGTAACCTATGAACCCAAAGAGAACATTGGGCCTGAAGTGAGTTACAATCTGATTTTATCTTAGAAGTATCACTGTGGTAGAGAGTTAATTGTCCATCTTTTCTTTCCCCTGAAATGACTTGGCCAAAATAGAACTTACTTTTTTTTTTCCTTGTTAATCATGAAGTATGTTTTACCTCCTCTATACTTTGTATTTTTAAACACAGTGTCATTATTTTCACAAGGATCAATTTCAAGTTTGAAATATTAAGCAGGAGCAGAATCTTTCCTAAGAAAATTAGTGAGAAAAATGTATTATTTGGTGGAATTTGAGAGACAACTTGGCACTTGAAATATTACACTGAGGAAAATAGTAAATGACTCAGTCTACTCTGTCTTTAAAAGATATTAAAAAGACCTTGTAAATTTTATTTTCATTTTGTAGTCAGTTTAATAGAAGAGATTGTCCTTTCAAAACCTTGTTTCCTTAATGGTGGAGATGGACTGACATCACAAGGATCCAAGTTGATACATCCTCTAGTTTGGGCAGTATTTGTATTTTAGACTTTTCTTTAGACTGTCTCTTGTTAAAGGCAAAATGTCTGAAGTTGATACCAATCTATGTAGTTGATTACCCACCCCGCTTCGTCCCCCGATAAGTAGTTTCAGAAATGAAAGTATCCTGAATTATCATCTGGTTTTAGGTACTATTTAATGCTATTTCAGTATTTAATAGAGAAACGTTTTTTGCTGAACCATTTCAGTTTGTAGGGGAGCACAAAGAAGGAAACAAATTCCGTGTAAGGCTGTTAATGTTTTCCAGATATCTTTCCAGTAGATCTCTTAGCAGCAGTAAATGAAACAGCATTTTAGCACATTCCATCATTTATAGTGTTTTGTTTGCACAACTGCATCAGAGTAGAATTTGCGAGAGAACCAGTGTCTTGCTTCACAATTGTCATGTAGACTAACTATATTTAAGACAAAACCTCCATTTCTGTCCAGGGTATTGAATAAGCCTTGAACCCAGAATGAATATAAATGTATATGTACTGTCTTACTGAATCTTCAGCCAATATGTAATCAGAGCTTTGAAAGTTATAAATTGTCCTTATTCATCTCGCTAATCCTAAAAATTAAAGATACAAACCTGAAGATTAGTGGTATCAACAACTTTATTAACCATCAATAATGTCCTGCAAGTGTGTTATTCCAAGCTGAAGAATGTTTGTAACTTTATTAGCTTATTTTACTGTGTAATCTATTCTAAACATCTGTTTATTAATTTGGAGGAAGTTGCTGCTAAATTTCCCATCTGTTTCAACAGTCTTACAGAATTTGTGATTTCTATCACAAAGTGTGTCTAGCTGCATAGGTGGCGTTGGATCACGAATGACTTAAACCAGGACTTTTATTTGCAGTTCAACAGGAATTGAACTGATAACACATTGAATTGTCTCTACAGTAATTTTTATAGAAGCTTTTGTGTCCTCTGAGTTAGAGGAGTAGTAATATCTTGGCTGGACTTGCCTCGTAAATACTTTGACCTTTGTTGTGAAAGTTTCCAAATCCACTCAAAGGAGGCTTTTTCTAAATTCTATTTCAGTGTTTTCTCCTGGTTTACCAAATCTGTTCTAATTATATATGCAAAAGGCCTTGAATTTCCATAGCATCTAAGCACACCTGTTTGTCATAGGGAAATCGTTGTAGTTGCCTCAGGTAGGTTCAGCCCTCAAAACACATTGGGTTTGGAATTCTCACTGATTTGAAATGACATGTTGTGACATGGAGAAAGCTAGGGGGACAGGCCCAATGTCGTATGCCAGGCCTAAAACCAATGCTGTATGTGCTTGTGTTTTGGTTTTGCCTGCCTTATAATATTTTTTGCTTATATTTGCAGCATTACTATCTTCATGGAGAACTAAAATAAGCAGGGAGTACATGTGTACAATGCCAATGTTAAAGACCTCCAGGGACTGATATTGAATATTTACTGTGACTAAATACTTGAAAGTATTTGTCTACTTAGATACTGTTGGGAGTCTTAACTTGCATATGTATTACATACCATTGGTAAAAGATCCAGACTCAAATAACACCATTCAGCCCTGGGCCAAAGGTTGAAGAGATTAATGGAACTCCTTGAAAAGAAGTAAAAGAAGTAGCAAAAATGATCAGTGTGTGTGGTGAATATTTTGAGGTTGGGGCGTTAGGTAAAAGTAGCCTTCGATAAGCTGTTGTTAGCATTTTGCTTTTAGGTGTGGTCAAAATCTTTGAAATTTGGTATTTTTAGCAACTTTTCTTATCAAAATGTATATATGAAAAGGACTAATTTTTATAACATTGTATGGAACAATCATTGACTAAAAACTTTTTCAATAAGCTCTAGTTCATTTTTAGAAACAGTGACTCTTCTTGTTAGCTTAGTTAGTTCAAAACAAATGTATTTCTGCAGCTAATCTATATCCCTCCTCTAAATGCCCTTCCAGTTGTCTGTTAAAGGGTGTCTGGCTTTGCTTCATTCTGATTATGTTTAAAGGTGGCTACAGAAGAGGGCACCTTCATACACTTCAGGATTTTGAGATACTGGCAAGCGTCTGTAGTTGTGAACACTTAGGAATCAGGCCTACAATGATCTATCCTGCTTTTAAAGGTGGTGTCTTCTGGGTCAAATCTTAAAGCCAGGGAGAATTTTGTAATTTGGTTACACATCTTGCATATAAGATGCATTGATTAAATGTTTTTTTCTTCTATATTTCTCTGGGAAAAAACCCACCTTGGTGGTAAAGCAGGGAATTCTGACCATTAGCTCTTTGAGAATTGGTGGGAGGTGCAGTAATTATTTTTTGTTTTTTTTTTTCCCTTGGTAAGAACTGCTAGAAACTAAATGAACAAAACTTATCGTGATCTTTGAAGGCTCATGCCTTCCTGATGCTTAGCACCTTCAGCAGTGTGAATGTTCACATGTGTTAGTTCTGAGAGGACTTGTGACTTGTTTGGCACTGCTGAAGGTCAGATACAGGAACTGTCAAACTGGATGTTGAGTCAAGGCCCACTTTTCACATTTGGGCTTTGCACTTTCTAGGTTTTCAGTTACAGAGAGTTATATTTATAATAATTTCTGACCAAGAGAGTGATAAGTGAATCCCTAGTCAATAGCTTTTAAAATACAAGCGACTCCCCCCTCCCTGATCCTAACACATAGTGAATTCTTTTTTAAAAATCAGTGGTGCTTCCAGAATTTTTTTCATTCTTTTACTTTTCTTCCCATGTATGGACAACTGCTATCCTTTTTCTATCCTGTTTACCTCCTGAAATCAGTTCTGATTATTATGTAGTAAACCTACTAATCGGCACAGCTCCTAGTCATGGGAAAAGAGAGATGTTCTTTTCACTGCATAAATTTAGGGGCAGAGTGCTGTAGAGGGTTTTATTTTACTGAGACGCAATCCTTATACAAAACATGTTGCAGATATTTTGCTGATGTATTGAGCTGCATAAATAACTTTAAATTGTGCTAAAGATGGGGTTGGGGAAGAAAAGAATTATCGAACTACAGGAGCACTGGAGTGGGTTCTAGGCATTTGAGGTTCTGGTTTTTGTATCTTCTGCATCATGGGAAATGTTTTGAATTATTCTTCTGGTCCTCCTTTTTTCCCCCTTTTCAAAATGAGAATTTGCCTTGGTTTCGTGCTGTGAGCAAAAAATTTCTTAGAGATTTCTGTGGTGAGGTCAGATATTGCAGGAGCATAGAGATACCTGAACAAATAACAGTTTTCCAAATAAAATATATTTTAAAACACCTTTAATTTTGCCTTCTTATCATTCGCATACTTATAATCAGGTTCTTGTAACTGCTGAGTACCCTCATATCTTCCTGCAGCTGCAAGAAGTCTCTTGCTCTTCAAAGGAGTATGAAACCATATACCCTCAGAAATCAAATTGAGGAAATGTTTTCTTCTTTAATGGTACAGACAATTGGTGAAAAACTTGTTTTACTGCAGTCTTCTTTTTAATGCAGGGTTGCAAAACGTTTGTAATCACAAATCGTGCAAACAGTCCTGTACTTCCTAATCCAGTGCCAGGGTAACTTTGATCCTACATCCATGAGTCAGAAACTATTTTCCAAAAACTTGGTCAGAACTTTTTTGCTTTCATATATTCTCTTCATTTTATAAATGTATTTTATCAAGATCAAATCCCCCGGGAGTCTTTCTTTATAAAAGCTAAGTTGAGCACCTTAAATCTTGCAACGTTGGTTTTTCCAGTCTATAGTATTTTCATATCCTTGAAGTATGTACTTCAGAACTGGGACCAATATTTGAGCAATAGCGTTAAAAATGCAATGCTGAAGCAGCAACAGTGTTTGTTTCTTTTGTTGGACAGTACTCTGTGCATTTTATGACATGAGCCTTTTTTTCACTGTTCGGAGAACGGATGTTGCTGTTTATGACTGCTTCTTAGTGCCTCCTGATGGCCTGTAAGTGTTGTTCCAAATAGACCCTGCTGTATTTTCTGTATCAGCTATGTTACTGGTTCTCAGATATGTTTTTCTTTTTAATGTGATCACTTTGCCAGGAAAATCGGACAATACTCGTATTCTTTCATTCTCATAATTTGTTACCCCACTGCTTTTGCAGAGTCTTCTGCAACCTCTGTGGGCAAAACTTGCCATTCTCTCGTTCAATTAAACCGTTAACAGTAATGGAGCAAGAATCAATTCCTTGAGGACTTCGCTGGAAGAAGTTATGCTGCTTTATAACTTACCATTAATAGCTTCATTTTGAGATTGATCGTCATTAACTAATCTTTGATCCATCTAAGAAGCATCCTACTAAATATATGACCTTTATGAGATATTGGGATGCCCAAATTTCCCTAATGATCCTTATGTTAAATTTGACCCATATTATTCTGCCAATATTTCTTGTAAACTTGTGAAAAGTGACTCTTCTGAGGTTTCAAAAAAATATCTTCTCCTACTGGTGCCTTTCATACAAGTCAAATGTTAGTAGATAGCTGGGGTGATGTGATTCTTACGATGCATTAGGAGCTACCAATTTCAAATTGGTGACTGACTCTACTTTGTCTATCAAAATTATGCTCAGTATTGAGTTGTCCTGCACTGGATTCAGCCTTTCTGTAGATATTTTCTCATATTGCCTTAAAATTATGAGAGTTTTGTTGATTTGGGTTATTCAGCAAACATTTCTGAGATTTGAATTTGCCTGTGTAATTAACCCATCATTCCACATGTTTTACACAGTTTGTTTCATTCTCTGGTGAGATGAGATGTCCAGCTCACTACAGTTACCCTTTCCCAATTCTCAATTTTTAGATGTGTTTATTAACTTTGTAATCATTAGGCGTTTGGTGACAGGCTGTTGCCTGGGATTCTGAAGCAGAGGCAGGTTTTTAAGAAAAGTGGTCCCTTGCTGGGTTACAGAGCACGCGTGTACGTCATTGAAATGTTCCAAAAATAAAATGTCATTAAAAGATTCTGAAACAAGAGGTTTTTGAATCATAGTATATACTTTCTTGCACATGAACACCTCCTCTGTTCTTATTTAGACCTGGAGTGTTAACATTAGTATATTGATAGTTTTGCATATGCTCCCTGTTTGTTCTTTAGCGCAGTATCACGAGTGTTGACTTCCTTTTTTCAGTTGGTGACTATCCTGCTGTTACCCATCTTCATCTATATTCATTTATGCTTATGCAGAGCAGTTGGAAGAAATATCACCCTCCTTGAGAAGCCACATCTTCTCTGGATCGTGATTCTGTTTCTCCTGCTGGATTCCAGTGCTTTTTGCCCCTTGTTATCTCTGGGCTTCTTGTCTGGATTTGCTCTCCTGTTCTTTGGTCTCAGGTTTTTTTCTTTTTTTTCATGCGTCTGTATTTGAAAGCAATGGTCTCAAAGTCTTTTGAGCGATGGTCTCTTTCTCTGACCTGCCAGGGCTCCAAAGTTGATCCTAAGCAGCACGATAGAAATGGACTTTCAGCCTTTAGGTTTTGTCATTGTGATTTATCAGGCCCACAGTGAACAATGTTGCACACAGGATCGTCCTTGGCTGTGGAATAGATTATGGACAGTGCAGCTAGAATGGGATGAGATTTTAGCTGCAGAGTTCAAAGAAGTGATTACTGAGCATATCCAAATTATTTATTTTTCTGGAGGCTGATAAAAGGGGATCAACGGAAGTTTTTCACAGTCACGGCAACTCCTACGAGCTATTTTCATTCTGAATATTTTAAATGTGGAAGAGCAATAGTCTTTTCCTGTCAGTCTCATTGTTTGTAATACACTTCTAAAAATATTTTCAAGATATTTTAATGGAGATGGGGATTAAGAATAAAAATCACACTTTAATATACTGTATATTAGAAACATATTTTCTGCTTCTATTTGCACTATATTTAAAAGTTTTGATACTTTACATTGATTTAAAACTTATTTTGTTTTTCGGAATATTAAGGGGATTTCCTTGCTTTCTGAGCATCCTCAGTAGAATCTACTGAGGATTTCAGTGGATCATACTCAATTCCCATTTGTAACATGTTGTATTATTTCTGTCCTGCCTGGTAAAGAGAGGGCTGTTACTGTGTCTCACTTGAGGACCAAGTTTACGGGGAATTTTTGTGTATTAAATCCTAGGATGGCTTTGAGCTACTGATGTGATAGCATCAAAAAAAAAAAAAAGTGGTTTGAGTCTAGGATATTTCATGCAAGGTTATTTATAAAGCTAAGGAAATACTAATGCTGGTGTACAAGGTGCTGTTAAAAAAATCATGAGTACTGCGAAGAGTTTACACATGCAGAAGAATAAATGAAGTCAAACTGGGAGAGGTGTGGAAAAGGGCAGCTAAGATCATCAGGAAGGCCTGTATTATTTGAGGAGATTAAAAGAGCTTGGCTTGTTTAGTCTAGCAAAATGAGGGCTGAGGAGGAATATGATTGCTTTCTGTAAATATATCAAGAGGATATATAGCAGGGGAGGGGGGAGCAGGGAGAGACACAGTGCTGTTAAAACTAAAAGATAATGTTGGCACAGGAATAAATGCATATAAACTGAGTAAATTAAGGTGGAAATTAGGAGATGAAGTCTCAAAATCAGCTGAAACTTCTTATGATAGTAGTTGGGAGCAAGAGCAGAGGGAGTTTTAAGATGGATCTTTCTTAATTTGTGAGGAAGATGATTTGATGAGCTTGTCCAGTAGAGTAGGGAAACAGGCTTCCACTCCTGTCTTCTCATGGCATTAAACTGTTATTAGAGTCTGCAAAAAATTGGAAGCAATAGTATTGTACAGTCCTATTTTTCTTCTTGTTGATAGTAGTTATGCTTTTTAACGGCTACTATTGTGAACTTTGGGTTTCTAAAGGACAAAACTGACTCTTTCTGGATTTGACAATATCAACAACAAAAAAGAAAGTGAGCATTTACCGTAAAGATTGCTGGTGGTTGATGGATTAGCCAAGTAGTTTTCAGCTTTCCTCAAATTCTGCAGTAACTCTGAAGAGTTAGCAAAAATATAAAGTAACGAAACATCTGTAAAGACTTATGTACCGATGTTCCATGATTTCTGCTGGAGTGAAGAATGCAGGATTATGTCATTCCTCATAACATATTTGAAGAAAAGACAAGTGCTCATAACTGGCAAAATCTGTAAACATTGATAAATCTGATGAAATCCTCCCCATAGGTTTCTACTCTCCGAAATGGTAGAAAAGGGCCAGGTGAAGGGTTAGATGATCTCCATGTTTGTTTCATCCCTGTACTTTTATTTGTTAAATAACACTGATTGCTACAGTTATCTTGCCAGGAATACCTGGCAAGCTGTGAAGCCAGGTGAGATGTGAACATTTTCATCTGGGGAGTTTCTGTGCCAGGTGCAGTTAAAAAAAAGAAAAAAAAAAAAATTAAAAATTTTAAAAATCCCACAGCAGCATCTGTTTAGGAAGGGAAAGCAGCTATTGAAAACTCTGCAGAAAGTTGCCTGTAATGTTCCAATGGTACCATGGAACTTTAACTCTCTGGTCTTAATGTTTCATTATGATATTTCTTATATATAATCACATATAATATAATCTTAAATATAATATACCTTATATATAATCACATATAATATAATCTTTCACATAATCATGTATGCAATATATAAAAGTTATGTATAATCAGGGCCACTTAAAAATATTGAATTGCCATTTGAAAATATTCATACTATTTAAAAACTTCTATTAAACTATCTGAGATTCTAGAAAATGTCAAGTTTTTTGGTGTTACATTTGAGTATCTGCATATGGCGGGTTTCACTTCCTTTTTCCAAGACCGCCTATATGTCTCATCACGCAGGCAACCTGAGAATGTCATGTCTTTCCGCGGTGCTTGTGAAGGTCATGGGCCTCCTCTGTGCCTTCAAAGAGGGTGCTCGCTAGCACCAGCCCACGGGATTGAAACTGAAAACTAAGCAGATATGGAGAAACACTGAGAAGGGAAATTTACTTCTCGTAGGGAAGAGGGGAAATAATAGCGCTGAAATGTTTTGATATTGTTGCTCTTGTACTTAGCCCCAGACCTACTTTGAAACAACAGCAAGGATGCAAAGTATAATTTTTCATGCTTAAAAGAGAAAACAAAAGGAAGTTTTACAGGAAGTGTTGAGAAAACAGCAATCTACCAGAAAAGTTAATCTTATAAAATGAGTCATTTAAAAAGTCATCCCTTACTGTGCCTATAAATACATCTACAGTCTGCACTGATCTTGTAATAAGTATAAACACAGTTTTATACACTGCAAAATTCTGGCCCAACTGTTCCACTGTGATCAGGCTTCATCAAAATGTCTTTCATGGTTCAACTGGATGGCTTTGGTATTTAGAATCATAGAATTGTCTAGGTTGGAAGGGACCTTTAAGATCATCTAGTCCAACCATCAACCTAACTCTGATAAAAACTATCACTAAACCATGTCTCTAAGCACTATGTCTACCCATCTTTTAAATACCTCCAGGGATGATGCCTCAACCACTTCCCTGGGCAGCCCATTCCAATGCTTTAGTAGAGGAAAATTTCAAATAAGATCTGAAAATCGATTTTTGAAGGATTCGTGCTTATGCTTATTATGAATTAAGTATGTCTGTTGCTGTGCTGTTGAGTACATGCATGATCTGTTAGTTCTTAGGTTGATGCGTGAGGTTTTGCAGAACTAGAACCTTTGAAATGGAAAGGAAGAGCTAGAACCAACTGAAGTGGATTTCTTTTAAAATTATGTTGTTCCCTTTTGTTGTCAGATAAGTATATTTTTGTCACTACAATTTTTCATTTTGTTACTATCCCTTATCTCTTTAGAGTCTGTCTTTGCTATGATTTATGTCAAGGTTCTCTTCTGAATGGTGCAGCTGGTTCATAGTATTTAACATAGCAGAGAACAAACCTAGAGGACTTTGGCTGCTTAAGGATTTTGAATAAACATGTCCCTGTCCCAGAGACCTCACACTTCCTTTTTTTTTGCTTTAAAGAGGCTGAACCCCTTTTAGGAAAAGGGGAAATAGTGTCAACGTGCAACTCTTCTCTGTTACAGCAGCAGGACTAGTCATTTAATACCTTGATTTATAACAGTGTTGTAATCTAAATAGGAAGCAGGTGGAGTTACAACTGGGTACGATACTTTGGATATTAATGGCTTGGCTTGGCAGTGGAATTCTAAAGCTGTATATACTTTTTCTGTCTTAATTATGCATTCATTAAAAGCTTTTATACCCAACAGAATAAAGTAAATATTGTTTGATCTCTGTAGTGTGCTCCCAGACTGTAGATTTGCACAGCAGGGTCTTGATAATCTGAATAAATTGTATTTCCCCAAGGAGTTTATCTTTCAAATAAGGTCATAAAGAAATGCATTCTTTCCCCTTAGTTCTCCTTGTGCTTTTTCTGCTATTTATAACACGGAGCAGAGGAATAGAGGTATATTGTAGTCTGCTGTGTATTTGGTTATGATTAACTCTAATTTATCAATCTGTTACATCCTTTTCCGTGGCATGTGCAAGGCAATTATTCCTTAAAAGTACAAACAAATAAAGATGGATATGGAAGTAATTTAAATACAATGTTTATGTCTATTTTTCCTGTTTGATGATTTATCATATCTCTATATTAAAATACACCTCTGAATTAAAATATGGACAATGTCGCATAAGTTATTTTGAATATTTAATATTGTTGTCTTGCCAATTATGTTTGTTCGGAAAACTCTTACATGGGATTTTAAATGTCAGCTCATTGTTAAATAGGTTTGGCATCTAAAGGTTGATGCTACTGAATCAGAAGACCAGTGGTGTAGAACAATGGATTCTCTTACTTCAGAGAGAAGGGAAGTGGGGGGATGTATAGTAAGCAGAATGCACAGGATCAAAGGCAGTTCCTCATTTTAGAAGTAGACACTGATAAATAATTTGGCCAATTTATTAAATTGGTTTGAGTTTACTGTGAGATTTTAGAACTGTTACTTGTAAGATCTGTATATATAATCTTACACATATTTTCTTAGTCTGAATGTGTTTCAGCAGCGTAACTTATATCATATTAGAAGAGATAGGATCGCTACCTTTCCCTAATTCTCTTCAGCTCTTAGTGACAGTTCTGCTTGTGTTCATATTTCATCCTTCAGTTCCAAAAAGATAAGTGGCATATAGTCAAAAGTTTATAAAAACAAGATTAAAAGTTTCAATAATTTACATAAGCCTGTTCTGTATTGCATATTTTTAAAGAACGTCTGCTCTGGTACACGACCAGAAGAAAGTTGCACATGGCTTGTAAATTTTGTATCTGCTCTTTTAATACAATATAATGAAATTTGTAGAAAACAGAGACTGCCAGAACTCATTCATGACCACATCTAAATTTCCTCTTTAGTAACCTATTTAATTTTTTAAGAAAGTTTTTAATTCAATTAAGGCTTCAGTTTGAAGCTTCAGTTTGCATTTCTGAAAGCTTTACTGTCTACGAAGAGCTAGGTTATGTGATCTGTGGTATACAGTTTGACGTGTGTGACGGTTTTGCCCTTTAGTATCATCACAGAGACAGAAATGTACAGTACTGTTTAATTTTAAATTGAATATTGGTATGACAGTTAGCTTTAACAAATGAAAATTATCTAATGCACTACTTGCTTCCTTGGCTGTGAAATAGAAACCTGTAGATCAACTCTATCCTTACAAAACCAGAAACAGATATTTCTGATGACAGGCTAAGACCAGTTTTCACAAAATATACCTGTAATATTCATCAAGCAGTAAGCCATAAGTCCAGCAGGTCACTAATACGTTATGTTAGGCGAAGTATCAAAAATCCTCTGATGCTTACCAATGAAAATAAGTAAAAAAACCAAACCCCCATAATAAATACATAAATAGACAAATAAATAAATAAACAAACATTTGAAATAAGCGAACACATATAAATAATATTGTAAATAAACAAATTCTGAGAGTCGTTATTTATCCATCCATTAGTATATTTGGGTTCTTCAACTGTATGCAAGTTTTCATGAAAAACTTCAATTCATGTTGACATGAGGGGATAGGGGAGTCTGGGGAATCATCAAAAATACTCATACCAAAAAACAAGGTTTACCAGTGTGTTTCAGATTTCGCTGAAAATGTGAAGATTTTTCAGGGAAAACCAGCATTTGTGTATCATATTACTGTTTCTCTCTAATTAGGGAAGATTTTATTATGTTCTCTCTAGTATTGTCCCCTTCTGAAGTCCACCAAAAGCCATCTGTCCTCCTCCTCCATTAACACTTGATGAGGCCTGTATTTTGTTTGGGCTGTCGATCCTGATATCACAATGCTTGATTGTTTATTTTAATCCTCCCCAGATATAGCTGGTGACTACAAAAGAGCTCAATAAATATACACGGAGCTCTTCTAAATTTCTTTCTGGATGTTTGACATTCAGTCGGGGAATTCTTTGAAAAGATAGTCTTCCAAACCAGGGACAATAAACCATGGTTGTTACTTATCAGATGCTGTGTTGTTTACTTTGACGATGCTCCTAAGAGTTGTTGCCACCATGGCATGGCCATCACAGAAGTGGTGGTGTTGAGGGTACCATCTGTGATCTGCAGATATTAAATCACTGAGCAAGCACGCAGACCTGCTACTTCTCATGTAAAATTCATTCTTTTCTCTTTCTTTCTGCAACTGGGGAGGATGTATCCTTACCTCTTCTATGTTAGCGTGAAGAGGAACTGACACTAGAATGTCTGTGGCTTTTGGGCTGATGGCTGTTAGTGCTTGTTCTGACAACGTAAAGAACTTCTCTTTGTTCTTCCAAGAAAACGACGTGAAACTCCTGTACAGCAGTTTAAGTAGATAATGAATAGGATTTATCTTTATATGTACAAGCCGGCCAGGAAAGGTGCGCCGTTCAGACTGGGAGGGTATGTAACAAGCAGGAGCCTCCACAGGAATTTGTTTCATTTCCCTCCAGTACTAACTCCTCTAAGCAGGTGAAAAAAATTCTTTCTCCACTCTCCATTGCATATGCATAAACAGCTCCACAGTCATTGGGACAGCCACCCAATTCACACCTTCAAGATGTAGCCCATAAAACATTCCAAAAAAACCCCTCTTCGCACTTTCCTATCTTCCCTGTTGCTCTGCTCTATCTGCCAGCCGTGCAGCTCATTTGACATTTACAAGATTTCTTGTCAGTTTCATTTGGTGCTGCCATTCCATCCAGCAGAGCAGTGAAAGTGAAATTGACTTAATTTAGTCTGTTTCTCTTTCCTGCTCTAGTCCCTATGTTAACTAACCAGCAAAGTGAAACTGACAAGACTTCTTGTCATTTTCACACATGGAGCTGGTCAAGGAGAAGGCGGCTGATAGGGAGCAATGCAGTAAATTGGAAGATGAAAACCGGGATTGCGGAGGGGAGAGGAAGAGAGGTGTGAGCATACAGCAAGAACAGAGAAACGGGTAAACATCCTTATTTCCCAGACGCCCTGGGTGCCTTTTTTCTAGTAGGGATGAATTCTTGGCCTCTCCCCTAAAGAGCCTGGGCTCTAGAAGAGCAGTAGTTTGCTGTTCGGGTGCTAATTTACAAGGGATGCCAAGCTGAAAACACTAGCCTGTGCCTATGGGTTATCTATTACCAGGATGGAAAAAGCATCCTGCCCTGTATTACTGTAGCTTTTGCCTCCACAGATTTTCTGCTGCCAGAAGAAGGGGGAGAGTGAAAACAAGGCCAACATCCACTATAGGTTGATTTCAGTGGTTGGAAAAAAAGGGTGTATTTGTTCATTGAAGAGAAATTTATACGTAATAAAATGTAGCTTAGCATCTCATATTTTGTGAGGTTTCATAGAACTAAAAGTCATACTACACAGGTGCTCTAGCTCAATCAAAACAGTAAATAATGAACAAACAATTGCTTTGTAACAAACTATTGGTGTTAATAAATACATTTTTTTAATCCACTTGTTAATACCCGCGAGCTCTTGTCATGCAGTGTAAATCATGCTGGTTTATTATTTTATGCAATAATCCATATTTCTTACAGATGCATATATAACCTTAGCAGTTGCAATATAAATTAGTGCTATCATATATATTTGCATATGCACTGGTAACATTTACACATACATTTTGAATGAGGCTGTGTTAATTAATTTCAAGTTATATTACCTTCCTTTTCCACAGCTCCAAAAGAACAACCCTTTTTTATTATCTGAGACCTGTGGGGGTTTTTGTTCTCTGTTTTGGTTTTTTTTTTTTTTTTCTTCTGAGACGTATTTTGTTTGCTTCACCCATTTAGGAATTAAATAGTTTTAATTACTTGGACCTGTATAAGCTTGCGGACCTCTTCAACCTCACTTTGTTGGAGAATGCAGTGGTTGACTTCTTAGTAAAACATCTCTCTGAGCTGTTGAAGAGTCATCCTGAAGAAGTTCTGGCACTCCCATACTGTCTCCTTCGAGAGGTTTTTAAAAGTGATAGACTCACTTCACTCAGTGAAGAACAAATCTGGCAGGTAAGGAGATTGGTGAACAAGCAGAATGTGTGATGCTCTGTAAACCATAGCAGTGATCTGTTGTTTTGAAACCCTGGAGCAATCTTCAGGGAGAATAAGCACTTGAGCAAAAACTGTGAATAACAACTGAGGGAAATTTTTAAATGACATTCAAAAAAAATGTTGTGTGCGTTAATGCAATTAGTCTGTTTGAAAGAGAAATTTGCCTTATTGCTTTACTTGTGTTACTCAGACATGGCCAGAGATTTCCTTCCAGATCCAACTTTGCTGGTGGGAGGAGATGGCCAATACGTGCAACTCGGTTATCATTGCTTCTGGTGAGGCTACTGCCACAAGTCTGGTGGCAAACCTGCTTCTGCAGTCTCTCCCGCTCACTTCAGACAGACTTTGCTGTGTAACTTCAGTAGTCGGCTAAATTGTTTAGGCCGCCACAGCTGACTTTGCCTGAAGCAAATTAGTGAATCGTCGCAGGCTGCTCTGCTCAGAGATGAGTGGAGGCATCGGTGGAAGGTTTGTGGCAAGAAGCTGGAGAGTGGTGATCATTTCTTATAAAAAAAAACCTGGCTCTAGAAAAGGACCAGGATGCTAGCCATAGAATATTAGCAAGATAAAAGCATTATATTGTGACCTTTAGTGTGAAGGGGAGTGGGAAACCTAATATGAAAAAATCATGTAGCCTGTAAAGAGAAACACAAAAGCTAAAGCAAAGTCTGTCCTTGGAAACATTCCCGTCATATGTCAGTAAAGGTTGCAATTCATGATATATTAGAAGGATACCTCTATAACACTGGTTACCTAAACACTTCTATCCGTTTCCTTTTGCTATTATGTTTTACAGAATGAAAGTATTTCAGGGTATTACAAGGTAGAATGTAACTTCCTAAAAAGAAAGCACAGGTTTCTTTTCAAGTAAATGGGCTATCTTGGTCCAACAGAAAAGATTGGGAGTCAGAAAACCGATGTTGATTGCAGTCCCTGTTATTTATCTACTTATCTTTTGGATTATTCAAAGCAAATCTTTTCACATATAAGCTATCATTTTCTCAAAGTGTGAAATGTGTGTTCATCTGTGGGGGCATTTAGTCTTCTGTAGACTGAATAACATCATGGAGGAACAAAATATTTATTCTTAAAAAAATAAAAATGTCTAGTTAAGCTTTTCAAACCACAAAGACAGTATGAAGATGTAATTTAACCCTTCAGTCTAATAACTGGCATATTTGTTTCTGAAACTTTGAGGCTTTAGGTTATGGAGTGTTTTACAAAGATGATACTTTCTGCAAATATTAATATATAGTTCGACTTTTGCCTGTCCTAGTCTCTGGAGGATGTCTGTACAACAGAACCTGCAGCAAAGTACCCATCATGGTGGGTTGGGTTTGGTTTGGTTTGGTTTTTTTAGGCATGATACTCTGGAGTTACTACCCCATATTCCCTTTATCAGCAAAGGTTTTGATGTATAAGTTCATATATGGGGCATGGCTGATTGGTCAAATGGGTTTTATCGTAATTTCTCTGCAGGGTTAGTGAAATCTCCTAGATATATGCTTGGGTGTGCTTTTGCTAGAAAAGTTGCTACAGAAAGCCACACAAATATTATTTAATGCCACCTCAGTAATGAACAAGCACATACAGAGTAATATATGAAACAAAGTTTGGGAAGTGGGAGTTTTTAAATCTTGTGTCATTGGCCTGTCCTGCAGGAAGAACTCAGAAATGATTTTCTTAATTGTGTGCACTCCAGTCAATGAACATTTCGTGAGGCAAATAGGAGAAAGCATCTGTTTCTGTTGCAGGGTCACACTAGGCAGAGATACTTATAGGTAATATGCTGCTTTTTGAGTGACAACAAACTCTATACTGTCCATTTAAGTGTTACCATAATTACCTCTCTAAAGGTTACTAATGCTGTTCTGAAGAATTTTTTTTAAACTACTTTTCAGCCGCAGGCAAAACGTGTGTGTGTCTTTTTAATTCAGTCTGTACAGCCAGGAATAAATATATGTATGTATAAATATTCCAGGTCCCCAGAATGAATTAAAAGACACACATATATATTTACCAATTTAGGCATTCGGAAGGCAATAAGAAACTGGTTTTTTGCTTTATCTTAGTAAATAAGTAATTCCCTCATAGTCAGCCCAATAGAAGAAAATCAAATCAGACCAGCTATATTGCCTCAAGTGTAGTTAAGTTCATCATTTTTGCTAAGGTTATAGTGGTAATGCAATATACCATGGAAGAATCTAATATTCAGCCCAGGGTGAAGATTGGGTATGCCAGAGGATTAGTGTCAGGGTGCTTTATAGAAGTGAAACTTGATGGACAGGCTGGAGACAGATCTACAGAATCTCATTAAATTGCTGAATTGTTCATTACTGAGCACTCTCACTGTAATAAAGTGCTCATTGACTTTGACAAATCCCCATCCCATGTCTTAAGGAAGAACAGCAAAGCAAGAGGTGTCGGGGAAGCTGGAGGAAATAGGCACAAAGTGGGGCAGATAATAGAAAAGCTGATGGGGGATGCTACCGTTTGATTTGTCTGTCTTACCTGTGACTGGTGTGGCCTCCTGCGCACACACATGCGTGAGTGTTATGGTGATATGGATTCAGAGTGTCCCCAAGGCACCTTTACTAGTAGGGCTCCCATGAAGCCCTAAGCACAAATTAAAGCTTCCCTCGGAGAACTTGTAGAAAGGGTGCCACTGTCTGCAGAGCACCGTTATTTTCACTAGTTTAAATCCCCAGTGGCCGGTGGGCGATCCAACCCTAAAGCGCCTAAAGCTTAAGGCAGTTATTTTAATGCATCAGAACGTGTACACAGGGTGATGCTTGAATGTGATTGAAACTGAAGTGCAGCTCATATTTGGCACATTTTGGATTCTTCTTAAACTACCAATTCATAGTTGCCCAATTTTAGTGAATACGGTGAAATATAACCTTGAACACACCAAATTTGAGAAAGTTAAACAGTGATATTAATGTCAGTGTACCAGGATGTGGATTACTGTAGAGTACTACTGTAGTGCCTGTTGATTCTTTCAAAAAGAAAAATGTGACTTCTAAACCAGGGTAAAGTGGGCAAACTAAGTAGTTCATTCCTCTTTCTACCTCTTAAAAATCTTATGAAACTCTTTGACCTAATGTAGGTGTCTTATTTTTAGTGGAGACAATAAACAAGGAATATGACGTATTTCTTAAAACAAGTAGACAACAAAAAGAAAGCCCACCAGAAAACCTCAATAGGCTGTGAAATTGGAGCAGTTTGTTAGCCTCCATCATTAGCAGTTTGCTTAGCTGGGCTACGCCAGTAACAATGATTATTAGGTGACGTAGGATTTGTTTTCATACTGATTTTTTTACATTTTACTAGCATGTGAGAGTATGAAATACTATTTTGTATATATGAAATCTATGATTTGTCAGCTGCATTAAAATGTGAGTAAACTTAAAGCAGTGACATGGAAGAAAGGACTAAATAAAAAAATGAAGAAAATCAAGGAAGAATCTTGAAGAAGTTGGAGGAAAAAAAGCAAATTCTTTAGTATTTTCCCTTTTCATCATGGACTGTGCAGCACACTTTTTTTTTTTTTTTTTTGCCACAGGAAGCAGTCACAATGAGGACATAAATGTCTAGTTTATCATGAAGTGAAAAGTGAATCTTTTCATAATTGACCATTACTAGAAAGGCTCATTGGCTCTACTTTAAGGAAGCAGATGAATTTTTTCCCTTGATAATTGAAAAGGTAACCAACCCTGTGTGGCAGGACGTGTTCTTGCAGAAATCCTAGCAGTAGAGGGCTTCTTGTTGGAACCTTAGCAAGTGGAAAGCAAGCCAAAGATTTAAGTAATAAACTGATGCTAGACTTTGTTGTAGCATAGTTATGCCATATCACATTAATTATGAAAAACTTCAGTGTCATGCGGCTTAAATGTTCATATTTCAAGGATCATACTAATACTTACAGATCAAAATATCTACTGGATCATTCTGTCTCCAGCAGTGTATTGGTCAAATGATACTGTATTAAATACTGCACTTGATCCGAGGTGAACTCTTGAATCATGTTTGACAAAAAATCTTAACATGAGATCAGTATAGATTAGTTTCTTCCTTCCCTGCTACTGCTTAAATAGGTTGTTAAAGGATATATATTTTTTAAATAGCTAACATTAAAAATAGGTCCATTTTAATGTTTGCCAGTTCTTCTAAAGCTAAGGTTAGAAGGTTTTTCTTATATTTTTTTTCTCTTTTACTTGCTATGCAACTGGGTTTCTTGGTAATCAACTGATAAGCGAGCAGTCTAGGAGAAATTGGTAGATAAAACTGCATGAGTAGTTTATTCAGCTGGAAAGCAGGCAACTATGTTGAGTCTTTTCCAGGGCTGGGCTTCCAGAACATTCCAGCCCTGTTAACTTCCTTGTGTGCAACTTGTGAACTTGTGTTTGTAAAGCGGCTGTTCTACATGTGAAAAGGTAGCACAAGTTATTCCTTTTGTTGTTGTGGATATGACATGTGAAATCAGTCGTGGGTCTCTGTATTAGAGAAATGTCTTTGAACAAATAGCAAAATAAAAGACAGGAAGACTGCGGTGTTACAGGTAAATATGAGTTGTTAAGCATCGATTTGATTGAAATTAATACATGTATAAACCCAATTTTCTTATTACAGTCCTGTTTATCCTTTTCTAAGGGGGAGAGTAAAGTGCTCAATTTTCAACGGCCTTTTCTTATATTTGAGCTCCATTTTGAATGTCCTGGTGGCATTTGTGGAGGGCCAAAAGTATTCTCCAGCAGAAATCCCAGGGAGTTCAGTGCTGTTGGAAATTTTGTGGTGTATGAGTTATAGCAGGCTGTTACGATGGAGCAGTTCTCTGCTCAAGACAGGCCCACAGACATCTTCCATACATCTCCAGCGATGCCCACATTTTCCTATGTAGAACAGCAGTTTCTAAAGTGGGTTGTCATGTTCCAGTAAAAGCTTGCCATTTCTTTAGTGCAGTACTTGAATTTTTTCTGCTGTCAATCTTTTGATTCTACAAATTGATTCTGAGCAGTTTTTAACATGGAGAGAGTAAAATTCATGTTTCTCAGGGGTATCTCTATGTTTTGATGAAATGTGGACTAAGTGCCTTGCTAAATGTGAACTTAAGTTTTACTGCAAAACAAGTAACGACATAAAATATTAAGTGAAGGAAAGCATCTCAGTAATCAACGTTGTGTTTAAACAGTATATTAGCCTTTCACTGTTCAAGAAATAAGCTTAAGTGCTCTCTTGGGCAATAAGTGAAATCATGTCTGGTGGTCTAACACTCGTCCCTAGTGAGTATTTAGCCTAAGTAGAAAACCACCACGCTAAAACGTGGCTGTCAGCCTCTTATCAAGAGAGGCATAAGAAAAAAAGGAGTTTGATGCATATCAAGGCTGAGGTGAATTGGTGAGTTTATATGGGAAAATTAGTATATTGCCAATGCATATTTTGCTGTGTTTTCATCCCCTTTTTAGTACCCTTTTCATGAGTAGTCTATGTAAAAGTTCCAAATAGCCACCCTTGAATCTCAGCATCCCCTGTGCTGGATTTGTGATGGTTGCACTGTGTATCATGACTAGCTGTAAGCAAGAATACATAGTTATCCTCCAGTAAAAACAGAGTGAAAACCTAACCTATAATAGGTTGTCTGTTTCCTTTTCCTAAGGCTACTCCTCATAATCACGGATATTTCACCTGAATTGACTGTAAGCGATGGTCATATTCCTTAGGGTCTTTCCAGACTATTTGTGTGGGATTCATTTTTATAAATGCAGGCCTGTGCAGCATTTTTGGTAGGATACCCATGATACATCGGCCAAGCTGGCAGTTGTGGCACAGGATCTGCCAGGAGGTCAGTGTCCGCTGGAGCTGCAGAGCAGACAGGGTTCGTGCAGTGGATGGAGGCAGCTGGATCTCCCACTCTGCTCTACTGATGTCCTCAGGTCACGCTCGATTTTCCTGATAGAATTTCTGCACAATTTGTAATAGGGACGGCATTTTGGCTTACAGTGAAAATGGATGATGCCCCTGTTGGCACCGTTCCCTTACTTCATGAAGCACCTTCCCCCTTTGTCTGCCTTTGCTTAAATCTAGTGGGCTCTTAATCTTGTCTTTTGCAGTAAAGTTTTGTGAGCTTTATATGTGCTTTTGTTCTGAACTTTTGAAAGGTTCTGCCTATTATTTCTTGAATGTTAACTAATCTTGTTACTGTTATTTATCAAGTATAGAAAGGGATTTTCTATATTAAAACTAGGTTTATGTTAGGAGCAACTGTGTGTTTTTCTAATTTTCTTTGATACGTGTTGGTTCCAATCAGAAAACTTGATTACTTTTTACACAGCTATTGCTGTGAGCAAGAAAGAATTACTGGAGGGCATTACTTTTGCCTCAGTGTCCTACAGGAATAGTGCCTCACCTTATTTATCCCAGATTAACTTCAGAAGTGCACAGAGCATCACACCAGTGTTTAGGAAGGCTGCTGTGCTTGAATTTAGGTCACTTCTTCAGGTAAGTGATGGATGTGTGCTTTGATTTAAAAAGCCAAAAAGGACAGCAAGGTGTGCACGCAGCAAGACCACTTCTGTGATTGTGCATTCTGCGTTTGAATTAGTCTGTTACAGTGGGGTTTGTGTTGACTTGTTATGCTTTTTGTGGCACTGATCTATCTATTGGAGATTAACTGAAATGTAATTGTATTAATGCATAGGTGTATGGTTACATAAAAGAAAGCTGCTGAGGCTGTAGTGAAAGCCAGGCATGTTTGGAAATACACAGTGCTTTCATTTTTAAGTTAAGGAACAACAGCAATAAAGTCTAAAAAGCCACAGATACTACAGATGATCAAATGTGGCAGTGTGTTGTTTCCATATTAGTTAATATCTTCCATTCAGAGATACAAATGGTAGTAATCTCTACTCTTTCAAAATCCCAGTAATGCTGTTTAACACTGTTAAATCTGATGGATTTAAGCTTGTCAAAAATGAGAAGCTCTTTTGAGAATTCCCAGCCCCGCATTTCAACAAGTTCTCCTTTGGGAGCAGGCAGAAGCATTACCTCTATTTGTAACTATGGAGCCAAAGATGATGGAGAAAGAAAACTGAATTCCATGCTGTCTAAAGCTATGCAAATTGTCATCAATATGTTCAGATAGCTAGAAACCAGTTTGGGGTTTAAGTGTTTCTGCTTGTACCTAAACTAAACGTATAAAATTAGATGAATTAAATTTGCACCCATGTGTCTAGACTTGCTATTAAGTGGGTGCAGTTCAGCATGGCTGCTGAGATCTGACCAGCTGTTGTCCCGTGCTATCACTCATAGAATCGTAGAATAGTTTGGGTTGAAAGGGACCTTTCAAGGTCATCTAGTCCAGCCTCCCCTGCAATGAGCAGGGACATCTTCAACTAGATCAGGTTGCTCAGAGCCCCATCCAACCTGACCTTGAATGTTTCCAGGGATGGGACATCTACCACCTCTCTGTGCAGTGTCTTCCAGTGTCTCACCACCCTTATTGTAATTTTTTTTTCCTTCTATCTAGTCTGAATCTACCCTCTTTGAGTTTGAAATCATTACCCATTTTCCTATCACAACAGACCCTGCTAAAAAGTTTGTCCCTATCTTTCTTATAAGCCCCCTTTAAGTACTGAAAAGCCACAATAGGGTCTCCCTGGAGCCTTCTTTTCTCCAGACTGTACAACTCCAGCTCTCTCAGCCTGTCCTCATAGGAGAGGTGCTCCAGCCTTCTGATCATTTTTGTGGCCTTCCTCTGGACCTGTCTCCAACAGGTCCATGTCTTTCCTGTGCTGAGGAGTCCAGAGCTGGATACAGTACCCAGGTGGGGTCTCTCGAGAGTGGAGTAGAGGGATAGAATCACCTCCTTCAACTTGCTGGCCACGCTGCTTTTGATGCAGCCCAGGATAAGGTTGCTTTCAATGTGCAGTGCACATTGTTGGCTCATATTCAGCTTTTCATCCACCAGTACCCCAAGTCCTTCTCAGCAGGGCTGCTCTCCATGCCTTCATCCCTCAGCCCGTACTGATACTGGGGCTTGCCCTAGCCCAGGTGTGGAGCAGGTTCCTCAGGTGATCACGAACCTGACCTTTTTCTTACAGTGAGAGGGACTTCTCTCCCCTAGTCCATGCCTTGCAGTCCACCCACTCAAGATGTGCAGGGAGAGAGGTTGCTAGTGAAGACTGAGGCAAAAAATGTTGTTGAGTACCTCAGCTTTCTCCCCATGCATTGTTACCAGTTTGCCAGTCTTGCTCACCATGGGGCTTACTCTTTCTTTGACCTTCCTTTTCTGGCTGTCGTACCTGTAGAAGCCCCTAATATTCTTTGTGTCCCTTGCCAAGTTCAGCTCCAGCTGTGCCTTGGCCTTCCTGACCCCATCCCTACACAACTGGGCAGCATTCCTATACTCTTCCCAGGACACCTGTCCCTGCTTCCACTGCCTCTGAATCTCTTTCTTGCCATTTAGTTTGACCGGCAGGTCTCAACTTAGCCATGCTGGTCTCTTACCCTCCTTTCCTACCCCAGGACCAAGAAATCAGTGGCACCAGGAGGATGAGGAGGCAAGGAGATGAAAAGCAGTGACATACCTGCATGTCCTTGTTTACTCAACAGGGAGACCCTTAGCAGCTTCTGGATGTGTGAGTGAGCTGCAGAGCTGGGGGTTTTGTTGCCACGCAATAAAGGGGTCCTTATACTCCTTTGATCACCATGGACTCCCTTGGAGAAGTGGAAGAAATTATAGTGAATATATTTGTCAAAAAGATCTTAAGAAGCTTCACTGTGAAGTGGCTTCTAAGCTAGAGGTCTATGTGGGATAGTAATGACAGATGGAAAGATCACAGTCTCTGAAGTGAGAATCTGTGCTGAAAAGCTTTCAAACTGCTCCTTTAGGGTGGATCTTATTTTAACGTTCCTGTGAAAACCATATAGGTCTGAATTTATGAGGTTCACCTTTTAGCAGTTGCAGTTGTTCCAGTTTGCTTCAGATGTGATTTAGTTGGTTTAAATAATAAATCTATGTTTGTTTTAATCTTGTAGTAGGGAAGCTCTGATGTTCTCAATTCATGAGATGCATTTGGGATCTTAAATGCATTTACAAATGTGGCTCTAAGTGTTTACGTCACTTTCTAAAAGAAGTAACATTCTTAGAACAATTAGTTGATTTAGAAAAATTAACTCATCACTTAAAAATATGAGTCCCGTGTTAATCTGAAGCCCATCATATAGGGATTAAATCAAAGCCAATAAAATCGACATCATTACGAAGATGTGATTTGATTAAAAGTGAAGTTATTCTGTTCTCAGAAAAGCTGAGTGAGCTTCTGCTAATGTACTTGCTTGGGGGGTTTTGTATTAAAAAAAGCAATGGGGAATAAATACCCCTTTGTGAAAAGCCAGCCAAAAGAAATACCAGCTCTAAAATCCATGTGTAACTTTGTGGTTGTCATGCTGTCCTCGAAGGCGCGTTCTTCCCGGGATTTGAGAAAGCAGAAGGAAATTGTCTGCCGACAGGTAAAGGCCTAAATGTTCCCACAGTTAGTATTAGTGGACTCGTCTGTGTTAAAATGGGGTTCCAGCAGCGCTTTGGAGCTGAAGGATCAGGCTCACTGCTGCGTAACGCAGACTTCAGTGGCTAGTGTTTGGTAACTGCAGGGTGAAGAGGCTGGTAGAAAGCAGGGGACACTCAGCTTTTGGCTGTGAGACCTGGTGGGTAAGCCACTCCGTCCTTGTCAGAGGGCTTAGTGGGTTCATTAAAATAGTGAAGCAGAACAAAACCTAAATAACGTTCTTGTAGTGAAGGTGCTGGTGATATCACTGGGTAAAAAAAAAAAAGCAAAACCACCTGGTGATTTCACTCAGAAAAATTGACCCTGGTGATTTTGTAGTAGCATGGCATGTTGAGAGCACACATATATATAAACCAAGGAAGGAGAGATGTACTTTGATGTTCTTTTTTGTGTGCGACCTAAGATATTAATGACATACAAGTTCTGTATAGCTGTTGCCAAGATTATTATAGAAAATGATACATTTTTATGTGATTTGTTGGATTTGCCTATTAAATCCATAGAAAATTATACCCTAACAATAGGGAAGAAAGGAATAGGAATCTTTCTACATTCAAGAACTATTTAGACTAATTTTCACAGAGCTGAATTGCATTTATATAGAATTTTGTCGATTTTTTTTGCCTATTTCATTCTCTAACAAATTTTACTGATGAAAGTCTGTAGATTCCTGTCTCCATAGAGAGCCACTATACTTCTAAAACATATTTCAAGGGAAAAAATAACAAGAGAGAAATAGGAATAAAAACAATGTGTATCGGATGGTGAAAGATTGTCCTTTCCACTTACAATTATGTACCAGCAACTTATTTTAATGCTAAATGTGCCTCTGTAAAGTTTTGGTGCATTTGATGTCAGCCTGAATGTTTCCTCTAAAAATGAAAATGAGCAATTCTAGATTTTGAAATGATGGCTAGTGGCTGGGGGGGATGATCCTCTTCTTCTACCTCCCAGCACTCTGTCCTCACCCTGTTTGAGACAAGAGAAATGCTATTGTGAGCTTTGATCTCCTTAAACTGAAATCAAATTACAGCTAAGAGTCCTAGTTAGACAGCTGTGTTTCTGAAGAGATAAGCTTCTATTCATGGCAACTTCAGGACGCCTTACCAGAGGTGAAGCAGCCAGCAATGTTGGTTTTACCGTCACGACAAATGATGGAGGGTCCAAACTTGAGCATTTTGTGATGCGTTAGAAAATGGACAGGAAGAAGTTATTACCCAAGAGCTTCATGCCATTCGATCGTGCTATTGAAGAGAGGCAGATCTATTAGGGTCCCCAGGTTTTAGGCACCTATGAAGCTACATTTTAGTAATGCTTGTGATGGGGAGGCTTGCTTGTCTTTTCTGATTAGCTTTATGGCTGGACCTGTTTTAAAGGAAAAAGTGAGGTTCTGTGTCCACATTCCATATTTTGGGTTTGGTTTCATTGCTTTGCTTTGCTCTGGATAGATTGTTCCCCCCCACTCCCCTTTCTGACGATCTTGTTTAAACAAAATTTACTTTGATTGCAGGAGTAAGTAGAGCCTTTCCAGTGTGATCAATCCCAGCTCATTTATTGTGTTTGTGTACACTTCCAGGTGTGATAGTCATTGCAATGCAGAGGAAAATAGAGTGGTGGTCAGTAGCGGGGTAGCTGTAAAGTCTGTTGCCATAAGGACTACACACGAGCTCATACAGGCTGTAAACACACACAGCTGTACATACGGAGTGTCATTGCTGGGGGCTACACTGGGCTTTGCTTGTTCCTTCCATCACAGCAGAAGAATGAGTTAGGTGCGAGAAGCACTTGTAGATCTGCCTTTGTAGAGAAGCTCCAAGTGAATGTAAAGGAAACTACTCCATGGTTTGAGAACTTGACCCCACAAGAATGCATTTCTCTTGAAGCACGCTATGGGATACTTGTGTCTTTGTTGCTCCCAGGGCGTTAAGAAACAATGCAGCAATTTGTTGCCTGTATGGACATGTGCTTTTCAGCTGCAAAAATATCTCAAATAGGTTTGTCAGGTGATATTTAGGGATCCGTTTAGTCCTCGGTTTCAGATAGCTGCATCTCACCAGGTTTCGTTCTGTGGTGTGGAGCACAAAAAATTCCGCAGAACTTTGGTAGTGGGGTAAAGAGACTCAGTTGTGGGCAGGTCGAGGTGACAGAAGATTTTGATTATGTGTCAGCTGTACCATTGCTATCTTCTCTCATATCACTTAATTTTTCTCTTAGTTCCCGTGTTAGGAAAGCGGTTGAAACATACACTTTTCTCAAAGCAGCTCAAGTTTTACTGCTTATAAATTGCTTTAAGATACTTGGAAGGAAAGTGTATATAATTTTGAAGTTCAGATTCCCCAGAAGGTGTAAAATGGCAAACTTCCATGAGCTGTGATAATTTACAACAGCTGAGAGTTTACCTTCTGTCCCTACCTTACTTCACTTCGAGCTCGAGGAGATGAAAAGTTTAGTTTTTCCATTATAGCAACTCTTTGCTTTAATATAATATGATTCATTACCATATATAATGTTATATATTAATGTAGTTCAGCTAGCCTTCTGTAAAGCTGATTTTTGTTTGTAGTTATTTTATTGGAAGTCTAAAAAGATTAAATACTTTTATTCAGGTTAATCAATGACTTCTAGGTAGGCGTCTGTCTAGTCTTGTTTCCAGTAAATATAGGAAATGGTAAAATAAATACATTGGATAAAGTGTGTAAAAGAAGTGAATACAATTTTGAAGTGTGCATTCTATTCTTAATTGTTATTATACAATTGATACTTTTTCCTATATGAAAATGGAAACACATATGTAAAAAAGGTGGAACTGATACTGTCTCTCTCTCAACCTTTTTAATAAAATAATGGCCTTTCTGTGAAGGCCGGTGTCATTATGTAGCACCAGGGAGGAAGGAAGCTGGTGGTAATGTGTGGGACTCAGAATGCAGGGGTCTGTATTTAGTTGGTGGGGAGTTTGTCTTTGGGATAAGTAATTCTTCCCTTCCTCACAAAGATGTGGTGTGGAAATGTTTACTGAAAATTTTTAAGATGTAGATACAGCTGTTACTAATGGAGCCGTTTAATTATGACTAAGAAATCTGCCATGTAGGTTATGTATCCCTCCTTGTACCTGTTGAAGACTCTGCGGGACAATATTTTTGTCTAGCAGCCCTGTGAGGAAATCAGCCAACTGGTGATTGATGCTTTACAGCTTAAATGTTTTAAAAGGATAGATCTTATCAGCACTTGAGAAATATTTTTAATACATTGTGATTCACTTTAACGCCATTAATTTTGATAAATGTTTGCTATTAATACAGCTGCATTATGTACCCCTACCTTAATCGCAGTATCTTATCATGAAATGCATCATTCGTGCTGCTTAGACACACTTTGGCCAACAGCTCTGTTTGCTGTACGTTATTCAGTGCTGAAAGATCAAAATCAAATTTCTGCCTTTTGGAAAGTGGCTCACAGACTGCAGGCTGGTGTTCTGAAAGCTGCAGGTTGTCCTCTTGACTTCACATAGGTCCCAAACCAGAAAAACTCTAACCGAGAGGTATAGTAGTTCTTATTTAGCAGACCAAGAGCTTACTAAAGAAGTTCTCTGGACAAATCCACTGCAGCTTTTGCAGACTGATAAGAAGTCAGGGGGACATACATTAACAAGTCCTTTTGCTCTCCAGATCTAATGAACCTTGGGGTACTCTAATATTCCTCTCGGGCTATGTATTTCTTGAAGCCGTAACACTTATATTTGGCTCCCTCTCTATTGCGTGAACCTACTGTCCTATCCCTCAGTCCTCCAATCCCTGTGAAGCTGTGGATCTGTGAGTGGATGGCAGTGATTATGGTTGGGTCTGGAAGGAGGCACATTTTTTGTCTTTCCTGCCAGTTCTGCTCTCAGATTCCCCTTTGGGAACGCTCTTTGGGGGTCCCCTCGTATACAAAGCCAGTGCCACTGCTGAAGCAGGGGTCCAGTGCTAGTGTGGGCATGGCTGGGCAGGAGTTGGGGACAAATAGCAGAATGAAAACATCTTTGAAAATGTGGTGTGATCCATGTGGTAGGGAAATGTGAAGGTGAGACTTTGCTATTTGTTTGCTATTTCTATAGAAAGAGGCATGTTTGCTTCTGAGCCTTCCCTCTGGTCCATCCAACAAACAAAGCACATAGTGACAACTTCCCAAACTGTTACTTCCCTTCTTCATTGGCGCATTAGGAATATTTTGGGGTCATTCCCAAAAGTTCACTAAATCCATATGCATATTGTAAACAGGGTCTTTTTCCTTGGAAAAGGTTGGGCATTGTAAGATTTGAAAGAGGAGGAAAGGCGGAACTCAGCTGTCAGCTGAGTGGAAGCACTGGAGGGGGAAGTACTTGTCACTGGCAGACTAGGAAACTTTTGTCATGCT
>JAOXNO010000024.1:79567985-79580485 GCA_028565335.1 Limnodromus scolopaceus | reverse complement strand
GTATAGGCACCAGGTTTTGAAGTCTGAATTAAACAAAAACTGAGCAAAGGTGGTGGAACTTGTGTTGATAAATACACAGACGTTTGCTGATACGCTTCATGGAAGCTTGTGCTTCTGCCATATGTTGATGAGAGTTTTATTTGCCACCTTTACACTGAAGGAAATTTAGAACTATATTATAGTCTATCGGTGACTATTTCTACTACAAGCAAAAGACTTGTTTGGGAGTTAATTTCCTTTCTTTTCAACTTCTCCAGCCTTCCAATAGCTGCCAAACCACCCAATAACTAGAATATCTGATCAGCCACACAGATAACTCAATTTTCTTCCATGCCCCCATAGGGTGAGACACCACGTTCTGCTAGAGAGCACCGTAACAATGTGTGCTGCGTAACTAAGGCTTAGTTTCTGAGTGTCCCTAAAACCATATGACCTGATCCATAGCCTTGTGTCACAATTTAGGAGTTGGTCCTGTATTCTATGAAGATAGGTATATTGTGAATATACACATATTTTTGTAGCTTAAGTTCCTAGCAGTTATTTTTAAGGATTGTCCCAAAATGGAATTATTTTGAGTAACAGTTGTTGTTATCAGTAGCAAGACAAGGAGATAAAAATATTGTACCTTTTAGCTCTTACGACTTTTTTTTCTGCCTTGGAGTGCCACAGATTGTGTGTGGATCACACAGAACACTGTAGTCAAATTGTGTTTTAATGTGTTCAGCATGAGCTGATTTGGACAGGAGCTTCTAAACACACTGATTCCCAGACCTCAGTTGCCTCCCTAAGATGCAGCGGAGCTTCTCTGCTGATTATCAAGTGCCTACAGACCATCCAGGTGATACAGTGATGTGCAGGGTTCTTAACCCTGTTTTCTAAATTCATACAGTAAAATGCACTACTCCACTGCAAACTGACCTCAGACGTGGAATCTGGTAAGAGCCAGTAGCTGCCTACACAAAAGGTGGCCTGTGGTTCACCTTACCCTCCCCATTGCTCCTGCAGTTGCTTGTTGGAGGGAAAGATACCTTTAGATGCAGTGTGTAGAGGACCCCAAGGAGGTTGCAATAAATTTAATTTGGAAAGATTCAAAAGTTTTCATAAATAAAGATGCAGGACAAATGAGTGGGGATGAAATAGTGTAGGAAAGGATGGAGAAAGTTTTGGTTCAAGATCAGGAATAGATTGTACGTCTCCTGTGATCACCGACAAGCTCTTTGTATCACTTTCCACCATCGTTGTGGTGGTTTAGAAATTCCGTAATTTTAGAGAAACAATAAGCATTAGTAGTTTCAGAGAAACATTTTTTTACAACTCCGGGAATATTCTCAGTGCAGACCAAACTCGGTATGAACCACGTCACTTTTGCCAAACTTCAATGCAGCAGAGAAAATCTATTGTAATGGAGATGTCCAGCCCTTCTGCTGCGGATTGTCACACATCCCATGTGCAGAAATGGATGCAGATACTGTGTCTTTGAAAGGTGTGCGTGTATGTAGTGTTGCTTGTGTGTTTATGTAGTATTTACTGGGGGGTGGGAGGGAGGACAATAAAAGACAAAGAAATGGTGAAGTTCTAAGACATTAACAGTCATTAATGTTAAACTTCTTTAAGAGCCTTGTGGTTACCAAGACCTGCATTACATTGGTGCATGTCTTTTAAGAGTCTGTGATATCTATCATTATAGCAAAGGTGATACCTCCACAATGCCATTTTAGATGTGAGTGAAGGCATGAACTGTAAGCAAAAGGATGGATGCAAGTGATGACAGATAAAACTTGAGTTTTTCTAAATTCTTCTCTTTCAGTATAGCAACCCGCACATCATTCAGTTGGTATGAATTCAGTTGGTGTCTTCATCATGATGAAGATAGCCTGAATTCCACTTCAATTTCAAGTGTCTAGTCAATGATGAGGGCTAAGTGCCTCTGAAGACTTTAAGGAATAATTCACATGGCCTAAGACATGGAGTAGGGAGTTGCCTAAAACCCCTCAGTAGGAGACACCTGACACGGGGATTTGGTGGATTTAGAAGAGGTGAATATAATGCTCAAAGATTTCAAGCTCATAAACGCTTTCAAATGTATTTAATTAATGCCTTTTTTTACTAACAAGTCTAAATACTTATAGCTAATGTTCATTTTGAAACTCAGTACAGCATTTCACCGACTGAACTACTGCTGCAGTTTTTAATGCCCTTCATTGATTCTTTGTTTCACAGGGGTTGAATAGCACAGTGAAGTAAAAGTGTTTCAAATTAATCTTAATAAAAAGTGGTTTTGATTTGTCATCTTCCCTCTCTGACAGAATATAGAAAGAGCAACAAAATGGATATACCATGTGTATATGAGAGCCTGGAATAAGACAGAAGCCTTTCTTTCCAGCCACTTCATGTGAGATTCCAATGAGCAGTACAGGGCAGTAAGTTGTGGCTGAAAATGTTGTTATCACACAAAATGTTATTAGTTAGAAACTCCTGCTGCAGAAGTTGTTTGTCAGGATGAAACGAAGTCTCAAGTAGAGGACTCTGTCCTCACCCAGTGTCTTTGTTAGTGACTTGGATGGAAAAATAATATGGGTCTTATCTTTTCAGACAATCGGAAGGTGGGATGGTTTTCTAGCGCTTTTGAGAAGATAATTAGGATTGACAGATTGCAGCATTGGCCTGAAGTGAATAGTAGAGAGTTCAGTAATGACAGAGAAAGAATGACAATTTATGGAAGTTCTGCAGAAAAAAGAGGTGGGAAGAGTACTCAGGCATAAGCTTAAACATGAATCAGCAATATCATAGTGCATTGACAGTGTCGTGTAGTGATGTAAAAACAAGGACGACAGATTGTTGTGATCCAAGTAATCCTTCCAATCTATTCACTGCCACTATAGCCTTAAGAGGAAGATTTTAGCTAGTTTTCAGCAGCAAACATTAAGAAAGAGGGGCATTTAATTTCAATAAGAGATCTGTGAGCCAAGCAACGGAGATGTAGAAAACACGACCCAAGATGACTTTTTCATTCATAGAAGAGGAAACTGCAACACACATAACGAAATGCATCAGAGGTGGAGGGGAAAGGAAGGTAGCAGACTGCTTTTCATCCTGGATGGATGGATTAAGGGAGGATTTCAGGGTCTGGTCTGGGGGTTCCTTAGCTCTGGAGTATAAACCCAAAGGTGGCAAATGAGGCAGTGAGCTGAAGGGCTGAGAGCTGCTGCAAAGGTAAAAGGAAAGTGTGTCTGAGAGGATAGCTGAGTGGGTTTTCCTGAGGAACTTCAGGCATCTTCATCACTGGACGTTTTCAAGAATAACTTACACAACAGTTCTTGAAATGGCTTAGGCCCCTCCTAGCCTCTTCGTAGAGCTGGTTGGATTCAAGATGCTTTACGTAATTTAAAGGCTACGTTTAGTTTTGGCTGTTGATACCAGCTGCAATTGCTGAGCAGTTTCAGTGTCTTCCTCCCTGCTTTCTGTCAGTCCCAAACCAGCAGAACCTCCTCTTTGTGTCTCTCTTCTCTGGATTAATTTCTGGTCCCTTTACACCTCTCTCCACTTTATGAAAAAAATAAATGAAGGAGGAAAAAAAATGTTGAAGGATTCAGTATGTATTTTCTTATATTCCTTCAATATTTTGGCATAAATAGAATGAAAGATTGAGGGGAGAAAAGGCTTTTCTGATCATCTAACCGTAATCTTACTTTTCTTTCTAGTGTACCCATGGCCTCCAGTGATCCTATACTCCCTACATTTATATTATTGCTCCAGCAGCTTGATTCTGGGATATTGTGGTCTCCTGCAGCATCACTGACAGTTTGCACAGCAAGAGTATTGCATAGCGGTATTGCAATCGCATGATGCTGTGGAAATTCTTTAGGGGGACTGGTGCAATACAAAGCTTTTACGTATGTTAAGGGTGGAGTTTTAGCAGGTATCTTTTATGTTGACTCACATGCATTCATAACTACTTTTTATATTGAGTGATACCACGACTGAGGCAAGTATCTAACTCTTCTTGGAATGCAAGCACAGTTTTCAAAAGACCAAATTTTGCCGGAATTGTACGCAAATAATTGGTGTCTTGTTTTTTCCCTTCCTCTCCCCCCACTTTTAGCTGGCTGTGAGGTGGTTGGAACACAACTGCCGCTACCAGTACATGGATGAACTGCTCCAGTATGTCCGCTTTGGCCTTATGGATGTGGATACACTGCATACCGTAGCTCTTTCTCATCCTCTTGTCCAAGCTAGTGAAACTGCGACAGCGCTCATTAACGAGGCCTTGGCTTACCACCAGAGCGTCTATGCACAGCCCGTTTGGCAAACCAGAAGGACAAAACCTCGCTTCCAGTCAGACACCCTTTACATTATTGGCGGGAAAAAACGTGAAATCTGTAAAGTGAAGGAATTGCGATACTTCAATCCCGTAGATCAAGAGAACGTTCATATCGCAGGGGTTGCAAACTGGAGCGAGCTAGCGCCTATGCCCGTAGGGAGAAGCCACCACTGTGTTGCTGTCATGGGAGACTTTCTTTTCGTAGCTGGCGGAGAGGCAGAGCACTCCACGGGGCGCACTTGTGCCGTGAGAACTGCCTGTCGGTACGACCCCCGCACTAACTCCTGGGCTGAGATAGCTCCGATGAAGAACTGTCGGGAGCACTTTGTGCTGGGAGCAGTGGACGAGTACCTCTATGCGGTAGGGGGCAGGAACGAATTGCGTCAAGTGTTACCTACCGTGGAACGCTATTGCCCCAAGAAGAACAAGTGGACCTTTGTACAGTCCTTTGATCGGTCGCTCTCATGCCATGCAGGATATGTGGTGGATGGTCTTCTTTGGATATCAGGTAGAAAACGTTTCACACAGTTTGAGGTACTAACAAAATACAAAAATACTGTCTTGAATGAAACTAATAAATCTTTTTTGGTTTATATGTCAGGATAACTTTTGTCTTGGGGGGATGGGTATGTCAAAGAATTTAAGCCCGGAAGCATACAATCGAGCCTGATTAGAAGTATAGGAGCATAACATACCTTCTACTATATTTTTGTCTGCTAAATATTTCTCTGTGTTTCCAAGCTACATATATCATGTGTGCCACCTCCAGCTACCATTCATAAATCACAGTGAATCAAAATGATAATGCCTTTTTTGGGTGAATTTCAGATGGCAAATTCTGTGTTCTTCTTAAAAACAAAAATCAAGACTCTGTTTCTGTAAGATGATCTGTTACCACTGTGTTTATTCCTGATAATGAAATGGAGAATTAAGTGCTTGTTGGCTTGTGTAGATCCAGGGCTTGAAGGCAGGTGGATGAACTGCTCCCACTTGCTCTTCAGGATATTGTAGCAGGCCAAGACGACCTTTGGTAGGAGTCATGCGTGGCTCTGACTGTCCATAACAAGTGTACAGGATAGCCTGGATGTAATTGTAGCTTTATGGTGCAAATAGATGAAAGCATAAGCCTTGTAATCATAAACTAACGTATCGTTTGCAGCTTAGTCTAATGTACTTTTTACTTTACATGTGCACATTGATGGGAGTTGAGGACATTGTGTCATGAGTCTTTATAGTGGCTTTTCTGGTATTAGTTACTTTGGAACAAGGTTGATGCTGTCTTCAGAAGATTTGCCTGAAAAATATCCACCTTTTAGTAAGAAGTGTGTCACGGAAGGTTATAAAGTTGTAATATTCATCAAGGACATTAATGAGTAAATGGGGCCAGCCCTTGAGGAAATGTTCAGTGATTGCCATCTTCACTGGAGATACCCTCTGGGGATTTTAATATGGTTTGGTGAAAAGATGGTGTGTGAATGAAAGATTAAGTTAGCTACTTAGGCCTTCACTATGCTTCTCAAATTATGCCATTTAGTTTATCAGAGCTCCTTGCAGATGGACCTTTCTGCCCACTTGGATGAAGTGCTTTATGGGAATAGATTCCAGGCATTGGCAGGGGAGGTAGCAGGTATCTAGTTTTATACATATACAACTAAAAACATGAATCACAACTTTAAAATAAAAGCATGACAGAACACACAAAATCACCAAGATTGATTTTTGGCAGGTGCTTTGGGTCACTTTCTTCAGCAGTTGGCATCAAAGGAGTCATGTAAAGTTGGTGCTGTGTGTTAATCCTGACATATGCACATGGTGGGCTTGGAGACCCAGGTATGGTACGCAAACAGGTGTTCTGCTTTAGGGGACCAGCTGGGCATATTCAGAGTATTACCCTGTTTATTCATGACCTTTCCTATTTCATCAGAGGAAAGAGAGATGTGCCTGTGGTGGGCAATTCAAATCCATGGATGCTACTACTGCTCTGTCTTGATTTTTTTTTTAACTTTTTCCCACTTGGGGTTTACATTTGTTGGTCTCTATGAAAAACAGGGCTTTTTAGGAAATTGTGTTAAGCATAAAATCATTGAACAAGTGCTAGAAACATCCATCAGAGTGTAGTCCTTGCTCCAGTACATGAAAAAAAATATTTTTTTCTAAATTTGTTTTTTTCTGAAAAAAACCCAGGCCCAAGGAAGTATTTGATAGGGAATTTGAAGTCGGATGTGGGACTGGTTGAAGATTACTTTTAATCTTTGCAGATGTGCTAGGAAAGGGGAAATTATGCTGAAGATTAATTAATGTGCTTAGTTACGTAAGTGAAATGCATGCCTGCCTGTATGTTTAAATACTATCTGCATTTATATAATGAAGCAGTGTGATGTTCTGTTCAAGGATGTGCCTCTAATACAGCTGTAGAATCGGGAAGAGGTAAGTGGAAGCCTATTAGATGAACTCTAAAACTGGGCAAAAAAACAACAAAGCTTTTATCAGTATTATTCCATTTATATTTGCAAAAAAATAACTTTTGTTGTAAAGTCACAGTAAGGAGCAATGTTTTGGTAGTGGAATAAGGTAGACAGGACTTTAGGGCTGTATTTTGTCTAATTTTTGAGAAAATGCTTAGCAGTTTTGAGTTGGTAGATTCTGACAGGTTATTATGAATTACGAGAGCCTTCTGTGCTATACTTCAGTAGCGTATTGATCTGAATTATGTACTCACAGATTGAGAACTGAGTTCTGTGTATTGAATAGAGTTATTTTATAAATAAAAGTAGATGGAGATGCAATAACTGTAGCTAGCTTTCTATTATTAATTAATTGCTTAGGGCTAGAATGTAGCTTGCTATACGTGTATATTCAGGGGCAAGGGAATAGCACAGAGAGATGTTTTATTGTTCAAAAAATCCACTGTTCATAATCACATATAAAGTGTTAGCACAAGAGTAATCAGTAATGCAGAAGGGAACCTAATTTTGAAATATGTGGCCTAAAATTAAGTAATTAAAAAATTAGTCTGAGTAAGGGATGTTTCTGAGCCGTATCCCTGCTGCTTTTTCTGGGAAATACAGGTCATCAGCAAGAGCTCTCAAAGTCATTCTGCTGCTACCAGCTGGTGAGGTAACCATGAGAATGTGCCCAGTTTTTTAGTAAGTGAGTAAATTAAATAGTGATAATATAAGTTTCTAGCCCTTGTATTTTTGGAGAGTCATCAAAACATGACCCACACACAGACCAGTTACTTACTCTATAGCCAAAGCATCAGTGCTTCTTTTAAAGGCTTTGCTAATTAAAAGCTGACTGGACTTAAGGGGTTTCTATTATTATTATTATTATTGGGATTCATTGTCGCCTTTACTTTGCTGCTCCTTTGGGACAAATACAGGAAGGAATAAAAAATAATAGAGTATAAAATCATGGCAAAGGCAGCAGGGAAGGGAAGTGTGTTAAAGAGAGAGCTGTAAGCACATGCTGGCAGTGGGAGATGGGTGGCCAGTCTTTCAGGTGAGAGAGGGACTCCTAAGCTGCCAGCAGCCCTTTGGGGTTTTTAACTTGCCAGAAGGCTCAGAAGGAGCCTTCTGCACTCTGGAACTAATCAGACCCTCTGGGCAGCACAAGTGGGATCAGCTCTTGAGTTTTCTGAGCGTCATATTTCATGGAACATATTTTTATATATGTGTTGTTATTTTTTTCTAGTCTTCCTTTTTTTATGTTTTCACAGCCTGCATTTTATTTTATTTTCTTATTTTAAAAAGTAGATGGGAATTCATTAAAATAAGTTCTCTGTATTGACAGTACAGCATCGGGCAGATGGTTTTGAAATTTTATAGAAAGATGAATCTTACAGGCCCCAGTTAACATCTGACACCACGACCCGTTTCACAAACGAATTGCATGCCACATGCTTGAAAAGTGAAGTATTTGAGTGAAAGAGAAACAAAACGCACCAAACCCTTTGGAGTTCAACATTACTAACAATCGTTCCCTATAAAAGCGGGGAAATGTTTTCCATAAGAGCCAGAACTTGAACTGTGCTCCTTTCCCTGCATCCTCCTTGGCGTGCGCCTGCAAATCTGGGGACCTGCTTCTCTATAGGCGTTCAACCTGGTTGTTGACCTTCCTCCTCCCGTATAGGTGCGGTGTCCCCGGGGTCAGAGAAGGGCAAGGAACCTCTGCCAGGCAGTTCAGCTCTGGGCCATTCCTGTACCTGCAGCTGGGGATGTGGAGGCTTCCCCTCCCTCTCAAGTGCTGAAGAGATTAGCACATGAAAAGTCTTCTCCAAAGCCAAGTATGATGCTGTTGTTTCGCAGAGGTCCCACTTGCCTGACCTTAAGCGTGTCAGCTAAAATCACATCTTGACACGGCACGTGGAAACTCAACTTGGCGGGGGTAAACAAGCCAACCCTGTACAGTTGCTTCATATTTAACAGCTTTTTCTTCAAAATTCTTTTTTTTTTAGTTATTATTATTTTTTCCCTAATGGTGGAGGTTTTGACCAAGGAAATGATGGAGATCACGTATCTTGGAGAATTATTCTGAGTTTGCAAATGGTTTGAGGGGACAAGTATTACCTTACTATCAGTATGCTATTTGTTGTGAGGAGAAGCAAATATTTTTTTTCAGTAAATGCCTATAAAATTGTTTTATGAAAAATAGATCTGGAATAAATGGGAATCTACAGTGTCTAACCAAATCAAGTTTTGGAGTGCAGCTGGCACAGAAATTACTTGCAGCAGGAGCTTAACAAGTACATAAAAAATTGCCTTAGTGATCCAACCTCAGTCTGTGTATGAAATAGTGTGTCTTTATTATTATTATCATATTTGAATAAAGATAATGGATCTCACGCCTTTCAAGCATGGACATTATAGGTTTGATGCCACTGATACTTCTTAGATTGAATGTAAACATCAGGTTTTAATGATTTAAAAAAAAAAAAAAACAACCCACAAACAGACTAGGGTTTGTGCCCCTTTGTTTGCAGCTGGATTGCATCAGAGGTGAAAGGATGTTAATTAGAGCTGCTGATGGTGTCTTCCAGGGAACTCGTTAGGGAGGGAGAAATGCTCCAGCTCAGCCATCCTCACTGCACCTGGGCTGGCTGAAGCAGAAGGGTTTTGCATGTTGAGGAAGGATTATCTTGTGTTTAACACACAGACACGTAAGAGGGGAGAGATTTCTATTTTAAGCCAGCAGAGCACCTTGGGGCGTGTGTCATGAGGTTTCTATATATTCCCTGGATTTGCTGGAAGGAATACACGTGGGAGCTCTTTGCCAACGTGTAGTTTTACACGTCTCCCAGCAAACTGGGATTCGTGCGTGCAAGCTAGCACTTGGGGAGTTCAGAGCGAGTTGTGAGATTTTCTGGGGGATTTGGATGGGATTAGATGTCTGGAGTCATACGGGGGTCTTACTAGGACATGTTATAAATATGGATTATAAATTTTCTATTGGGAAAATGTTGATGAATCTACCGCCTCCCGCCCTTCTCTTTGTGGAGGTGTCTTTATTGAAGGTGCATTTCCATGCAGTTTGTGGACTGTTTGGGGGACTGTAACAAACCCAAATATTTCCCAAGGTGGGTCTTGGACTCCTCCAGGACCTTTCCCTGTAGAGGGGCACTGTTGCATGGTTTGGGAACTTATGGGTCTTGGAGGGCTTGAAAAGCAGGTTTTACAGCCTGCAAGGGAGTGAACAACAGTGATTGTGGCAGAGTAAAACCATTGTAAGTCCCCAGGTTGGACGCTGGGCTTCCTGCGAGTCTGTTCTTGCAGCTGTAAGAGCAAGAAAGACACAAGCTTGTCCTGCGAGTGCTTCTCGCCTCCTGGAAACTCTAGCCCTCAAAGCAAGCTGCTCATGTCTAAACAGTGCAATCATTGCTTTTGGTTTATAAAAATCCAGTGAGCGTTGACCAAACTGTAAATTTTTTGTCATTTACCCAGGTTTTTTTTTGCTTTCCTTAACTGGTGGGTTACTACCGTGTTAGCTGCTGTTGCTTGACATCAAATTTAATGGCATTGTTTGTATTTTTAAACACTTCTTTTCAAGTGTAGTTACAATGTCTCCCTGCCTTTCTTCTCCTTTCCTTACATAAAGCACTGCAGAGAAGCTTAAGAAATTATCTCAGAATTACCCTTTTTTTATTCTGAGAAAGCGTGTATTATTTTTAGTACTGTTTAAACTTTTTTTTCCCCTTTTCCTGTTTTTTTAAGAGACGTATTGCTCTTCTTGTGCCCTTTCCCAGCTGCCTGGAGTATTTAAAAAAAAAAGTTCAAGAGGACATTGTAGACTTGTTAAATTTGAATTTTGGCAGAAAATTTTAAACTTTTGCTATAGCACTTCAAAGTTAGGAGGAACTTGAGTTTGAAAATTGATGCAGATATAAGATGGCATATTTAATGACAGATGTATCTATAGAAACCTGTTAAGATGCAGATTATCCCCCTGGGGAGGGGAGATCAAAACTGCCAATCTATAAAATATACTTGTTAGGGGAAGGCATGGAATCTATCTCTGCGAGCACTTTGATTGCAGGGGACAGTGTAGCAGCATGTGGCATCATAACCTAAGAGCAGACAAATCAGCTTGATGACTTTCAAAGCCAAGAATTCTGCTGGAGGCAAGGGTACTCCAGTCTAGAAGAAATTAAAACATATAGAGACTGTTATTAATTCCAGGTCTATTTTTGTGTAGTCAAATCTGTATGCAAATCCTTAGCATCTCATTTTGGCAGATTAATCTAAAAGTGAAGAGCGGTATGTGAAGGGAATGTAATGATAAAACACCACAGATGAGCAATATTGCAGGGGAAAAATGTAAGCTGTGTACTTGATGTGAGGGGCTCTTTGTGAAGAGAGGCAAATAATTTTGCTAATTTGATTATTTCATTATTTTATGAGGAAGCAACCCCTATTCTTTCTCTTCTTCCTCCACATCTTTCCCCCCAAAATAAGGTGTCCTTTCTGACGGGGGAAGTACAAGACCCAGCGTTGTGTTTCCAATGCATATCCTGTAGCTTAACATTCTGGACGTAATCATCCAAATAACTATGTTTTTATTTTTCAAAATACTAATCTGACATCTCATTTTAAAACACGATGCTAGGAGTGAAAATAACTATGTAAAAGAAAATCAAATTACAGAACAGATGTTAGGGAGGATTGCTTTGTGCACGTGGCCGACGGGCACTAACACTGCGAAGGCTGCACAAGAGCGCAGGGACAAATAACAGACTGTGAGATGAGACACGGGAACGGTCATTGCTTTCCAATGTGTGTTCTTGCGTGTGCACTTCACAGGCGCTGTGCTGGGCAGCGTGTGGCACGGTGTGATGGAAACAGGTTGGAAAGACTACACCTCATCTCGGCTGTCTGGGAGCCTGTAAGCGGCTCTGAGCTGGGAGCTTGTGCTGCCACCTCAGTATAGGCTGGTGATGGCAGAGATGTACCCAAACACCAGTGTTATTCCTTCCCGCTTGCTGCGGTCGAGGACAAGATTCTTGACTAGAGTTGTCCATAGCTTCTGCTATCCATTGATCAGATTCTTGGCTTCGCTTTGGAGTGATGAGAGGGTGCATCTATGTTAGCGAGTGGCTCAGCCCAGGAGCAGCAGGTCAGCAGATAAAACTTTGGTTCCGAGTTCTCTATATCTGCTCCACATACAGTTCATGTTTGTTGCTTTGCACTGGATTTATTCTGGTCCTCTGGACCAAACGTTCCCAGTACTCAGCTGGTACAACGCCATCCAAAAGACCAGTTATTATTTCACACCCTTATGCCCCATTAGGAACTGGAGCACAGCTGGTGCACATCTGGAGCAGAGCTTCTGACTGAACTGGAACACACACCATTGCCACCCTACAGCCTAAAATGGTGGTGAATGGAGTCAAATCCAGTTGGCGGCCGGTCACGAGTGGTGTCCCACAGGGCTCGGTACTGGGGCCGGTTCTCTTCAACATCTTCATCAATGATCTGGACGAGGGGATCGAATGCACCCTCAGCAAATTTGCAAACAACACCAAGTTGGGTGGGAGTGTGGATCTGCTGGAGGGTAGAGAGGCTTTGCAGAGGGATCTGGACAGGCTGGGTGGATGGGCTGAGACCAATGGAATGAGTTTCAATAAGGCCAAGTGCCGGGTCCTGCACTTGGGTCACAACAACCCCAGGCAGTGCTACAGGCTTGG
>JAOXNO010000024.1:79544333-79561977 GCA_028565335.1 Limnodromus scolopaceus | reverse complement strand
ATGTATCCAGGTGAGTGATTTAGGTTTCTTTTAAAGTCTTTTCCAATAATTTTGCCAGGATACGTTTTGCACAGAGGGTATTCAGAAAGGAAAACGCGTGTGAAGTGGGGAGATTAAGGATGTTTCTTATGCAGCCGCTGAACCTGCATAAACACAGAGAGGAAATACTGTGGATATTAAAAATACTTCCAGATGAGCCATTAGATCCAATTATTCTAAGATATTCTAATAAAACAGGGATGAGGAGTCTCTCCTTTGGCAAGGTTTGAGTAAAATACTGAGTATATATTCTCAGGTTCCACAGTGGAGTTCAGAAGTTAAAGGGTTGCAGAGATGGATAATGGGGCATGGGCTAACAGTTTTTCAGCCCTTCTTGTTCTTTTTTGTCCTTTTTTTTCCCCCTTCCTCTCCAAGTTGTCTTTCTGAAGAGCAGCCAGAGTTAACGAGTTGTTCTTTGACAAAGTTCAGTCAGCCTGCAACCTGCCCCGGCGCTTACCGCTTCAAAGCTTGAATGGAAGTTTTTTGATCCCTGCTGTAGGCAATAGGTTGTCCAACAAACTCTTCTGCTCTCTCATCTCGTGTAAGAGCAGGCTGCCTGCGGATCCGCGGCCTTCAGATATTCCCCTACAGAAACTAGGAATTTGTGTCTCGCTGCATCTGTGAGTGAAGCCAATCCGCACGACAGCCGCGGCTCCGTGACCAGCTGGGCGGTTACAGCCAGAAACTCCTGTTTACGTCTCCGTTTCTGCACTTTTGCTGATAAACAGCATTTTCATTTGCTTCCAACTAAGGATTTTAGGATTTAACTTTCAAACGGTCCCATGAGACTAGAAATTAGACTTAGCGCAAGAAGGGAATGTATTAGATGTTGAGCTGCTGACCTTATAATGAATACTTATTAGCGTGAGTTCGTAAAGAACAGATCGTGCAAGATAAGAAGTTAAAGCCACGTTCTGGTGATAGTATAGTTTTGTTTTACTGAATTGTTGGATACCTAACAGCTGTTACTGGAAGAATTCATTCAGACTGGCCTCACCAGCTGATGTACAGTGCTCCGGATGGAGTAACAGGGCAGTATCAAGGCGGTGGCTGTACTTCTCCACCAACACCCTCATTTACAATCAGCAGGTACTTTCCAGTATTACTCCTGGGTTTAAATACCGCTGAGTGACAAATGAAAATGATCTTGGGATCTTGCTTTCTTAAATGGACATTTGTCTGCGTCCCCGAACGGGCTGTGAACTGGCAGCCTACCCGTGACAGTCCCTGCCTTACCGGGGAAAGAAGTGGAGAGAGCGCTTTGGCAGAGCTGTGTGCGCTGCCCCGTCCCAGCTGTTGGCAGTGTGCCTGGCTTGAACCAGCAAACCCAGCCCTTTTATCTTCAGATTCAGCAAATTTGAGGTTGCTCTGTCCTTTGGAAGAAAAAAAAAGACCCAACAATTAAAAAAAAATCCTCTTTTTTCATATATCTTCATTTTCTTTAAGTCATTCATTTATTTGGCCTTTCCAACTTCGGTTGGCAAACGGCTCTGTGGCAGGAGCAGCGTTCCTGTGCGGGGCACCCTTCTTGCATTGGCTGCACGTTCTGCTGCCGGGAAGCAGGAGACAATGTCACCGCTGCTACCGAGTGCCTGAGCTGGGGTAAGATGTGGGTGACGAGGACAGCAATAGATCACCATAAATACAGTCTGAAAATGAGCTGAGAATTCTTTTCTGTTGGGATTAATAGCACATCCGTATGTCTGCCGGCAAATTTGTTTGAGCTTCCTTCTGCGATCCCTGAAATATTTTGTCCTCTTTGGCCTGCAGGTGCTGGACGTTAGCAAGGAAGGGAAGGAAGAAGTATTCTACGGGCCTACGCTCCCCTTTGCTTCCAACGGAATAGCAGCATGTTTTCTTCCAGCTCCTTATTTCACGTGCCCCAACCTTCAGACTCTGCAAGTGCCTCACCACAGGATCGGCACAATGTGAGACAAGGAACCTCCACTTCCTAAAATCAGAAGCGGAGGTGTGGGGGGGTAATCAAATGCTGTGTATAGAAGGGTTTCTCTGGATGAGTGAGAAGATCAATCCACATGAGCTGCTGCTTTACCCTGACACATTTGTCTTAAAGTCAGATCACAACCTATTGTGCAGGAAGGAAGCTACAAAAACTGCAGTTTCTCTCGGCTGCCTCAGATGAAGAAGCATCTCCATGAGAGCGTCTGGCGTTTCTGCTGGTGACTCCTTGCTGCCTGTCTCTACTTCATCTCCTTATGCAACTTTGTAAGGCGTCGTGAATGCTCTCAGCTCCTCCTGGGCTGCTCTTCTTTGGAGTCTGCACGTTCAGTTGTTCACCAATGGCACTTGCAAAGCTGATAGAAAGCTGTGTTTATGTTGACAAAGATGATATAATACTATGGTAATTATGCAACTTACTCAATACCTTTGGCAAAAAGAATAACAAATGTGTTGACTTCCAATTCCAAACTCCATCGTTTACAGGTTCTCATTTAATAATACTTCATTTGAAATTTAAATACTGCAAAGCAGATTAAAACAGAAATAAAAAACAAACAAACCCTATAGTATATGAGGAACAGATGAAAATTGTCTCAGCTGAAAGACAAAGACACCGAAGCCTCGTGGTTAAACTGAACTAAAAGTCTGAACTGAATGTGTTTGTCTGAGAATCTAAAGATCATTTGGGATGTCATTTACCAAGGTCTACTATCAAATAAATGTTACCTTCTGTCATATGATCAGTTCCTCCTGACAGCTGCAGTCCTTTAATGGTGGAGAACAGCCTCTTTACTGTATAATTAAAATGTGCCATTTACTTAATATTTTTAATATCCAGTTTGCAAGGGGTCACCACATTTACAATTATCAACGAACAGTCTCATTTTGTCCAACATATGGTCCCACAAATCACTGGTCTCCAGAGGCTAAACAGGTGTAGAACAATGTCAATATTTATTTATTTACTCTTTCAGTTTCTATAGCGTGTCTCCATTCCATACCCCAGGCATATGCCAGTTCACAATAAATGCTCTAACCTGTTAGATTTTGGCTTTGCTTGGCTACTGCAGCCCCTGTCTCTTATTTCTGTCTTTTATTTACGTATCTAACAACAACTCCGATGTTTGTAAATATTAACCAAGCATGGAATTAAATCTTTCTCTATTTCTGATTTACGGGTACTCTGCGCTTCTCTGCTTTACCTGCCGCCCCGTTCCCTGTCCCCGTGCTGTCGGAGCAGAGCTGTGCCATTCCCCCCGACGCCCGGGCAGATTCCAGGGGCGGAACAGGAGGCAGCAGGAGCCGGCGCTTGCTGGATGGGAACGGCTTTGGCTTTGTCCGGTGAGCAGCGTCCCCAGATCAAATGCATCTTCTCACTTCTAAGGGTCTGGGCAGCGATACAGGGAGGCTCACAGAGGTGTTTATCACCGTCTCCAGCCGGGCAGCGCACTCAAGGAACATCACCTCTCCTTTCCCAGTAATTTTCAGGTCAGAAAGTTTTGTGGGGTTTGTTGGGTGTTTTTTTGCTGAGCTTTCTCGCGGTGGTTGCACAGAGCAGAGCTGCAGCTGCTCAGGAACCCGAGTGCTAACAGTGTCTGTCTCCGCACACAGAGCAAGGCTACATCCAGGCAGTGCTTTCCTCTGGCTGCACAGGACCTCCGTAGGCATCACGGTGTTTTTTGGTTTGTTTTAATGTCTTTGATCTCCTGGAAGTCGGTGTGCAAGGGCCAGCTCTCCTCACGGTTAAAACTCTGCCCTGCAGAGGCCGGCAAGCGTTCCGCGTTCTACTTAATGCCTGACTTGCGGGGACACAGACATTTCCTGTCTCCTTTTCAAGAGGAGGGAGGCGGAATGATGTGTGTAAGAGATCCTTGGAGGTTCGAGCCTCGTCCCGGAGGTACCACACCAGGTGAGTGATCCATGGCAGGGGGGGTTGGAACTCGATGATCTTTAAGGTCCCTTCCAACTCAAAGGATTCTATGATGAGGTTTCGCGCGGGTGCAGCCCTGACAGACGCTTCCTGTCTCGCAGGTGGTGGGAGAATTAATTTCTCGGTGCCTGTAACGCCCGGAGCCCTGCCGGCCGACAGCACAAAGCACCTTTGGGAGGGATGGCTCAACTCGGTTCTTGAGGCTTTTATTCCCAGGCCTCGTGGCTCACCACAGCTGCAGCTCCCCAACCCCTGCTACTCCTACTCCAACCGCTCCTTCTGGAGAGGGAGGGATTAGGATGGCTCCGGCGGGGGCAAGCTCCGGGTTTCAGAAGCAGAGGAGCGTGGGGGAGCAGCTTCCTTAATCAAAACAGCATTTGCCCCTGGGTTCAAAGACCGAAAGGCAGGAGTGCCTGGCAAGAAAGTTATTTATCGTGTTTGTTCTGCCCTTTCGAGGCTTTTGCTGTTGCGGTTGTTGTCACCGATTGTCTGTACTGGTGAACAGCAGTTTTAAACAGCTGTGCAATTGCATTAAATTAGTGAAGGGTTTCACAGCCACAGAGCCCGAGGACGAGACATATGCTCCTCTGAGTGTCAGGATTCTGCTCTGGCTCTTCATCATCAAGCTCCACTGATTACAGAGAAGTCTTTCACGGCAACCTCTTGGCCCCTAAGTTTTTGTGCCACGCTCTCCTATCTGTGTCTGGTTTTGCTCTTGTTGCAGGACCTACAGGAGAGACTGGGGTGCTCTGCTGTGCCTGAAGTCAGAAAATGGCACAGAGCCCTCGCCAGGTGAGCAGGAACCGGTTATTTATTGCCAGGTAAGAGAAGAGACTGGTGTGGGTGTAAGAGAAGGCAGAGAGTGGGCTGGTGCCGGGGAGGAGCAGGGGCTGCCCAGGGAGCTGAGGCCTCTGCACTCTTCCATTCAGCATCTGAAACTGCCCCAGTTGCAGGTTCCCGTGTGTGAGCTCCAGGTCCACCTCTGCTGCTCTAAATTCTGTACCGTTTTTGGCAAACATAAACCTCTGAACCCAACCTTTGTCCCTGCCCAAGCCACCAGGTTTGGTCCCCGCCTCTGAAATGCAGTTTGGCTGGGTTTTTCCACAGCGCCTCAGAAGCTGTCAAGTTGTCACTGCAAGGCGACGGTGCGGGTTGCAACCAGTCAGAACTCACCAGTGCTTCAGGAAAGAGGGGTCCTTACACGTGAGTGATGCAGCAGCCGTTACTGACTGTTGAGCTCGGAAGCCCTCACTTCTGTGCCCTGAATTCCTTGGATTTACAGATGAAAGCTAATTCTCTCTGCGCCCAGGTTCTTGGGCCACAGAGCTGGACTGAAGAGCCCTTGCGCTTTTAGGCCTGTCCTGTGATCTCATTTTGGGCCGCTCCCGTAAGGATCAATATTTCATCCTCTGTATAGCATACTTCACCTTTGAGGCCTAATGTGTTATCAGCTCTTCTTAGCTATAAATAACCACACAGCAACCAGCTGCTTTGTGCTTTTTAGCACAAAAAGACACAATTTCCAGAAGCAGCAGCACCAACAGCCTCTGCTGCCCCTTTGGTCTCTCGAGCATTTCACACCCAAGCGCTGACCAAAGAAATACTTAATTACGAGCCAGTGGGCAGCAATTCTGCTTCTGTGCACTAATGTTTCTGTAATCATTCCATTTCTAATTGTGGCTTATGATTTTCTTCTTAATTTAGCAGCTTTCAGGGAAAGTACCTGACTTTCAGGAGAATTCAAACTTCTGTAACTCTTTTTCTTCTAAGTTTTGCCTTCCCCGCTTACCCTCCCCCAAACCTGTCCAGACAGTCAGTACATCAGTTGCAGAATCATGGAGAAATAGATAATTGAATATTCACACATGCAGAAACAACACAGGCAGAATGTGGAACAATGTGGAAACAAGCGCGAAAAGAGGCGGCATCTGTTTATTGAAAATTAGAATGTAGAATAAATTAAGAGGGCAAGGTTAAAACACTTCATCTGCAGGCAGAGTTTGTAGGGGAGGAAGACTTTGCAGGAAGTTTAGCACATAGGCTATAGAAAGGGCTTATGCAGTTTTATTTTTGCAAAACAAAAAACAAACTTCTTTTTTTTTTTTTTTTTTTCTTTCCTCAAGGACACATTTTAAAGGGACAAAAATTGTAAAAGTGTCCACGTAAAGAATGGTTTCCCACCAGAGATGATTATATTTAGCTGTTTCACACCAACGCCAGAATTAAAATGCTTAAAATGTTAACTCTTACTGTGGGTAGATGAGGCTGTTTTGCTCTGCTTTGAGTACTGAGGATGGGAGTAAGTATTTTTAGCAACACCCTCAATTCCTGTAAGGGAATGCTGTGCTGAGTTTTCCATGAGCCCATACAGGTCATGTTGGCCCTTTTTAAAATGATTACTGAATTTAGCAAACTTATGTTTTTAATGCCTCTTTGGGTGACGTTTTACAGGGAGGAGAGTAGATCCGAGCTGGTATTTGATGGACTGAAAAAAACGCAGTGAATTTGGTTGTGACGTGGGACTGCTCCGCTGGCATTTCCCAGGGCCTGCAAAGACATCCCATCTATGGACACAGAACCCGAGTTGTTTAAATTGTTGTTCTCTGCACACCTTCACATTTGGTACGTTAAGTCTACGAAAGGTTTTTCCCATTTCAAAGCTGCTCAAGTAGACAAAAAGCCATATCCTAGTCATTCATCATAAACCAAGCTTAATTATGCTGGGACATATTGACACTGCATCAGATTTTTTTAATCTTCGACATAATTTTATAAGCACTGCTAACAGATGGGCTGATTACACTGAATTTGAGTTCTAAGTAATAGTTAAAAAATTATAAAATATGATTAAGCTGAAAATACCCACGCATACATAATTTTCAAAAGCTACTGAAAGAAGGAAAAACAGGGCGCAATAAAACCTCTTTTCTGTTTCCCTATGGAAATGCATTGCTTTAGGTGGACAGTCGTCAGAGTTCCTTAAATGACGCTCTAAGAAGCGCGTGCTGTTGGCAGCTCCTCTGCTGTGCAATTACAACAGATGCGCACAACCTTATTCTTCCCGTAGCTCTGCTGCTCTATTCCAGCATAAAAGGCATAAATTTTTCTATTTCAGAAGCTCTTTTATTGAAACAAGTGCCTTCCCCCCTCTATTTTTTTTTGCCATCATCATTGAAAATGAAAGCAAGGAGTAATTTAAATTACCGCGTTCCTGCTCTTTAGTAACAATAACAAATGGGAAATTCTTATAAAATAGAGGGACAGCTTTGTGGGACTAATGGAAGTTGCATGTGAATTTTGAACACAATTTTTTTTTTTCAGCTATCATTTTAAGGTTACTAAAGGAAAGCTAAGCCAGGCTTCCCTCTCCCTGCCATTCTTCAGGGTGCGCTGGGCAGCTGGTTTATGTCACAAGGATGGTAACGGGTCAGCGGCGATCGGTATCCTGAATTCTGGAATAGGGGAGATAGATATAAAAACGGAATAGTTTCTATTCAGCTCTCAAGTCTATATATTGCAAAAAGCAAAGGGCAGAGCAGTCCTCTGGAACAGTCCTCGGGCCAGAGAGATCAGGGTAGAAAATGCTCCCAAGGCTCGCCCTGCTGTACTTGAAACAGGTCTCTTGTCACCGTTACTGGCCTTTCTAAAGGAAAGATGGTGGGCTTGGACCACCCATCAGGCTTAGGGGAAGAAAAAGCTTACTGAGATTTAATATTGTGTTAAAACTCCATTGACATATGGTGACCCTGTAGTTAAAGCAATTAACTAATGTTCAAAATGGTTCAACTTTTTCGTATCTAGAAGGGGAGCAGGACTAAGCTGAGGTGGGTATGTTGAATGGGCAGGGGTTGAGTTCCTTTCCTCTGACGGAGGTTGAGGTACCACTCACCAGGAGGTGGAAGTCTTATTTTCAGATCTCCTCTTCACCCCATTTACAGCAAGGCAATTCCTATTGCTTATTAAGCGAAGTGAGGAGGCACTTTGCATCTATATGCAGATGAACCGCTCCTGTCAGGGGTAGCAACTGGTGTAAAAGCTTTCCAGCACCTCCTGCTCGTTAGCTTAACCGGTTCTCCACACGCTGTGTGAGGAAACTAGACATTCGTACTGTCGTTAAACCAAACTGTTGATATGGAAAATAATACAGAAAGGTTTAATTTAAGGATACTGAACAGTATTAAGTAGCCTTTATACAGACAGCATCTAAGAAGACACAGTGCTTAATTTCTTTTAGTTCATGGTGGGTTTCAGTCTCTACTTTTTTCTAAATTGTACCTAAAATCAGCACTTGAATCTTTCCTCCTGTCTGGTTTTGGGCTGTTGTTTTGGTGTATCCTTGGTAAGTCAGGCCAGACGAGCACTCTGCAAGCCTTCATCTCATCATTAATGCTATCAGAACTGTCGGTCACATCTGCAGATATCCATACCAAATAATTAGACCAATCCAGACTGCCCAGTTGGCAGTGGTTGATGAATACAATGCAAAATGCTTTATTTCTGTTCGCATTAACTTTTTGACAGAGAAGAATGATAATTTCCAAACTGTTTAAATTAGTTTCTCACGCACCAGGAGCTGCTGCACATTTACATAAAGCCCTGTTGCTTCTTCAGAAACTTCCAACCACTAGATAGTATCAAATAGGTCTTTAACAACCTACTAAACACATCATCAAATGTTTTGTTATAATATATGCTCTATCCTTTAAAAGTTGAAGTTTTTTATTTTCAGGACGCAATACTCCAGTCAGAGATCTGTTCTGCAATCCACTGTGTGGCAGGACTCAAATTTTGAAGACATCTCTATTAATGTCCCCTGGAGCAGTTTTTATTTTATTTTATTTTTTTTAAAAAAAAGCCTTTTAGAAGCACAACCCTCCTGAGATGATTGATAAAACTCCTCCCAGGTACAGAAGCTACAATGCAAGTTCAATGAGTCACTTTCATAATGAAAAGAACCTCCATGTTCTGCACTATTAAGTAGCCTAAAGAGGCTTTTAGTTACTGCATTATCTGGAGTAACGACAGCCGATTTAGGCAAAAAGATTATCTAGTTTGACTTGATAAGATTACTGTAACCAAAGAGAAGCTGCTCTGAACAAGATTTTAGGGATTTTTTTTTGTGGAGCTATTAGACACAAAAATAATCTTTCCTTCCCATTAATATGGGAAAGTTAAAATTTGAATAACTGTACAAGCAAGCAGCCTGCTCACCAGTGCTGCCATTAAGGGCAAACTTCCCCACTCCCGAAGCCCAGTAAGTGCTTGCAGAAATACAGGCTGTTGAGGGAAGTGAAAAATATGAATACCACAGCCATTAATGAAAGCTTCCTGAGAACTGTAGGAAAAAAAATATAGAAAAAGGTACAGAGCTAGACCTGTCCTAGAAAGACCGCAAAGACAAATGTTTGAAAGATCCAACTTTCCAGGCAAACAGGAATAATTACTAACCTATGATCAAATGGAATAAATTGCCCCAATGAGTACTTTAGAAATCTGTCCTCTCTTTTTTTTTTTCTCACACCATTTACACCCAGTCTAAGCTAAACGGATAATTAACAGTGTCATGACTAATAAAAAGATCATGGGATCACTGGAATTTATGGGTTAATTTTAAGAACATAGTATTGAAAAGGAAGAGAATGGGAAATCTGAACCTACCTTTTCTTGTATTACCCACAAAGACAACAGGAGAGGTTTTTACACTGGAATCTGAAAGACTTTAATGTTTTAACAGAGGTGGGAGGTTAAGACAGCTCTATACATTTTGTGCAACATTACACAGGCTCAAACAACAAAGGGTAGCTCTACCGTACTGGGGAATGCACTGCATTCAACGGGATCGGTACTAGAAAACACAGTTTTTTCCTCATTCTACTAAAATAATAAATTAGAAATTACAAAATTTATGACTTTAAGAACATACTGAATATTATTTTCAAAAGTACAGCATTAAGAGGGTCAGGTCTCGCTCAGTGGGAATTGAGTTGTGAAATTACTTTGATTCTTTGAAATCCTACCTCGTATGTTGCAGTACAGGCTCCGCTCCTGTTTTAACATGGTAAGTTTGCCGTGTCTTTCAATCACCATTCGACAGTACAGTGAAAGTTACTCTTCAGATGCACGACAATATTCAACTACCACAGAAATTATTAAAATTAATACATAACTTGGGGAAAAAAACCCACAGAATCGAGAACTTTATTTCCGTTATAAAGAAAAAGAACTTGGCTAGCGTGTTGTAGAGCGTAGCTTTAGGTATTGGCAGTGTCGGAACATTCCAGAGGAAAGGATTAATCACCAGCACTCTGCTAACCTGTCTCATTGTCCAGTTTTTGTATCTCATTTTGTCCAGCCTCTGGGAGGTAAGATAAGAGTCTTTTATAGGCTTCTCTGTTGAAAAAAACCAAAAAAAAAGGAACACGTTACTTAAACAATCTCATACATCTTAGGAGTAAAAGCACAAAATTCCCAAACGCATTGTTTACATACTGGGATATTAAAGCACAGAACTTCCCTTCCCTCCCCCTCTATTAACTGCTTTCTTTGCTGTGAATTTTTCACGTGGGCAAGTTGGAAGAAGAATAAGGACCGCATTGTTTATGGCTGGGAGTGCAGTGAAGGTGCTTCTAGAAGCCTACTTAGTAAACTGCTGTGAAATAGAATTTTTTTTTTTTTTTTTAATTTTAAAACAAGGCGTTTCCAAGGCTCAGATGGGATTGGCATTCAGACCTCATCATCTTTGTTATCTTAGTTCCGGGTAAGAGATCTCTCCGTGACTCGTGCTACAGCAGAGTGGCGTGAGCCACTGGCATCGGGCGCAGACGGGGAGTGACACAGACTGAGACCATCCTCCTCAGCAAGGAGCAATGACCTTTTTAAAATAAACCTCAATTCAGAAGGGAACTGTCACTCAAGAGGATTTTCCAGAAGGATGCATACGTGTTGACGAGACTTTTCACCTTAAGTTCATTCTAATACTCTCCAACCTAGACAATATAATTATTGGTTAAAGTACTGCCTCTGACATTTCGGTCTATTCTAATTATCTATCTTTGTCAGGAAATATTAAATTGAGCAAACAAAACTGCAGTTTTCATACTAGTCCCTTGCAATGACAACTCTGGACATCACCACTATAAGCATCTAATGCAACTTCTGAGCTTTGTTTCTGTTATATATATGGGTTTCCACTTTAATGTCTATATAATCGCACAAAATATATTAATATAATGTTATTTAGTGGCCAGGACTGAAAGAGAAAATCAGTTATTAGTGTTCTTACAATAAAACATTCATGGATCACCTTAGACTGCTGGGCAATGGAGCACATTCTAAATAGAAATTATGAATACAAAACATCAACAACAGGTTAGATAATACATACGTTAAGTGATGAGGCTAAAAAATTTACCTCTTCAGTAATTTCCAAGCACCTCTTTTGGGAAGTTTCAACAACCTGGTTTTTTTTTCATATTTTGTAGGTAAAGGGATGAATTTTACCTTATTAACAGTATAAAAAAATTCATGAGAATTGGCTATGAAATACATTATCAAAAGATCAAAAGCAGGTAGTGTGAAAATCCTGCCTAAAATGGTACTTCAGCCTGACCTTGGGTGAATTCCCTTCAATAACAGCAGATATATTTGTTGGTAGCGGATAATAAAATGTGAATAATGTAATTACAAAAGAGTTAAATATATTTTTCATTATATGGAAAATGAATACCCTTTAACTCCCCTTTACTGTCTCATGAGTTACATTTTTGTACAACTCTGTCTTTTGGGTTTTTTTTTTTTTAATAGCCTAGGCCCTGCTGAGAGGCACCTCGAGACTTCTCCAGCCGGAGGCGTGACCGGGATCCTGCCCTTTGAGTAGCCCCAGCCTGTGCATCAACGCAAGCACTGGCCGGTTCCTTGCCCAGACCACAGGAGGGTCGGGGACCAGCCTTCCAGTGAGCAGAACTGACGGGAGAGCCCTTTTGGCTTGGGTGCCACCCCGGGCAGAGCTTCCTAGAGTTTTCTAACAGGGCTTAGAGAGGTGCTGAAAGTTCAGTGCTGCATCTGCACCCAGAGACACCTCCACCTGCGCGGAGCAGCTCCTCCCATGGGCCACCTCCTCCTAACGCTGGATGGATTCACAAGCCAAATATTTCTGTCCTAAGTTCTCGAGGGGCAATCACAGGAAATACGAGTCTGCTGCCCCTGTCGGAGAGAGAAGACCAACCTTTTCTGGATTCCCACAACTCATAGAATCATAGAATTGTCCAGGTTGGAAGGGACCTTTAAGATCATCTAGTCCAACCATCAACCTAACACTGATAAAAACCATCACTAAACCATGTCTCTAAGCACTATGTCAACCCATCTTTTTAATACCTCTAGGGATGGTGCCTCAACCACTTCCCTGGGCAGCCCATTCCAAGGCTTAGTAACCCCTTCAGTGTAGAAATTTTTCCTAATATCCAATCTGAACCTCCCCTGGTGCAACTTGAGGCCATTTTCTCTTGTCCTATTGCCTGTTCCTTGGGGGAAGAGACCAACCCCCTTGAAATTAAGCTACAGGTATTTCTTTTCCAAGCACTTCAGGTCACACCATAATTATACATATGATCCATGAAGTCCCCTAAAACAGGACTGACAGGAGAATTCTTTGGGGCAGCAATTCTTTATTCTGTTTTGCAACACGCAGTGAAGTGAGCAGAGGTAATCAGGCTTAGCAGAAATTCTACCGAGGTCTGTAGACCCTCGTGTCAAAACATCTCTGAAAATATTAAGCAAATATAGATGGCTTAAAACCATGAAAGGCCTGAGCGAAGGGAGATTTCTGGCTGAACGCACTTAAAATAACTCATTTTTGACTATCGGTGCTGCTGTCTAATGTTGCTTTCTTTCAAGAGAATAAACCTCCACCACTCACTGTCAAAAACCAATATTAAATAAAAATCAAACCTCTGTGCAGCATTTCTTCCAAGACCTTGTTTGTGCTCCGAATCCTTCAGGGCCTGTGTGATGGTGGGGATCAGGCCGGTCACTAAGGTGTGATCCAGGATGGCCACTGTCTGGAGTACGCTGAAAACCCGGTGGTCATACACGGCGGTGTAGTCCTGGATAAACCGCCTGGGGGGACACACACACAGGCATTTCATCCAAGGTCAAAACGAGATGCAGAGAACGTGCCAAGAACAACCGAAGAGTCTGATCAGAACAAGCAATCTGGCCACGTGGCAATTTTCATAGTTACACTGAAATACTGTAAGTGGAATGCTTTCTCCAAAGGAAGCCATGCTTTTGAAGGCTAATGCTAAAACATCTCACGCGTTTCTTTCCGAGCAAAGTGTCAGATTCTGCCGCTGTCTCACCAGGGCTGACCTGTTCCAGAGCACTTTACTTTGCAACGTGTCTGAATGCAAAACTAAACCATGAATGTATTATTAAATAAAAAATAATAATTAAAAAAATAATCAGGAAAACAAGAGACCTAGATTCAAGCCTGCGGAAATAATGTTGGCATTTCTTATCAAGCTCCACTGGGTCAGGGAGGATCAGCTCCACAGGGCAGCACCACCCATGTGTCTTCCTGTGGGTTTGAGGTCTTTAAAGATCACAGATTCCATTCGAATCAGAAGCAATGCCCTGGGGATGACACATCCCACGGACGTGATGTATCGTGGACAGGCTGGCACTGCCCACCAACATCCATTCCTATTTCAGTGAGTCTCTCCGGAGCTTCCATCCAGACACGACCCAGTAGAGCACCAGCTCCCAGGTTTGCAAAATGCCTGGGGCCTCAGCTCACGCAGCTCTTCTGCTGTATCCACGCGAGAGACAGGTTTCATTTTGCAGAGGTATGGAATAAATATAATTAACATTATAGTAATCTATTACTTATTTGTCACAAAATTAAATAAATTAAAAAAAAAGCGCTAAGCTTGTTATATATGAGGATTTGACCTCTTTTATATGCACTTCAAATTCAGCATGCACATCTCTCCCAGCACCTAACACTGACTGTCTCCATTCACCAGGAGTTCCTCCCATTGCAGCAGGAACCTACCTCTCTGTCACGCACCTTTAAAACAGCACAATCCACGAGCAAGCAGGTGTGCTTCTCTCCTCTACTTTTTTTCCTCTGGCTTTTTGGCCAAGCTATGTTTAAAATCAGTGCCAAAAGCACCGCTATTTAAATACCATAAACAAGTGACAATGCAGTATGTTAAGGATAATTAGTTATTTTCAAAAAACATGTTTGCTGTCAATTGGCTTACAGCAGCTTCACTGCCAATTGGCATATTTTCTGGTTACCTAAATACAGAAGTCAGCTGGGTGGCACGTTCTCCTCCTGACCCTGCTTGGCAGCCTTCTACCATGTACTGTAGAATGTCTGTAGATATTTTTTTAACTGTAAAAGAAAAATCACAAGATTCACACAGAGCTCTTGAACTGACCATCTGGAGGATGTCTTTCATGAAGGCTACAATTTTTAAATGAGGAAAAAAAAGAAAGGTTTTATTTTACTTTGATGCAAGGGAAACGACTGTGAGAGCAGTTAGATTGGCTATAAAGAACAGAACGAATCACAGATTTATGCAAAAGTCTTCTTTTCACCACCATTATCCTTTAAACATACAGATTTTCAAGTACACTATGGCCTCTTAAAGCAGAGACACACACACACTTAGTGGAAATAGAGATGTTATTTAAATTTCTGTTTGTATTCTTTAAACATTCCTATTTGAATTAAAGAAAAGCAGTCGTGGCATTATAAACCTTTATAAATTATACAAACCTTCCAGTGGAAGAAAACTTCCACAGTTACCGAACCTGAGAAATGAGATAGGAAAAATGGGGAAAAGGAAATGCTTTTCAGATTCCTGAGAATTTAATCATTAGTTCATTAGAGAGCCAAACGAGACAGGACTTCTCTGCCTTATGGAGACAGAGGTCCCAGACCAGTTCATGAAAAAAGAAATCTTGTCCAGTTTTTCCAGCCAAAGTATCTCATTTACCTCATCTGAGAGTCTTAAATATTGAGACGAAAGACGCTCAGCAGTACAGAAACCTTACAGGTGTGCGGAGATGTAGTTAAAGCAAACAAGCAGCTCACCTAGTAGCTCATTAACCAACACCATGCATTTCAAGACCGCCGGGAGAACCAAGTCAATGTCACACAGTTCAGTGCTCTGGGTTCTCTGAAGGACTTCAAGAACGAAGGCAAGAACTGAAGCCAAGCGAGGAGGTGGAGCGTTACCTTTGAACTGCAGGTAGTTTTCACTGGGAAGACAAAACAAACCGAAACAGGGTCTATAATTTGATTTTTTTTCCATTCAATGCGAGCACCATACACCTTAAAATAACTTTGTGATATTCCAGCAGGAGGCCTATTACACAGATTTCTATCTTCCTCTAGGCTCAACTAATGGCTTCTATTTATCTTAGTCTCTGAAAAGACTCCCAATTTATCAGAGGACAGTGATGACTTCTGACTCTTCTGTTGAGAGGGAAGTGAGAAATAACAGTTGTCATAATTATAGTTAGAAAGCCAAGTGTGACTACAATAGTTAAAATACAAAGGCAGCTTCAAAAATAACTGAATAAAGGGAGGAGTTCAGATTTTAAGACCCTAAAACAACATCCTAAATACAACTGTTGTGCAATTTCTTTATTTAGCTTTATGTGCTTTTGTCAACCCATAATCCAACTTGTGGTAACAGCTCTGCTGTTATATTGGTACTGTTGCTTTATTTTTGTCAACAGTATGTTGTAACGGGACAGCCGAAGTCTGCTTTTGCTCCATCAGAATTAACACAATCATCTCCAGGGTAAAATTTGTCACAAAGAAAAAAGGTGACCTGTCAATCTGCAACAAGAGCAGATTTTGGCATCACGCACATGGAGTGTTCCAATTTGAACAGCTTGATTTGTTATTTTTCCACAAAAGGATACAAGAATCAGAACTACTGTTGGTTTAACATTACAAAGTACTTTACTGAAATCTGAAGACAGTAAGTTTAAATTGAAGCATTCAGGAGAGAAGAGCGCAGATAAAAAAAATCCAAAGCATTTATTCATCAATCACTTCACAAAAGCACTCCCAGAACCTTCAAAATAACTTTTTAGACATTTAATATGAGGTGCCATCAGCTACCCAAACAAGGCACGCGTGTTTACTGAGCAATGCATAATTAAAACCCACCATCCCTGTTAAAAACTTACTAAAGCTGCTTCTACAACTTGGAAATGAAGCCTGACTTTCAGAGATCTGAGTACTTCATTGAACAGCTTCAAAGCACTGCTATAACTTGGCAAATTAAATTTGTAACACTTTACTTCTATATTTCTTGTATCACGGGGTCTTACTTTAATATTAGCAAGTCTGAAATCTTCTATCATCTCGCTAATTTTCTATGAAAATTTCACACTCATTTTTTTGGGGTACCCTTCCACTGAAATGGTTCTCTGACCTGGATAATACACCCCCTGATCGTGTGGTTCAGTTTGCCCTGCGCAGCAGCAAGATACACACTGGCATTCATAGGGCACAAGGGCTAGCGAACGCTATACGTATTTACGTATAGACCTGGTGCCTGCCTCCTGAGCACCCAACAGCCTGCAAATCAGGCTGCTGCTCAGTTCTGAGACATTCCTCCCAGGAACGTCTCATGTCTTACAAATCACCAAGTGCCATTACACTTTCAGAACTTTCTCCCCACTATCAATCTTAAAATTCACACGTGCCTGCACACGTTCACAAATTATTAAGATGACAAAGTCTGAGTATTTGTAAGTTAAAAACATGTCAGAATTAAGACTGTGAAATCTTAATTCACTCCCTTAAATACAGGCTCTACTTACAAGATTGCCTATGATACCCAAAATCAACATTAAAATTCTCTTAATCAACGTGTGTACACAGAAAAATACAATTCCCTTGGATACAGGTAATCACCTTATATTCGAGGGGGTTTCATTCCTCTCGCAACGTAGACAAAGAGTACAGATTGTTCCTTATTCTCCGTATGTATAAAATAGTTTTGGTCTTTCAGCAGCAGCAGAGACCCAGCATTTACAGCTGCTGAGGAGTGAAGCAGTACTGTCTCCTTGCCTCTACGTCCTCTTCCCACACCCCAAATTTCCCAATTCCCCGTGGCAGCTGGCACACCTCTGTGTACCCCGACACCTACACCGCAACGAGGCCTCCCGCGTACAGGTAACTGTGACAACTATAAGCACTATGGCTCTGTGACCCTAAACACAAACATGGATTCACGGAATTGTCAGAGTTGGAAGGGACCTCTAGAGACCATCTAGTCCAACTCCCCTGCCGAAGCAGGATTGCCCAGAGCACATCACTCAGGACTGCACCTGGGGCGTCTTGAAGATCTCCAGAGAAGGGGACTCCACGACCTCCCTGGGCAGCCTGTTCCAGGGCTCTGGCACCCTCACTGTAAAGAAGTTTTTCCTCATATTTGAATAGAACTTCCCATGTCCCAGCTTGTGCCCGTTGCCCCTCGTCTTTTCGCTGGAAACCACTGAAAAGAGTCTGGCTCCATCATCCTTCAAACCCACCCTTTAGGAACTTGTAAACATAGATAAGGTCTCCCCTCAGTCTTCTCTTCCCAGCTCCTTGAGCCCTTCCTCGTAAGGGAGGTGCTCCAATCCCTTAATCATCTTGGTTGCCCTACACTGGACTCTCTCCAGTAGTTCCCTGTCCCT
>JAOXNO010000024.1:79528117-79538425 GCA_028565335.1 Limnodromus scolopaceus | reverse complement strand
TGGTCTAGTGGGAGGTGTCCCTGCCCATGGCAGGGGGGTTGGAACTCGATGATCTTTAAGGTCCCTTCCAACCCAAAGCATTTTATGATTCTATGATAAAACAGATGATGCACAGTGGAAGTAATAGTATTCATACAGTAATCCTTCAGGCAAGAAAAAACACATGAGTTTAAAAGTTGCTAGAGCTGAGCTATTCTGACAAGGCAGCCTCAGTGAGTATGTTTGAAAAAACCTGCTCGATCGGTTCAAACTACAGTGGAGAACAGACCAGTTGCCCAATAGCTGCCAAAAGACACAGCTCTATAGCCCAAATTTATATATACATTAAACACAAATGTAACAATTAAATACAGTCAAGTCTGGATTAAGGACAGAGCAATGGAACATCTAGTCTTATTTAGTGCATTTGACAATTACTTGTGCTTGTGTAAAATTAAACAAAGCCTGTAATTTTGATCTATTAAAAATAAACCTTTAGTTTGGGGTGAGGGAGGGAAGGATACAGCAGCAGTCTTGATGAATTTTGAAGGTAGTAATAAAGCATTCCAACTATGCCGTGGGGAGAGAAGGAGCTCTGTATGTTGTCCTACAAGATGAAAAATTGGCTTCCATCATTACAGGATGGTGAACAAAGGCGATGCCCTCTCTTAGTACAGTGGCAACAGCATTGCTCTTGTTTTTAAGACTGTTGCCCAAGTTGTGTGGCCCACCGCATTACCATCAGGCAGGGTCTGTGACTGAGGAATCTGCTTCTATACAATTCAGGAATTCTACAGGATTTCCTAAAATTGCGGCAACAATGAATGTGAAATTAGTTACCTGCTACTAATATTGATTTCAAATCCTTTCAAACCCACATAAAAGAATTGATTAAACCACATTAAGATTAGTTGTTAAAATCTCTGGAAAGAGGGAAGATTTGCAAACCACTGCCTGCAAACTAAGACGTTTTCTGAGATCTAAGGAGGTTTTTTGGACAAAGGAGGAGCAGCCCACACTGAAGGAGCTGAAGAAAGAGAATTCAGGACAGGAAAAGAAGATTGAGACGGAGCCTGGAACTTTTCAGAAGACTGGAAAGAAAAAAAGGAAATGAAAAGACCTCTGAGTAGAAATGCTACTCAAGGGCTTTTATGCTTTGACTATGAATAAAGAATTTGCATGTATAAGAAGATATTTTGCATGGTCTACAAATTACCGTTTATTTTCATGTAACTGCCAAAGGATTAAGTTGTAAACTACAGTATTAACAGGGACAGATCTATGGAACAATGCTTGTCAGACATCAGGGTGAATTAAGGCTCCTGCACTAAAATGCCACCTCTTTACCCCCAGGAATGGTCACCAGACACAAGCCAGGCATCCAAGGAGTCTGATCACACATCTCCCCTGCAGCTGAAGTTAGTCAAAGTGGGGTTATTTCCAGAGGATGCTGTTTCCCTGTCTTTCCTCCCACCATGTTTACATGCTTTCCCTCCTACATATACTGTTTTATCACTTTTCTGATATGCCCATTTGGGTTTTGGGGGTTTGCTTGTTTGTTTTGTGGGGCTAGTTAATAGCTGAATCAGTTCAAATTCCAGTCATCCCACATTCACAGAATCATTAAAAGCAAATTAAATGGGAAATGCACACGGGGGTGAAAGGGAATGAATTTAGCCTTAAGCCAACTTGGCTTAAGCCAACTGTGAAACAATAACCTGAGAAGTCAGAGAGTGCTTAGAATCCATTTGATGTCAGAGGAGGTCAGAAGCAGTCCTAAGAGAATATTTTTTTTTTTAACTGATACAGAAATATTTTCATTTTGAGTTGATGCTAAATCAAAACTTTTCCACTTTTTCCAAAAAAAAAAAGTGGAAGGAAGTCTTTTGAAATTAATCAAGTAGTTTGAAGCACTTAAAAATGCTGGAACTTTGTAAATACAAACAACTAAGAAAATGTAGAAGAGTACAGCACTGAGATAGGAAAAACAAGCCTTGTCTTCTTTGTTTTCTCTGGCTAAAAGCATTTGTCAAATTAAAGGATTACTGGCTTTCTAGAAGCAGTATTTGTCTAAAATAGACTATTCCGTCAATAAGATCATCTAGCTTAGCCAGAAAGCACACGGAGTATGCAGCCGACTGCTGAAGAGGACGACAGTGAGGTCGGGAAGTCAGAGACTGACAAAGAGAACAGGAAACAAGGGTCCACAACACTTGGGCTTCAAAAGCAGCTTGAGTGGCTTCATCTTAAAACTACATCCGTATGTGCAGACTACAGAGAAACACCGCTCTCTGACTAAAATACTAAGTTAGCCAGCAGACACTCACACTCTGTGGCAATATCAGTGTTCAGATGGTCCTACATGTATATAGCTTCTGAAAATACCTACGGAGCCGCAAAGCAAGCCATATTCTGCACATCATTATAAAATCATCTTCGCTTCAATATGACATGCCATCGATCACAACACAAGTTTTGAAAGGAATAAGTCTGAGGGATGTTTACGATGTCACCACTGCATTGTTTCACAATACAATCCTGTAAAGCAATCAATTAAGACTGCAATTCGGATGAAGACTATGAGGGAAGAGAAAATAGTCAGCAAAAAAGACCCAAGGACTACAAGGAAAAACATGACAACTTATTTAAAAATATATATTATTTTCTCTTCCTCACAGGCAGAAATTAGTCTCTTTCTACTGCATCAACAACCCTTAAAGAGTTTCAAGAGTGATAGGTAAGCCAAGGGAAGAACAGGAGGAATAACGGGCAAGAAGGCTTTAGTCATGTAAGTGTAAGCAGCAGGAACTTGATTCAGCAAAACCTATTCTAAAATTATCAAAATAAAACAGCACCATGATAAGCAGAGAATTGTTTTTTTGTTCCTAAGAGCAATGAAAAAAGAGTAGCTCATTTTAATTATCTACAGTTAGCCAAGTCTAGGATAATTTAAAACATTTGTTTGCTCTGTCATTGCAACAAGTGTCCTGCTACATATTACAATTATTTGATCCACTGTTTCAGAAATTCCTCACATCAGAGGCCAGTGTAAACAGCAGGTTGGCTAAAAGCTTTCTATACACAGTGATCAGACGAGCAGCTCTGGAGTGTACCACAGCATAGCTGTGTGCAAGGAGAGGAAAGCCACTGGGGTGGCATTTGCCCTTCCACTTCTACAAGAAGAAAAAACCCCTCTTGCTGCTTCTTTAAATTCAGTCAACACTTGTTTTGATTAAGGGAAAAGAAAACATCCTGTGCAATATGAATCTTTTCCTGAAGATACGTTTGTCTGCTGATAATGGAGCTCAGATATTTACCTGCAGATAAAGAGGCAGGCTTTCCTGAACGGCAGAGAGCAAAGCCACGGGCAGCTCTTTGTCCTGCTGGAGCACAGAGTGCGGCAGCAGTAAGCAATCCACGATGCGGAACAAGAGCTGCTGCGCTTTGGAAGTAGCCAGTATCGGTGCCCAGAACTTTACCAGACATCCTGTCGAGAGAAAGAAAAATCAAGAAAACCCAAAGCAATTTAGAGTCAGAAAAAAAAGAAATTAAGAAAGTCTAAAGAGGCAATTATATTAAATTAGGTAATCAAACAGTATCAACGGCAATGGAAATATCTCGCTCTCATGTTCTCAGTCCATGATACCCACTTATTAGAAAAAGCCCAGTCAAGACAACTCAAAGCCTATTTGCAATTCAGCACAATGGAAGTACTAAAATGATTTAATACATTACAATTACAAGTTTTTAAGCTAGTGAACCTGCTTTAGGAAGAGTACAGTTATGCTAAAGAAAGGACAGTCCTCCCATCCCTGCAGAAAAATTAACTGAAATTGATACGTAGCACTATTGGAACCAGCACACGTGCACTTAAACATTTACCTCACCGTGGGCATTCATCCCGTTTTACAGAGAGATGCTGCCTTTGCCTTCTCTTCACATTTGTCTAATACCACGATGCTCACATCAGCAACTCCTAACACCGTGATTCAATGTTAGGAAAACATTAAGTATCTTTCCAATTGTATTTAATGCATCTAATTTGGCAGATGAAAAAGAATGAGGGGCAACTAACTCCATTAAATCAGCATGGTCTCTCCAGACCTTTGTGGGCGCTCAGTCCCCAAATGAGAGCCTCAGAGAACATCTTTCTTCTTTTCAACACATTAACGTATCACAGCTTTGAGCCACTTTTAAGATCTTGCTTTTGAGCTGCAAAAAACCAGTAAAAAGGTGTTGACGTGTAAATACCCTGACTTTGAGAAACATCTCTATTGCAGGTGAGGTGTAATTTTTCTTGAGAAAATAACTCTATACTCGTGAGTGTTAATACTCAAAATACAAAATTAAATAAAACAAGATTCCTCTGTAGTAGTTCCCAGAGACATTCTTAAATTTATATTTAATTAGAAGCAAGAAAGCTTCCTGGGTTGAAAATACAGGAATATCCCAAGAAAATATATATAAGACTTTGAAAATAATGAAAGATCAAAAATAGGCTGTTACAAGATATTATTAATCTATAAAAGTCATCCATTACCATCTCTAAAAACAACGCAAAACAACATTAATCTTGTGGAGTGAGAGAAAACACAATGATCAATCATAGAGAAAGAGAATGATCACTTAACAATACTTCTAATAATGTTGTCTAAGCTTCCTGCTTTGAAAGAAACACGCTCATTCCTGCTAAAAGTACTCTCTGTTATCATTGCTGTGATGTATGGGACAGTAGAAGACACAATCTGACCACAGACAGGAGGTGGTTAGATTTGTTAAGTTTCTTGCTTTGTCCTTATAATTTAACAAAGCCCACTGAATGTGAAGAAGGGATTGAAACACACTTAAATATTTTTTTCTTTTAAACCTTTTCTATGTTTCCTTCACTAAAAAGAAAGGACAATTTCTTTCACACAACAGCATGAGTGAGGATTAATCATTTCCTATTGCAAGACAGAAAGGAAAATACCAATCTAAAATTACTTTAGAGGGTCCAACCCAACACCTGAATATCTAAAAACATTTAATTTGACGTATGGCTTGTATATCAAAATGTGCAGATCTTGCAAGAGAAAAGTATTTTACAAAACTCAAAATCCATTACATTCGATGAACGTTCTGCATCTTGGTCATGCTTTTCACTGTATTCCTTATAATCATGATATACGCCGCGTCTACATGCAAATCATTACCTCTGTCTTTAAGATACATATAGGTTTACTCTATTTTTAAAGGTAAGTGGGTCAGACGGGCACATTCATTCATAATAAACATCACTCTTATTTTTCCATCCTATCAGTGATTCCACACTTTAATGAACAAATACTAGAATTTGAGCTATATTTAAGAGAAACAGTTCTAAAAGGAAGCAACTTACATTCCTAATCCAACCTCTCCACTATCATAATTCCAGTAAATACGATGTAGCCTGTCATAACACTGCTTCACTGCCTTGTCATTGCTTCTGGTTTTGTTTAGGCAAAACAGGCAGTTTGCAGCGATAAAAGACATGAAAACACCACACTTTTGAAAATACCCATTTGCAGGGGCAATTTAAAACAAAACAAGCCACAAAGAGGTTAGACATCAGGATAAAAAACAAACAAACAAAAAATAAGTGGAAGAAAATTAAAAATCTAACTGTAACATCTTGGTGACTTTGCTTTTTTAACCCATTAAGATGGACAGCATAGAGGAAAAAAAAAAGTATTAAAAGTCACATTTCACTGATTTCTTAAAACTATTTCCTAAAAGAAAAGAGGTTGCAAAATAATTACCTATGATCCAATATGTAAGCTGCAGACCTTCTGGAGGTCCTTTTGCCTTCAGATAAGGTTTTACGTACTTTAATACATCACCTAAATACTCCAGAGTCTTTGCTACCATGGCAGATTTCTCAGGGAGTGTCTGTAGGCCACTGTAAGCTCTACCAACAGCCTGAGAAGACAGAAACACTGAAATAAATATAAATAAACTTACTAAGTTTCTTACCAGGTTTGTGTAATTCTCTTTCATACACCAAACAAAATCTGAGACGTAATTCCTTTTCCCTAAAATTGTGCTATGAGGCTAACACATAGATGTACAGTACCTTAATGAATTGGACAAGAGCATTTTTAGGGTCTTGCTTGAAAACTGACTCTTCAACATGAGCCTTTGAAAGAATGTTTTCTACTTCTGAGAGTTTAAAAATCAGTCTTGTCATTTCAGTCAGCTGCTCCATATAGGCTTTCCCTGTTTGTGAAAAGAGAGCACAGCAGTAAATCCAGCGTACAGTTATGCTTTTTGATTTACTGTAGTCCCAAAATCATAAAATAAAACATGATTTAAAAATGTCTAAAGTACAAGGATTCTGCAACTGACTACCTCTCTAGACACAGAACGTGTGTCTAGTTATGTTTCTAATACAGATACAGGAGAACGAAGAGTATTAAGTATAGATAACCAAGCCTTTCGTTTTACTGATGGTTTTCTTCAAAATCTACAAAATGCATATGAAAAACAGTCACAAGAAGATGTGTTCCAGAAGTAATTAGAACTGCAGTGTTTTATAGAAGAAGTAATGAAGTATTGCTCTAAGAAAGCAAAGTATCCAATACAGAAAAGGGAAGAATTACTTGCAACTGGATTTTTTTTTTCCTTTTTTTCTTTTAGGGCATTCACAGCATGATTTCTGACTATTTACTTCAGATTTTCACTTTTTTTCAGAGCAGTTTCTCCATGGGGGAAAAATAGCTTGTCTCCTTGGGAGCAAGTTTTTGTTCTTTGCTTCCAAGGAAACAAGCTCTTTTATCTTTGTTTGTGATAAATTTGTCATATGCAGAGCAGGCAAACTATCAATAAATAGCGCAAGCAGCGTAAAGAAACACATTTTGTAATTAGGTAAAAGTAAAGGAATACAAACAAAAATACATTTTGTAATTAGCTGAAACTGTTTGCCAGTTTTGCAATATAGAATCGTTACTGCAAACATTAGGGAAATGTGAACACTTACCAACTGTTCGCTCAGCATCTGTCTTGGCCAGCGTACCCGCCGGTTGATCTATGAACATTTGCAAAATGCATCGAAACCAAGACCGTACCGTCAAAGCTTCATAGGATGTATACCCCATACTAGAAAAAGCTTCACACAGCGCGCTGCATAGGTAGAAGTGGAAGAAAAATGGAAAGAGATCTAATAAAAGTACGCAAAAAAAGGCAGTGGAGGGTTTCATTTGGCTGCAGACACATAAAAACAGTGCACGGAAACAATTAGAAATAAAGTAACAGGAAGGCCAACTGGCACTCCTTTTGTGTACTCTACAGACTTTGCTCACAATATCCTGATGCCTAAATACAGAGAAAATGATAAATTTGGTAATGCCACACATGGTAATATAAAAGCATATATATATATACAAATACATATGTTTTCTCTACATGAAACAGAGGGAGAAAAATTCACATAATGGGAAATGCTTTATTCTAACAATGGATCATTTGACAGTATTATCTAAACTGATGATGTGTAATGCTGGGAATAGTTTATCTGAATCTACCTGGAACTTCATATCCACACTGCTTAAGCTACCCCAGCCTTTCCTATAAAGCCACCTCAGGTCCCCCACGTCGCTCTGAAGTCTGCTTAGTCCCAGCTGAGTAAAAGATGGAGAAGAGAAGGTCTGCTTTAGCAAATAAAGACATGTCATGTTAGAAACAGATCAAAAAGGGAAACATAAAAAGGCAGCTTGGAGATGAGAAAGGAAACCTCTATACTTGATGTACACTTACAGGCGTATTCGTTTCTGTATGTATACACACACAAGTATATACATTCCCCCACACAGCAAACTTGCTGTATATACCTTCAATCAAACACTCACTACTGTTCTACCAGCCAGGTGTCAGGCCGGAGTCAATGGCACCATCAACACTCAAAGCACAATCCCTTTACTCTACTGCTCGGTATTCCCAAAATTTTACCTGCCTTTCCACCGCCAGAAGCTGCTGGAGCCACTTTTTCCCAAGCGCATCAGCCCTGCGTCATTAATTCTGCAGAAGCGCCTTGCTAACGGGCAGCGGGTCTGTTCTGCTCCCTGTTTGAAATTCCGAGCTCCGGGTGTGCTTCAGGTCAGTGAAATTTCTTGAAAATAGTTACACCTTTTCATATAAGAGATTTCTTCCTTGGTCAGTCCTAGGTGCTTTGACTTTAATGAAAAATGCTTGTCCTCTTTTCTTGATATATGTACATATAAATCTACTTATTTTCTACTGAATTTTTACTCATGCTTGCAACAGAAAGTCAACACGGGTCCAGATGGAAACCAAACTGGATTCTACTTCCCACTGAACAACAGTAATAAGGGGCTTTTTTCCTAATTCATTTAGTTAGAACTAATTTCATTTAGTTCACGACAACTGTATATTTTGTCTGAACATCCTTGCTGAAGCACTATTGACAAAATAAATAAGGAGACCAAATGCAAGCAAATAAAATATAAAAAAATATAATTAAATTCCAGTACCAAAAGAGAAAAAACCAGGATGCCTATGGGCATGCCTGTGCTCTTCGTAGTAATGTATAAACAACAAAAAAATCCCCGCCTTATGCACACAGCTAGGCTACCTGGCCCCGACAGCTCACAAAAGCATTTTCTGCTGTAGTCTCACCCGTGTTTCTCTTGCTTGCTGGTAGGTAGGCTACTTAAGCATCTTCCTAAAACTGGAGAGGAATATTCTCCTAATCCTTAAGAAAGGAAAGCATAGTAACTACCTGCCAGAAGCATGGCAAGCGGTACTTTTAAACCAGTGAGCTTATACAGATGCTCAAAGTTAGTTTAAGCAGGTTATAGTACTATCACGCACTACACAACACGGGTCTGGAGAGGAACTTTTAAGCACCACTGCAAAAGAAATGCCAAAGCTTGTGTGCATGTTCCTAAGGGCACAGGTTGTCCATCAAAACCTTTATTATCTATATTGAAATAGCTGATATGCAGAATAAGCTTCAATCTGAAAGAGACCAGGCAGAGCTTGCAGGGTTTGTAACAGCACCAGCAATGAAATAATCTTTTTACTTTTCAACTGAGAATGTTTGATGTGAAAATTATCAGAACACAGTAACCATGAAGTCTTAAGATCCCAGCACTTAGATACTTCGATAACTTTTGCTCTACAACTGCCTAAGGTAAATAAGTACATGAATCACGCTAGAAAAAACTGCCATCTTATTAGCATATAATAAAATGACAGCATTTAGAGTACGATAACTCTGCACAATTCTACTAAAAAAGTCTTATCATGGGTATTCATTGTCCTTTCACAAGGAAATCTGAGCACCTCACAGCTCTGTTGATGAGGTCAGGACATACCTTCGCCTGGTCTCCCCTTGTTGCCTTTGAGGCAAGTGATAGGGGAAAAAATTCTCCCCGAGGCTGGGCAACTGCAACCCCCACAGCTTAGGGGCAAAAATATGGACCTCTTAACTCCTATTTCATTCAGCATGTGCTAGGTATGTGCAACTTTGCATGAAACTCACCCTACAAGGATCATTAAAGAGAAATACTGCAAATCAGAGGACTGAGTGTTCCTCTCCCAAGTTCTAAACTGACACACAAGGAACTAAATTCAATCTCTTTTAACTGCAAGAAGGCCACAGCCTCGTCTTTGCTGGTCACGCCAAAATAGTCTTTACCATACCCTGATGTACAGCTATGCTCCTAAAAATGTGCAACATTTTTCACTTTCAAATACAGTCCAACATAGACACACTCCCTCTTTCTCTCTCATCTCTCACCTCCCCTGCTTCCAAAGCTGGATTCAGAAGTAGGGTGAGCGGAGGAAAAAAACCCACTACAACAGCCACCACCACCAGCACTGCCATCCATCTATCTTCAAGCAAATAAAAGGCCTACTTCAAGCAAATAAAATTTCTCAGGTATATAAAATTCTGACTTAAAGTCCTGGGCAATCTGTTCTAGCTGACCCTGCCTGAGCAGGAGCATTGGACAAGTCAGACTATATGATCTCAAGAATGCCTTCCAACCTAAAAAATTCTGTGATTCTGTGAAAATTTCACATTAGAATTTAAAATACAGGAATGTGATAAATTTTCTAAATCCTTTATTCAATTTAAAGCATCCATTTATCAGGTCTCAGAAACCTGAGCTACGTGGACATTAATATACACTCAGGAAGTGTTCCAAGCTTGCCTAAGAGAAAGTTAATTAAGAAAGTTTTAATGCATGCATTTCCTTATGACCATTTTCCTTACACTTTCAATACTGCCCAACCCATCCTCCTTAGCTTCCTGGAGAAGTCCTTCATTTTGAAGCCAAAACACTGAATATT
>JAOXNO010000024.1:79471639-79528017 GCA_028565335.1 Limnodromus scolopaceus | reverse complement strand
ACTTTCAATACTGCCCAACCCATCCTCCTTAGCTTCCTGGAGAAGTCCTTCATTTTGAAGCCAAAACACTGAATATTTGCTATATAGCATCTTCAGATTTCTATGATAATGTTTATCTTGACTTCTTAGAAGAAGATTTTAGTTTTTGTGAAAAATAAGTCCAGTACTTTTAACTGGAAATTTTAATGTTTGCCAAGTTACATTATTCAACTTCAAGTGCAGGTTGGGCAGGAGGCTACTGCAGGTTAAAAATAGGCTATGGTTCAGGCATTTCACTTAGATGCAGCAATGCTCTTCACAGAAGTACTTCTCTGAAGATATTGTCTAGGTCCCCATTTTCCAAAATCTGTTATTAACAACACTGTTTCCAATGGGGGGGGGGGGGAAGTGCTTGGCTATATAAAAGACAAATAACTTCTTCAAGATACTTGCCTATCTTCCTGACAAATTTTGAGTCTCTTAAGCTATTTACACATCAAAAAAACCCAAACAACCCAACCCAAACATCACCCACTATCCACTGTGAAACGTCCCAGATGACTTCAAGAAACCTAGAACTGTAGCAGAGGCAAATGAAGCATTACTGTTTGAAGCAACAGCTTCCACAAGCGTAATGAAGGAATGACAAGGTACTGAAAGAACAAGTAATTGCAATTTTTCACCTGTTTTGAATTAGGTGACTTAGGTATCTTGACACCAGCTGAGGCCACACCATGTCATCCCATCCAAACAGCTGCATCATGGATAGAACGGGCTGTGGCTGGAGAGTTGATAGGGCTTTGCTGGGTATATCCAAAGCTAAGAGAGTAAAACCTGATTTTAAAGACAAAAAAACCAAAACCATAGCACCGTGTTAATGGTTTCTCAGTACATCCCTGTTCCACTAAAAAGCACTGAAAATTAATTATGATTAATAATATGCTGTCTGGGAGTACCAGAAATCTCAATTAAAACTGGGCAACTATTGTAACAGATAGCGTTTGTACACATGCTAAAATGTATTCTCTGTCCCAAGGAGTTTGTAAGTCAAAACGACACACTTGAGGAAAAATAAATACAAACATACACAATTTTAAATATATTCACAAAACCACAGATTATAAATCCTGAAGGCATAGCTTTACCACCTATGCAATAAAAAACATGTCTTAAAAACTTGCTTTTCTGTCTTTTTGGCCTCCCTTTATTGCCTCCTCCCACCGCTTCTTCCCTTGTACACATAAATATTACTGTGCCTTACAGGGCTGAGTTTTATTTATTTGCTTAGTTATTTTTACACACTTCTCACAATGAAGAACTGTATTTGGAAAGAATTCACTCAGTAAAAGCTGGTATCTTTCTATTTTTGGATTAGACTTTCACGTATCAGAAGCTACTGTGTAAAAAAAGCACTATGGACAGGCTTACTCTTGAAAAAAAGGATCTTCATATAATAGTTGCAGATCTAGAAATTGGGACAGTACTTTGTGCAGAGTTTTTGTTAATGAAGCATAACCTTCTGCTGTTTCTGTTAGATCTACTGTGGAATCTATATCTAACACTGCCAGCATAAAAAATACAGCACATTCTTTAAGCCGCAAATGACAAATGCATTTAAGCTGAGGAAGAAAATGTAATCTGAAATGCTGAGCAGTTATTAGGTTGTAGGAAATGAAAGGTATCAAATAAGTCAGGAAATCTGACTTTGGAGGGCAATGGAATAAAGGGGCTCACTAGTTTCCAAATTCTCCAATTCAAGTTACATATAAATGCAATATTAGTTTCTTAAAACAATGATTTATAGAACTGCATGCTTTGAGAAGCTGACTTTGAATTAGGTAAAAAAGGCTGGTTTTCAGGAACAATAATGAAGCTCTCTTAATTAACGGTGTAGGGAAAGACTACCTTAAGGTATGAAGGACTTCCCATTTCCTTTTGCGCCTCGGAATAAAGAAAGGAGGTCATACAGAGTCCCCACTTTGCCTTAGGTGAGGAAGCAATTTGCACCAGCCTTTTTCCAGATTATCAGGTTGTTTCTGCAGCATCAGCCATAAGGCGGGTGGGGGAGAAACGGGCAACAGGAAGGATAAGGCGAGTCCCAGGCAATTCGCCTGGCAGGGGGAGCAGGAGAGCCGTGAGAGCTGCTCTCTCCTCTGGGCTGCAATCTCCAAAGCAAGAGGCTGGTACCCGGTGGGAAGGGTTTGCCTCCCTCTCCAGCACCGCCTAACACATCTCCATAGAGCAGGTCACAACCGCACTCCCCCTGCCTCTAAGCGGAGTTTATAATAGGTTGTTCTCCTTGCTATTTCACTGTGTTAATATAAAATAAAAAGATATGACGCTGTAGGAAATGAATGAAAGTTTTGACATTAACAACCTCTTCCTTTGATTTGTATCGGTTTCCCGCACACGCTTCAGCAGCCTGAGACCACCACCGTTGCACGCTGCCTCCTTCATTAGTGTCGCCCACTAACTACTGCAGAGCTGCTTCACGTGAAGGCTCTTTTAACTTTTTTATCGCTAACTCAGTACCTTCTGAGTTTATAACTTTACCTAATTCGTATCGTGTTGGGAAAAAAATAAATTTTATATTTCACTTCTCTACATTTTAGTTGAATGGATACAAGATTTCATTGTAACTACAGACTACAATGCTACCTATTGATGGTAAAGATCAAACTGGGATTTCTTTCTATTCGCTGCCATGCTGACTCGGTGCACGTGGAGTTCACACACATATAGAATGCTGTACTTCAAAATTAAAAGCCATCAGTGGAAAGCAAGATTAATAATCAAAATTAATTATGAAATAGTTTTATGACCATGAAATAGTTTTATGACCATGACCATAAAGGTTCAGCAAAAAACAACAGTCGTGTAATCACCCTTTTAAAAACGAATTTAAATGTAAAATATTATTTTTAAAAATTTAGTTTGAATCACAACCATAATGAAAAGAATAGTTTAACAAAAAATTATAATAAACTTCTACGAAAAGGTATAAATTCTGGATATAGTGAAAGAAGTCATTGTAATTTATATTGTATAACATTTGCAACGTTGATTATCCTGGAGATATTCAAGGCGAGGCTCGATGAGGCCCTGGGCAACCTGGTCTCGTTGGGGGTGTCCCTGCTGACTGTGGGGAGGTCGCACTAGATGACCTTTGGAGGTCCCTTCCGGCCTGGACCATTCTATGATTATAATCTGTGACTAGTAGGAAAAAAGAAGTCAGGCTTGTACAGCTTCAAACCCCTTTGGAGTCCTCAATCTGTTTGTATTTTATCAAGTAATTCAACGCTACAATATTTCTTCTTGTCAAAATATTTAGCATGGAATCTACCTTTTGCATTTACGCATGTGGAAGTTACTACATGGAAGTAGAAATATCCCAAAATCGTTGTGGCCCGGAAAATAGCATCAAATCCAGTAGTTGGAAAGAGGGTCAGTGCTAACCTGCAGCTGTATCAGCGAGCTGTGGGGAAGGTGGCAACTGTGACATTCTCTGGCTCTTCAGATAGGGGAAGAAATTTCTCCAGAGAGCGCTGGCGACAGCAAGGTGGTGCTCTTTAGCCGCTAATGGAAGCTGCGCGTCTGGGGCCGCCGTCCCTGGTTGAAGTCCCTGGCTTACACGTTTGTGCACGCTCCTAGGGAGGAACAAAAACAATGTTTACGTTCAATAAATGAAAAATTCGCATATTTTTGAAAACGCGTTTACAACTACTTTACACCGTAGAGCCTGAGAACTGAAGGATCATTCCGAGCAATTAAAACCTTTATGCAAAGACATTATGCATACCGGTTATTTGATGGATGAATGATGGCATATTAAGCACCATAAAGTTAATGTTAATTACTAATGTCAACCATTAATTATATGCTTTTTAATATGTCAGATCAAAATGAGAAATAGGCAGCTTTAAAATGAATCTCTGCATTTAGCAACTGCTAGCATGACAAGCAAGCCTGCTTACAACCCAGAGCCAGAGGCTTTTTTAGAAATTTTTGTCAGCAGGGTTTTTAGGACAGGGTTGTGTACAGCAAGTAATGGCAAATGATTTTGATCAATTGTAAAGCTTCCTTCCGAAACCTATTTCTCATTTGTAAAAGCTCACTAGGTATGAGTTTTGATAAGAGAAAAGATTCATTTTGCCCTGACGCGCTGCAGACAATTAGGTTTGACAGCAATGCCCACAGCTTTGTTAGTACAGTAAGGACAAAAGTTACCACTGCACATAACTCCCATCTCTTCCTGAGACAATGTGGCATGAATTCAATAACGCACTCAATTTTCTTTGATTCTTCTAGTACCATTCCTGCTACTTAATCTAATTTGGAAGTTGTGACTTTCTAGAGGTTTAATAGAGATATGTCTGCAGGGAATCAATGTTCTCAGAGAAATGGGGAGGGGAGGAAGCATTAATAAATTTGTCTGGTAGAGCAGGATAGGAGGCATTACTGCACTGGGCTGATCAACTAAATAACGTGCTTATTAAAAACAATCTGTAGGAATGCACTATCATTCCTGTTCCTATTTATCTTCTGGTCAACTCAATTGAGATTGTGCATTAAAGCACAGGCAGCATTATTACATTTGCTTTATTAAATTCTATAAACAGCACTGTAAAGTCAGAGTCAAGATATTTATAAGATAATAGCGAACAGTGGAGGCATCGAGACTTGTCTTAACACTAACATTTGTAGACCGTAATATTTTTTTTCTTAATTGCCATTCTCACAATAGCAAGGGTTTCACAAAACTCTTCCCCTAGATCTTTATTCTGTGCTCACCCTAATTCGAAATAAACCAAAACAAAAATAGAAAAAAAAAAAAAAAAAGAAAGCCCATGCCCTAGTTCCCTTCTGGGAATGTGGGAAAATTATGAAAGAATTACACAACTCACAGCACTCATTAGGACATCTGAAATGGAATAATTTTAAATAAAGAGTAGGTTGGCTGCAAGGCCTTCCCGTACTAGGGTTGATATTAGAAGCGCATCTCATTAGACCAAATTAGTATCCCAAAAATTCTGCCTAACACATAATTTAAAACATAAAACATACTGGCTGTCAAAGGTAACGATACCTTGCGCCTGCCTGCAGGCATCTATTAGTTTCAATAGGACAGACAGAGAGGGAATTGAGTACCAGCTACTTCTCGAATGGCTACATTTAACAGACAGGGAAGGGTACGCAATATTAGGAGGAATCAAGTATTTCTTTGAGAGACAGTGCCAGTCCAAACACAGGAACAGAAGTCAGGAATTCTAAACCCAACGCTTATTCCCTCTGTGGCTTCACATAAATCATACAGCCTTTGTTAGCCTCAGTTTCCCAGCCATGATATTTGGATAGTAAGACAGCTTACCCTTTAAGGATGCTGTGAAAACAACCAGCGCTTAGAAACTGAGGATTATATTGAGTATGTCAGTTGGTATTCCTATTTACAAGGCATATTCTCCAAGTCAACATGAATTGAAATAGAAGCGAGATTAGCATAAAAAGTCAAGCAATACTTCTTTGGGAGCATCTCTTAGTAAAAAAAAGGACAAAGACCAGGGTGCAGAAATAGTGAGGTCTAGAGGACAAACAATGAAAAACTAAAAAGCAGGGCTAAAGAAGCAAGTTAAAATATATTTTTGCCCATTACAAGAAAAAATAGTTTAACAGTAAAAACAAAATGGGCTTTTTTGGTTTATTTTGTTAAGGAAGGAAAGCACGATGCCTCATAGTACAGAGAATAAAACTTATGGGACCGAATCCTGCCCTACTTACACCCAGACTACACTGTAAAATTGCACGAAGACCTTTTTCTCTCCTCTAAATTGCCTCTCTGAAGAAGGGTGCTTTGCATCTCCTTTAGCCATCTATGCAAAGTAGAAGGGTGTACAGACTTCCAAAGTAAGGTAATATATCTCTGTGTCAGCGGAAGGGCAACACATACAAATCAGTATTTATGTTTATTCATAGTAACCTACACAAATGCTTGCAATAAGGTAAATGCTTAGAATCGATGGGGCATCAATACGTGCTGCAGCAGAAGCAGCCAGCTACTTCTACCAACAAGCAAATTTTTTTTTAATTCCATGAAAATATGAATAAATACAATTTTACTTTTTATTCAAGCTTCCACATTTTTCTAACACTAGACAAGCACACCATCAAACCTCACTCCATTTCTGAAACTCCATACTTGTAGCTTTCCATTGCGTCAAGAGCTCCAGAACTACCGGTTGCCTCATTTCAATGGTAATAACTTGGTGCGGTTTTCACTTGTTTTAAATTGTGGATTTCCTATTTCTGCAGAGGGAGGCGTGCTTTTTCATTTTACCATCAGACCAAATAAACCCTGGGTTTATAAAAGAAGGGAATGCTTGTGCTACCTGAGTGAGGATTGCGCTGGATTTATAGGTACAGCAGTGGCACGTGGGATTATTTTCTAAACCCTACACCTGCGTAAGGAATCACAGCCATTTCTCTGGATCCACATATGGTAATCATGAACCACCCTTTTGCAAACATAAGCCATGCCTTTGCAAGCCTGGATTACTGGGTGGAGGGAAACTTTAGGTCGAGCTAGAAAAGTAAAACACATAAAACACAGGAGCCTACCTGTGTAATGGAAACTCAAGTCACTACTAGTCCACAATGTGCTCTGGCCTCGTATTGGCATCCAGACTTAATTCAGTGTCATTTAATTTGATCTACGATGGTTCAGAACTCCCAACGTGAGAGAAGATCTCTCTCCTCCTACCAGCATTGCCAGGGACGCACACTACCACCCCCAGGGACTCCCAGACTATAATTAGAGACACTGGTTTCTTTACGGATGGTGCTCCTGGTTCTGGTGCTCCCAGTTCCTCTGCTCCCAGACCCACCAGGTCAGCCATAGCATCCACAGAACTCAGCTGCCCAGTACTGCCAAGATTAAGCTCAGGAAAGTCTTTTGAAAGGAAATGAATGACCTTTTGATGTTGAAACAAATAAATAATTAAAAAACAAGATCTGCAGGACAAACACCCTTTGATAAATCTAGGGAGATTGGGTAGGGATATATGAGTATTTCTAAAATGATAAATGGCTTTGATGCTTAGAATTTCAACTACTAACACACCAGTTCTTTCAAGGAAAACTCAAGCAAAGTAAAATGAAACAAAGCATCATCACACTCAGATTAAAAGACGAGTGATAGGGGCTTTGTGCTCTCTGCAGATCAATGGAACTTGAATAATATTTGAATTTGGAGATTTCCTCTCCAAACATTCTCCCTCTTTTTGCATCACTGGAAGATTATCAACACAGTTTCTCATTTTGATATTTTGGGAACAAATGCGCTGAGCCTTGGTCCTATTTTAATGTTGCCATAGAGGCGTTAACAGCAACAGACAAGAGGGGAACTTGAGGCTTCTTCAGCTCTGGGGTAGCTATGAAGACTTCAGCATAAGGAACTGAAGAGATACGGAGATTAGCTGATGCAGGGAACAAAAAAAGTGAGAGTTTTTATTTTACTGAAGAAGAGAGAAGAGCTTTACATTCTCTTGACAAACCCCAGACGCAGAGGCGATGTCAGCTACTTGGAAATGTGCACAACAAAGTTACCATCTTCAGGTTTCTCAAAAAATCAAAAGCCGCATTAATACAATTAAAAGCATATTTGTTTCTGCTGAAAAGATTAGAAATAAGTTACACAATAAAGATGGCATTAGAATAAAATGCAAAATAAGAGCGCCAATGTTGACACTGCTCCACAGTGGAAAGTCGTAGATGTGGGTTTTCAGGCATCTCATGGTAAAGGCTTTTAGCTTCCTGATCACTGGTGAATGATGCCACCACTTGATCTAACATGTAAAAAGATGAACCTTCTTTCTCTTGGCCATAGTTTTGAATGCAAGTAGGATGGGCTGCAAGGCTCCGCACTGAACTCTTCGTTCTCAGCATGTTTAGTAGGTGCACTGACAGTAGGCTTACGAGAATTTTAAGTGCTAAAACATTTAGTTTATGGCCTTAAAGTGCCTAAGCTGGTTGCTAATCACCTAAGGGCTGTGAAACCAGCCCTAGTGTCTGTGGGCACGCAAGTTTAGGCACGTAGGGAACTTCAGTGGTTAAAATGGAGTCACCTACAGACTTTCAGACGCGGCCACATTCAGGCTGGTTCTGTGAAACGTGCATGAAGAAATTCTACCCAAGCCTGATTAAAACATCCAAGTCCTCTTTTAAATATGCTTCTAAGCTCTTTGGGACACAATTTCTTTTTTTATATACCTTTATATAGCACCCATTATATTAAGGCTGGTATGACTGCAGTAGCAACCAGACAGAAGAAGTAATCCCACCTCAAATCAGAATTTCTCAACTTAAGCAGTATCCATTTCTGCATACAAAGTAGCTATAAAGTCTCACTGTATTTGAGCAACAGCCTTTTGACCCTTTGATAACAAATAAAACCCCAAAACAAAAAGAGCACAGAATTTTAATCCACCTTTATGGAATTAGAAAATAGATTTCAGAAAGATTAGAAACATGAGAAACTTAAGGCCAAAAATAAATTTTCCCATCCATTAAAAGAAACATTTGAAAAACCCCACAGTTTAAAATGAAAGCATCAGCGCTGCGTAAGCTGTAATGAAAGCATCACCACCACCACCGAGCTGTACTGCTCACTGTACAAACAGAACTGGAAAAATGATGATACAATATTATCAAACATTAACATGCCTCCATGAGCTCAGTATTTATTAAATCATGTTTCAGTGTTCTTTCTTCGGTTTAATCTGCTTCAATAATCCACAATAAACTGGATGTTTAAACGTTTACTGCAAAAAGGATGTCAGAGTATTATGGCTGTTTATGTATGTATGTGATGATCACTGATTGGTGTGATGAGGTAGGGAAGGCTAACAAGGGAAGAGGGATGCTTTCCACAACTGTAACATCTAGGGTTTGTTATCCAATGCTTTAATTAACTCATTTGTACTTTAGTGTTTTATAGCACAGACTCACACACAATCATATATATGTCAACATTACAACATGCCTTCATCAGGCACAACAATGTGAAGCATATGCAAAGTGACATCTTAAATGTTGGAAGAGATCCAAAGGGATAAAAGGATGTATTGGTTAAAAAGCGGGGCACAAACAGATCTCAAGACTTCTGAATCATAATTCCCAAACTGCTCACTTTGACAGATCACCCTCTTTTGACTGGGAAGTCCCCCAGGTACCTGTAGCTCAACTACACAAATGCCTTGAGCAGAACATCTAAACCACAATCTCTGTCTACTGGGGCCCTGAAGTCTGATCATGACTAACCCACACCAAAATCAGCAGGCAGCACAAGGTGCTGCAGGAGCTACCTTCATTTTACAACCTGGAATACAGTTTTTTAATGAGTCACAACCTCAGGGTGGAGGGCACCTAGGTCCAGTTTTGATAAGACTGGTTTTGGGACTGGGCTCGAGAGTTTTACATTAAGTCAGTCACTGGATAAAAATGCAAAATCCCAGAACAAGGAATGGGACTCATGCCACACCTCCCTCTCAGTATTATGTCCTAACCACTGGGTAACAGATATTTAATCATTCAGGCTCTCTGTTGTCTGTTATTTAGAAAACAAAAAACCATGTTTAAGTATGCATCTTCAGCAGTGGGACTCTACAATGGTTCCAAGCGCAGAGATTTCTGTTCTTCATGACATTTAATCGACCCTCTCTGGACCCACCAGACACACTGGATTCAGCCTTCATATTTTCTGTAGGCTAGCAATAGACAAAGTCCCACTTAGGAGGGAAAAGTGGCTTGTTTAATCAGATACAGATGCTGTACATATCAAAAAAGTTGCTGCTCAGCTGGAGTGTAAGCCACTCTAGGACTAAGGTGCTTCAGTCCACAGTTTAAAAGACTTGTTTTTCTACATGTGTGTGTGTAGATATATACAGAGGTAAATAAAAATACCAGGGCATCTAATTTAGGCTGTAGGAGACAGAGACATTATGGCAGCATTTCAATTAGGACAGCTTCTCTGTAAAGAAGAGCTAACCATTGCTAAAACATACTCCACCTTCCTCCACCCACAAATCCTAAACCATGCTGTTTTCTGTTTCTTCCACACACACATCAGGAAAACATCGCCCCTAAACATCTTAAAACATATTTTGCATTATGTTCTCTTAATTGAAAAAAAATTCCTATTAAGAAAATAGAAAAAGCTTCAGATCCTTTCAATTTACCACACATCAATCCCTGCTGCAGTAGGAGCAGATCACATACTCTTTCCTATTGGAGATACAGTAGGTTGAAATGGAGCCATTCCAATTCTTTCATTGATGGTATAAATCTTCAAATCTCAGTGGAAGAGGCTAGTATATTCCTATTGTTAGTGGATCATTGACAGAACAGACTCAACAGTTAAGAAGCTTCTAATGTGACAATTTATATAAGCAGAGTAATTAAAGTATATTAGAAATCCAGATAATCTCCCCCAATCAAACCAGTGAAGGGCAGCCCATGGGCATTCAAATCACACATTGCAATTCAGCTCAGGGTCACCTTCCCAAGTTAAATAATATCAACAGAAAATACCTTAAACTAAATGATCCTTATTCATTACCAAACATAATCAGGAAATTGCATAAAGCTCTTTGAAGATACAAATATTTTAAGAACACTTAACCACTTTAAACAACCATTTTTTTCCTTTTAGTGATTTGAAGTCTAAAGCCAAGTTTCATTTCTCAGACATTACTTGGGATATTTCACTAAAACATAGGAAAGAGTGGGGAAAATGTGAGATCCTTTTAAATATTATAATGTAAGTACAGCAGCAGTATTTTCTCACATTACTGAACTGTGCATTAGTACATTGATGCATGTTGTCAGTAATTAAATAGTTATACTATCAACAGCTAGGGAATCTAGCTCTTGTGATTTTTTAATATTCTTACAAGCAATTATATTTTACTATTTACATTTGGGGGTTTTTGTTTGTTTGGTTTATGTATATCCTACAAGCAAGCCCATCAACTGCACAATTAAAAGCATTTGATTACATGACATTTTGATATAAAGTAAAACGTAAATCAAACCCAGCACTCTTTGTAAAGCTTTCCAAGTTTAAGGTTATATTAGAAAAAGAAAAAAAAAAACCAACAACAACAACAAAAAAAAACCCAAACAAAAACCCCAAACCATAACTGTTACAACTCATCCCATAATAAGCAAAAATGGAAAACATACCCTATTCAAAGTTTAAGTCAATGTTCCTAACATTTTTTTATTTTTTTTAAAACAACAGATGCTGTAATACACAGCTTGGCAGCTACTTCATTAGAGAAATACGATTCAAGAAACATGGCTCCTCTTTGCCTGAAACTAATACAGAGGAATTTGGTAGATCTATGTTCTTCAAAAAATTCTTTTGATCTAAATGTAACACTACAAACAGCATATAGCAAAAAAAAAAAAAGCGAACAGAAATTCTCAGGTTTTAAGACAGTTGTCTTTTCCACAGCAATATGGTAATGGTAATAAGTTATGTTAGGATATAGAAGCAGCAAAAGTTACCTCTCATTGCTTGAGCCTTTTTCCCCAATGAAAGAATCACTAACATTGGTAACAGTGACCAAGACCTAATCCATTTTCAAACCAAGCATTCAAAGTAAGAGATGTCAGTTGGCCAAGCTGCAGCATCTCTGAACACGGCCATCCCTTGAAACATTAAATGTACTCATTCTTTGGGAGTTCATCTCCTGGACTTTTAGAAGGAAGTAGCACATAGGAGTTACAAAGACGACTCCATATCCAGGTGTAATTCACATATATCTCTTTACTTTTTTTTACTGGAAAGCAAAAGTTGCACAAAGGCCAAAGCAGCACTAGCCTGAACATTTCCACCCTTTACCAGAGAGCAGCTAAAGTTCCCAGGATACCACCACCAGACTTGTCAGAGGAAAGATGTTAAAAAAAAACTGGTTTAAAACTCAGAGGGTTGCAGGAAGAAATGTGCAAATCCTTCAAATGGGAAAGTGGACAGACAGCAACTGCTGAAAAGTTTAACTCGGAAAGAAGAAAACCTCCAAGCACAGCCAGCTCTCCATCCTCTATCATACCACTTCTTTCATCACATTCTTCCTGCAGCGACCTTTCCCCCGTGCACTATATGGCAGAAGAGAGACCCGGAATGTGTTATGATCAGCCTGTCCTGTCCTCCTGACTCTCCCGGACAACTGTGGATGCAGTGAGACTTGCAATGATCCAGGCCAAAGAGATGCCATAATCGTGAGATGCAAGTGAAAGCTGTCATTTAAACACTTGCAAGAATTTTCCACTGGTTGCTCGATGAAGGCCTTAAATATATGGAGAAATGGGTCAGCAGTCTACCTGAAACATTTCTTATCAAATTACAAGAAACAACATGTATTTCGAAAAAGAACTAGCATAAAATAAAATCATGGATAAAGAAAAAGGAAATCAAGCTTGAAATTCTTCTTTACTGTCTGGATTCCGTTTACTTTAAAGGGAGACAAAGCAAGTTTCACCAAAATTTTGCTTGTATAATGTGCAATACTGAAGAAGGGGCAATAAGTTCCCACAATTTTCTATGCATTTAACTTTGCATTTTAGAGGAAGTCTGCTCATTAATAGGTCTGCATTCATCACAGATACAAAATGTCAAGACATCTTATATTGCTCCTTCAGTTTACTGATACACAGGTAATACTTTATTTTTAGATGTGGAACACTAGGAAATATTTTTTCTTAATTACTCTAAAATGTTATTGTGGATTTCTTTTAGAAAACAGATATTTTCCTAAAGCATTCACCATTTTGTAAGCAATCAAACAGCATAACAGTCCCTTAGTTAACCACTAATTCCTTCACCAATTTTTGAACAGTTAGGCTTGATGAGTATATGCCCAGGTGAAGAAACGTCCAAGGCAACATCTACAGGACAACACTAATAATTAAAAAAAAAAAAAAAAAAATTATCTGCACATCAAAGAGCTCACTTCTTAATATCAAAGATTCTCATGTTCACTGGAATGGAAAGTGTTAATGCTGTGAATAAAAGGTTTTCACCTGCAGTTGAATCATGTGAAGATTATCAATATAGCAGCAATGTACAAAGGGGCTTCAGCAAGGTTACCGAGTTTAATATAATCCTCTCTATAGCTAAGCACAGTAATAGAGAACCCTGTGTTCACTGTGACAGCATGTTGTGTGTGCTCAGTAATACTTCTAAAATATACCGGGAGAACAAGAAATCCCCAACATCTTTACTATGCTCAAAGACAAAGTAAAGATATTAACAAGAACAGACACACAACCCTGAAACACAAAGGTACAGAAAAGCCAAACATTCGGAGCTGCAGAATATTAGTTAGCACTTTCTCCTTAACCCTTCTCAAAGGGTTTAACTACATCACCAAAAAGACAAGTTGCTATGGCCATAATTTAAATGCGAGCAACAAAGCTCTAGCCTGCTTTGGCCAGGTCTGCTGGGAGGGAATATTACATCTGCTTCAGCCACCCCAGTAAATCTGTGCCAGAGAGCCGTTGTCTTTTTCTAACCACATTTACCTAAGATGAGGTTGTAAGAGCAGCAAAGACAACATAACCTGCGTTAATTCAGTGCCACTAGTTCACATTTCAGCTTGTGGAAGAGTCTTGGGAAAAACAGACATCTAATTTGAGCCCAACTGCAATTTTCCTTCATTACCTTCACTGGTATTCAGCCAAGTTAGCTTCTCCCCTATACTACACAGGCGTATGCTAAGATCGCTGTTTTCTTCATGTCTTTAATGCAAAATATAAACTGGAACACACAAACACACGGAGTGACCCTCTGCTGTCCCAAAATCTCAGGTCCCTGGAGAGTCAGTTCAGGCACTCCCTTCAGCAGCAGGGCTGGATTCTGCACGGTGCAAGGCACGGGGACTCGCCTTGCTGCCAGTAACTCAGTGCTCAGCTCTTTCAAGAAACAACACAGGAAAAAGAAACGCTTAAAAAAAGACATTTAGTTGCCCTAAGCAGCCTTTCAGCATAGGTCAGATTCAGAATTTTTTAATCCTCTGAAAGGAAAAAAAAAAAAAAAAAAGAGATAAATAAAGGAAGAAAATGGATGGGGTGCATTTGGAATTGATACTGTCGTAACTTGGCAGTGCTGGCTTAAGGGTTGGACTAAATGTTCTTAAAGGTCTCTTCTAGCCAAAACGGTTCTATGATTCTACGATAAAGCATTTGTTTTCCCCTTTTTCAGTTTGCATACGTACAAAAAACCCCACCTAAACCAGACTCAGTATTTCTAAATCATTGTCATTTCACAGAATTTAAAATAGCTCTATTTCAATTCTTAAAAGCCTTATTTTGAATAGCAATCTTTGTAACAGACTGATAAAAACTAATTGTAATGTCAAAGTAAGACATTTCCCAATAAATTCCTGTACCACATGCAAAACCTCAGAACAGTCAATGTGTCTCAGCCTCTACCGCACCGTTTTGCAAGAGTCTTCTCAGAGCTGCCAGTGAGATCTGAGCCACACAACCTGACCCATAAAAGCTGTCTTGCCCACCGCAGGATTCAAAGTATGTGCATCACACGATTGAAGTATGTTCTTTAGCTGATGTAGACACTCAGTCGTGAGGCCAGGGTCTGCAGACACGTCACCTCACACGATGAGGGTTCAACAGAAAGAACACACTCACCCACCACTGGTGGGGGTTCTTGCAAGAGTCATTGGGAGCTCCTTGATCAGCTCTGACTGAGAGATGCTTCACTCTTTGGTTTTGAGGGTCTTCTTCACTTGTTTGTTTTAAACAGACATCATCTTTTATATAAAAGATTTCTTAGAAAACTCCTGAGAAATCATAATTACATGACTAACTTTAAATTATAGTGACAATCTTTTTTTTTTAAATATGAGACTAAATTTGGTTCCCAAAGTATTTTATATTTGAGTCTAGATCACTTCAGATGATATGTATTCAAGTTCATAGCTTATTAGGAACATAAATGCTAGTATCTGTCATATAGGGAACAGACCGTATTAGCTGTTCTGTATTTAGCTGGAAACAGCAAATCACTGCTGGTACACAAGATCATTTTTAACAACCTTCCATGACAGCTCTTCCTTCTTGCCATCAAAGCAGGATGGAATTACAACCGAAGAATCAAGGGTCACAGCAAATATGCTGACTTAGAACCATTTCCTCCCTGTTAAAGACTACCTTTCTTCAAAATATTCAAAAGAAAGATCCACTCAACCCCATTAAGGCCTTCTAAGTAAGCTCTTTGCTTGCAAAGTTCTAAAAAGATGCCACACATCAAACAGTATCCTGGTATTACATGCAACAGTCCTGCCTTTAATATATATTCTGTTGAGCACAAACCCCACATTCTCCATTATTACTGAGAAATCAGAGAATCACAGACTGGTTGAGGTTGGAAGGGACCACTGGAGGTCATTCTGTCCAATCCCTTCGCTTAAGCAGGACCACCTAGAGCCAGCTGCCCAAGAGCATGTTCAGACAGTTTTTTAATATCTTCAAGGATGTAGACTCCACAGCCTCCCTGGATAACCTGTGCCAGGGCTTGGTCACCCTCATGGTAAAAAATTATGTTCAGATGGATGCTGCTGTGTTTCAGTTTGTGCCCACTGCCTCTGGTCCTGTCACCGGGCACCACTGACAAGAGCCTGGCTCTGTCCTCAATGCACCCTCCTTTCAGGAATTTCTACACATTGATCAGATCTCCCTGAGCCTTCCTTTCTCCAGGCTGAGCAGTCCCAGCTCTCTCAGCCCTTCCTCACAGAAGAGATGATCCAGTCCATCGTCTTTATAGCCCTTCACTGGACTCTCTCCAGTATGTCCGTGTCTCTCTTGTCTCCCATTTCTCTCCCATCAGACCGTTGTACAAAACAGCAAAATGCCTTCTCCCCACGCCCTCCCATCCAAGCCTTCTCTTCCTAAGGATGAACAAACTCAGTTTTCTCTGCCTCCCCTCACAGGCCACGTGCTCCAGACCCCTACTTATATTGCTGGTCCTCTGCTGGACTTAAATCAGTATTTTAATGTTTTCCTTGTACTGGGAACCCAATATGCTGCTTACTTATACAACATAATTTATTTGAAACACATTATTCTAGAGTACCTGGAGGGCAATGAAGCGTGGCTGTCTATAGTTAAACAATGACCCAGGCTCTGATACAACAAATTTCCCGAATTTTTTTTACAAGCTCAGCCTTTTTTACCAATTCCTTACTGTCTTTTATTCGCAAAAAAATTCCATGAGCAATGATAACTATGCATTGTGACTGGAATGCCAATCAACTCATTCTGAAAGGCCAGTACTGAAACTCATTTTTAAGTACAATCACTTCCACAATCCCACCTTTAGCTCTTCCATGGGACTCTGAGATCAGGATAACACCAGTTGACAAAGAATTATAATGATGGGATAGGTTCACATCCTCTGTAAGCTATTGTTTATACTTTTTTTAAACAGTAATTTTTCACGCAGTAAAGATATCTAAACAAAATTTAAAGCTTAAGAAGTTGACGTTAAAAAGATGATTTCTTACAGTTGAGAGCCCAGTAGTTTAATGGGCTCCCAGTGCTGATGGACTCCCCACACTGGGGAACAGACACCCATATACTGTACTAAAGTGGATCTGTTTAAGCTCACAGTGTTTCATTCCAACAGATCAAAAGCGTATAGATCACTCTGGAAAAGCTTACAGTTTTAGAGATGTGATGGTAAATTTATGGCCACGTAAAGATCATTAAAATTCTTCTTAGCCATGTTATGAAAAAAAAAAAATAAAGTCAAAGTTTAGCAAATTGCTTAAAACAAATTCACAGAGGCCAACTTCATCACATCTCTCGAATATTTTTCTTCATCTAACACAACTTTAGAAGTGCAGCTTCTCTCATTCAGCATATTCTCACCCAGACTCAAGCACCAAGAAGACAGCAAGAAACAGGTAAAATAGCCATCCTGCCTGAAGAAATTCAAATGTTGAGTTTGCACCATCCCTGTTGAAATTTCCTGATCTGATCAGGAGATGCGAAATGGACTCTGAGGATAAGTAGACAAAGTCCTGAGGGGAGGTAAAGGAATAGTATCAAACTATAAACCCCAAATACTGAAAACAAACAAAGGGTACTACTACCAGGTTATTTCTTTGGAGGTTCTGAATATAATTTCCAGTAACACAACTGTATTACCAATAACAGTGTTTTATACAGGTAATATCACACCATTCTTATTTTTCAGGTAGGAACCCTGAGAAAATACTTCAACTTCTCTGCGTTTCTTTTAATTTAAAACAAAACCCTAACTTGAGAGAGAAGAACTGTAGTTCAAATAAGGTTTTTTCTTTTTTAAAATGAAACTCCAGCTTCTCTAGCTGCTTCTCTTGCTGCTTTTGCAGAAAATCAGAAACTATATGCATATGGATACTCTCTAGCAACCTGCTGGGAGTCATATACTGTAAGTGGTTTAGGAAAATCATTCTCTCCAAGAGAGAAAACAGATTTTGGAAGGCAGGGAAACTTGTACTCAAGATAATGAAGTAACTTGTTTCCAAATTCCAAAACAAAGTATTTTATTTCCTTTCTGAAAAATCAATTTTGTTCTTTATGGAGTATCTGTTGCGTTAAAGGATGCTGTTCGTGTAATATATCTTTTTAGTGAAGGAGACAACTTTAGGTACAAAACATCCCCTACGAACACTGTTCCCAACATTTGGTAATACAGACAGTAGAGCTAATTTTCTGTCATCCAGGAAGAACGGTAGGCTTGCTAAACTTTTATCATCATCCCCTCTGAAACACAGTAAAAATCACTGTTAGAATTGATAGTTTATTAGATCAAAGCTACCATCAACAATGTCAATTCTGCCTGGCCGTGTTAACAGGAGGATGTTTTACGAGTTCTACCACTGGGCATCCATTTAACTTCCAGCACCAGCTATACTGTAAAACCGTGCACGTAATGTATTTGGTGACCTGCGTGTGTGGGAAGCATTATCCAGGCGAAACTCTCAGAGTCTGACAAAATGCTTTGATTTGCACTGTTCAGATGATTGAACAAAGAGACTTTAAGCAATCACCAACAATAGCTTTTACCTCCAAATGTGCTAAAGTGTAATACGACATGAGAGCAACCTATTGCTTTAAGACCAGATTTGACAAAATACAAGTGATTGGATAAATACTACATTTTAAACTTGTACAGATCTTGCCCATTAGGTTTAAGCATTAGTAAAGTTAGGGTTTATCCTAAACATCATTTTGAGCAATTTCCCCACACGTTACTCCTAATGCCTCCATGGTCTCCATGGTAACTTCTTAACCTCTTTGCTTACATACAGCTTAAAGTAGGCATTCGTTCCAATTAGGTGAAGTAAACAGAAAACAGCCATTCATAATTCCTCAAATTACTGCCATCTTTTCTTTTATATAGAATTCAACAGTCTTCAAATAGATCCTGGATGAAGTCTGCCATGTGCAGCTGATGACAGATAGGTGTGTCACCAAATTCTCTTCCCTGTGTCGCGGCAGAACTCATTTAATTACTCTCAATAATATGCACAGTATACAAATACAGGTATCTAATAAATTCCTACATAATCCCAGCAATGCAGATTCAATAACTTACTATGCTTCTGTTCAGTGCAAAGGTATTCCTACTACTCTGCAAAGCTTCCTAGAGTTCATCTGTTCTTCCTCTATACTATAAAAAACATTTGATTTAAAATAATCTGACAAAAACTGCAATGTCTTCCAAAAAAGACCCACCTCAGACAGGAAACATGCTCAACAAAATATCATTATATATAATATTCCACTGTATTTCACATCAAAACAGAAAGTGATGTCATTTAAAAAGTTGCAGCACGTATTTTTTTAAAACATTCTGTATGGGCCTGTTTGGTATGTTTTTAAATTCCTTAAGATGCACTCCACTCACCTAGTTCATAGTGGGGTTTTTTGGGTTGTTTTGTTTGGGTATTTTTGAGAAAGCAGCTGATAAAGGCATTTACTAATGTTTTTACACATAAACCACTACAGTGAGAAACCAGCATGAGCCTTGAGATATCTATCAGCCCCTACTATTCTCCTGAAGTTCAGTGTGTCACGATCTTGCTACACAGCATCACCCAGCACAGACAGATGACACAATGTTAGTAGTGTCAGAAATAACTCTTTTCTGTGTTTCTAAGTTTTCTGTGCAGCTGCTGAAAGAATTCAGAGCCCTTGCAAGACCCACAGACTTAAACATTTAAGCTGTTTTTCCTATTTTATTCTTCAAAACCTTAAACTAGAAAATCCCTTGAGTGAGCAGCCAGAGAGAGGCTGCCATCCCTTCTAGGGTTAAAAGATGCTTTTGTAAGATTTTAGGTCAGATTAACCTTTTGCTCACAATAGGGCTGGTTATTGGTTTTATTTTTTACTGTCTTTAACACAGGTAAAAAAAATCAATATGAAGCGAGACAAAGGGCTCTGGAGGCCCTGGCTACACCAGCTTTTGGTTTGGCTCCTGCACAATCCTACAACATGCTGAGGCTGGGAAGGATTAGCCTGCTTGTGTTGAGTAAACCGATGATACTCAATAAACAGTTTCTGTTGTAAACCCCTTAGGACGTGCAAAGCCACACTAGTTGGCATTAGACCAGATAAGCTGCCGAACCAGCTGTAATCTCATTTAGACCTGAGCTGATCCTCCTGTCCTTTCATTCCACAGGATCAAAGCAAACCACTGAGGAGGCAGCTGTATTATAGCAGCAGTGCTCGCTGGATGCGGCAAACATTTCATAAATTCCTCTCCTTGAAGCAAGCCTGCACATAATCTACCCAGAGCCAGTTCAATCAATGGATTTCTGAATTCATTAGTCTTATTATTACAGGATAACTGTTTTCTCCACATAGTGTGGTAGTTGTTGCAAGCCAACTTTGCAAAACAGCTCTTATTGCTGACCATTTCTTTTTGGTAATGTGCCTTTGCATTTTTGCTGTGCCACATGAAAATGATTTAAATCACTTCAATGCAGTATTTTTTTTAAAGACTGGAAATAAAACCAATTCACGAATATTCAAGTAGGAAGCACTGAAATATAGTAAATTCTTCCAAGCATAATTACTGGCTACCTGCTCACACGCTTCCATGCATCAGTAATAATGACCAATGTTTTCTGAGCTCAATGACAGCAAGTGATAATAGCTAAAGTAGAGATTCTATCACTGTAGTAGCATAAATACAGACTAAAATTACAGATGTGAAAGGAGGCACTCTAAGAAAAAGATTTCTATTTGCCTTTTACTCTTCATGTTCTCTGGAATTAAAAAGAAGAAATACTTCCATTGTTAAAGAAATGAATAGCACAACTTAAAAAAACCACCAGAAAAGCACAAAAGCAACAGGTCTTTTTAAACTAAGCAAAAATGAAATCCAAGACACTGGATCAAATAAGACTCAAGGGTGCAACATTCGATTTCTGTACATCATTTGGATTTTCCAATGTGCAATTACAGCTAAAAAAATTTGTAGTGTAACCTTAGAAGCTTTAGAAGAACAGAAAGTGCAATTCAGAAAATGTGTCAACCGCTCCATTTCTCACCAGTGAAGTCTGCAATATAACACATATCCACAGATAAAGAAAGTAAAATTAGATTTGTAACTTATAGATTTGTAACTTACATTGGAATAGGGAAATACTTCTAAAAAATCATTTGCTAATTGTATTAATTATTAATGCAGAGACCTACGTTTTCTGGTGCAGTTGTTGCATTGGAAAAAAAAAAAAGTAAGAAGAATTATGCAGTGCGGCAGTGATTTTTGGGTCATGTACAAGTAACACAAGTCATTCTTAGATCACTCCTTGAAGAATGAACAGTAGCCACAGAACTAGGTTTGGCCTGAAAAATAGGGGAGGCCAGGGAACCCTTACGATTAAGGTAAAAATAGAAGTGTTTGTGACTCACTGTTATTTGCAGCCAGTATAAATATACTATATGGTCATGCACACAGACTGGAAAGTCAGAGGATCCCTCATAAAGGACTGCTCTGAATCTAGAGAGCACAAGAGGAAGATCTGTATCATCTTTGCACGCACATCCTAATCTACACTACACAGATATACTGGACCTCTGTATCTGGCTGTTAATGCTTTTAATAAGGGTACGAAAAAACTGTGCCTATAACAAGAAGCTTCAAGGAAATATAACCAAATCCGATGTTTAACACATGCAAACGATTTTTAACAGATTACAGAGATGAGATGTTTAGCATGAAACTTTTTTTTAACCACCAAGGCACATATGCGCTAGAGCATGTCACAGGCAGCTGGCAAAGAGGAACAAAAGGTATTTGCACCTATCGTCTACAGATGTGCAAAAAAACCCATCACACATCTCTTCCTCAATCACTTAGAAACCATCTGATGTGTTAGTTAATGATTCCCCTCTCTCCACTTCATTCTTCAGACATAAAGGGGTCCCATTTAACATAATCACTTAATAACAGCAAAGTGATGGGTATCAGAACCCTAATTCTTCTAATATTTGCAAAATCCAGCTCTTTGTAATAATAATAACACCATGATAGCAAACTGTAAAACTGTGTAATTATACTTTAATTGTATTGTGAGGCATGCATTAATCACAAAGTTTAAGTACCAAGGATGGAATTATAATAATTCTGTAAAACAAATTTAAGCTAGCTAAGTAGGTCAGAACCACTAGCATGCAACAGGAGACCTCTGGGAATTTATCAGTTAATGGCTATTTATGTGCAAATGAGTGCCCTCCAACCCTCCCAAATCCTGTGTAGCTGAAGGGTATTTCTGTTAACCAGGAGCATGCTTAACTGCTGAGGCATAAATTAAACCATTTATTGGAATGATTTTAATTCTTCTCTCCCCCCACCCACTCTTACTACTCCCTCCACCCTCACTAGCAGCACAATTTACAGTATTAATTTACATGGAGATAGGATTGCTGAAGAGTTTTCAGAAATTACCCTGTTTCAAGGAAGAAGGCGGGGAGGGGGAAAGAGCGAGAGAAGAAAAAAAGAGCAAGAGAAAAACTTTCAGTAAGAGACAGTACCAATGCTACACTTCATCTTCAAATCTTCCAGAGGGCAGGCTGAGTTATTAGAAATTCCAGAGGTTCGGTATCACGGCAGTGCAGTGGAAACCCTTTCATAATGAACTCTAATGAAATGAAATTCTGTTTTATGTCCTCATGTTCTAAACTTGGAGAAGACAATGAAGCTGGAAGGGGACTGCACCAACCATATTTTCTGTCATAATGCTCAGACTGTACACATATCAAAGGTTTTCTTTTGACAAAGAAAACAACAAAAAATTCTTGGCTGCAGGAAAAAACACCTTCAATTTTTGAGTTTGACTTGGAAAAAAATAGTCATTTTTGATGTCTTAGGGAAATAGATACCTTTACAAAATACTCAGAATCAAGATGTATTGAATTTTCACGGTGATATAAAATGGGGATGATTTACAGACAATATAAATGATTTTTCAATGCTTATAATCATAGCAGTAATTCAGTACAGCAAGGGAACGCAAGCATAACCTGAAGATTCACTTTTAGGCATATATTTTCAGATATTTGGGGTTTCCTTTTTCTAAGCACGTGTCCACATTTTCTTACAAAGCCTGGGGTCCTAGAATAATAAAACTGTAAAAGTTTTATTATCCTAACATCAATTAACCATAGCTCCCTGTTACCCTAAACAGGGTCATGTCTCCCCAATGTCTAATAATTACATTGTAAAATCCCTTGATTGCCTGAATATATATTCACTCTCCCTATGACATCTGGATAATCATGGCTGTGCTATAGTTAATTATTATTCAATAGATGATCACAGTGCTTTACTTTTTGATGTCATCTTTGCATATAATACAAAACTCCACGTAAATGTAAACACATATAGACACAGCATTTGCTCCCCAAACCAAGCCCTTGTAGAATAGCCTTGAATATACAGGTGTGGTGTGAATCAGAGGAATTCCCTGGGAGCAAATCTTTAGCAGCTTTAAAATATTTTAGGCAGATACCTAGAACATTCACTGAAGTATTGTCAAATGCACGTCGCCAATAGCTAATCCATATATTCCTGTCCAGAAAAAACCAAGAATGCCAATGGAAATATTTGCTTTTATTCTCTCAGTTGACTCTTTACAAGGAAAACAAGACTGCAAAAAAAGCAGCAAAAGGAAAAAAAAAGCACCTCATTGTCCTGGCAAGCACACGTGTACTTGCCTGTCCCTCCATTCTCCTGCCCCTCAATAAAAGATGACACGCATCCCCAGCTGCAGCGACGGCTCCTGCTGCGTGCAGAATGGCTGCCTCTGTAGCCCCTGCATTGCCATGGAGAGAACCAGAAGGTTTCCATTCCTGAACATGGACTCACCAGCGCCCACATTAAACCAGAGACTTCACACCGCTCTTTGATAACAGCCAGAAATTAATAAATGAACAGCAGTATTTGACAAACAAAAAAAAAAGTTCACTCGTGTGTTTTCAGAAAGAATTAGCACAGCTGTATTATCAGAGCCTGCAACCAGCCCATGGTTCCCTCCCGTTCCCTACAGTGAGGGGCTGCAGCCTTGATTATGTCTGTACCTTCCAGCCATTGGCAGGGCCTCAGCATTGCCCTAAGGCTTTAATTAACCCCGATTAGAGATAAACAGGGCCCTTCTGGTTGTGAAAAAAAAGGAAAGAACAGGCAGCACCCCCAGCTTATCAGAGAACTGGTTTTACCTTTCTCTTCTTGCTCCTCCCAATGACAATGTCAGGAAGGGATGATGTGCTTGTTGCAGAGTACACTCTGCTCTTTCCACTTTGTTTTTCAGGAGGACAGGGTGGCACACTATTTCAGGGTCATTTCATATAAGGCACATTTTCATTGTCCCCGGTATAGCGCCACTGGAAAGAAAGCTGGAGCATTTAGGCATTGGCAATTAATGGCACTTGGACTTGCTCCAAGCCAAATAAAACATGACAACGCACACGTACATGCCCTGTATCAATTAGCTTTCTTTACAAAATGTCTAAAAAAGCATTTTCAAAGTAATTTTCTAGACAGATTTCAAGACTTGAACACAAAACCACCAAAAACCCAGCACCCTCTTCAGCAGGGCCATTGTGCTGCACACACACTATGAGCCACCCTCACTCTCCCACCCCAGAAATTCCAAGAACCAGCAGGATATGGAACCACTGAACAGGTTCAACTTTTCCTCCTGAACATAAAGGGGAAATTAAAAAGAATGTAGATACTACAAATCAAGATGAATGACACATTTCTCAAGTTAAATTTTACAGCAGGTTACTGTTTCAGGTACGCTTTCTTTACCTTTTGATTTCACTGAGATTTTGTTCTGTAAGGAAAAGCACAGAATACTCTTTAGGAAGCATCCTTATTTATCAATCACCAGTTGCATCCAGCACTCCTTAATATCAAATCACAGAAACATCAGTGAAGGGCTGGGTACCATCTCAAGAGTCATTTAGGGAGTGGATCTCAGCAGCCTGGTAAGCTTACAAAGATTACCCTCCGGCAAATGTTTGTCTAATGCATTGTCTAAAAAGTAAAAAAAAAAAATGGAATTCGATTCCACAATTCTCTCCTGCAGTCTGCCTCAGTGCTGACATCTGCAGCCTCCTCTAAATAACCACACTAAACTTCTGCCCCAAACATAGCCAGTTCCTTCTTCACTGGCACGAAGAACAACAGGCAACTTGTCTTCTTTGCAACATCCTTTTACATACTAGATAACTTCTAGCATGTCTCCTCTCACCCTTTCCTAGCTAAAATCAGTTCCGTCAAACTTCTACAAATTTCCTACTCCTATCATTCACTTCCACGACTATCTCCAGTTTTCAATTTATTCATAAATGTTTGTAAACTGACATGCCCAGAGCCGCACACAGAGCTACCGCTGAAGACAGAATAAGCAGCTCTCACCGGCAGAAGTTTCATTAACACACCCCACAATGATATTTAAATTTATTTTTCTTAAGCAGTCACATTAAGTCCTGCTTCCTAATATCATACAGCCTGTGTGCATAAGAGAAAGTCACTGTCAAAAGTCAGCCAATACATATCTATCATATTTCAAATTTTCTTACAGCCACTATGGTCTTACAAATTCATGTAAACAAACATCCACGTAAATAGATGTGAAAATGGAAGTACCATGCCCACACCCCCCACCTCTCCCTTTTCAAGATACTAGAGAATCCATTTGAACTACCATTCGCAAACCATTTTGGTTTTCCTCCCCACACCAGGCAGAAACTGCTTGAGTCCAGGGACAAAATACCAGATCTTGCAGCCATCTGTGCTGAGAGGGCAGCAAAGCCTACAAGCAAGGGGACAGCCAGCTGGGATAAAAGTTCTGGTAGCTACCTCACTATAACCAGCCCAGATGTGGAGATCCCCTTTGTTTCTCTCCCCTCATGGTGCATCAAACCTCCCCATATTATGGCAACACCAAGCATCCCATATGTTGTAGTAGCAATTCTCCTTCCTAACTTCAGTACTCAGCCTTCACTATTTCCTCTTGCTGATGATCTTTGGTTTTTTTTACCAAAGTGATTTTAAATTCTGGTTCTGCTTTCCATTTGAACACAGAGAAATACCCTATAACTTTTGTCCTTATCTAAACTCAGACAAACTCTGTAACTCATTTTCATCTACTCCAACCAGTTGTGCTAAACAGCCCCTCACTTCCACTGATCTGAAGCGATACCATTAAACAGTGACAATGCTAAGATAATACAAGTAACACTGAAGCCTCACACGAATTACGTTCTTTATGAAAATCTCTCTCATTCCCAGAGACTCACACCATTATACAGTAAAACTCTTTATAGTTGTAAGGCTGCTGTTTTCTTTTCTCTTCCTTTTTTGCTGCAATGCCCAGAAACAAGTAAACTGGGAGTTGTTTTATGTCCCAGAAGAAATTGCATCACAAGCAACAGCATCCCAGGGGAAGAAGAATCAAATGGTATATACCCAGAAAACAGTAAACAGAAACCTTGGAATGTATTTAGATTCTTCCCTTCTCTTCATTTAGTCACTGGTTTCATAAGAGCACCAAATTGCTTTTGTCAATGAGGTAGTTCCGTAAGTTAGTAGTAAGAGAAGCTGACACAGTAGTTTATAGCTGTCAGTAACAGAATTTGAAACAAATTTGGAAAAAAATGAAGGAAGTGCCTGTTTATCACCATTGTAGCTATTACTCAGTTCCCAAAGCACCAGTGATGGAGGTGGGGGGAACAAAACCCAAAAGCTTGTTCTACTGAACCACTGAACTGAATTTTTCAGAACTGCACAAACTACTACAACCAGTGGGTGTTCAGCACCCGGCAGGTGCTTTTCGTTTTCCTCCATCGAGACGAGTATATTCATGTGTTCAGTTAGCATAAGGATGCTCCTTCAAGTTCATTCAGATTTTTTTTTTTCCTCTTTAAAGGTCAACTTTCTTTAAAATATGCAGGCACAAATTAATTCTCCTCTCCAGAGATCCCATCCTTTCACAGGGGGTAGCAATGGAGAGAGGAGCACTAAGGGAAATACTTCGTGTGAAACAGAGACACACGTGCATGGTCTAATGTATGTAGATGACTTGTCTGACCATTCTTGAAGATGACAGCGGTTTGCTCTTGTCCCAAAATGTACAGTTGCTATTTTATCAATCAGGTTTGGATTCACTGCTTAAGAGAAGAGACCAGAAACGTTCGGAGATAGATGGGCAGAGAAGATACACTTGGGTATGCTAGATTGCCCGAGAACGTCTTCCCGAGCCGGCTGTCCATCCGCTTTCCCCATCCTTCTGCCCAGACTGTCAGTAGGAGGCAGCATTGACTCTGACAGCAGCAGCTCCGCACCGCAAAGTAGTTGGGAGCCAGCTTCATTCTTCTGTCATTATATAAGCAAGATGACACTGTTCTCTAATCCAGCCAAAGCTGATAAGTACCATCAACCTGTCACTTCCTACATTTCAAATTCTAACACTGCAGCATCAAAGAGTTTTTACATTTCGATTTCTTTTGCTGGCAGCGGTCGGTAGCCTCTCATTCTCCCACGGTGTTCTAATGCAGCATTTGCACACCGGGGTTACTCCCAGCCTGAATAGCAGGTCATCCCCTACTCACTGAGCTCATCTGCGGCCCATGTGCTAGGCAATTTAGATCCAATCAGCCCTTATTTAGCTCAAGAGTAATGAGCAGCATAGTGACACAGACTTAAGCCTGACCCTCAGGACACTGCTCATCAAGCAGTAAAACTGTGACAAAATCATTCATCTTCCACCCGCTGGCAAGAAATAATACTCGCACTCACTGTATTACTTTTTCAAGATATAGGAAAAAAAAAAAAAGTCCTGAATTTTCATGATGTGAGACATTAATTTGCAGAAAGCTGAATTCCCTTAAACCCCCCTGTTGCTATGAGCTCACCAGGGGGAAATAGGCCTTAGGAGACTGAAATGGAATAAAGAAAATTGCTTCAGCTTTCTTTTCATTTTAAATAAGCCTTAAATCTGACAAGAGATATCCTAAAGAGAGAAGAAATATATATCTTGTAAGGTAACGAAGAAACAATCAAAATTAAGAGATTAGAAGGCTACTTGCATATAACGGTTTTACTGGCAAAAGTATTTCTTTGTTTAACATCCACAACAAAAAGATAGAAGCCATTCTCACACCTTGTGTGAAGAATAACAGAAGGAAAACTGAGAGGAAAGTTAATTTGGGGAGAACAGTTTCAGAAGTGAGACACTTCCATTAGAAAACAAATCTGTGCTTTGTGTCCTTCAGGGAGCACATATTTCTCTAAACAACTGCAGGGTCCCGAGCAGCAGGTTCTCAGTACACCTGGATATGATTTTACTCTCTTTTTTTGGTGGATTTACTTTTTTTCACAACAGTAAGTCTTGTACTGCTGTCAGGTAGGCCACAGAAAGCTTATGTGGATTAATTTCTGGTAGATAAAATGAATACAATGGATGAAACACAGAAAAGCGTTTCAATCTGCAGCACAGGGGACTGAGCTGTGTACCTTCATGATTGATGTCTGGGTACTAGACTTGAGTTTCTTTAGCTTTGTTGATGCCCAAACAAAGCCAGTCTTGGTAGACACCCAATCAGAAGGTCCTTTGACAGGTTTTGGTTTTTTGTTTCAGTTTGTTCTTAAAGTGATTCTAGAATAGAACAGAACGGACCTACAATAATCAGCTAGTCCAACTGTCTGACCAAATCAGGGCTGACCAAAAGCTCAAGGAAACTATTAAGGGCATTGTCCAAATGCCTTTTAAACACTGACAGGCTCAGGGCACCGACCACCTCCCTAGGAAGCCTGTTCCAGTGTCTGATCACCCTCTCGATGAAATGCCTCCTAATGTCCAGTCTAAGAGACTTCAAACCATTCCCACGCATCCTATCACTAGGTAACAAGGAGGAGAGCTCAGCACCTCCCTCTCCACTTCCCCTCCTCAGGAAGCTGTAGAGAACAATGAGGCTGTCCCTCAGCCTCCTTTTTTCCAAACTAGACAAGCCCAAACTCTTCAGCTGCACCTCACAGGACATTCCTTCCAGTCCTTTCACCAGCTTTGTTGCCCTCCTTCTAAGGCCGATACTCCCTATTACATTTTAAACGCCAATATGAAATCGATTTTAATCAATTATTCAGCTCTCACGTGGTTGCCTATAGACTCAAGAAAAAAGACAGCAAGAAGTGGAAGTGAGTATTCTTGCAAACCTGAACCAGTGCTAGACACATACAGGAACTTTCTATAAGCAAAGTATTAGGTACACAGCTCCAGTGCACACTGATTTAATTCCTTTGTATAGTAATACTCTGAGAGCAGAGGATACACCATCAAAACACATGTCACTTTCAGCTAGTCATCTCTGAAGATCAGAATACAAGGGACAAAAGTATAAACCCCATTATTTTTTAATATTTTCTTTGGTATAAAATAATCTCAAATCTCACATAAAGGAGGAGAAAGAGAAAGGAAATACAATTTAATTCCCAGAGCCACACCTTAAGGCAACAACTGTAGCTAAGAGCACATCCAGTATTCCCACAGAACACGGTAACAGGCTACTTTTAAGAATATGGACACAGCAAACCTCTCAAAATGCTGTTCTATTCTAAAGCTATGCTTGCTTCCCATGCTCTAAAGCATTTAGAGACTCGATTTTCTTTACACTCATTCAAATATCAGCTTTACTAACGGGATAACTGAACTGAAAAAAAGAAATTCCTAAAAATACTTTAAACAATAGATCGAGTTAACACTTCACGGCACGCTTGCTCCCTAACCTTAAGATCAGTGTTACAAAGTCAAAAAGGAAGGACTTATTTCCTTTTTCCACAAAGATAAACAAAGTTCATCACAACTTTTAATGACTTGCTATGGTCATTCATTAAGTCTGGGAGATCTTAGTGCCCAACTGACTCTGGGTTCAGTGGTTTAGTCACAGAGTTGCGCTCTGTGGCTTATCAAGACATCACAGCTGGTAGCTCTAAATATACTTACGGAATGGGATGGGATGGGATGGGCAAGATGCTCACGCTCATGCTCTTCCAAAGTCTTCTGGATACAGTTTTCAGAAGTTCAACATCAGAAAATACATTTTACAAAGACTAACACTAAAACCCCTGAGGGTGAAAAAGAAGGAGGGAGGGGGGAGACCTTTCTATTCTCCTCCTGAGCTTATCTGCTGACTTACACAGTAAGAGAGAGGGGGAGAGAGGCTTCTGTTGGTCTCGGAAAGCTTCCCACAGGCTGTTTTGATGGCAAGTATAACGCAAAAAAAATTACAAATGACTATACATTTCCATAGCAAAGATATACTGGATAATCCATTCCTATCGTGATTTCTCTCACAACCTCAAGGCTAGACACACTCTAACAGATAGAAACATCTAGTTCTGCTGTTATCCATGGCCCAATTACTGAAGTTACTTTTAATTAGAGACAGGTTTACCTGATTAGTATCCTGTAGAGCTTATGAAATTTACACACTAAAATTTTCAGTAACTTTTCATGTCCTTCAACACTGGCAGAACAATGCAAACAGGCATAAATACACAAGAATTGTTTTCACAATAAAATTACCATGTAGTATGTTATTAGGTTTGTGGTACTTCTCATTTCTCCTACGGGAATCAGTAGCAAGTCTCCCTGAAACTAGGGAAAGATGTCTGGAGTACAGCAGTGATTTTACACCTGGGCATGGAAGTTCATTTTATAATCCTGAAACTCAGTGCTAATACACTATGAAACTATCCATGCCAGGATGATGATAATGAGAGAAAGCTCGTGGCAGAGCAATACCTGATTACAATAAAAGACATTTTAACATGTTTCAAGCACTTCTTTTAAGAATAATATAGTGCAATGCTGGAACCTACTGTTTCCAGGCACTCAGCAGATTTCTCTCTTTGTCAATTTTTACAGCAAATTCTGTCAAATCCACTAAATGCCTGTATTTTTATTAACCTAGGGTTCCTTTTAGTGTCACAAGGCACTCAGATGACAGGTAGTGCTAGAGATTTAGAACAATTGAAAACACACATGGGCAAGCATCCTGCATTTACTTTTAAGAAGAAAGAAGTGGCCTGCATTACCATTAAGAAGAATTAAAAAAAAAATAATAGAAGTCAGGATTCCAAACCACTGCTTAAAAACAGAAACAAAAAATAAAGGAAAAACTTATGTCTGAGCTTGGAGCTGAATGCTCCAAGTAAACACAGGAAGGAAGCACCTTGCATTTTTATTTTGGGGAGTTTCTTGATTGTTTACTGTTTATTTTACATATGTTTTTAAAAAGGAGACTGTATTATAATACAATCTAGCACCTCATGCTGAATCTCACTATGAAGATCAAATACTTGGAAGTGCCAGCAAGTAGCATCTTGTTTCCAATTATCCACTCACTACATATCAAAAAATGAGTTCTCCTGCCAAGTCATAGTTCTATTTAAATATATTGACACCAAAATAATCATAATGAGAAAAATAAAAAAAAAAAATGGTTTAAAAAGTGCTATTTAAAACACTCTAAGCATAGGTAAACACAACAATCAAAAGCTACCAGTACTTTTCTAGCAGACAAGAAAAATACAAGAAAAACCTGGAAAGGGTTATTTTAAAACACAGTAGTGCAAAAATGGTGAAGGTGGGGGTCTCTTTTCAGATGTCTTTTAAGAAAAAAGAAAGGAAGAAAACAAGCGCACTTTCAAAACCTTGTATGCCAAGTTTTAGCCCAGAGCAAGTTTTCGCTGCTATGTTCCAAACCCTTGAAAATAAAGGTTTATAATGGAAATGCTGACAGACCCTAAACCATAGCAGCATGAATAGCTATAATTAAGGAAGAGCTTTTGGCTACACCTCACTCTGCAAATGAAAGATTGCCATTTTTACAGTATCCTCAAATAAAAGCAACTGGGAAACCTGGAATGTGATTTTAACTATTGAACAAAGTATGTTAAAGGGGACCGTTAAAACTATTTGACATTTTAAGCTTTAAATACTGAGGCATTTAGTTAACATAACCAAGTCAGTATTTTCATAATGCTACTTAATCAGCAATAAAGAATGCTCCTGTGAGCCATCATCTGGGGTTAGCAGAAAGTGGCACATGAAGTTATTATTTCCTAACAGCCTAGAGGGAGCCGCTTTTTCTCTTTAATCAGTGATCTCACTTCCTTCCTACCTGTAAATTCCCTGTCATACAGTTATAAAATTATTAGAGTGCAGCATACAGAAAAATTACATTTCTGAAAGGCCTACAATCTTATATCTGCCTGGATTTTAAAAACAGGAGACAGAACGGCATTGAACCATTTTCTGAGTTTGCAGACAGACCAGGCCTAATCCCTCTGGTTAAACCAATAACAGTTTAACATACGGTTGGCACAAAGTCATCCAAATCTTCTCAACAAAGAACCTAGTTTTAGTGGTGTTTTACTTATATGGCCACAGAGGACTCTTTTTTTTTTTTTCTCCTCAAGTGAGTCCATCAAAGTGGGAGAGAGAACCAGTAACATTTTCCTGTTCCATACAACCTGAAGATCAAAGTGTTTTATGAACATTAAGGAATTAAGCCTTCTCTGTAGATGGGATAAATAGGCAGGTAACAGTAACCGCACGTATAAACATGGGAGCTGAAATAAAGCACTATTAAAAACAAGGCTCTAATAATCTCTCTTGTACCAATTAGTATTAGAGTAATTCAAATATTTCAGCAGACCTGCTTTTTGTAAAAAAAGGTATGAATACTGTCCTGTACCTTGTCTGTGGTGACTCAAGAAGCCTATAATGAACTTCTGCACGCTCCTCTCTGGGTTACAAGAGAACCACATAACCCCCAGTTCTGGAAAGCTTCAAAATAAGGCCAAGTTATGAAATAGGCAACTTTTTCACTGGTCTCAAATTTCTTCCCATTTCATTTTTAAAAACAACACAACAAATGCTGTGTATTAGCTAATAGAGAAAGCGTCAAAGTATTTTTGAAGTCTCCAATTTATTCCAGTAAATACATTCAGTTGAACCGAAATACTAAATAATAAATCAACTAAACTTAGTTTTGTGCTTCATCTTTTTTCAAAAGACTGCCTGAAAAACAGTTGTCTTTGGATGTATAAGTTATTGACAGCTGCAGTCAAACTACTAGACAATAACAAAGAACCTAGTTAAAGAGAGATCTTGCATTTGGGCCTCACTATTCCTATTATGCACTCTTACACAGCTTTTCCCACATATTTCAGTCTTGCACATTTGAAGTAATGGCAGATCAATAGCTGCCTCTTAATATCTTATAAAAAAAAAAAAAAGCAGTTTGGGCTTCAAACTGGAGGACTACCTCTGAAAGGCATCAGTAGACATAAATATGCTTATTGAAGGGCACTGTGGATGTTGAAAACTGAACTAGTACATCAAAGCAAAACTGCTTGAAAGTGGTAAAAATATGATTTCCTTCTTTCCTGTTGAACCCCAGACAAGTATTTAAATCCCCATAACTGTTTTATTTGACTGCAACCTTGGTGAAAGAGAAAAAATAGAGTCTGAAAAATAGAAGATTCACTGAAGAAAAAAAATCTACACCAAAATCTCCTAACTTAAGTAATTTAGTACAGATAATAATTTTGTAGTTTCCTGCAACAAAAGAGAGATAGTATTGTCTGAAATAGTAGCAGCTGGATGACTTTCTACAGAGCCACTAATTCATAACAAAATATCAGGGATGTCAAACCTAATGTCTTGAAATACTAAGGAAACATTTCTAAGATTCTAAATGCAGTGAGGTATTGGTGGATTTTGAAATCTAACATGTCATTCACTGTCCTCCAGAGACTTCTCTTCCCTTTTACTCTATTTCAGTAAGAAATTAATATGAGCTGCAGTTTAACCCTAAACACAAAACCAACATGCCAGTCTATATCCACAATTGAACTAAATAACTTACCGAAGTCTGGCTAGAACAACCTGAAGAAAATTTAGGACCATGCTCAGTTCAGCTCCTCGACAAGCAGGCAGCAGCATAGTAAAGCCATCATTTAGCAACTTTTCCTCAGAAAGGCTCAAGTAGCAGCTGGTTTCAAACACTTCTTGGACACCATCGATGTAGGTTGAAAGTAGAGTCCAGAGATTTTGTTTCTGTGTGTAGTCATTTTTGGTTACTAAAAACTCTTTTGCCTTCTCCCGGAAAGCATTTGAGAGTTTCTCAGCTAGGACACTAATGTCCATGTTCTTCTCAACATAAATCAAAAGGAAAGCAAAATGACCTCTCCAGATGAGAGCTCTCTGAGACATGGTGATGGAGGATGGAGTCAGGAAATCCAAAAGATCCAACACTCGACTCACTATATCTTCTGTCTCCGCAACAATTGCTAGCATGAGGAACAGATTAAAAAAGTTCTGCAGCCCCACTTCTGTCAGCTCCTGCATTCTTCTCCGATGGAACTTGGAATAAATTCTACATTAAAAAAACAAACCAAAAAAAAAAACAAACACAAAAGAGAAAGTTTCTCGAAGTATGCAATTTTCTACCTGCTTGATACATTAAAATTGTATTTTCATGCTTTTAGTTTACAGTTATCCTCTTCCGATAACCTGTATATTTTAAATATCCTCTTTTCCCTCATCTCTTCTACTCTTTTGGCTACTGGAACAAACTATTCATTTTCTGTTCCCAATACAAGGTACCAGTAAGGAGCTTGCAACCCCAGAACAGCCTAACCCTTCTCCCTTATCCAGTCTCTACCACAAAGCTGAGCACAATGTTATGAGCAGATAATTTTGTCCATGATGGGCATCCTCCACACCACGCCTTCACATCCATCAAACTTAGTCCATGAGGGCTGCTAGGAAAAGAAGTAATTTGTAATTAAGTGGCATCTCTCAATTCCTGTACAATTTCTTTCTTAAAACTCCATTATTTCCAGGTGGCATAAAGAAAATGCAAAAAAATGACCAGGGACCCTCCTTCCTTTAACTACTGATTCCTGATCTTATGTTACACTCCCACAGCTGCTGTGATCAAAGGCTCACCTATATAACCATCACTGCAGGAAAAGGGAGAGGAAGATTTCAGATGGAAAGCTCCTTTTCTCCATAGCACTTCCCCAAAGTCTGTACCGCAGTGTGTCGCGCACCTACTGTACGGACTGCAAACTACAATTTTGAGAGAAAACAGGGGAACTGAGGCATTTGGGAGAGAAACCTCTCTCCAGGAGGATGATCTTAAGAAAATTTGAGCTGTACTGCTTAGATGACAGTGCTCAAGTCATATGTAGCTGATGAGAGAAGCACTCCTACTTTGCAACTTTAAAGTGGTTGACAAAAAGCAGAAAGTTTTTATATAGATGCCTTTTCTGTGACCTTTGCTCAGATCTGGACTTTTAAATAAACATCACCATTGCTACAAGAGAGAAGTAAGTAAAACAGCTTGCTTAGCTTTTTGATTTGTGTGTTTAAAACCTTGGGTATACCCTTCACCTTCAATTTTAAGTAAGCTCCACATACAGTAGTTAAACATCCATAAATGCTGTTTTCCTATTCTGTCACCTGGAAAAATAGTTGAAAATGGTGCTGAGGTTATCAAATCTAGCCACCAAAAATTACAGCAAATCCAATTAATGTTGTTTGGTAGTAAATTACTACTGACAGGCATTTACGTTCTTCATGCATCAATTAATGCTTGGTTAGCTGCTGAAAACAGAGTTCATCCCAAAATCATAGCTGTAGGCTGTTAAATTTTGCTACTTGTGTAATTGATTTATTCGAGGTAGAAACGATGAATACTGGTTGAGCAGAGCGACACAGTGTGTGTTGTGTATTATTATTCCCCCTCTTAAATTAGGGAAAGTAACAGGTTATAATAACACAAAAATGTAAGTATAATTTGTTTTGAGTAAAAACAGAGCAGGCTAATTAAAATTACTAACTAAAGCAAGACATTGATTGAGCATCCAAAAACATATTTGTTTCTATGTAGTTGTAGTAATTTTTAAACTCAAACTTTACTGACTGTAAGAACTTATGAAACATAAATAGATATTAGATATATTTTCCCTTTTTGATAGGCAAGATAACCCTTCTTTCTTGGTAGGAACATACCCCATTTCTTTGTAAGATGTGCACACATGCATTCATTTTAATATATTTATTACTTGCATACAAAAGGTTTTCATTAATACTTAAAATTTTAATAATTTTATTAATACTTGCTAAAATATTTTTTAAAATCAAAACAAAAACCAGAAAACTAATTATAAGTCTTTTATACCCAATGAAAAAAAAATGGAGAACGTTAGCACCTCTAATGACCAATGCAATCTCATTACTATAATAAAATTTTTAAGGATTCATTAAGTATATAAAACATCCAGATTTTGATTTAGACTATATATATATATGTTATGGATTTTCATATCATGACTAACCATACCTCTTAATTCATATGTTTCAAAATTAAATGAAAAATTAAAACTCTCACAAAAAAATAATATTGTGAGACATTTTAGAAACCATGAAAAAGAAAATGGAAATATAAATGAAATTGCAGGCCTAGCAAGAGCCAGTCTGCATATTCTTAGACAACACATGGCTTACGTACAGCTCAAACAATTTCTGTGCCTTAATTATATTGTCTCTCTGGCAATAGGGTTGTACCACTACGCAGGTTGCCAGCGTACCAAATTCCTGGCCTGTGGGACAAAGTAAATCATCACAAGCTACGATTGCCAAGGTGATTCTTGGACCCCATCACAGCCTCAGCTGGCAACAGAAACTTCAGGGAACAACTGCCTTCTTCAAATTAGAAATCGCCCTGGATCCCTCATCCCCTATGCATTCTTACGAGCGCAGTCCCCCGCTTGCTTTGGTGTGTGGCTGGAAGGGCATGCAGCCTGGCTGACTAGATAACATAAGACAAACTAAATAGTGGCCATACCGTCCTTTAATTTGTTTCCAAGGATGCATGCCACTGTTCTCTGCCTCTTTTTTCATCAGCTGTGCCAAAATGCTGAGAAAAATGAAGTAGCTGTTGCTGGAGTTGTAGAGGGCGGTGATCTCCTGGTCACAACAGCAACTTTTCACCAACTCCAGCATCGACAAAGAAGTTTTACTAACATTTGCCAGACCCTTCAGACCAAGCCAAGGAATGGTAAAGGAACTGTTCTAGAAGAAAAGATGAGATGTAACAATGAGCGTTAATATTCTAAAGGCAGTAAGATGCAATCCTTCACACAAATGAAAGGACGTGTTCCTACCACAACTCAAAAATTGGAAATGCATCGTAACTATGTGCAAAGTGTTTTTGCAAGATCTTAAAATCAGTAGTACTGATGGAAAATAAGAGTAAAGGTATATTACGACGTGTTCTATTGTGACATCATGTAATGGACCATAACATATATTCAAACGTAATTTCTTAAATAAACATTGCAAACTTGGAGATACTGCCACTGACCAGTCAGTGTGTAGCAATCCAGCTTGGCTAGAAAAGAATCAGATTTTATGTCTAAAAATCAAGGACCGTCCATACGCAACTCTACATTTTTATACATTCACCTACTTACCAGGTTCTTGCTGTAATAATCCCAGAGTATGGTGACAATAGACAGGTTCAAGTCCCAGAAACTACACAAAGTCAAACAGCACTGAAGATGCATTCGTAGGTGTTCCTCTAACACACCAGTCTTGAAAAGGGAATAAAAAGTTTATTGTAGGTGGGCAGCATCACCTTGTCTACACATAAACTGAATACTAGCAGACTATTAAGAATAATTTCCTAATATAAAAATTATTTTTCATTATATAATGTTGAGTAAATGCATCTGCTGATACAAGCAATGAACTAGAAGATAAAAGCTGATGATTACATCCTGCAATCCAGCCAATATAATAGTTTATCATGCACCATTTCAGGTGTCCACAGAGTTGTAGACATATTAAGATAACAGTCAACACTGTGAAACTAACCTGACACATGACTACCTGGTAGAGAACCTCACAAAACAGAGGGAAGGTACCACTACCTGAGAGCTCACATTACTCTTTATAGGGTTCCAAACAGGATCTTTTCTTTCTAAATCGTGTTCCTTCTCAAACCTCTGCAACATGGTTATGCTGCTAATATTTGGACAATTCTAAATCAAGAGCAAATAATTCTCTGAACACTAGGGGAAAAAAAATTAACAAAACTCTCCCCACACCACACTACATTTTTTTCATTCATCAGTTCCAAATTTTGCACACAAAAGGAAGAAGGGTCATAAGAAAGAAAATAGCAAATGCCAAACAATTGGAACGCAGTGAAGCATTCGGGTTGTAATTACGGGATACTGAGAGAGGGATTCATCTCATCCAGCTTCTGATGTCAGCAAAACTGGACTCATGCTGGAGCTAGAATATTAGGAGCTCCATGCTCAGACTGAAATCACATGGTTAATCCAGCCCATTTTAGAGATCTCCTTTAGGATGATAAGCCCTGGAAGGGCTTTATTGTCTGCGCTGACTATAAAAGTGGCTTAACGGACCAGCTTGTGCGTAGTTGTAGTAAGGGAAGATTTTTACACATGTTAAGTCTGACACATCTCTGGGACAGCAGCAAACTTGCTCTGTGACAAGAGAAACCCCTGACCTACTTCTAGCTTTCAAATACCTCTAAACGTTATACAGGCCTGGAATTTCTAACTGCATAAATTAAGCTAAAGAGGAATAAAAGGGTAAGAAAAATGAAAAAAAAAAAATTACAGGACTCAAAATCATAGCACCAGAAAGGGAAATGAAGGAAACCACGCCTCAGATAAATATGGGGAAGTTATCCCCTTCAGTTCCAACTACAGTGCTAGGCCCTGAATTACGACACAAGCTCACCCAGCTCAGAAAACCCTTAAATAAATAATAAAAAGACAACACACAAACACTGATGCCAGATGATGGAAAAAGATAACATTAAGCTGTGTTGGATTTTGTTGGGGTTTTTGTTTGTTTGCTTGGTGGGGGGTGTGTGTTTGTTGTTATTTTAAAATAGTCTTTCATTAAGTACCTGTTACTGGAACAGCATGTCTCCTGCTCTCACCCACAGTGCTACTTCTTATGGCTTACCATGTTTTAGAGCTAGTTTTTTCCCCCCATTTTCAATGCTACACAAAGGAGTTATAACTCATTAACTTATCTCTATACATTCAACGTGGAAAACATTATTTACTACACTTTATCAGAAGACTGTCATCTACAATCATCTACAATAATTTCTAATCACGTCTTCCTTCTCATAAACAATTAATGTAGGGCATATGGCTTCTAAAGTGGTATAGTTCTAAAACAACTTGAAAATTGAAAAGGTTTTGTTCAGTTGTCATAGAAAATTATATATTCAAGACATTATGTATAACAACATATGAAAAACACTGAAATGGAAAAGAAACTCTTCAAAAGAGACTCATTAAAAGATGTACAGAATAATAGTTTAAATACAATAAAAACGCCTACAAATGAAAGGTGATCATCAAGTACTGTTTTTATATATGACATAAGTGTAACTATTAAATCAGTAGTCTTCCCCAAGTAACAATCTTATACAAGGGACAGAACCACAGCGATTTTCAACAGCTGCAGATTTTTTTTTTTATGAATAAAAGCAAGAGTCTTGATATAAAACAAGAAACTGCAGATGAACATATTTATTTCTCAAGAGAGTTCTACACAGTTATGAAAGATGAAAAAAAAAAACCAAGAACCAACCAAACCACCACCAACAAAAAGCCACACCAAACGAAAGCACACACCAAAATGCACACCCTGTAGAAGAGGATGCTTAGACTTAAAACTAATTTGTGTAGGATTATGTTTAGGATCTAATTCAACAAACAGTGACTGCTTCAGTTAAATTAATTTGACAATAAACATGGTATCGTGAGCAGCTTAAATTTCAACCATTATTTACCTGTCTAACAGTAGTTTTCAAATAGTTTCCAAAACCAAGATAGTACTGAAGGCTTTACCGCAAATTTAATATGAAAGAGTTCTCCAGACTTCAAATATCCCTGGGATTAATGGATTCCCTCATTGCTCTTTTGCTTAAAATGGTCTCCTGCACTGCTGGAAATACTATCAGAACTCTTGAGGTAGTCAGCTTTTAATTTATCGCAGACGGGAGGAACACCAGATACTATCAAAATGATAGTACTATCTAAACACAACATTTTTCTCTTATGACCTCCTACTGTAGTAGCAAAATTGGTTTCCTAGAACTCCAACAAATACTTCTGTATCTCTTTTAGAGTAGAATTAAACAAAAAATATAGTGAAGGTATAACAAAAATCGAGGCAGAATTGAAACAACACAAAGCATTTATTTTCTAAAATGAGAGAAGGCTAATAAGACAGACTGCTATTAGTTCTTACAAACAGAAAAGCTTTTGATTCTCACTTACAATAAAACTTTGTAAACACAAATTCATCTTATACTGACAATCCATAAATTTAGTCAGTTTGATGTTGCTTAGCATACAAATACAGCTATGTTAATATTCCTAGTACAACAATTTTCATTTTGTAGTACAAATAGAATTGTAAACCAGCTCTACTTTTATCATTAGCCCAGTAAAAGAAATCGAAATTACAAAAGAAATAGGGAATACCTCATGTAACTAGTCTCCCCATAAGTATGCTTTTTTGTGATACAGATGGGAGATCTTTCACACAAGTCTTCAACTCTATCCATTGAGAATTATAAAAAAAAAAAGCAGTTTCTGGCTGAGAAACTCACCAGTCTGTCAAATGATTAAAGCTGAGAGGATATATTCAGGGAAGCAGCACTCTACACCTGCCCAGGTATCCATTATTGCTCTTGTCTTTATTTACAGCTCACAAATTTTTGCTTCCCATCTCCATTGGTCCCCAAACCTGAACAGCACCTTCACATCTTTTCCTTGCTCAGAAGCAGGCTGACTATAACCTTATAGAGAAGGAGTTCCTACCTGGAGACAGGGCATTGTAGCACCCTCTGCCATCTCCACCTGGACACGGGACACATTCTGCAAGTCTTTATCACCCCCAAAATCAGGCATGTACCGGATGAAGGTGGCTCAGGCTCCCTGCTGCCCACATGAGGGCTGACCCCTCTGTGCTGGGGATCGCTAAACTCAACAGTTTTACCGAAGCTACCAAAATGCTGCAGGTTTAACACTGGTTAGTCAGTTTTGCGTTCCAATACTTAGCTGTCCTAAGGACATTAAAGCTAACTCCAGCTTCTGCTGATTCATCAAAGGTGATCATTCTTTTCTCTACTTTCATGATGCTCCCTTACCCTCAAAATCCACGTCTGCAGCAGTGTCTATCAAATCATCTTTCCACGAGAGAGAAATTGAAGCTCACATGAAGAGAAATTAACTGTTACTGGTGGGACAGAGAGTATGAATTCACAGTAAAAATACATGATCTGCACCTTTTTCAGATGCTTTTGAACACACAAAGCCATACATACTTGATTTCATCTCCATTTCCCCCCCGCCATCCTCTATACATTCCTATTCTCCTTCTGAACATGTATAGCCTACAAGCTTTTGAAGTTAGGGAGCAACAAGCACAAGTAGATTATGAGGCTGATGGACATATTATGTACTAAACATTATTAGTTTTTAAGCTCCCATATACTTAATAATAAAGTTTTTAACCACTAAATCCTGCCCTCTTTTGCAAATGAGTGATTCAGCACTATCATTTCTTCTAACTTATTTTGCACAGCTATTACTGTGCATCTCTAGGATCAATAACAGAGGGTATATACAGAAAAGGATGGCTCAGGTAGAATTTACTAACAAACTCAAGCCAAGTGTTAGCGGGCAGTAACACCAATACAGTCCTGTTGTTTGTTCCAAGAGCAGTATTCTTCCTTTTGCTTTTTCCTGCTTCTCCATGTTCCATTTCATTACTGACTTCTTGTGGCCACAAGAAGCTGACAGATCAACTGAGGGGGACATGTCTACTGGTAAAAGACAATCTCCTTCCTATACGCTCTCAAGGTAGCTGATGTGCATGCACATTTAGGGACTAATCCTCTCCAAGGAGGATTTCCTACAAGCAGCTAACTCCATAATGGAAGAAAAAATAATTAACGAATTAAAAAGTAAACTAGATGGCTCCTTAGATGGTTAGTAATAGTTGCAAACATATCCTTGGCAAATGAGGGTATGTTTTAATTCCAACAGTAGTTGCCTTTGGAAATTAAAACAGGTATTTGCCTTATATTACTGTGTCATGATTCATCATTCAAACCTTCGGAACTTGGCCATCTAGCTGCCTTTCTAAATTGTCCACAATTCAGTACTTTTTAAACAGAAGTATCAAAAAGCTGTGTATGTTATGTATATTGAACTTCAGAGTAACCTTTATGCAAAATAGTAAACATTCACAAGAAAAGAGGAATATTTTGAAGGAAAACAGAACTACAAGTGTCCTCTTACTGTTCCTCAGGTTGCTGACATACACAAGATGCAGCACAGGAAGGCAGTTAATAAGCTACTCACAGCTTTTATGCCTCTTATCTCATCTAAACCTCTCCAGTTTCTCTCACAGAATGGTAAGCATCCAGTAAGTGATGTCATCACTGCAGTTTTAACGTATATGCACAGTGTGTGTATTCAGTTACATACTGTGAAATCATTCAAAAAGAGTTAACCTTTTAAGCTGAAAAACTTCATAAACAAATCTTAGAGTTTATGCATAGCAGGATTTTTCAACTTTTTAATACTCTATCTATTGTTTCAACTATCCTAACAACTGCAAAAGATCATTTTGTAAAAACTGCAGTTGTAACAATTATTGTTCCCTACACCAGCTTCAACCACAGCTGTTGCTACAGCATGAGCAAGGCAGTAATAATGAAAAAAAAAAGAACTGAGTTCTCTTCTGCTTTCAACAACAGAACTTTGCAGGATTTTTTTATTTCATCTGAGACTAAATAAAAAAATAAACGTTTATTCCTGTCTTCAGCGTACAGAAATTACAGAAATTATTTTTATAGGTGTTGCTGATACAGCATTTGCAATTTATACCATGCAAGTTCAGAACAAATTTATAGAGTTGCAACATAACATATTTAAAAACATAATGAACAGCAGCATGTTTAAAAGCATTTTAAAAGGAGGTCAATTCTGACCTCTGGGCCATGAAGCATTGCATTAACAGTTCTGCAGAAAGAAAAATGATAAGGTATGAAATGAGTGCTCAGAAACTAGAACCTTATCAGTAAGAGTTTGATTCAAGCCTGTAAGACAAATTGCTCAGCAAGGCAAGTCACCTTCCTGCTGTGATGAGGATATAGCTGAATTTTCAATGCAACTGACTATCTCCCTCATCATGTCTCCTCAACTCGATGTCCTTACATTCAGTATCTGGTTTACATTTTCTAAGCATCCAGTTCTTATTCTGAATACATCTTGTCTGAGTAGCCACATACCTACCCTTCCAGGATAATTATCTTTTTCTTTTATTTGACAATTTAGCATCAGGCACAACCACTTTAAAGCAAATGTAACTGCTAACAAGAAGGCAACTGTATATTGCCATAGTTCAGCTACGTCAAGGATGTTCATTTACCTGTGATAAAACCACTAGAGTTCAAAAAATACACCTGTTAGCTGGACTTCATTTCATGAACTGTCTTTTCCTGAAAGAATCCCTGACACTTTTCTTATTCCTTATTTCGTCCTTTACTCACTTACTTGAGCATCAGTGGATTTTTTAAGGAGTTCTTCCACAAATTTCCAATTGGATTCCTTCTGTTTCTGAAAAATAATGATTAACAGCATGAAATTCCTCACAGGACTCATTATGTAGTAACATGAAAATAAGCAGGCAAGAAATTTACAGAAAAATTCGTTTCATGAGAGGATGTTGTAGTCACCACTGAAAACTGCTTTTTTGTTTTATGACTGTAACTGATATCTATCCTAAAAATTAGGCCTCAAAACCAAATAAAGAGCCAAAAGAGTATGCAATTTAAATTGGTTTAAGGGACTCATTTGCAATCCCAACCTTCACTTTTAGTAAAGAAGCAAAACATTCAGGCATTTTTGATTAGTACAAGCAGTAAGTATGTCTTGCAATTTCCTTCTTTAACATTCTGTAATAAGGAAGATACAAGGGGTAAGAAGGAGGAAAAGTACAATCCCACCTTTTCTTGTTTTTAAGTTTTCAATGAAAAACACACACTTCTAACTTATTTTTCTCAGGCCAAACACTAAGGATTGCTTTGGTCAGTTCAGTAAGGAGTTGGCCAGATAATAATGGCCTATACACATAGAAAAAAATATAGAGTAGGCCAAATATGGCCCATAATTTATATTCTTCAGCTGGGGGAGACAGATGACTGTCCATTTGAACCAATGAGACTGTGCTAGTGAAGTAAGAGAGTTACATGGCAAAGAATACTAAAAACTGAGAATAAAAGAGAATAAAATATATTTGGGCAAAGTGGGAAAGAAAAGGGTAGAAGGATTTGCAACTAAGGTTATTTCCCAGGAAAAAAAATAAAAGGCAACCAAGCCAACATACTTACAATTCCAGGAGGTCAAAAAATCCTCTCTTAAGCTCAGTTATGTATGTAGCTTGTGTAGGTAACTAGATGCATGAACATAGTACTTTCATCATTGTCCTGCCTTACTCATTCCTTCCACTGTCATAACTGTTAAGCCTTGTAAATTATTCTGTAGATATCTGTCCTTTAAATGTCTATATAGAGCTTACAATAAAGAACATCTTATGCTTTTGTAATTGAAATATAACTGCTTTCCAGCAGCAAAATCATTGTGTCCAATCCTCCTCTGCTACTGACTACACTGCTTAATGCTGTGACTCGGTGACAATTCCACACAGAACTCCATAGAGTACCAAGAGAATTTTAAGGATGAACTCTCTAAAAAGATGCACTAATATTTATGTAACACAATTTGACTACTTGGTGGCTTTACATTTTTAGATAACAAGAAAAAGAGAATTCTGAAAGACTGCTGACAGTAGCAAGTCGCAGTCTGTAGACTGTTTATGGAACAAATACGAATTACAGGACAGATCTGCAGAAAGATACACTAAACCTGTGATTTCAGTTAGGAACTTGAACAGTATCAATTAAAGAGTTCCCACTGCTTCCTCCTCATCCTGCCAGCTGCTCTTCCTGCCCTCACAGCTGTGGCATGCCACTGCTCAGCTGTTCTGGTCCTTCTGTTAGTGGGACACAGATCAATGAATCTGCCCAGAGCTTTAGGAGAGAAAGAAAGAAAGAAAGAATGAAAAAGGGAGGAGGGCCTGACCTTTGTCATAGAATAGAGACACAAACAATTGTGCCAGAACAGCAGAGGGCATATCATGCCTAGGGTGGTAAACAGGGCTTCTTAAGCTGTTATTGATGCCAAAGCCTTTGTATCATGAAACCAGAAGTAGCACCCTGTCAGAAGGCAAGACCGCTGCATCAACAAGTAGCCAAGGAGCAAAGGCAGCACTTCAATAATGAGTAAAACCCAGGAAGAGCACAATCACCATTCCCAGACAGTTCTGGCTAGTATTTAGGTCAGATTTTTGACTGCTGTATTTTAGAGCTTGATGTTATGTGAATACCTACACACTGGCACGGTCCTACTGCAAGCTCCACGTAAAGCTAATCAACTGCTCAATAGCCAGGTTTGTCAGAGATGGGTAGGTATTAAGAGAGCTGTGCTACACGGCTATGAGACCCCCAAACACCTTGATCAGCCTGCTCAGAACACGTTTTTTGCGCTCCCGTAGTCCAAGGACACATGATTTAAACAAAAGGTGTTTATTGCCAAAGTTCGCTCAGCTGCAGTACGGGGATCACCTTACGAGATCCTGGAGTAATCTAGGGCACACTCCTGACACCAGCTGGGATCGATTACAAGAGTGCACCCAGGTTCAGCCCAAACTCAGGAAAGAATGACACCAACCACCTGCTGCACTTTTTTTTTTTTTTTTTTTGCCTCAATTGTCTCTTAGCTTTTAACAGACTTGTTTCATTCAAATCCCACTAAATTTACATCCTAACAGCATTCCCTGCTACACTCGCAATATGGCATGGCAACTGTTTACAATCCATCCTTGTCAGATAATGTGTAGAATCTACATCTCTTACTCCAAACCTGCTGGCTTACGACATCCTCCCTCCACCCCCAAAGAGTCCTAAAATCAACAGCACCTGGAGACCCTACAGTGCATAAAAGCGCTGCTTAAAACCAAAAGCTTGAGCTGAGACCCTCTGGGTTCTCAGGGGGAAACTTTTGCAAGGACTAACAGCTGACTACCTGGAAGAGCCATACTGGGCTTCTCAGCTGAAAGTCCATGTTTGCATATCTTGCCACATAGTCATTTCAGATTATTCTATCAAAGGCAAGAATTCTTAGCCCCAAGTAATTCTGTATATATTTCCCTAGCCCACAGTATATTGAAATTGACCCCTGCAATGTTCAGAAGTAGCAAATTTTCTCATCAGGTCCCATTTGGTTTTTAAATGTACGAATCCTGCTTTTCAGAAGAGTGAAGTGGGACCTGAACGTGGGGTTATGGAAAGAGACATATACTGTACATCCCTCATAACAGAGTCTCTAGGAAACCCGGCCAAAATTTCCCACTTTAAAAAAATGGTTTCACGCGTATGAAATATATATTCAATATCTCTGATTCATTGCATATTTGAAATTACGTTATATGAGCTACAGGGGAAAAAATAAAAAGAAGCAAGTCTGAAACCTATTTAGAATTTTAAAAGCTTTCATAATAACCTCAAGGCCATGCAGACCACATTAAAAAATTGAAAATCTTCCACAGATGACATAGGCTTAGAGGCAATTTTTGCTACAGAGCACATGAATAACCATCATTATGACACATCACCCTCCCACCTCTGATCACAGTTAATTAAAAGAAAGCATGTGTCATGAAGCTATCGCATCAGATGTTTAACCAACAAAACAGGACTACATTGAGCCCTGATGCAAAAATTTGTATCATGGACTATTTTATCTTCTAACACTGAAAGAATGAGGCTGCAATTCACATAGGAGAGGGGGGCAGACCTAAAGAAATCGTTACCATCAACTGTCTAGATGGATTACATTTTTGTGGTGTGTGAGAAGGCACTGTTCTTACTGACAGATTTTTTGTAAGAACCCATGGCATTTAAGAGAACAGGGATCCCCAGAGAAACAACAAACCCACAGCCACGCTCAGAGAAATGCGAAGCACAGCTAACACTTCGAACATAAAGATGACCAGAAACGTCAAGTGGAGCATGCACAGGATGGTCTCATGATTTACATATCTAGACTTGGTAATTCTATTCTCTCAGGTGGGCTCTAAGGAAAAAATATTAATTAATCTTGGGCTAGTCACTTCCCATCACTGTGTCTCAGATTCCTACTTCAATATAAGAACAACAGGAATCCTTTTTTCCATTCTATGTCTGTTTGGCTTATTTAAATAATATAGTTCCTGGGGCAAAAAATAATCTCTCACAAGGCTAAATACATAGTATGTATCAGTATGAAAGAGAGAAAAAAAAAATCCAATGATCAAAGTAAACAGTATCACTGCATTTTGATTAGGGTGTAAAATATAAGAAACCCAGGATAAATGTCTGCTTCATACTAGTTTCTGTATTCGACCTGGGAATAACCTTTTCTCTCCATCTAAATTTCTCTAATAAGCAGGGAGTGCAGTAATTCTACCTTCCCAGTGTCCCTCTGAAATACAATACAGAATGTGGTCCTCCCCCACTACCGTAGTAACAGGGCAAGCAAGGGAAGCTTGAGACAACCTTCAGCACAACCATCAGATGTGGTCTGCAATTTTACAATGTGTAAGAAGTTGCTTCATTTTGCCGTGGTGTTATTAGAAAAGACTGAACCACATGATAATGAGCAGCCTGCCAGGGGATCCTAAAGGATCTGTCAACCCACCAGCAGCATAAGCATCCCACATTCATCAAGTCCTCTAGCCACCAGAAAAGGTCATGAGTTTTTCAACTAAGTATTCAAGCACTGAGTTATCAGATCTTCCCTATCTTTTTTATTCCTTGACAAATTAGGGAATTTGCAAGATAAAAATCAATGAAAGTTATTCTTACTTTTATTAGAAAGTCTAATTTTACTTGGGATTAAAAGCATTCACAGAAGTTCAACATTTCAACATTTTTTATGCCTGTTTATATAGTAATGCTTTTAAAGATCTAAAGATGAAGGGGGGGAGGGGATTTTAAGTTATCAAAACAAACTGATCAACTGATGTGATCAGACTCTCCCTCTTTACAGATCTGCAGTTCATAAACAGGTTTCAAGGTTTTAACCTTTCATCCTAAATCAGGATGGGAAATCTTAGTAAAGACTGTAACAGAAAAAGTGTATGACCTTTCCAGTTTTAATACACACTATTAATTTAGACAAAATAAAAAATACTTCACAAGAAAGGGCAATTAAACCCAATCTGGAAGAAACCATATATAGCTGATGCTTGGCAAACTAAGAAGTATAGGCAATCCAGCTGAAATGTAAAAAAAATAATTAAGAACACAAACAAAGAAAACCCACCCCCAAACAAACACAACTGCAATGAGGCAAAAGATAAAAGAACAGAAGGACAGATAACAGAAGATGGCATGATCTGATTTTCCCTAATGCAAAAACACTATCAGACACAAAAAACCACCCAAATCACAAAAAACCTATATTTCTGAGTCTTTATCTATCTCTTTGGCTTCTAGTCAGCTCCATCTATAGCCAATTAAAAAAATATGGCAGCTTTTGTGCCTCTCAAAATGGATGAATTGCCTCAGCAAGCACCTATTTCCTTCCCAATTAATGATTAGGAACTTAAAACTAGGTGGATGAATCTCCGAGTAAGAGACTGAAAGAAGGGTTCTGGGTTTACATGACCCCAAAAACTGCAGAAAACTGGAGTGAGGTCCATGAAGGAATTTGATGCATCACTACCAAGTACAGCCCTACATACATCTTACAGGCATTGGAATGGCAGGTGCAGGTCTCATCTGGGCTCCTTAAAGAATGCAGGGTAACGTATGGAAGGTCACAATGAGATTCACAGACGAGAACTTGATTAGTTGGGGACTAGCCTGCTGTAGCCAGTAGAAAAAGCGAAGGCCATGTTCTAAAAGCAAACGTCTTGCAACTTACTGCTGGAACTTCCTAAACTGAAGCTTGAATTCAAGTTACTAGACAGCATCTATTGGTACCACACCAACACAGAAAATTAAGCTGTATACATAAATATATATGCACCTCATCATGCCATAGCTGTGATGCAAAGGGAATGCAATTAGACAGACTGGAATCTATCCAGAGCAGAGCTAACATGGGGTTTTTTATTATTTTTTTTTCCAAAGAGGCATCACAATTACATATTCAGGTTTATACATCATAGGGCACAATCTAATGTGTTCAGTTCCTCAAGAAACAAACCCAGTAAAGGATTTATGCTGCAGGCAGACAGTCTTAAAACATATGCTACATCATTAAGTATATGTGCTACTAACTAGCTGGGATTTTTCCAGTTTCTTAATGCATTTACTGAATATCTGGTGTATAATATGAACATGTCAGGGGCCCCTGGAATGTTTACTGACTTGTACAAAGCACACCTCAACACCACCAACCTTAAAGGACATTTTTAAGAAGTGTGAAAATTCCTGTATTACAACATTAATTGTTTTCTATCAACAAAAACAAACAAGCAAAGTTAGAGACCTTAATAAATTATAACAACCTTTAGGTATTTAGAAAAAAGCACACCCACCTTTTCATCTAGATTTCCACTACGGTCAAACTGGTAGAGTGATGCCAGATGAGTGATAATCCACCAGCTAAAACTCAATGGGTCTTTACACTGAATTGTTTCAAAGCCAGACATCCTTTCAGAACTACTTGGCCTTTCAAAGATATTCTTTAGAGTTTTGTTCACCAAGCTCCAGAAACTCTGTAGGAAATGCAAAAGTAAATTTGAACTGTGTTGAATAACAAAGCCTATGTTAACAATTTCCTCTACAATACCATCCTATTGATTAATTTGCTTTTACAGAGAACAAGCAAAATGACAGCCATTTAAAGAAAATAAAAAACAGTGTTCTGTATTACCAGAGAAAACCTGGAGCTACTTTAGAATGTCGTCTTTCAAATGCCAGTAGAAAGCAACGTGAAAGGACAAGCTTTGGTCACAAGGAAGAACACGGTGTGATACTTCACAGGCAAAATTACAAGCTGATGGAATGACAATGTGCAGATGGGATGGTGCACCAACCCTCACATGAGAGATTAGAGTTCTTTAATGAAGACTTTTTATAACAAATTTTTGAAAAACTTTTAGTGCCAGACTAACCTAACCAAGAGGAAGACAGTAGTAGATGGCAGAGGATCAGTCTGAAAGACAGCAAACAGAGGTTCCCTGTTTCGTTCCAACACTGACAAACTCTATGGCTCATATCCCTGTCTATACCACAATATTGCTACTTCTTACAGCCTGTACTTGTCTTCCCTAGTTCTACAGAAACTCTCCGGGACTTCTTTGCACCTGTATTTCACCCACATTAGCTGGGTCCTGATCCTAACTTATGCTTCAAAGTGCTACTGCAAACACTTAACACTAACGAAGTTTCACTTGTTTTGTCCACCATTATATCTATTGTCATTAACGAGTAAATAACTATCGGTACAAACACTCCACTATAAAGTACCTCATGTTACACTAAGAGAACAGTACTCATTGCGCAGATGGCGGCTTTGGTTTTTATAAGGATTATTTCAGAAAACTTTCAAAGGATTTTGACACTTCTTAATACTCATTCAGAGAAACATCCGCTCAATTCTAACCAGCAGCCATGACAGAAAAATCAAAACACTAGAAAACATTATCAAAGGAAGAGAACAAAATGGGAAACATCATTATGCAGTGTATGAAATCACGTGGCCACCTAACCAATACTTTGAATACTGCATGCAATCCTGGTACTTGAAATTCAAAGGATAGGAATAGTATGTAGTAGTACGTGAAAGGTTCAGACAAAGATGACCACAGATAATGGCACCTGGAAAAAGGATGACTGAATACAGTAAGACTTGAGCCTAGAAAAGACAGAAGGTAGGAGATACCAGAAAAAGAAGTCTGAAGAGGCATATAAAGTCATATTGGTAGAAGGAAGGAGAACAGGTAGTGATTGGCTCTTCCAAATTATACAGGGACATCAAAAAATGTCAGCAACTACAAGATTCGAAAACAAAAACCAGGTTGTTCTTGTAAAGGTAGTTACCCTCTACAAGAGGGTATCAAAGACAGAAATATGGGCTAGATGGATCATTGGTCTGACTGCACCTGTGTTTCTAATACCTGGAGATGAATCATTGCATAATGTAACACACAAATTACATATAATAATAAAAATTTAAAGAAACGGGTAAAGATGGTTTCTTTTCTTTTGTTCTACCATACAACTTTCACAGTCTGTTCCTTTGCTTTGCTTTCCTTAGCACAAGGAGCACTCCTTATCAGCACCCTAGATCATAACCAAAGGGTGTGCTGCAAACCTAGCGTGAGGACTGGATGCACATTCAAGACGGCAGCCTAAAGCATCCCAGTTCGCATGCAGCCCTCCTAAAGCAAATATGAAGTTTGGTTCTACCATCAGATAAGGGAACTAGTGCATTCACTAGTTGGCGCCTGTATTGCATATGTAATACGCGTGCATACGTAACAGAATTCTTCCATTACCTCTGTGTGAGACCCTTTATTTCTGTGGTCCAGCAGCTGAATAAGTAGAATCCATAATTCTTTAATGCAGATACAGGAATAATGGTGACTAGTAAGAGCCTCAGAAGGTCTCACCTGAAAAAGAATATGCCATACAATTATTCAGAGAAGTGTTATTTTTGAAATTGCTTTTTATGTACCAATACTTCCTCTTGGTTTGGTTGTTTAGTTTTGTGGGGCTTTTTTTGCAGTTAACTAATATAGCTACAATTACATATTGGAAAACACATTATTCCATTAACATCCAAAATATGTCTCTCACACAACAACTGTTTCCTAATTCTACATAAGTTATAGGCTGTACTATTTCTTAGTTTCTTCTAAGCCACTTTCAAACATTATTTAATCAAATGAAAATGGGATGCCGAGGCCTAAATGAAAAGGAATTGCAATAAATACTGATTCGTTGTCTGACAGTAGGGAAAAGAGAAAATGATTGATTAGATTTTCTTGATGTTCTTGGGAAGATAAGAAAGAGATTTCCAATGATTTAATAGCTATTATTGTTGTTATTTTTAACTGAAAAATCCTTAATGACTAGGCATAATGCTAGTGGAATATGTTTTTGTTGGCGTGAGGATGTTAATGTTCCAACAACATTTCACAAAATCTGCTTTTCGGTAAATTTACTGCAAGGCATTCTTTTAATATGCAGAAAACAGCATATTTCAAGTCATGTACGTTATTTGATTACTATTCCATATTTAACAAAATTCACTCAGACTGATGCATTTCAAATGCAAAGTAGTCTTCTTGTGATTCATCTTTCAGTTTTACATTCCCTGAATTGTGAAACAAAATAAGCAAAACAGCAAAAGAAAGTGCTAAATACATAAAAATTCTCTGTACACTTTAATGTTTTTAAGACCTACCGGCACTGTATTTGAAATAATCATAGTATAGAGTAAGTAAAGTTTTATCTGTCTTAGGACCTATGAATCCATGGAACTGTATTCAGAAGTGGTAAAAACAGTGAGGAAAAGCTTTGTTTAAACAGTGTAATTCAGTACATTTTACCTTCAGCAAGGACACAAAGGCAGAAATGTAGAAAGAAGAGGCAAGACAATGCAGCTCATACTCAGTGTATCCCTAAACAATGAGTAGTCCAAGTTTGAATGATCAACCTACAGTCCTCTAAAGGAAACAGAGGGAACTGGGCACCTATAGCAACTAATTTATCTAAATCACTGCAGAACTGTTTCTGCCCTTCCCTGACAATAAAAAAAAAAAACTAAACCTAAGGTAACTAGTTTAGCTAACCAACTCCTAGACACCTAGATTTGATGAGACAAATGCTGAATTTTTATATCCTCATGCTCTTCCTGATCCATTCATGCACAACTATTCTCAAATTACACTGGTACTTAAAACCTTTTCTGAATTTTGAAACCTAATAGTATAAAATAAAAATTTAAATCAAAATATGCAATGCCAGTGACAGCAGTAGTCGTGTGAAAGAGACATTACAGAAGAGCGAATGACGAAAAACCACTCTCACAATTAGAAAAGCAAATATATCACCAGTAGTTTCAAATCTATAAAATATTCTGTAACTATACAGACTTTTTATTTATCATCCACCTTTAGAGTAATATGTTTACAACTACTGTTTTCATACAGCTCCAAATCAGGTTTAAATACCGAACAGTTAATTAGAAATATGAATTTATAAATGTGACACATAGTTTGTTTTTCTCTCTCTATAAAGAACCCTGCTTACACTATGAAATTTCCAGGGTGGACCTTGACAATCAATTTAAGAACATCATGAGATCAAGACTGAAATATATAAAATAATTCTATTATTCACATTCCACATATGCTGTTTAGAGCCTTCCATGTGCCTATGCCACCTCATGCTTCTAGTTCAAGATCTGTTACGGGAATCTCTCAACAACCTGAATTAATCTTATGTCAATATTATATTGAGAATAAGCATCAGTGTAACCACTAGAGTCCATTGAAAAATTCATTATTTAATTACTAAAGCGTCTCAGAAATACTCTGGTTATGACTCATCACCAAAGAGCAAAACAGATCCCTCAGAAAGAGGCAGTCTATTTATTACAGATGCAGTGTAACACTGGAGGGATTTATGGAAGTATTAGGAACACAAACTATCTTACAAGTGAGACTTTCAAGCCTTTTACATGGAGAACCAGTTGTTGCAGCAACTAGGTTTCTTCATCTACTACTTGCACCTGCTATTGTGCTCTTCTGCAAGATAGCAGGGTCTCTTCTGATGGAGATGCACAGTATCCATCCAGGATAGAGTTAGGCTAGTATTATCAAAGCAAGACACCATACAGGTATTTGTCAGACTAAGGATTACTGAGACATTGTTTTCTTCAGAGATAGTCCTGGATTTCTTCTTGCAACGTCCTGAGTTTAGTGTCTGGGTAAGAAGGGTTATAACCTCAAACTGTGGTACTCTTGGGGCAACAGAGCTATCGTGCCCCACAGATGTGCTGCTGAAAACAGAAAGAAGATATCCAAGGACATCTCTGCCAAAGGTATCTCAGAGCACAATGGGCTCAGTACATGATACAAGTCAAGCAGATACAAGTCAAGCAGATCCAAGTCACCAGAGCTGCCCAAGAAACAGATCTGAAAAGATGAGTGTGAAGTATGACCCCTCTTCCAAGGTTACCCACAAATATTCAGAGCTGTGCTTCTGAATATTCTCAGCCAAAAGCGTAATGTTTTAGTAGTAAACTGACAGTGTAATCTATTGTGGTTATCCTTTGTGTTTTCAACAGTTTCGAAGGACGTTATTTCTATTACTGGTTTATAGCAATGAATGCACACTACTGGAGGCAGCAGCTAAAGATCCAGCTCAAGTCCAGCTCCACTTCAGAAATTGCTCTCAAATAAAACTGCTCAAGCTGCGCAGCCCAAGCCTAGAGAGAGATGAAGAAAAAAGCAGTGGCAAAGCAATCTTCTCTCTTTGTAATGTGGCTCTATGGAAGTAGGATGAATCTGTCATTTTAACATCTGACATTTCAAAGCCTACCATCAAGCACGGTGGTCAACAGATACTATTTGAATCTTCCTTTCAAAAAATCATTCTCATTTATTTGCCTTTTGATGGGGGAGGGGATTGCAGTATTATCTGATAATTTAATAGATCAAAACTGATTTTAAAAGGTAACAGAGTTCTCTACAGAAAGATAGTTTAAAAGAAGTTATCTAATGCTACTACAGCCATTTCCCCCCCCACGCACCTGCCCCAAACAGTAATATGATAGAAGGGGAACTCCATTTTTCATCTCTTTGTACTAAGAAAACATGAATTATAAAGTGGTCACTGCTATTTATTCTCAGAGTTCAGTCCTGCACTCGTGGACCACACATACCCATCCGAAGCAGGTTTCACAATGACACAGCAAAGAAGATTACGCAGCTCTTTTACAAGCTGCTATATGGAGCTATGATGACTTTCTAGCTTTGGAGTGCTCAAAACAAGTGAGAAAAACACTGCAGCTACAGAATGAAAGAAAAAGAAAAGTACAAGGTTTCCCTTGACAAACGTAGAAGCATTGTAACAGAAAGATGCGGTGGTGGCAAGAGGAACAGTGCAACAATAAACTGTAATATGACATTCTGCAAGTGTCCAGTTAGCTTACTGCCAGCATTACAGTTATTCTCTTTTTGTTCCTGTTGAGAGAGTTTGAAAAGAGTTTTTTTTTTTTTTGCATCTATAGCTCTAAACCTTTTAGACTGTGCCATGTTTGGCATTAAACCTGGAACACTGAACTTACAAAATGTGGCACTCACTTCTGCTCTGTACACAGCGCATTTCAATATTACTCTCTCATTCAACTGCCAGATGGTCATGAATAAATATAACACAATTTGAGCTCCTAACAAATAACACTCTTTAAAACATGGAGATATAAAGCCATACATAACATTTAAAACTTAGCAGTAAGAAGTCATCTATGCATCGGTGCAATATCTAATTCGTATGTTCCCAATACAAGCATCTAACTGCCCATGTCCTATATAAAGAAAAAAGTTACCTTTATATACTTGTTGATAGACAAACTTATCAAATCAGATATGAGACTTCCACAGTGTTTTTCAAACAAACTGACACTGGTTAAATTCTCTCCGGTTAGATTTATGAAATGGTTAGCATATACAACTTGTCCTAAAAGACAAAAGAAAATTAGACCTATTTAATCCTGGGTTTGGCTGTAGGAATGCAATACAGACAGGATATGTTTTTTTCTATTTTATATCTATCTATCTATCTTAGAATTGGTTTGTTGAGCCATATGTAATTTTAATTTACAAGCTCATTTGGGAAAGTTCATCCATTCTAAGTCCAAGCTAGACCCTTCATTATTACACTGAAGTCTGGTATTATTCTGGTTGAGAGTAAAATACTTTGGCACTTTACAGCCTTTTATTGGCACAGTTTTTGCAGCAGAATAAAGATTTATTTATCTGCAAGTTCCTCTTTGTCACATGCCAGTGCGCATGTTCTGAAATCATGACATGTTTTGCAGATATGCAAGTTGATGACAAACAATTCTGGAGAGGTCTAACACTTTCCTTCAGATGTGTTGATGTAAAAAGCTGGCACAATCATATTCCAGCTTGAGCATTTGTAGACATTAACACAGATAAAATGGTAAAGTTAAGAGGCTGAAAGATCTTATTCCACAAGCTTTCCAACAGTACAACCCCTTTGACATCAGTGGAACAGAAGATACGTAGAACAAGCCTGTATTTTGTTCTTGGAAATGCAGGGTGAAGCCCTGAACCCACTATCCTGCCGTTGGTCTCAGCAGTGTGAAGTTTCCACTCAGCATGAGTTACAGAACGAGATGAGAACCTAAGAAATTCTACAAGGCATGTAAGAATACAAGATAAGATAACTTGATTAGTAGATGTTAAAAGCATGAGCTTATGAAATGGATTACTGCATTATTGCTCAGAACTCTATCTACAAATAAATATAGAATTCTGGGCGCTAAATTGCCTTCAAGAGTTTTCCATCCTTTCTCCAAAAGG
>JAOXNO010000024.1:79440692-79471539 GCA_028565335.1 Limnodromus scolopaceus | reverse complement strand
CATAAAGCAAATAAATGTCTTTTCTGTATTTTAACAATTCTTCTTCAGCAAAGTGAACTACTTTGAAGTTGGGTTCTATCACCCTTTTTTATCTAGCTTCTATGAAGAGCTTACTCTTATCAATATACTTTTTGCCCTTTAAAAAAAAAAAAAAAAAAGTATTGCCTTGCCCTTTTCTTCCTGTACTTTTACTGAGGCTTCTTCTTTTGCCCAGTATTTTCTTAGTATTCCATACGGTTAACAATGCAAATTCTCTGTCCTAGGATTCTTTGTTCTTGTCCATCCTCAGACACTTTTCCTACATTGTTTCCATCAAATTGTTGTTCACTGTTGCGCATTCTGCATATCTGCAAATGCATTTTTATTTACAATGTCAAAAAGTGTATTGTTACTAAATATTTAGTATGTTGTAAGCATCAGTTGAGAATAAGCTTCGTAATCCTGGACAAGTTTTGATACAACAAATTCCTAGTAATATTTCATTTAATTTGAGCAACATGAAGAGTCACAGCATATTTGAGTTTACCCAATTAAATATAGCTATGCTTAAAGACTACCAAAAGTAGTAAATGATTCTGGACAAATTAAGATGAGAAATCCAGGTAAGTCATATGTACAAGAATAAGTTCAAGAAAAAAACCCCACATACTTACTCATCATTTTTTCACCTAGTACATGAAGAATTTCCAACACTAGCCAATTAATATCCAAGTGGAGGTGTAGTAAATGCCATGATGGGGGAAAGATCTGTGATTAGAAATACACACATTTATTTATTGTTAACATTTCTTTAGTGAATTCTGGATACTGTACTAAGACACGTGAAGATGAGCATGCATTTTGCCTGCAATGAACATTATGGATATCTATTATCAAACACACTGTAAGATACAAACATGTCATTCAGTTAAAGAAAAAAAAAATTAAAGAAACCTTCATGACAGTTAATTCTGTCGGTAGAGGATGTTCATGAAGTCTTTAATATAATATAAACTACAATTTGAACATAACTTGATTCAAGCTTGGCAGGTTACAACACCCTTAGTTATCCTTTCTTTTCCCTTTTCCAGAAAGGTATTAGGTAGCACACAAACTGCTAAAGTGTGCTCTTAAAGTAATTCCAAAATTTCAATATTGTCTTCTTTAAAGTTTACTTGAAAGTACTTTTTCTTTCATCAGCTCAACAGTGGCCCTACTGACAAGCTAAACAAACAGAAAGATTCAAAATGCTGCTTCTCAGTGGATCATTCACCTCCAGATATCAGATTTTACAAGTTGAGACTGAAATTCTTTTTTTCTTTCTAAAAGATTTGAAAGCATTAGTTATTAGATGTACGCACAAATCAATGGGGTATATTTCACTAGTGTTTAATGTTGCAGTGCCTACTTCCATGTCTGCACTTTTCTTCTTTATATGCATGATCTTTTCCTATTCTGAGTCAGATTTCAGAATGTATTTCTAAAAAAGCGCCCCTCCTACTGGGAAGTTCAGAACTTTTAAACATTAGTAAGGACAAACACCGAGGAATTTTTTAAACACACTATGCTAATTCAAGCCTACTTATCTACCTGTAACTGGCATTATTATTTGTATAGTGCAAGAAGAATTCTAAAAGCTATAAAACATAGAAGTAAATAGATAAATAAAAACAACAACAAAAAATCCAGAGCTCATTAGTTGTGTTTGTCAAGTACGGGATGGCACTTAGTTTATAAAGGGGAAAAAAACCCCAAAATATAAAGCGTAACTTCAATTTCAGCCTGAAGAAAGATTCAGTGTTATTCAGTCAAAATTTATCAAGTTGAATACGCACTGCTACACAAAAGAAATTAAAATTATAAAAGACATCAACCTTTGCCTGATGTTGAATAGTAAATGCTGCCAGCACACTACTGGGAAGTTCACAAAGGTGACCAATGTGCATGGTCAAAGCATGAAGCTCTTCCACCAACACTGAGGGTAACTGAGCTTCTAGTTCTTCATATGGATGAAGCATTCCATCATTTTCCAGTTTAGGGGGTTCCACATACCTGAACACACAGACACACAGTCAGAGAAGAGATAAGAAGCAGCTACACAAATCTCAGTACAGAAGTTAGTAAACTGTGTGCAAATCTCACCTGAAGATGAAAATCTTCACATAATGCAAAAACTCAATACACTGATGCCTGATGCTCTCTGCTTCAGAGTGCAAGTTTGAAGCTTGACCTGAAATAAAAAAGATTAATAGCTTAAAGCAGATGTGCCCACACTATGACTCACATAACATATGCATTCTCCACAATAATTAAACCAGACCACTGCAAAGCCACCCTCTTTTCTGAAGACAACTTAGGAAGTGGCTGGTGGCAAACACCCACTTCTAAATGTCATCTTGCCACAGGGATCCATTCTTTATTTTATCATTTCAGGTGCATATCCAGAGGGAAAAGAAGGCATCCAGTCCCTCAGGAAAGCAACCAGTACTAGAAGAAATCATTCAGCCCTACTGCCCCATTCCTCATCTGCTTCCAAGACACCTTCGGAGAAGACATGTGTGAAACAATTTCTCAGCATCTTTTTCTGTTGGGGAACTTAGGCAGGTGGACTTGGAAACGTGTAACTTCTCCTCCTAGGAAGCATCAGACTGTCACACAGTGCCATAAAATGTGTAATTCTAAGAGCCATCCTTCCGTGACCGTGTAGCCTGCCTTTCACTTGCAGCTCCGTATCCTTTCAGCCACTTATTGCAGCTCTGTGTCTCCTTTCCTTTGCTCTCTAAAGCTGCTGTTCTCATGGTCTTACCCTCCTTATCTTGCACATGCAAGCTCAAACACCATCATTATGGCAGAGATTTATTGGAAGCTATTGCCAGTGGTGTGAGAATCACTCCTTATTTATTCCTACACCTTACCTAGCTTTCAGCTTATATTAGAGAAAGATGAAACTTAGTGCATAACAAAACAGATAAAGTCATTTAAATATCCAATAACTACTGCCCAACAATATATATACAACAATGTTTAGCAACCAGTCAGCCTACAACACTTGTACTTGATTAAGCACATGCCAATCATTAGGAGCACCATAAATGGGAAAAGCAAACAAGGAGTTTGAGCAGGTCCCAATGAAAGTATGTTGTACTAGAGGAGATGCATGTGACAAAACCTCTTTGTCCCCTCCTGCACTGGACTGCGTGACCAGGGAAAAGCAGCTGCCTTTGCTCCTCTTCCCAGCTGTCCACTGGGGAGTCTTCTCTTTCCTTTTCTTGCTCTCTCTCTCCTCTTTGTTTCCCCCATCCCCTCCAGGTAACTTTGACGTTCACATATGCCCCTTGTTATGGGTCCCACAAATAAATTTGTGTGGATAAAAGCCTACCTCAGTATCTTTTGAGCAACAACACTCACTGAGTGAAGCAATATTCCAGTGTACAGTCTACCCCCACCACATACGAAGCCATGGTAATGAACCATAGGCTTAGAGGCTCAAATCACTCTGATCCAAACGAATTATTTATAGATATTACTGCTGCTTTGTAGAAATTACAATACTTTATCATAAGTTCTTGGAAGTTCTGTTTAAGCAAAATTTTATATTATAGTATTTCCCTCCAAGATCTTTTGCATACTGTCAAGTCACTGATCAATGAAGTAAGTGAAACAAAACAGGAACAGCAGAGAGTTAAGAACAGATCAGGCATTTTCAAAAGCAACACAGAGCATAAGAAAAGATTCTATGTGGCTTCCATATTACACAATTCTCAGTATGAAATCTCCAGAGCTCATTAAGACTAACAGGAAATTAAATGAAATGTATGATATTGATATCTGTATAAATATATATGCACAACAAAGATTTACTGAGCTAAAACTCTAAACTGAGGTTTTAAATAGTGGCAATTGCACATTTATTTAAGACATCAGTAATACCTAACATCACACTGCCTAATCATTTTAAATATTTTAATCCTCACTACGTTCCTCTACCACTAGCCTGCTTGTATCAAGGGGGAACTAAGTCATGGATATATCAGTGATTTGCTCCAAGTCACAAAGAAAGCCTGGTGCAAAGCATAAAATTCAACAGATTTTTATTTTTCTAGCTTATTTGACAAGAGGAAGAACAGGATACAGAGAAGAAAACCAAGTAGATGCTTAAATAAAGAACTACAGAACAGTTTATTGGTGTCCAGCTACCATACCAAAGTTCAAATTTAATTTAAAATAAGGCTATTTCCACTTACATATTTACTGTCAACAAAATTAGGCTTTTAAGATACAATCAACATGAAAAAAAATTGATAAATTCATATCAATGATTTAAATGCTAGAGCGTGACAATATCAAAACAAAATATTAAAATACTTGTACTCTTAGAACACTAACAATTTGTCTGTAATGAGAAGATACTACAGTCAGTTTATTTCTGAGTAATTACTGAACTTCTCAACTTTGCTAAGTAATTCAGCCTTCAAACTTACAATAAGCCCAAGGCTGCAATAATCCTTCAGAAACATACTGCTTCTCATGCCTTAGTATTTAATTGAAACAAAGCATTTTGTAGTGATCTCATTTTATTGATCCTGCAGCAAACACAAATTAAGTTTGTAAATAACTCTAAACTAAGCAAATATAACTAACTTGTTTAAATGGAAGCCAAGAGAACACTGAAAAAAGTCCCAACTGCTGCCTTTGTAACTAAAATAGTTATTGGGAGTTTTGATGCAACTTTCCATTTTTAATTAAACAAGTTACAAAGTAGTTCTACCTTAGGAGTGACATCTTAGCTCAAGTCAAATTAATGTGAAATACCCCACTGAGGTCAGAATTGCCTGTGCACCTACTACACAGGCTGATCTGGCTGCAAACTGGCAACATTTCCACTATTTTCACACTACCTTACATCACTTGGTTGCCTATATCCATACCCTTACTGCAGGTTTATGCTGTTCTGTAGCCCATTCCATGAGCCCTTGGTCAAGAGTCAAAGCACAAGTGTGATCCGCAATAATGTACTTCTATAACGAAAAGGCAGTCAGACACCTATCTCAATGTCAAATCAAATGCATTAAACTTACCAAAATCAGATGAACTCATTTGTACTAGGTTTTCCAGTCTGTATATCTGTTGCCTAATTAAAGGAATACAAAGGTTTATGGCATTTATATAGGTAAAATTTGTTTAACTACATTTTAGTATGATCTAAATATAACGAGAGGTGAGAGCTGTTCTTGTTCTGCATTTCTGAAAAAGCTTACAGAAACGTAACATAGGAAAGAGTATTAGCTGAAGGCAACAGACACATCCAAGTGTGAAGGGATGACAATGGACAGATTTTTTGCTTGTTTTTAAAAGATTAAACACAGTAACAACAAATACAAAATAAGCTACATATGAGGGGAAGAAAAAAAACCCAACAATCACACACACAAAAACCCCAAAAGCCATTCCATGTGATCTTTGCGTAAGTGTAACTCAAGTTCATACTTTACCACAGAATAAAGATGAAAATTAGTCCTCGTGGCTCAGTATACGCTAAATTAATTCATTTGTGAATGAACACTAGTAATTCTGTCAGCAGTTTTTCCCGCTTCCTGCTTAGAGTGGTCTGCTGCCTAACTGGAGCACAAAAGATAAACAGCAACAAACATAGTAGAGAAAAGGAGAAAGTGTCTCTAGAAAAGTTAAAACTCAGTTCAGTTTTGGAGGGGGAAGAGCACTTTTAAAGAAGCTGTTAACTGCCACTGCAAATGAAAATTAAAAAAGCTGTAACGTAGGTAAGTACTCAGCCATATTCTGCAACAACTGTTATTTTCAAGTGGTCTCAAGTAGAGTCTCCACAGAGATAACGTGGTACTAAACTGAATACATGAAAAGCGCAACTGTGTAAGACAGACTTTTGAAAGAAAATGCTGCATAAATTGAGGAAGGAGCTCTCTGCCTCATTTCTTATACAGTCAAAGCAGCAACTCCTGAAAGATTCAAAAACAGGATACTTGGATCCAACCCAGATCAAATGTTCTTATGAAAAAAATAAATTTAAAACTAGGAAGTGCCTACAAGGATCCAAAACCCCAGGTTGTAACCTGCATATTAAAGGGCAGCCACACATTAAAATTACCTCCCTTCGCTCTTCCTTCCTTGGATAAAATCCTGTCAGCTACCCAAGATTACCTTCAGCTGTTTAGGTGGGTTGCGGGGTTTGCTTGTTTTGAAATCAAAGCTGAATTTCTGCATTAACTTCTCAAGTATTTCAACCATGTAGAAAGGAAGGAAGTCTAAAGCAGGAGGACCTTATGCAAGAGGGCTGTTGAGGCTGAAGGTTAGAGAGTGTCAGAAAGGAGCCACATAAGAAAAAATAAAAGCCTCTCCACTGAATTGACAAAAGATAGAATACAGTGGGCTGGCAAAATAAAAGCACAAACTGGGCATGAGAATCATAACAAAGATATCATCAGTTACATAAGTCACGTTAGTTTCAGTTTGCATTTGTACCTCAAAGATTGATCCTCATGGTTTTTAATCATGAAATCATTTCATTTGCAAATAAATATTCTAACAGTTAAGCCGGTACATCTGTTTATTAATCAAAGATATATTGTCTTAATACACCCACTTAAATGGTTACATAGTTCTAGTCGCTTTCACTCACACATCTTCAATCACATTCAAAAAAAAAAACCACAGGTAAGAATTCTTTTTACTGTGCAATTAATGTTTTTAACTTGCAGTTCTGCTGTATAATAGTATTATTATTGCAATATTTAAAAATATTAAATAACAATATTTAATATTTACAGACACATTACAAAAGACTAGGTTTCTCTAAGTCTGCATTTAAACATAGATATTACCTGCACTTTATAAATTGAACTATTTACAGGCACCTTGCCCTCAAGAATCATTATAACTTGTACTTAACACATGATTTCTACAATGGAAAAAGGAGTTTTCCTACTTTCAGTTGTCAACTGGTCTACAGATGAAAATGTTCTATTTTATGACTGAACAAATGAACTGAAAGAGAGATATCTTTGCAGAGGGACTTGTCACACCAAAAGACAGCTTAGCAACCAAACTCTTACAGCCAAGAGTTAGCTGAAATCCATTATTCCTATCAGTTCGGTAGGTTTTAAAACATGTATAGCTTGAATAACTTAAAAAACACAATAAAATATATTATGCTTTAAATTCATCTCTGTAACAATTACAGAGCAGATTATATTATGGGAAAAAAATAATATTTAATTCAAGAGATCAATTACATCACTGTCTCACTGCCCAGTGATTTTATGTTAATAAACAGATCAGACTAATACTGAAAGTGATACACTGTTTCTTTTAACTAAGTTATCCTCCAACCTCTTTCATTATAAGATTGGGGTTTTTTTATTTATTTATTTTAATCACAGTGAAGTCAAAGCTTGCATCAAACAAGCAAAGCTAAATAATACTGGTTTTACTATAGGTCCAGTCATCTATACCATCATGTTCCGATAACCCAGACCCTATTAATGTTGTTTCACATCATGCCCTTGGTCATACCCTAAAGGGATGGAAGAATCTACTACAATAAAAGGAATAATGGAATATACCATATGTATTTGTGGAATCATACAAAAACTCCTCTCCCATGCACTCTCTGCATGTGCCGTTCATCCTGAGGATTATCAGTAGCAAAGAGGATTATCGGTGATCTGTGTATTTGCATTGACCAGATTAAGCATCTACATAGAATTAGTCAAACACTGAGTAACTGTATCTGAAGAGATTGCTGAAGCTATCCTAATCCAAACAATTGAAGAAAGTGCTGCATCCAGCATTTGCATTATTTGATTTTTAACCTCCACTTTTCTTTACGCCCAAAAAAAAGGATTTAAAATCTTTAAAAGCCAACTTTAATTACATCAGTAGGACAATCTCATTCAAGAGAATCTTACATAGTTTATTCATATATTCTGAAGCTAGAGCCTTCTAAATTAATCACAACACTGTTGTAATAACTATACTTATCAATTTTTATCTGGTGATGGCTAAGGTATGCACCACCCTGCTTAGAAGCTTATTATTAAGTCTCAGAATATTAAAAACCTGTAACACAAAATTTACTTCTTCCCATAATTCCATGAGAAATCTGTGTCTTATCCATAACTTACTGGAGTGTCAGACAGACAGCATAACCTTTTTGGCTGCACTGCATAGCCCACAGTCTTTTATGATTTTATTATCAAAAACTTGTAAAGTTTGTTACATCCTTAAGGTGGGTATAATTACAGAAGTGGATTAATTATAAAATACACTATCATCATCATACCTAAGTAACCCAAAGAGAAGTCCACAGGATTCAACTAATGCCGTTTCAGTAACCCACTGAAAGCCAAATATTTCCACTACGTCATCTTCATAGTCATTTGGAGAAGGATCTAATCTCAATAAAACCCTGTAAAACAGAGCAAACAATATTCATATATTCCCTGGCAATAAACCTATAGAATACAATATCTACAGCTGCCTTATGTATCACTGATATTTTATCAATACATCAGCAACGTGTATAGTATAGATAGGAAGGCTGAAGTAGTGCTCTCAAAAGACAGACATTGCACCATTTATAGCAATATAATAAATAGTACATAAAATATGACAACTCCTAGCTTCAAGAGCAGAAAATCATGATACAGTCATAGGGCACAGTATATTTTAGAAACAAATACAAATTAACAAGCTACCACCCTGAAGCATCTTCATCCATACAAAAAGGCTGAGACATAACATACATTCTGTCCTTAACAGAAGAGGCTGTTACGTTAGATAACATGCTCCACTGTAAGTGTATTTTTGGATTCTGTCTCAGTGTACACTACATGTCTAAGAACTAATGCTAGAACATACATTTGCTCCTTTATATACATTTAATAATATTTCTATAGAACACACTAATAAAAGCACATTAATAAAAGCGCACTTTTAGGTACATGAACCGTTGAGGTTCGCAAAATGTGACTTCATTATTATAACTTAAACTAACACTAGGCCATGACTACCCCTTGCTCTGGCTAAAGGAAAAGAAAAATAAAATCACAATTACCATTTTACATAAAGTAGTGAAAATCAGGCATCTGTATAGATTGTTAAAACACTACTAACTGTGCAAATATAAAAATATTTCACTAATGTGCTTTCAAAAAAAACCAAACAAAATACAGCAAGCTGTATAACAAGACATCAAAACAAATTATTTCAGAATTTTCCTACTGAATTCCATAAAATACTTCAGTGTAGATGAAGCTGAATTCACTAAGATGCAAGAATTTTTTTTATTTTTAAAAATAAAAAAATGTATTGTTTTCATTGTATTACACACCAAATTTCTATCCTTCTTGAATTGTGCACTATTTCCAATTCAGTTTTCAGAGACAAAAAGAGCATCTGCGGAAGAATTGGCTCAATCTCCCACAACACCTGTAGTTCACTTGGCAGCTCTCTAAGCATTGGTCTGTTTTGAAGCCTTTACCAATTAAATCCAGTTATTCCTGTTCTAGATAATGAAGATAGAGTAGTCCCTCACATGCAGGGCTTTTCCAAGATTTTACAATCCAAATAGACAAGGCGAATAAATGACAGGAGAACAGTATTGTTGTGGCTGTAGTGACCTGGGAAACCTGTCTGCATACAAGCTCCTGAGTGAGTTTTCACATGAAATTGTTTCTGTCATGAAACATTTGTCAGTGTGGAATCCACTACTGATCTGTTCATGCAGACACAGGGTCTCAACAACCAAACAACAATTTGAGTGAATGTGCTCTGATCAAAAAAAAAAAAAGGTAGGGATTAGGGGAGGTGCAGCAGGGTACCCTTTAAAGCTTTACAGAAAAGGCTGTGGGGAATGAAGGTCAAAAAACTTTAAAGTAACAACACAAAATATAAGACTTGGCAGAAGAAACCCACAGTAAGCAGGTATTCAAAGGTATAAAGAAAGTACTGGGAAAGACAGACAGACAGAAGGATTATGCTTTTGTAGGAAAAAACACCACAACCCCTGAAGGGCCAGCAAATGGCACAGAAAACTAAGCTGGGTCATAGGCAGTGAAGAAGATATTAACTAAACCAAAGTAATATTTTAGAATCTCACAGAAAATACTTGTTTCTTATGTATGTGACTTCTGAACCTTAAATCCAGAATACACGCAGAAGCAGAACTTTGAGAAAGAGTGCCTTAAAGCTCCAAAGGACAGTCCCAGCAGACTGGGGAAGCTGGGCAGAGCAGGCTTGTTTCTATCACGTGGAAAAGAGAGAAAGAGCCAGCATCAAATAGAGCATATGACAGGAAAAAGCAGTGCTGCAGCTTCCTCGGAAATTTAAGGGGTCTCCAATGCCTAACAGGCCTGTAACAGGTCCTTTACAGTATCTTAAAGTTCACAAAGCTAGGAACTGGACCTAGAACACTGTTTGAAGCAGTGTATCAACACAATTGTCCTTCCCACTTTGGTATACCACCAAGTTGATCTCAGGATTGTAAGAGCTGAAGAACAAACTGATTTGGAAACCTTGTCAGCATTTAGAGGCATCAAGCACCAGTGGAAATCTTAGAAGGGTAAGGTATTTGTAACTCAAAAAAACCGTACCCATACCTCTTAAGAGATCCACTTGCTAAATAAGACTCAGGAGAGAAGCTTCTCCCTCCATTTTGGTTGTCAAAAGCACAGGAAAAACAAGGTGGCTTTGAGTTCTCATTCTCCACTTCCATTGCCATCTCCAAGCTTTCAGTGAGAAAAAGGGGTGTAGAAGAAGCCTCAAAGTCATCGTCCATTGTTTCCACCTGATCCACAAAATAAACAGATAAATTAAAAAACACTCATAGTTCAGGTAATTTTCTCATTGTTACAACTCCCCATAATTGTTCAGCTCAAGTGAGGTAGCATGAGGGTAAACTAAGAGGCAGGAATGCATTACAAGGCACAGGCAAGTGACTTTTGTCAACACTTCATTTTGTAGCCAGTGTAGCTATGCTATGAAAACACATCATGCATTTCAGGCTCCCAGCTGTCCACTCCACAACTTTAAGGCAATATTACAGTTCAAGTTCCTTCTAAGAAGCAGTAAATACACCCCATGTGATAATTACAGAACCCCCAAATGCTAAAGTTTTAAAGCTCAGAAAATGACTCTGATGTAGTCCAAGTTGGAAGTTTTTAAAAAGTCTGCTTTCCCAAGAATCAAAGGGGGAAAGAAGATCACGTCCAAAAGAAGTTCACAATATACTTAACACTAGTGAACGGATATTTTATACAACATACTGAAAGACTTGAACTAGGCAACAGGTATCACAGAGTTCTACAATAATATGCATGCAATATATCTAAAATTATTAGCTCTAAATTAAGTTTTAAGTTTCACTGCTGGCACTTTTTGATACCGTTCTCGTAGAAATCACTTTCACACTATGGGTAGAGGTTGGTAATATAGAAGCTTGACTGAAAAATGAGCTCAAGGGGAAAAAAAAAAAAGAAAAAAAAAAAAGAAGTCTTTGTGCCACCTTTCCCCATTCGTTCACATTCCTGTGGTGCAGCAGAAGCGGCGCAACTCTCAAGTGAAAGGATGACTTCAGTGCTTCAGTTTACAGCTGGAACCCGCGCCAGGCTGCGTTAGCACAGCCGGCAAGGCAGAAATCAACAGCTAACGGGCATAAGCTAAGTCAGTAGAGTTTCTAAGGAAAATCTGATCAATTTCGGGCACCAAAAACACCCCACAGGATAGAAAACATTGGCATCGCATCCCTCACCCAGCGGAACCCATTACTGACTTCTTTAAGCGCCGGCCATGCTGGAGAACGACTTCCCCGGCCGCCGGGGAGCCGCCGTGGCCATGACCCCCACCCGTAACACCCGCGGCCCAGCACCGCTCCCCTCTCCCCAGAGGCGCTGCGGGGCCGGGCTGGGCCGGGGGGTCGCACCAGCCCTGCTAGGCCGCGGCGGGCCAGCACCGAGACGGGACGGGGGCAGACAGGAGGGTATGGGAAGGGAAGGGCGGCCCGATACCTGCGTGTTGGCGGAGGGCACCGCTCTTCTTCCGCGCCCGGACACTTTTCCGTACGTCCCGCGCCCCAGCGCCAGCCCCGCAACTGCGCAAGCGCCGCGGCGCCCATTGGCCACCGCCCGCTCCTCCTTCTCCCGCCGCCCGCCTCTCCTCCGCCCCAGGAGCCGGCAGGGGGGGGCCGCCTGCCCGCTCGGTCCCTTCCGCTCTCCCCGCCGCCCTCAGGGCGGAGCGCCGCGGGCGCCCCCAGCCGCAGCCCGCCAGGCGGCTTCCCGCGGCTGGTCGCTTGGTCGGCCTCTCCGCGGGGCGGGCGGTGGGCCCGTCTCGCCAGTTCGCGACCCCCGCTGGGCCTCTGCCCGCCGCCTGTAGGGCCTCTGTAGGCGCGGGCGGGCCCCGCCGCGGCCCACGGGTCCCGCCGCGTTCCCCTCAGGGTGAGCTCCTGCCTGCCTGCCCGCCCGCCCCCGGCTTCAGCCCCTTGCTCCCCTCAGCCGTGCTGTGGCCACGTCTCCCGGTTCTTGAGTTCCCAGTGTGCCTCTTCACTCGCCCGCTCTCTGTAATTTAAGTGGGGTTTTCTGTCAGCCTCTTCCCCACATGCCCCCAAGCCCGTAGCGCTCCGGCAGCTCCCCTCAGCGGGTCCCAGCCACCACAAGTTGTTCTGGCCACTTCTCTCACCTGAACGCCGCCACCTCGCCACGGTTAGTAAGTGGCCCAGGTCAGACTACTGCCCTAATCTCTCCTTCAGCTGTCTGCTACCTTTCTCTGCTTTCCTTCTCGTCTGAGCCTGTACCTGAGTTTCGTTTCCCTCCTCCTCCTCCTCAGCCACCTGGGCTCACTCCTCCCCCTGCTTTCTAACAGCCGCGGGCAAGAGGTCCTGCTCTTTCCTGGTGCCCTACAGATCCTGATCCAACCTTGTACCTTGTCAGGTACCGCTCGCGTCTAAAGACACAGACACAATCCTTCATCACCCATGGGAAGTGGTGTACAGTACATTTTAAATTCAAGCTGGGTTTTGCGCTGTCCATTTACTGAAGCGCCTTCGTTGGGTCTGACAGTCTCTGCTGAGACGGGGCCAGGGAGGAAGTCCTACCACCTCTGCCTGGCATAACTTAGCTTAAAATGCATCCTGTGGAACCGAGCGGCTTCTGGGTCTTTTAAATAATTATTGTAGTGTGTTGGATTGCCTTAGTTTGATTTAATTTCAAAATGCTCTTCCAGTTTTGCCTGGGTTTGGGTGGGTTTTTTTTGGTGTAAATTAGCAGCAGTTCACGAAACTTTTGTTTCTAACAAGAAAGTTGCTATAAAAAGTTTTGCTGTGGCTGCTACAGCTTGCTGTGAAAACTCTCCTGTGATTAAAAATGCTTCGTTTGCTCCTGTGTCTGTAAGAATCCCTCGTTTCCTTCTTTAAATTCCTGTCTAATTAAAAAAACAGTACATCATGGTTAAATAAAACTGTACCCAGGATAACCCTGATTTCCATATGCAGATTTATCTGCACTGACAGCCCCCTCTCCCTCTCTTAGTCTTTCTGTTTCCTCTCTCCCTCCCTCTCTCTCCCTCTTTCTCTTCCCCTCTCTTTCTCTTCCTCTCTGTCTTTTTGTCTCTCTTTATGTCTATTGCATTATGCTTGAATAATTTTCAGCTTTTTTTTTTTTTCCTCTGCTCTTGCACGCACATGCTAAAATAACTAGACAAAGATGCAAGGTGGTTGCTGCAGTCCCTGTCTCTAGGACAAAACCAAGAAAGCTCAGGATTGCAATGGCACCTTTCCTTTTTTTTTTCTTTTTCTTTTTTTTTTTCCCCACCCATGCTCGGTGATTAAACTTACCCAGCATGGGGAAGAAAAAGGAGCTGGAAATGAAATAGGGTTAAGGAAAAAGCCCATTGCAGCAGCTGCAGGCAGTGGTGTCTGCTGCCAGATGTGCTAAGGTTCCTGGGGTCCTTAACACTAAAAGGCAGTATTAAAATATTTGGAGACAAAAGCTTCATCTTCAGTGATCATTTTCTTTATTTAACATGGCAGCAGGCACCGTGTGGGGGAAAATCAACACGCTGGATGTTGAATTGGACTTTTCTCCTTTCTAGGATGAAAGGATGTTATCTATCCCGTGCCAAGAGGGAACTGAGGTAAGAGAGCTGATCCAGCTCCTGCTTTTTCTAGTATATTTCCTAAGCATCTTTTCTGAAACAACCTGTATATATTTATATATTTCTATGTTTGTATATTTATGTACTAGGTTCAAGTCAGTAAGTGGTAATGTTTTTTTTCTGTCTTCACATCAACCCAGAGAAAGTTAATTCACTATATATATTCAGAGCTTGTTCGGAAGGGTCCTTTTGTGGGGGGTTTTTTCCGAATACGTTTTTGTTTCCAGAGAGGACTTCAGCAGTGACATCATGGTCGACTGCTGGTATTAAAACCGATTTTCAAAGTCTTAAAAAAAAAAAAAAAAGCCGGTAACTTTGTGATAAGAAATTGTGCTGGAGATTCATATGCTCTATTTTTCAGTTGCACTCTAAATATTGGAAGTCTTATTAAAGCGATAGTGAGATTTTTTTTATTATTATTATTATTTCTAACACAGAAGCGATGAATGCTGCATAATTAAGTACAGTATTTAATTTGGCTGTTGTGAAGCAAAAGAATAAGGTAATAATTTTTATTGTACTAATCAGACTCAAGATGTTCTCTGTGTTAATTGGGTTAAAAAAATTGCAGTACTTATTAGAAATTCTAATTTCACAATGCAGCACTGACAATAAGCTCAGCCAGTGAATTATTCACATCTTTAATTTGCTCTCTTAATGACAGTGTTCTGTAATCAGAGTGCAGAGACTGCTTCCTATGCATTATGTATGATGTTCAGGACTTAAATGCAGGACATTATGAAGCCTCTCAGTGGCTCAGTAATTAGTTTTCCACAAGACAGGGCTTAGATATTCACAGATAAAAGTCTACAGTTGAGATAATGTTAAGGTGGTGACTCATGCTAACAAAAGCGGGGAAGTTCAAATTTAATGCTGAAACTGCTTTCCATTCTCCCTCATTGTGCGTAGGTGCAGGGGGAGGGGAAGAAAGTCTTCCAAACTAGCCCGCCATGGTGAGTACACTGCGGACAGCCCAGGGGGGGCAAACTGAGGGCTCATTTCACTTTGGAGTCGTGTTTTTGGCAACTTCACTGATGGGAGGGTGGAAAAGAAGTTGCATTTAGTGCCTCTTTTTAAATGTTGTGAAAAGGGAAATAATGTACACTCCATCAGAGAGCAATCTCCAGTAGGAGAGATTAAATGTCTTTTAAAGGATTTTTATCTGAAGGACAGGTGTTTGTAACTTCTATCAAATTAGGATATTTTGAATGGAAGCTACTTTCTTATGAGTAGAAACTTTGAGAACACCTGATGCTTGCTACGTTGCTGTTGTACCTATTTCAGCTGTCATGGTCTTTACTGTATACGTATTTTAGAAAACGTGCTATTTTTCTAGCAGCTTAATTCTCACCATCCAAAACATGAATCATAATGCAGGTTTGTTCTTTTTTCCACGAATCGTTTACATGGTGTTACGTCAGGTGATTTGAATGTAGGGGATATGCGTGCTTATGCAATTTTCCTGCTTCTGTATGCTGCTTATTATAGGATAAAACCCAAGAATACTGAAATGAAGTTGGAAAATGTGACTTTTTCCATACTTAGTTGCTAGAATGGCAGCTGTATATTTGTCCCGAGTTCTCACATTAGAACAGTCATAAATTTTTACTGGAAACAAAATCTGACTAGAGAAGGTTATTTACTTATTTTGTGTTAACTTACCAAAGACTACTCTGAAATAAACGTATTCTTGTGCAGTGTTTACAGGTTTGCCATTGTAATTATTAAAGATGGTCTACCAATATAAGTTTTAAGCTTAAACTAAAGATCCCAATTTGACACTCAAGTACAGATACAGGATTAAGAATTTTGAGGACATCTAGATTTTTGAAGCAAAATATTTCAAAGCCTTAAAAATTTTTCACCAAAGACTACACCTGGAATTTGGTGTTATTAGCAGCTGTTGCTACTGTTGTCTGGCCTTAAAGGCCATGGGACAAGTTATTAAGTTATTCCTCTTAGTAAACAAAGTGGTATATACCGTGACCGGATTAGACATCATATTTGTGTATAGTCCAGTCCTGAAAGTAATTATCGTTGAACTATTGAATAAAGAAGCTGCAGATTAGATCGATGTAGGTAGGTGATGCACAGCTAGAAGATTGTATTAGAATCTAGGTGATTGTCTGTGTGAAGAAATTGAGTCTTTTGCAGCATATGGCTTTCATTCCAAATCAAGATCATAACTACATTCCAAATACCACAGCAAATGGTACTGTAATACAGTGTCACTGTCACTACATACCTACATTTCTTTGGTCACTTCAGCATAGAGTCATACAGTTGAAAAAACCTTCAAGAGGGCATCACGCCCACTCTCCCTTCAAAGCCAGGATCAATAAAATCTCTCTTTTTTAATGAATGCTTACCTGTCTTTGTAAAGCTTTGTTATGGTTACTTACTCAAGTAATCCATTCCAGCATTTCACTAGTCTTCACATTAGAAAGTTTTTCCTGATTTCCGATCTTAAATTTAGCATGCTGAAAGTAAATTACTTGAACCTATTACTTTTTGCACAGTGCTCACAGGGAATTTATTTTCATCTTTGTGGCAGCTTTTTACCTATTTGAGATTCTTAGTCATGTTTTCACCGTGTTCTTCTCTTAACCAATCCCAATTCATTGTTTCCTTCTTCAAAAAAAGTGTTTGTTTGGTTTTTTTTTCTTGTACTTCATGAGTTCTTGTTGCTTTCCTCTGTCCTCTCCCTGTTTCTTCTTTCTTGAAATGCACTGCTCCAGACTAAGGCATGGTACTCCAACTCCCGTGTAAGTTCTCTATTTTCATTTAATGAAGGGTAGTTTGTCAATTTTGTTGTTTTCTTAAGAAAATCTTAACAACATGACCTGGACATTAGGGGTGCGATGACATTTCTTCATCCAGGGTACAGTCTAGTACAATATGAAAAGATGAAACATGTTTGAATAGGTTTTTAACTCAGAGATTTATGGTCCTAGCAGAGGAGGCTTCATGGACATGGACATGGACATATAGCCAATAATAAGACAATAGCCTTAACTCTCATGGTAAGTGCCTGTGACTGGCCTGATTAGTGATGTCCAGATATGAGCTGTCATGCTGAAAAGAATGTCAGAAGTGTTCAGTCCTCACAGGATTGTTTCAAGAAGCATTAACGGAGAGTCAAAATTTTAGCTTGTGCTCCTGTTGTAAAGCAGCTTGGATGGCCAGAAGTTGTTAAAATTTGAACTTCTGCACATAATCCCAGCCAGACTGGACAATCTGAGTTTGAGGCACTACAACAGTCAGGTGAGAAAACTTCTTTGTGAAAATGGCACAGGTGTTAGTGGCAACCAGAAAATAAGGCCCAGGGTTAACTGCAGCAAAGATAAACAGTATGTTTCAGTTTAAAAAAATAAATCTTAGAAAGCTAGCCCATTCTAACTAGCCCAGCAGATTCATTCTTCATCTGAGTTATGTATCTGAGAAAGAGCAAATTGTTGTCTAACCCGGTCTGTTAGAGTGAAGTGGAGGTCAAATCATTTTTAGCTCCGAGGAAGGAGGAGCCCACTGTCATTCCTAGGTCAGAGGAGGACAATTCATATTATCCCTGAGTTGTCATGGAGGAGGAGAACAACATTTCTGAAGCCAAAATGGAAGAGTCATGTGTCTGAAGAATTAAAGATGACTTGCAATGTTTCCAGAGGATCAGGATTAATATAATCTGATCATGAAGACATGGTGGCTACCAAAGAAAACTTTAAGGACCTTTATGTGATTATGCAGACATGTATTTTATATATTTGTAATGTAATCCTTTTACAGTCTTCTTACTGGCCTGTAACTTCCTGTGTTCAGGAATACTGCAAGGTTTTTTGAGTGATGCGATTCATATTTCTGTATTTGTTCTTTTATCAAAAAGCTAAGAAAATAGTTTTAACTCAGTGCAATTTTTAGTGATATCTCTAATAAAAAGTTAAGAAAAATCCATCCATAATATATTTCCAGGAGTAGTATTTTGTGCTTTTATTTGTATTGCTCTAGGCTCAAGTACCGTTATAAATATTAGGTTCTGAAGTGGTATGATGAGTTAAGCATTTCCAAATGTCTTCTCTTAGTCTAGCCTAATAATGCAGTCCTTTCATATGCATAATTCCCATGAAAACCAGTGGAAGTACTACATTCTAGTAGGAATAATGGATACATATGCCAGGGTATCTCCCTTTTGAGTCTTTTTTTAAACTCAATTGACAAAGAATAAGGTTAACCAAAAGAGACAAATACTGAGAGTGGAAAGAGAGTTATTGATAATGTTTTGAATTCCAAATTTTTCCATTTCTTCACAGAAAGATACATGCCAATGGAATAACAGTAATCATAGAAATCTCAAATGCATTTACATTCACTAGTGCTTTCCAGGAAATATTTCGCAAGTATATCATGTGCATTTTAATCGGTAAAATTCCGTATAATTGACTCGATATTTAGAATTCCAACCTATATATAAACCTATGTATATATTATATAAAGTAGAATAGCGATAAATATTCATACTGTAAAACTCAGTTTGGGCTTATTTGCAAAGTCAAACTGGAACTAGCATAAGCTACTGTATGAGTTCACGTGCTCAATCTTCTATAAAATGTAAATCCATAAAACTTTGATGTTCTTATCTGCATCCATAGTAGGCCAGAAAAAATAGTAGTAAAAATACTCAATACTGCACAGAAGCATCTTGCTGCTTCCAACTGGCTTCTCTTCATCTAAGCTTACTTTCTGTACCTACTCTCCTGCTAGGAGCTGCTTCGTATCCTCATTAAACTCCAGCTTCCATTGCTCGCCTGCTAATTTTTCAACCATTCTTATTAAACTTTTCCCCATGCTTGGTTTGAAGCTCAGGAGGCTTTTACTGTTCCCAAAGAATCCCTCCTTAAAACTCATGTTACGTTGCTGTATGAGTTGACAACATTTAGACTGCTGATGCCCTTGCTATGTCTTCCTATCACACACTGGTTTTTCATTGTTTTCTCAGTAGTATCCCATTTCTTGTCTCTTTATGTTTAGATTACAAGGTCTCTGGCGAAAACACTGTTGTTCTTTTTTCTGAGCTTGTAGAGAGCATAGAACAGAGGGCTTTTAGGCTCTGTCTTAATACAGTAAATAATCATAACAGTACTAATACAAATAATGCGTGCAGTTAATAATTCTAAATGCTAGCCTTTTAATTCCTAGTAACGTAGGCAGACGTTTCAAGTCTGAAAAACTTCATTGCAAGAGAATTCCATCTGGATCTGGGAAGTTGACAGGTTAGGGCAGTAGGAAACTGAGGAAGAAAGGGGCCAAATACAAGTAAAGCGGAACTTATCCTCAAAGTATTTCTGTACAGTGCTCTCTATTTATTATCCTTGTTTCTCCTGTGTAATACTTCACCAAAAAGACCCTGGGTCCAATAACAATTGAGCTGAAAGCTTTTTGGCTTTTGGGTACATAGGTTGTTTTTAGTGTGTGGTACACAGTGGTACATACAGACTCCATAGGCACAGCTGAAGGATTGTATTGGTACAGCTGTAGACTGAGGTTATCTGTATGATTTCAGGAACTCAGCTCAGCCTTGTATCTACATTCCTCAACTGTGTAATAGAAAAGGAAATCCTCCTACTTTTTGCAGAATCTAAATTTCAAATCTCTTTGGACTGTATGAATTTTAATGCATCATGTATGTCATTAAAGTACACCAGTGACATCTTTCTGTCATTTAAAGTCTCCAGGAGGCTCCTAAATTCTCTGGGACTTGAACATATGTCTAAAACCAAGTTGGTATGAACAAGTGTAAGATTAATAAATGTTTCCAGTGGTCAATGAAAAGAAGTTCTGTTGAGCATCTGTGTAGTGAGATTCCTGAAAGGAGGTTAGGAAAGAGCTGATTTTTCAAATGAAAGAGGAACATTCTGTGGAAGGGGTTATGTAGTATACTGCTTGAGAAACATCTTTTACACAAAACATCTTTTTATAACTGCAGTGTATTTCTAGATTTACAAGGGAAAAATAAAAAAATACTAATTTGTAAAAGGAGATCTGCATTGAGGTCTTCAAATTTGAACTGAGTTCTTTAGTTCCCTTTTATTTATTATTTATTTTCTGTCATCACTGCCCTGTTCTTTTGCACACCTCTATTATGATTTCCTATTGCTCTCTTTCTAGAACTCAGTAACAGCACAATCATATAGTCCTGAAGCTTTTCTTCATCTATGTAGATTTCATCAACTGTGATACTTATTCCAGTGTGTGGGATGAGGTTGTCTGAACTGTTTTTCATAGAGCTAGGTTTTAGCTAACTATACTAAAAACGTATTTATAAAATTATTTACTATTAGGTTTGTTGGTTTGATTTTGTTTCGTTTGTTTTTTTTCCCTTAGGAAAAAAGTGAATAGTGAAGAAAGGAAGACCTTTCTCTTTAAAGGGATTTCAAAACATAATAGGAACCAGTAAAAACAAATGCTTTTAAAATTGTATATAGAAATCAGTACATGTTGTCTGAAGATGAGCTGTTAGCCAGTACATTAAGGCAACTGTACACAGATACCACTTTTGATCTCAAAGCTTTTGCCAAAGTAAATGGGCTTAACCTTCATTTTGCAGATGCCCTGGCTACCTAATTTGTAAAACATGGGTGTAAAATGATGTAATCTTTGTTTTGACAGCAACCACTTAAATAAATAGGGCTGAAACAGGCATTCTGGCTGAAGAGTTCATAATAGCAAACTTTAACATGACTGTACAAATGAACTAGTCTGAAGTGCCTATCACAGAGAAAAAAGGAGTTTTGTTCCCTGTATCTGGTATCTGGCCTTCAAAGAGCTGGGTCTATATGATAACTGAAAATAATGCTACTGTTACGATCCTATTTCTAGATGTCCATACTGTGATGTGAATAGGAGTTGTACTATCCTTTCTGCAGAGAAAGGTTTTACGAGACCGGACAGTGGTGATGATGCCTGATGACTAGATCTGAAATCTCCAGAGGCAGATTTCTTCCTGGGAGGAGAGGAAGTTTGTCTGTCTGCCACTGCAGTAATTTTCCATTTCATAAAGTGCCTTATATTTCATTCTGTCTACATAGTAAACACACACACACACAGAAGCTTCAAGGTACTAAAATTTTTTTTAGAGATTTCTCAGGTTTCCTGATGAGGGTTTTGTACTGTAATTTTCCAGGTGTGCTTATATGACTTAGAAGTACATTAAACTTTCCTTTTTGTCAGTCTGACACGTGTGGAACAATGGAAGTAGAGAGCAGTGAGAATAAATTGACAGCTGTCTCACGTCAAGCTTAAAGGACAGAAGTGAAGATACATTATCATGAAAACTGTATTGGAAAATGTGTCTCGAATTAACTAGTGGGCATAAGTAATGAATCATATCTAATTGCGTGTTGTATATTCTAATAGGTTTAACAGTATTTACCAAAATAGGAAAACTGCTATTTTTGAAAAATGAAAACTGTACAATGGTACTATATGACAGATCAGATCTAATAATTTCAAGTAAGTTGATAAAAGCTGTAAAATTGTGCTGTAATTACGTTTAGAGCTAACCACTTTTAGTCAACCTTATGCAGTAAAACAACACTCCGAAGGCATTTTAATTTATTCCCTGCTCAGATTGATGTGGTTTTCAGTATATGGCTATCCTTTGTATCCTAAATTAGAAAGAGAACATCTCCGTCTTCAACACAGAGTGAAAATACAAGCTGAATGTTCCAGGAGATTGTGGCAGCCCATCTTAGACTGTCTTAGAGAAAGGACTGGGACAATGGTCCTCTCTTATCACCATTCCTTTTGGAAAAAAAAAAAAAAGGCATTTTTAAAGGTGCATTGGATGAATGGTATTTGTGTTTTACCAAACAGCAAATTACAAGTAGCCCTTGCAACTTTGAGAGTATAGGGCTCACCCTTGCACTTTGATAGGAAAAGCTCTTGCATAGTCCCTTATGCTGGTACGTGAACAATTATGGTTCTCAGCAAAGAAAACCCAAACAAACAAACCCTAAGATCCAATCTTTTAAATTAATGACAAAAATCTGTAGCTTTATTTCGGTGTGCTGGGCAGCAGCTCACTGGAGCACACATTTGGATAATCAGATTTTTGAGAGTAGATTCCTCCTACACTAATAGAAATAGAGAGATTTTTTTTTGGTTGGGCATAGTGAACACCAGAGACAGGATTGTTGGTTGAAATTATGAAAATTGTTTAGACTTTACCTGGAGGAGGTATTTGCCCATTTAGGTTGAATTTTTATTTTTTTAATGAAAGATAAGGTATTCTAAAGCATGCAGAAACAATTAAAAAAAAAAAAAAAGCCAGTAGGAAACTTATTGAGACACTTGGAAAATGGAATAAATGTCACTGCTCAACTGTCATTCAACTTTCTAGGTATTTACCAATAGAGAAAACCTCTATACTGCTCAGTAAAAGCAGATGGACTACAAAAATCTACCAGGTTACTGGAATGGAATGGGTAGGAGAACTTATAGTGAAAATCTTGCAAATTATTTTAAAAAAGATTTATTTTGAAGATTTTTAAAAATAATAGCTGATTTTTTTTTCATATCTTCAAGTTATGAATACGCAGTTTGAGATATTTAAAGTGACCAAGCTTTCTGAACCCTTATTCTCTGGAAGTTGTTTCTTGTTTCTAAAGTTTTAGAGGTCACATTTCTGATTGCTTTTGAATATTTTGATCTTGATTTTAGTATTTAGCTAAGTCATTGTTTAGATACTCGCAGGAAAGCAGGGAGCTTTTTTAGATAAATGTTGCCAGTCATCTTTACTAATTGAATCTCTTGTATATTAGCACAGTGATACAGCCTTTTTGAAATCAATACTGTATCTTAATACTTCTTAGAGGAAGCTATTATTAGCACTGAAATCAGCTAGATATACCAGATAATCATAGCTACACAAAAGCTACCTATCCATTATAAGTAAACAGCATGATAATTAACCCACAAGATTTTTCCTGACCCTAAAATGAGGGTCAATCAAGCTGATTATGTCATATTTGAAGTGCAAAGACACTGACTGGGGTCTCAAAAATAATATTACTGAATTAGCATATTTTTTTGTCCAAGCTCTTATATGGTGCATCTTAACACAACAGTTAAATTGGACACAGCTTTGTGCTGACACGATAGTGCTGCCTACTCCAAGAGCTACCTTGATCCGAACAATTTTGTGGGCTATCTTCCCAGTACTCTGCTGCAAGCACGAACTGTGGTCTCTCACCGTGTTAGTTTCGGATAGTAGATTTTGGAAACTCAGGTTATTCGGTAATTTGAGGGGGACGACTGGGGAAGGGGAGTTGCTGTGTACTGGGCTTTTTGGTACTGAGCCACTGTGCAGGAAGGAATGCCAGGTTCATAGGGCAAGGAAGAGTAAGAGAGAGTGGCTGGAGGCCGGGGAGACAGAAGGAGTGGAAGGAGCAGCACGCTGGCCTGTTAGTATATTTTAAATTAGAGCCTTTTGGTTTAAGAACTAGTTCTCCAAGACTAAATGCATCCTTATTTCCTATGGGTTTGTATTTGTGAATTGATATCTGAATTGAGTAATACTTAGGCTGCTATATAAACTCACTCTTTATTAGGCAAGAGAGGATCAATTTGAAAGAGAGGCCTTGACTGAGAAGTAGAATCTGCACTGCTAAGTAAAAGTTGCATTCACTTCTTTTCCTTTTAGCGAGCAGACACCCTATCCTGCTGCTTGCTTCCACAAAGTTAGTAGGAATCTTATATCTTTGAGACCTTTCCCCATGTATTGGACTTTTAGGTGGAATTGGTTACTGCAGGTGATCAAGAGGAGCTGAGCAAGGCAACAGTACTCATTTTTCATGAAACCATATAAAAGGAGCAATAGTCTGGTCCAAGGAGCTTTTTGTTCTCTCAGAGTCTACTAAAAAGCTGCTAAGCTTGGTGTCTTAGGAAAGATATGGTGTTTCTTTCATTTAAACTCATTTAAATATGCTCATTATTTCTTATTCATAGAAATCTGATCCATATCCTGAAGAATCAGGTCAGATGCCAGGCTTCCAGGAGTAACAGCTTCTGATGGAAAGCTATTACTGCTGGTTCTCTCTACGCTTACCCTAGAAAACTGCACCACACACCCTACATTCTTATTTCCTTACTCTCCTCTGCTCCTCATATCTCTATTATTTTATGGTTTATAGTATTCACTGTTTTATTCTTTTCTCAAATGGTTGTTTTACAATGGATTATTCGCTTTTCTAGCTCCAAATAATCCATTCCTTTCCCTCAGTGCTTCATAATACATGGCAGTTAGACATTTTGTGTGTTTTTTTAAAGCATCAGGTTTATTTCTTAATGCTTTAGAAATCTTTAGAATTTTCAGTTAAAATTATATCGTTTCATGTTATCTCTGTGTCATCAGATTTCTTAATCTAGGAAAAGAAAACAAATTGGAATATGTCTAGAAGCATGAAGTGATAAATAGTAAAAAGTTGACAGTTGGTAGTAGTATTTTATTAGAATCATCTTTGATAACAACTCCTCTGGTACCTGTTATATGTGCTCATGAATAGCCACTGAACTAACACAAAACATCTGCTGCTTTGGCTGAATTTAAATACCCCAATCTGATAACCTTGGAAAGAAATTTACCAGTCGTCTAGAACAGAAATTCTCTTACCAGTCCTTATCCATGGAAGAGAACAAGACTCCCCACATCCAGAAATACACGTCAGTAGATCCAAATGCAGGACCAGATTTTAAGTGTTGAGCATTGATCATTTTGTATTGATACGTTTTACATAGAAGCTTACAGTTCAGAGGTAAAGAATACCTGTAATTATACCGGTAAATATGCAGGCACTGCCTACAACATTGCCCTTGAAAAATAGGCAGAAAAATTTGTTTGTTTAAAATTGGATTCACTGATACATACATAAAGACAGTATGTGTAGATTTTATTGTGGGTAATAACATGCAAGACCTGTTCATATTCCAGGTCCTTCACATTTTTTAGAATTCTTCACCTAAGCAATAATTAAGCAAATGTTCCTTTTACAGTATCACATGTAGTTACAGGTTGTTTTGGGGAATTATTTTATATGCTATATGTTGAAATTAATTTTCCAGGAAAAAAAATAGCATTCTTTCATACTTGTGCATTTTCTGTGATTATTCTTGCAATGTCTTTTCTTCTCATTGTTGTCAGTTACGTTTCACAGAAGCTTTACCCTAATTCTGTATATTCTATAAAGAAAAGGTTGTCATCTTTCTAGTTAGAGAACAAAATAATTCGAATTCAAGCTCTTGGCCAATATGCATTTGAAAAATCATACTTTTCTTATCTGTTCTATTGGTGAAAGTGATTGATTAAAAAATGTTTTCTTTTCTGGAAATCATTGAGTGCACTTACATTTTTTCACTGCTTTTTTAAAACTAAGTGTAATTTAGACTTTAATGGAGAGTTTATTTTACTTAATGAAATCTAACCTTTCTGTTATTTGCCATCTTATGCCTGTTAACTTTTCCAGTTCTTTATTAGAAATAATTTTGACATTATGACTTAAGAAATCATATTATATACTTGCTACAGTTACTCTTTTTGCTCTTCAAGTGTTGTTTTGTGGGTTTTTTCCCGAGCTCTTACAGCCAGACTTCTTGCTGTGTGCTTGAAGATCAGATATATTAAAAGGTGATAACCATAAGTGTTTTAATCTGTACTGGGATTTTACCTGTTTCAGATGCTTCAGCACTTAGAAACAAATAACTATTTTACTCTACAAAGTCTGTATTTTTTGAATCGGAAGGAACAGTGGAAAAAAAGTTTGCAAAGTCTGTTCTAATGGAAAATATTTAAATCCAGTTTGAGTTTTCGTTCTTGAATATCATTAGCCTGTGTGTGTGCCATGATTCTGTAAATCCAGGCAATGAAATCTTTTGCAGAAAAGTAAATAGTTCTGACTGTGGCAGAGCTTATTCAATTCTCAGTTGTCTTAATACCATAACAGCTGGAGCAGACTCCAGACCTGATGTAGGAGTTCCCGGGGCTGCTTCTTGAAGGTGCTTCTCTATTTTTCTAGGAAATTTACATGGGAACCTTAAGACTCAAGTTTCTGTATTTGATATGTGGCAGAAAGTCAATGCTGGAGGACGAAGGAGAAACTGCTTAAAGAGCAACTTGCAAGTTACTTCTTGTAGCCGCTTTGGGAAATGACCCAGAGTTATTGCTAGGTTCGTGGAGAAAAAGGTAGCAAGACCTCATTTTTTTCCAAGTGTTAGTCTATAGTTGGTTTCTATATATATAGTATATATAGTTGGTTTCATTGTTGTTTTCTAGAGAGCTCTGACTCCATTCAGTATCATCCTCTGTTTGATTAATTTGTCAGAATGACAACATTATTGCACAAGTAAGATTATCTTCAGTCTTTTATTTCAAAAGGAAAAGGCAGAATCTTTTTATATAGTCTATATTTTTTCGACACTTTAATTTTTTTATGTATGTTCTTGTGTGTTTATGCCCTTTCCTTGTCATAAGAATAGTTCTGCTGTAATAAGTTTATATTTTTTCCTTTAAATTATATTAATTTCAATGTGTTATAAGATTCTCAGGTTATGATCTTGTGAACCAGGAAAAGTTGTTGATCATATGTTGCTGTTTATTCTCAAGCCCTCAGCTTTCAGGAGAAATGAGTTACATACTAAATATTTCTCAGGTAGATTGCTGGCTGTGTATGTAACAGATGTAGTAGTCCATTATCTGATAATGAATGAGAAATACACTATTCTGTGTAAATACTAAAAATGGTGTGCATATCCACGAGGGGAAGATGGGTAGAACCCAAGACAATAATCATATGAAATCTGAATATTGTGCAATTTTTTAGTAATTGCATTGGTGGCTATTTTGGGGCTTTCTTTTTTCTGATCAGAAGTTCTAAAGGGCTGGGAAATCTATTGTATCAAATATGCTATTTTCTGATATTAAATGGGTTCTCAAAATTCCCAACAAGTTTAGGAGTTCAGCTGGTTTCTCCTTATCCATTAGGTGTCTCTCTTTAGCATATCATTAGGAGGTTTTGGTACTGTCATTTTTTTATTATTTTTTTTTTTAGTATTTGCAAGATGTTTTATCTTTTTTGTCTTTCCATTTTAAACACACTGACTGCAGCAGGGTTTTTTTTCCCCTAAAAGCCATTTGTAGATGTTCATACTGTGTCCTTTTGCACGTTTTTTCAGATCCGTTAAAGTAGTGTCTTCGAGTTTCAGATTTGATGCCAGTGAGGTTGCATCATCTTTCTTAAGCACTCTGTGCCATAGATGTTCTGGAATTGAAAGATGAAAACTTACAACTTTCTTTGGCAAAGTGTTTAATTTTAAATTCAGACTGAAAGTATTTATCTTTTTTTTTTATATACACTGGCTGACATAGCTCCAGTACTTATCCTTAAATTCTTTTTTTTTTTTTAGATTTGTTTGTTAAGCTAGAAACTAATTTCTTATATGTCAGTTGTTGTAACCAACCGGTCAGACTTGCTTCATTTAATAGCCAGAAAATTTATTTACAGCAGAGTATTATCTCCCCCTGCATAGTGGGATAAGTAGAGATAAGTGACCAAAAATCAGAAGAATTTTCAAAAAAAGGATTATAATTTATATTATAATGGCATGTATTTTTTATGTTGTTATCTGCATATCTTTCTACATTCTCAATTGCTAGGAAGTTTTAAGGTAGACACTTTAAGCTAACTGTAGCATGAATTAATAATTCTAATAAAAATGAAGTAATTCAAGAATTCTTTTATAGATACTTCCTTTTCTCATGTATTTAATAGCACATATGACCTACAAGTAAAATCTAAAATCATCTCATGAGTTTCTTGATCAATGGAGAATTCTTGTAATGGAAGAAAAATCTACAAGTGTAGAACAAATCCTGTTACTTTTTTGCTAAAAATGTACAAAAAAGAGGGAGTATTCCAAAGAGACTATATTGAAAGATTTGCTAAACTTCCTTCACTATTTTATCTATAAGTAGATCTCTAAAATTCACAAAATTATGCATAAACAAAGCAGTGCCACTATACCAAATGACAAATTTTCTTAGAAGAATTTAAGGGAAATAAGAATGTGAAGAGGGATTTGTTTGTATTTGCTTTTTATTTTCTTCAGCTGTGTAATTAAAAAAGGGAGTTGGTACCAAGTGAAAGAATTTGAGTCCCAAAATTGGGACATCGCCAAGTACAGAGCTCTTTGCACACAAGAGCAATGAATTCAGTTTGATTCTATTACTTACAACTCTATTATTTTAATCAGTGCAAGGACTTCCTATGCTTAAAACTTTCTCTGACATCCCACATCAAGCGATGCCAGAAGTTCAGTATTCGTCTAGCCACGCTGCTTCTAGAAGTCATTATTTGTTTTTCTGGCTGGCTTTGGGGAGGTGGCTGCTGTACAGATTACACTTGCTATTGCCTGCTGGGTGGTGGAATGTACTTGTGCTGAAGAAACCTAAACTTTGGAGGATAGTACCACGCCGGTCTGTGGGGTATGATAAAGTTTTGTGTGACCTACCTTTGCATTAAACTAACACATGACAGACATGAGCAGATAATACGAAAAACTCTAGTGAGATCCTGATGAGTTTTAAAATCTGCGTTAGACAGGCTGGAACTTTTAAAAGAGAAAAAAAAAGCACATAAAACTGCCTTATGAATAAAATTGTCTTATATGTAAAGAGGAACAGAAAGTACAAAACTGAGGTCAGGACTATTTTCATTTATCTCTTCTATTTTGACATTTTTGTTAGTGAGCTAGGAAATCAATAAAGACTAATTTCATTGGCAAGGATTAGAGAGTACATAGGAAGGAACACTCAGGATGTGTATAGTTGCTTTCAAGGGCACTTTGGGTAAAATATATTTATTATAAAGTGAATTGAATGGTTCTTTTTGTCTAATTGGCTCATATATCAAGCATTAATTCTTTAGAATACTCAATATACAAAACAAAGTTTTTGATATTGGGTATACAAAAAGTATTTTGTTTATTTCAGTTACTTTCACACCCTCATAGTGAATGCCTGGCTGGTAGTCTGAGCCCTTTCATAAAAATCGTAAGTCATAAATAAACGTAACTCAAAGTGTCAGTATAATACAGGAAGTATCCTAATAACTCCTGGTTAATCAATAATGTTCAAAAATTAAATATATTCCATGTGCGTAATCTGTGATGTAGTTTGTCTGAAAGAAAAATGTCGGGTTTTGTACCTTCTATAGGAGATTAACTAATCAGTATCTGGAAAGTTAGATGTATTAATTCTGGAGTTGAGAACGTGGCTGCACGCTGAATATCCAGCAATAGAAAACACTCTGTCATTGCCAGGAGAAAAAGATAAATTCCTCAAAGCTGAGGAGGAGCCAGATGTGCTTCCAAGCAAAGCATCTGGGCCAGCTGACCCTCAGCTATGCAAGAACACCAGGAGGAAATGCTGAGTGATAGTAGTAGGTGATTCCATGCAGCAGGAGTTGGAAGGCAACCATCTGCCAAACTAACCTGTCATCTAGAGAAGTTTTCTGCTTGCCTGGGATCTGGATCTGGGATGTGGTGGAGAGGCTGCCAAAGCTTGTCCAGACCTGTGACTGTTCCCTCCCGCTGAGCTTCCATGTAGGCACAAATGATACCACCAGGGGCAACCTGAACAGTATCAAAACTGCTTGCAGAGCTCTGGAGGTGATAGCTAGGGATTATGGGGGCCCAGGTGTTTTTCTCAGTCTTGCAGGGAAGGGGTGTAAGGATACTGCACATCAACAGTTGGTTGTGGAGCTGTTGGTGGCAACAGGGATTTGGTTCCTGTGACTGTGGGACCCTGCTTAAGGATCAGGATCTGCTTGGAAGAGATGAGGATCCACCCCTGTAAGCAGGGCAACAGTATTTTTGCCAGTGTCCTGATTTCAGCTAGGATAGAGTTAATTTTCTTTCTAGTAGCTACTGTGTTTTGGATTTGGTGTGCAAGGAATGTTGAAGAATGTTGATTACACATGTTGTTGTTACAAAGTACTGTTTATATTAGTCAAAGACTTTTTCAGCTTCCCATAGAAGCTGAGGGGGAGCAGAGACAGGACAAGCTGACCAGAGGGTTATTCCGTACCACAGACACCACCACCCACTTTTTAAAAAATTTCTTCCTTCTATCTAGTCTAAATCTACCCTCTTTGAGTTTAAAGCCATTGTTCCTTGTCCTATCACGGCAGGCCCTGCTAAAAAGTTTGTCCCAATCTTTTTTATAAGCCCCCTTTAGGTACTGAAAGGCTGCTATAAGGTCTCCCCAGAGCCTTCTCTTTTCCAGCCTGAACAACCCCAACTCTCTCAGCCTGTCCTGGTAGGAGAGATATTCCACTCCTCTGTGTGGCCCTCTTCTGGACCAGCTCCAACAAGTCCATATCTTTCCTGTGTTGAGCTCTCCAAGAGCTTGGTAAGAGCTTACTTAATTCATTGTTAGCTTCTTTCTTGGTGCCCAGCTGACATACAAGACCATAAGAGCACCAAGATGTTTTTAGTGATGATTTACATATCTCTTATATGAACTCTTAGTCTAGCTGGAGAATAAATTTGTAACTGCAAAACATTTGGAGATGAAGGGGTAATGGCTTCAAGTTGCGCCAGGGGAGGTTCAGGTTAGATATTAGGAAATATTTCTTTACTGAAAGGGTTG
>JAOXNO010000024.1:79401695-79440592 GCA_028565335.1 Limnodromus scolopaceus | reverse complement strand
TTGGAATGGGCTGCCCAGGGAGGTGGTTGAGGCACCATCCCTGGAGGTATTCAAGAGACGAGTTGACATGGTGCTCGAGGATATGGATTAGTGTTGGGTTGGTGTTGTTTTGGGTGCGGTGTGGTGTGTATGGGGGTGTTGTTTTTTTTTTTCTCTCATTGGTTGGACTAGATGATCTTAAAAGGTCCCTTCCAACCTAGGTGATTCTGTGATTCTGAAAGTGACAAAGAATGAAAGATCAAATCCTATAGTTTCAGGTGTGCTGTGCTTAATGTTGTAATTGTGAGTGAGCAGTCAAGGAAAGAATTCTAGTACATCCTTACTGTGTTTAACAAATTACAAGGGAGACTAAAGAGGATTTAAAACCTTCCTATTGGCACTTACCAGTGCAATATACACACCTGCATCAAATGACTCAGTCACACTTTTGGGACCACGTAACTTTTTGTATTCCTCCCGTTCAAAGTATTGTACGGACTGTGTATGCCGTCAGGTAGTTGTATTATGTACTTCTAAAGAATGGTGGAAAAGGCAATGTCGGGAGCTCTATCATCTCTTTTCAGTATTGGCACCCTGCTGAGCAAGTATCTCCTTTTACTCTAGGATAGCAGCATTACATTAACTGTTTCTGAAGGAATTTTCTAATATAAGTTTCAACAGAAATATAACAAACAAGTCTCTCAGATGATCTTTTTTTCCACTATAGAGAAAAAGTGTTTAAAAACATAGTAATTGTCCTTTAGAGAAGATCTTCTATTTTATACCTTATTAACAGTGCAATAGAAACATACTACTCATGTCGTTTAATTTATTAAACTATTGAACATATTCATATAAGTGCTCAAATGTCCCACACTAAATCACTGCTTTACTGTAGAAGATGTGTAAAAATGTGAAATGATGATTTCTTCAGAGCAACTACATATAAAACACACCTATATACCAAACACTTCATTGTGACTTCATTGGAACTGCATACAGAGTAAAATAAAGCATGTGTTTGGAGTGAACTGAGGACCCAAGCAGAAAAGTGACAGAGTTATAGGCATGTATTTCCCTGAGTACTATGTAGATAAACAAAACTTCAAAGCATTAAATTTAATACAAGCAAGATTTTTTAGAGGGAACGTTGTTGCAGTCTTTGTTGTCTCTAAATCTTTCTTCTGTCCTGTTTTTCTTGTCATCTTTTTGATCCTTCTTATTTTGTGTTTATGTATATTCCCTTACACATAACACTAAGACTGTTAGTGATTATGTGGTCAAATAGCTCTGGACAATAGGGTCGTTAGGCAGATTGTCACTTCACAATAAATGGAACAGTAAGTAGGTATAGGAAACATACTTTATATGTTACACGTTTACTGTGCTACATTATTAAGTTATAATGATACCTTGACACCTAGGTGTTCCCCATCTGAATGTCTTTTTTTAAAAAAAATACATATGGAAGAGACTGGGAGCTGAGAGTTAACCTGGCTGTTAATTATAGGCTGAATTATTAGCATGGCAAGACTTAAAACCTGTTTAGTATAGAGTCCAAACAATATTGGTTAATGCACATCATAATTCATAGCCTGGACCTCGGACTGACCAGAGCTTGTAGCACATATCACTTAAGAAATCTCGATGAAACTTCCTAGGATATTTTTAATAGTGTGTTTACCAAGTTTCATTAGTTGTTGTCTTCCTGCTGAGAAATGCACCTTTGTTACCAATTGGTCTTCAGCTAGGAGAAAAGAGACCCTTTCTTTCAAGTTTTAGAATTAATCAGTCTGCATGGCATTTGGCAACAGAAAAGCAACATTGCTCAATTTTTATGAGTAACAGTAGGTTGATGTTGAACAATTATTTTTTTTTGAAAATTCTATCAGCATAGTCCACTGCTCTCATGAGACTGATGATGTTGAATCTGCCATTTTTGATGCCCTAAAATCTGCTGCCACCAGAATTTCTTTTCTTAATGTCAAGGACTGCTTTGGCAGTGAGACAGGGGTCATATTGTGGATCTGAAGAAAAACAATTTTGGTGCCAAAAGAGATGAAACAATTGGTGCATAAGGTCAGTTGATGTTCTTGCCAATTCCTTCATGGTATTAGACCCTTCTAAATCTTTCTTTAAAAATCTTCCATCGAAAAATTGAAATACATTAATCATGTTCTTTACTACTCAACAGAAAGGATAAATAGTTCAGTATTAAATTTGAAACTATTTTTATGTTTCAAAGCAATCCAAAGATTTTTAAAAATTGCATTTTTGTGTTTGAACAAAGATATATTCTACTTTTATGCCTTTCTAACCTGAGCTGATAGCTATTTCATGGGATTGTTTTAATTTTCACTGTAAAAATTGAGAATTACTTGTTTTCTGTCAAACCATGGCTAATTATGAAGAATGAATAAAATCTCACTGCCTTTAGCATAAGAGATATCAAGCTATAGAATACATTTTTTCCTACAGTTTTATCTAGCGCTTGGTGAAAATGGCAAACAACAATACCTATTTACAGCCCTAAGACATATTACTGCTGTCTTTGTGGTTGGTGATATCTGGCTACTTTCTTTGCAAAACTCTCTCTAATTGGTTTCCTCCTCATTCTTTTTTTTTGGGAGGCACCTCTACTAAGACAATACCGACCTAAATTTTTCAATCCTTGTGTGCCTAGTAAGGGTCTTAACCAAATATGTAACACCATCTTATTTAATCTATTTTGAGCTTAGTATTTCCTATCAGTTTCAATGGTGAATTCAGTAAGATTGAAGGTGGAAAATTGGTGATATATTTCATGTAATTTTATACATTTTAATACACTGTGGAAATTAATAGAGAATTGTCTTCATGTCAATATCCTCTAGAACACTATTAAGGTCAGGTTTATAGGGAAGGTCATCTCAGGGCACTAGTTTAACTCTTTGTATTAAAATACTGTGCGAACACATAGAGTTGATTGTGCATGTATAAATATTTTCAGTTGCTTTGATTGCCACTTTATACTGCCCCAATATTCTCAGTGGCTTTGCTTTCCTTAGTCATGGGCACAAATCTGAGCTAAAATCAAGCACTCGTCTTGAAGTTGGCAATGGATTTTGTTGGCTTGCCCATTTCTTTTGATAAGAAGGGTTTTGTCCCTTAGCATAAGATATAGTTGACCTTGAGTTGTCTGGAATGTTGTTAATGCTGAAGAAATGACTGACAAACAGCAATTATGGAGAAACATGTGGTTGTTGCTATTCTTATGCTCTCATCAGGTATTGTTACACATTTGAGGTCAGACTGTGAAAGGCAACATTGTGGATGAAACAATGAAAAAGAAATAGCATTATTTTCAAACTCTTTATTCATGACTACAGATATTTTCTATATGATTTGCCCTTTCTATCACAATGACCTCTACAGACATGATGATGAAAAATATTAACAAAAAGGTAACAACTGATAGCTGGTATAAGAAGTTATTCACAAACACTAAGCTAAAAGCAGACAAATAATTGTGTGAGCCGTTGTTGGCATCACAGCAAGTATAAAGTCAGATCTGGTTTTCAAATTTACTAGTATAAGGACTCCCTGCTGAAAGCATGTACCGGATGCAGGATTTTCTCAAGGTTAAATGTGATTATAGCACACACATACACACACACACACAAATTGCAGAGAGAGATTAAATCACAAAATAATGAGATCTTTTCAAAAGGTAGTATACTACTCCGATTATCCTCTCTACCTTTAAGATATACTTGTGTTTTAAGTCTTTCTACACTATGTTCATTGGGAAATTGCATTTAAGCTGATAATATGTCATTGAACTTGAAGGTCTGTCCATTTTATTGTATTACCTGCAGAAAAATTAATTTCATGTAAAGGATCTACAGTTGTACTTCTGTGTGTCAGCAGTCAGAATTATCTTCAATTAGTTTTTTTTTGTCTGACTCCTTACACATCTGAAATGCGATAATAAAAATCACAGGAAGATATTAATGAAATGGAAACTACTGTAAGAAAATGAAATAGATATGAATAAGTAACATTCTGTGCCCCATACTGAAAACATGTTAGTTTGAATTTATTGCTGTCAAAATCAGTGACTTCAAAATCCTATAGTGAAGTGGATTTTTAAAAAATATTTTATTATATGCAATGGTTTAACACGGATGGAAAATAGTGGACTGCTTAGATCTGGCCATAGCCAGAGGGTTTCTGAAGGCTGTGTCTACCTGGGTGATTTGTCTTGGTGCAATAAGAAATATTTTATGTGAATTGCCCAATGGTATCCATTTGTCTTATGCTGATTCAGGTCTCCAGGTAGTCTGATGCACAAAACCAAAATTTCTTTTTGAGGAAACTAAGTTAGAAGTTCTGATCCAAATGTGTTCCAGTCCTGGCCCTTTTACATTAGGCTCCCTTTTCTGTAGTGATTTAAGAGAAAGTATCTGGTAAACAAAACCAAGTTAAAATTAGGTTATGCCAAGCCAATGTCAAATTCATGAAATGATGGTGGAACTGAGTGCGTAAACTGATTCAGGGTGATGCTGCAAAGAGTTAATTTTCACATTAATATGTTAAACAAAGCAGATTCTACTGTCTACTGTACTTGGTCCCGGCTTCGGCTCAGAAAGGACTGAATGCTTTCCCCATTCAGAGTAACACCATATTGTGCTATCCAGAAGTTTTCACAAGCCTCCCCCAAAACAGTGCTATGCCTTCAAGGCATAACTAGAGCTCACTGGAAAGCCGTTCCTTTAAAAAATGCTCATTGAAAGATGCAGTTTCATTGAAATGGAAATGTACACAGTTTCATGGATTAAAAAGCCAGAAGGGAGTACTGTGATCATCTAGCCTGGCATACTGTACAACAGAGACCTCATGGCTGTCTTAGTTTCTTCCCATTTGAACTAGGTCATGTCTTTCCAAAGATAAAAAAACCCTCTACCTTGCTTTTTAAAAAGCATACTTCAAGGATAGAAGTATATACCACAATTTTCAATGAGGTACTCCTCATTGTTAATTATGCTGTTAATTTTAAGTTTGCCTGTCTTCAGTTTTGAGCCCCTGGGTCTTGTTATGCCTCTGTCTATGAGACTGAAATGAAATTTATCTTCCTATGTATATATTTATAGATTGTAATCTAGTTATCCTTTGTACTAAAGAGGTGAAATTTCTTGATTCTCTCACTTTAGGTTATGTTTTTGAGTACTTTGATGGTTATATTGTGACTCCTTAGCTACTTACCAATGTTATTTTTGACTTACGGATGCAGAAATTGGATACGTTATTTGAATACTGAAGTAGCTGATGCTAAGTAGTGTCTCTGTTCCTGCTTGAGATTCCACTGTTTATACACCCATGTTCACATTCTTTTTTGACTGAGATTAAGAAAAGTTTGGAGCTATCCAGATGGTCTAAAACTGCAGGGAGCTCTTTGCCTGACAGCTTGTACTGTAAGCTTTTAGGTGTTTGTAGTTTACAGCTCTATTGTCACCTCTGGTGACACTGAATCAGATGCTGTTGTATTCTTCCTTGATGCTAAGTCCTTTTTAGGCCACTAATTCTGGGGCAAGTTTTATTTTCAAAAAGCAGAGAGCTAAGACTGCATTTTTTGTTTACTTAAATACAGTCTTGGGTCTCTGCTTTTGGTTTATTTAAAGCAAATCACAATTTGGAATAGGCTTATCCAAAAAGCTCTAACATGCTCTGGGCAATCCTGCTTCAGCAGGGGAGTTGGACTAGATCTCTATGGTCCCCTCCAACTCTAAAAAATTCAGTGAAAAAATTCAGTGAAATTCAGTGAAACAGCAGCCTTCAGGGATAATAGAAAAAATGAGGAAGAAGAGGAAGGCCTAGTCTGATGATGTAAATGATAGTTGTGTTGCTGTATCCATTCCGTGTGAGAGTTCAGTCGTCAGAGTGTTCAGCCCAGATGTGGGAGATCTGAGCTCACTTTCTTCCTTTGTCTCAGGAAAGGCAAACTTACATTCCTACTCGCCATGAGAATAGTTTTACCACATGGACAGGGAGTGATTTTGCTGTCTCCCAGCATGAATATTTAGGTGTTTTATGTATAGCATGAGTTCACCAGTCTACTTCAGAATATCCCCTTTTATTCCTTATCTTAACTAGGCCAAAGAATCCCTTTGACCTAGGAGGTCTCACCTCTCTCTGGAGTATCTTGGCTACTGAGGCAATTATGATGCAAGTTTTTTTCCAGTTTTCCTGACTACTATTAAAAAAAAATAGAATTTCCTATTTCTTGAAATACTTATTTTTTAAAAGGTAGACCTTAAATAATTTTTAGAATATTATTTGGTGACTTTTAAACTTTTTTGAAGTACAAATGTGCCATCTCTGAGAACTTCCCTTGTAGCTTATGCCAATAGTACAGACAGACATTGAAGTGAAGTTTGAAAATGGATAATGCGTAAGATAAAGTTATTATGTATGTTTTGGCAAAATGTTACCTTTCTAAAAGACAGAATCACATGCCAACTACAAATAGTTCAGTCTTTGCAAAGGAACAGTATTTCCCAAGGAGGCATGTAACAGGTATGGATATAGAACCAGCAGTATTACTGGCCTATACAGCTGTTTACAATTTACCTAAGTTTCAGAATTTGAAGCAAAATGTTACATGCTGGTGTCCACCTCAGCTAGCTTGTCTGGACGTTACAACTAAAAAGGCCCAGTCATTTCAGAGAATGGAGAAAAAGAAATTTTAAGAAAAAAAAGTGGATGCTATTTTCCATTTAATTACTTTGTTGCCCTTGTGCTTTGACTAGCTCCTACACCAGGAATATGACTCAGTTGCCCAGGTGAAAAGGTCTCAAAGCTTCCACACGTGGTTTTTCCTTCCTCACTTCCCTCTTTCAAAATTTATTATCCTTTGAAAAACTGTGGTTTGTGTGCTCAGTGTATGTATAGTCAGCGGTGACTTCCTGGAACTTAATTGCTAATACTCTGTCATCACTAAGCATGCTTGATCCTCGCATAGTTTGCAATTGTAACAGATGGCAACTGAGTGTACTTCCTCCCTTCACATCTCCTACATCTAACAAGAGCTTGTGCATCAACCCCAGACATTCAGTTGTCTCATCACCGCTAGCACCTGTGCTGCTCTTACCGAGCTACTGAACACGCTCCAGACTCACAATAAATTTCTTTCTCAGTGCAGTTCTGAGCCAGAATAGCAACGAGGCGTTGGAATTGGGAGCTGCAGTGCAATTCCTGTCAGTCAGGCCGTTGCTAGCCCTAGCCTGGCTGCTGGTGCTTGGGGAGGCCTGAGGCTGAAAATGAAGCATTTGCTGAGACTGAGACTTAGAGAGAGACAACTTCACTGGAAACTGGACGATGAAATTGAAAGTAATTGCAAAAGAGACTCTTTTTGGAAGTTGGATTTAGGCTGAGAAGCTGAAACTGAGAGATGAGGGGAATAAGACTTTCATTTACTCTGATCAGGGCGATCTGATCAACACCTATAAATACTTGAAGGGTGGGTGACAGGAGGATGGGACCAGTCTTTTTTCAGTGGTGCCCAGTGACAGGACAAGAGGAAAGGGGCACAGACTTGGACATAAGAAGTTCCATCTAAACATGAGGAGGAACTTCTTTACTGTGAGGGTTGCAGAGCACTAGAACAGGCTGCCCAGAGAGGTGGTGGCGTCTCCGTCTCTGAAGACGTTCAAAAACCACCTGGATGTGTTCCTGTGCAACCTGCTCTGGGTGGGCTTGCTTTGGCAGGTGGTTGGACTAGATGATCTCCAGAGGTCCCTTCTAACCCCATACCATTCTGTGATTCTGTGATTTGCCTAGGCATCCACTGCACAGATGAATTAATGTGAGAGGGGAACATGCTTCCCAGCAGGGTTTCACACATAATTATGAACAGCAGAGAAGAAAACATCCAGAATGATTGTTTCAATTTCAGGCTTGTAGAAAAGTGTGTCAGTGTGGCATGGACTTTTCTGTCCAGTCTGTCTCAGTTTTCCTGGCATCTCGTTCTACTCATATCACCTTGGTCATGGTTCCTTGTTCCAGTGTCGTCCAAACTTTTTATATCCCTCACTTTCTCCTGTGGCTTCCCATTTTGGCCTGTTTCTCATCAGACCTGATCTCTTCATGCATGCAAGCTTCCTGTCTCAGTCAAATCTCCTTTGTGCGTTGCATACACAATTCCAGATTTCCTGTGTAGCCACTCCAATTCTTACTCCAAAGACCTCCTTCAGTTCCCAGTCTCATTCATAATTGTGTCCATCCTCACCTTCTTCTGACCACCCAGCAAATTTCCCAGCCTCCCCTCCATGTGACTTTCTGATCTAATATGGGCACTAAAGTAGGAAGAGTGTTTATCTCAGTCCTCTTCTTGTTTCTTTTTTCCAATGTTTCCAATGTCCAGCTAGTCTTAGGTTTCTCCACATCCTCTGCCTCATTGTCAGAATGCTCTTTTCAAATTCTTTTTCCTGTCCATTCACTACATTTTTCCTTAACCAGACAGTCTTGAACTCTTCACTCCCTGACAGTTAAGTGAATTCCAGTGCTTATTCCCAGATCACAATCTGTGCAATTTAGATTAAATATGTGCATATTAAATAAACACAGGTCTCAGTTACAATTGAATTTCAGCTTTGTTGGCCGGCTGTTTGAGATGTGACCTTCTGCTTTCTGTGTTGCGCATTTTTGCTCTGAAGACTGAATTACTGCATTTCATAGAATCATAGAATCATAGAATGGTTAGAGTTCAAAGGGACCTTAAAGATCACCTAGTTCCAAGCCCCCTGCAGGGACACCTCCCACTATACCAGGGTGCGCAAAGCTCCATCCAGCCTGGCCTTGAGCATCTCCAGGGATGGGGCATCCACAGCTTCTCTGGGCAACTGGTCCCAGTGCCTGACCACCCTCACAGTGAAGAATTTCTTCCTAATATCTAATCTAAATCTACACTCTTTTAGTGTAAAACCGTTACCCCTCGTCCTGTCACTACACTCCCTGAGAGACAGCAGTGCCCCTTTAAGTACTCGAGGGCTGCTACAAGATCTCCCTGGAGCCTTCTCTTTTCCAGGCTGAGCAGTCCCAACTCTTTCAGCCTGTCTTCATGGGAGAGGTGCTCCAGCCCTCTGATCATTTTCATGCCACTGACTAATAGAGTGTTCATAATCTTAATTAGTTTATTTTTATAATCTTCTAGAGAAATGACAGAGGGAAGAGGGTGGTGTTATCCATATAAAATAATGCAGGATAGGCAAATTGAAAAAACTTAGAACCTAGTTTTTCAGAGTACTTAACATTGCTGTATATTAACTTCTGTATGTTGAAAGCAGAAGTCCTATAGATTACATTTGCAGCTATGTTAGCAGCATTTCTGCAAAAGATATTTAAGAAATAAGTTGGAACAGGGTATGTGGGGACACAATTAATGATGCCTCAGAAAGGCTTGGTTTAAGTGCCTTATCAATGCTGTTAAGGCATGGAGCAGGAGGACAAAATCCAAGTTTTCCAGAGAAGCTATCACCTGTTTTGATCATGATACCTTCTTTTCAATTGTGCAGTTGTTTATTACACAATTTCCAGGTGCTGCAGCAAATGAAATACAAATTCTACTTTCAATCACGTTTTCCTATCAGAGCAGATTCATCCTGAACATTAAATGAGTCTGGAGGTCCCTGGGAAAGAATAGTGGGTGTTCATGAAGTACAAGAGTGTTGTTATTCAAAAGTACAGGGAGGCAGAATTACTTCTGGATTGGTGGATATAAATTTATTTTGAATGTCTGATATGAAATCCCACTAGCACTCTATTAATTTATCAAGGTAACTGTGATATCTGAAGTTGAAAGGTTCATCTGTGGCAAATAACTACTACTCTGTTCTAAACATAAACTTTGGAAAAGTATTAAATCTAGTGGGAGGTGTCCCTGCCCATGGCAGGGGGGTTGGAACTAGGTGATCTTTAAGGTCTTTTCCAACCCAAACCATTCTATGATTCTAAATGCTAACAGGACTTGAAAATACTAAGTGGTACATCGCGGAGCTGGATGGTTCAATATGGATGTAATTTGGATGTAATCTTTATAAAAAATAAGCTGCTATAATGGGCTGATAGGCAAGGCTTTGACAAAAAGCATTAATTCCCTGTGGTTCTTTGACTGACTATGTCACCAACAGCCCTGCTTTGACATACAGAGTAAGTGTGTTTCCTGGCTGCCAAACTCTTAATAATGGAAATGGGTATAACTGACGTTTGGGCATCTCTAGACTTAAGCCACTGCTTTCAACATAGAATGAAGGATTTAATAACCAAAATATAGGTGTCTAGTGCTATTTGAAATGCCCTGCCACATTTAAGCTAGCCTCTAGCTAGGTTTCCTCCAAGTCTCATGTCTATCAGCCCCAGGTCTCAGATGCCTCAAGTGTCTGAAATGTCACTGGCTATTTTTGAGCCACTGAGACATAGTTCTGTTGTCAAAATGTACATTTTTGATCTAATTTGTACAGAGTTTGGTCTGGGAATGATACTTTCCCAGAATGCCATTCAAGGTTTAAATGATTTGAAGCTCAGAGATCTCCTGAATTAGGGGGCTTTTTTTATTAGGGAGTTTTATTTTTAGTAGCCCTTGGTAGATTTTTGTTTCCCCATGATTTTTTTTGTTCATTTTTTTGAGGGAAATTTGGCATCCATGATTCCCTGGCCAGAGGTATAATTTAATGACATGTTTGAAGGATTATCTTCTTTTTGTTTGTTTCGAATCCCCTGTTAGCTATTTTCCTTTATTGGAACAGACAGTAAAAAATACTTTCCTGTTCACTTTCTTAATGCCACTTCTAATACATGGACTTTGGTATGTCCCCATCTCGTTTCTAGGCTAAAGAATCCTGATCATTCTTTGTACAGAAATGGTGTCAACTTTGATACGTTCTTTGTCCTTTTCTGTGCCTTTTCCAATTATATTGGATCCTTTTTGAGTTAAGAAAGACCACCAGAATTATACACAGTGTTCAAACTGGAAATGTGCTATTAATTTATTCTTTGGCATTATGGTTTTTATATTCCTTTCATAGTAATTTGTATTTTTCTCTTTGTGTTTTTTGTTTTTTAACTACTATTAAGCATATTCCTGATATTTCCAGGGATCTGTTACAGGTCCAAGTTCTTACAATTGAGTTACCATACTAAAGAGTCTATCACTGTGTGTGTAAAGCCAGAGTTATTCTTCTTTTAATCTATCAATTTATATCTATCTATGCTGAATTTTTGCCTCTCAGTTGCCTAGAAGCAGAATATCATGGTATTTGAAACAACCATTACTTTTACTATCCAAATGAGCAAACTTTGTAATCTTTCAGCCTTCTTTCAGGTCATTTAAGAATCCGTTGAACAGCACAGGTCGCAGTACAGATCCCAGTGAGACTCTAGATTTTTCGCAGTGAAAACTGGCAATGTATTCCTACACAGCTGCTTCCAGCAGGCTCTGAATGGATCCACAGCTGGCCAAACCTGAGCCCCTCGGACAAGCTGGTGGCATCTCTGTAATAACAGAAGTGGTCTCAGTTGGTCTCCCTGACTATGCTATAGGAGTTATAACTATAGGAGTTATAATTTTTTCTTGGTCTTTTTGGTCCTTTTAATAGTGGTATTCATTTGCTCTGACACTTAAATACAAGGCCTTTAGTTTCTTTACTGACTGCATTTATTTTACCCTTTTTGATGTCTCCTTTCATTTCTTTGCCATAAACCTAATTTTTATGTAGTTTCCTGCTTTGAAATTAGTAACTTGTTTGTTTGTTTTTGCAAAGCCGTTGAAACTAAATATATGATGGTCGCTGTCATAGCATAGCTCCTGGAAAGAAATGCTGTGAACTACATCCTTTGCGCTGTCATGGTCAGGACAAGAATTATTTCCTCCTCCTTTTGGAGGTTTTGCCACTAGGTGCTCTAGTCATTTACAGGAACTAAAAATTAAATGTTGTAAGCATGCACTAATACAGGCAGTTATCTACTGGAGATTGGATGTGGGGTTCCCATTATTATTTTCTGCTTTTGCATTCACAGTTCGTGTGTGGATTCCTGATTCATATAACTTGTTTACCTGATTTAACTCTAAAACTTCTGTAAATTTTAACAGGAAAAGTCCACCAACACAACCAGTCTTTCCTGTGTACTTTGGTGGTAATGTTCACTGATTTATCTTCTGCCATCAAGTTTCTGATAATAGCCATAAAGTCAATTTCTTATTTGAATCTAAGTGGTTTAAATCCCTTAGTTTTACTCTTCCAGCATTTGTATAGAAACAAAGATAGTGTTTCACTTTTATGTTTTTCTCTACTCTATTGTGATCTTTCTTCACTTTTTAAATTGAATTTTACTCTTCTATCTCGCATTTGAGGTTTTGTGAAGAAGTAGGGGGTTATGCAGAGTTTTTTATGAAACAACTCTTAAAAGATCTGTTATCATGGATGCTTCCCTTACAGGGGATGCAACTCTTGTTGACTTTCCTGAAGGTAGTAGGTTTTTAAAGTGCAAGCAGTCTCATGTGGTTTTGACTTCAGAAAAAGTTCTGTTGTACAAGTTCTGTCTGCCACCAGTTCTTAATATATCCTTTTTTCTGATGTCATTTATTCAGGCATGTGTGGAGTCTTCCACTCTGTCTGAGCCAACAACTGGTACTGAGAACATCTCAGAGAATGCTGCTGTGGAGCTTCTGGTATATAGTTTCCCCCAGAACTTAAAGGATTTTCCCTTTGAACTATTCTCCTGCTTTTCTTTGAGTCACTTGAGGGTCTCTTCACTTGCCAGTGCTGGCTCCTTCCTGGCATTAGTTGTAACCGATCACTGTCCTCCTGCACCCGAGAGCCAGACCATCAAGCAGCACCTTTGGATGTCACAGAATTATTATCAAACTGCAAGCTGTTTTTAACCTGACTGTAATATGCCCTTCCTTCCACTAAAAAAAGTGATAATAATCTGCCTTCGGATTTCAGCTTGGGAAGCCTGCTTTTTATGTTACAACCTTTATTTCTAAAGCTCGGTAGTTATATGATAGCATATTTTCAAGGTGGAGGGGTAAGTTATCTATATAAAATGTAAGCAGACAAACATGTAGATGATTGTCAGTAACTGCTGTTATTTGAACTATAGAAAAATCTATATTTTGAGCAAATGCAGTTCCAAATAAGTGCCCAAACAGTGATAATTTTAACTATATAAAATCTTGGATAGATCATCCCATTCTAGTTCTTTGATTAGAAAAAGCTCACCTAGTATGCAGTTTTCTGTAATGAACGAGTGCCCATCCCTTGGTTTCCTATACCTCCGCAAAGCTGAAACATATCGGGGCTCCCTAGTTATTCTCTGCTTCACCTGGCTTCTGAGAAGCAGTATATAAATGAAGGCAGTCATGCAGTTATTCTAATGAATACTGGAGATTCTGTAGGAGCCATCAGATGTAGGGCACAAAAATGGCTTAAACCCATCTGTTCCCCTATTTTCATTTCCGTCTCCCTCTACTGAGATATTTATAGTTATGGGTAACATGGTGATATCCAGAATATTTTATGTAGTTTCTACTGTTGCATGATTTGTGATGACTTTCATCCCTATCAAACTCACATTTATATGCACTGTTTGGTACAATTAAATTGTTTATCAACAGTAGCTTGGTTTCTGGGTTCATATAAAAACATCATCCCTTGATAAGGTAAGTAAAAGCTCCTAATTATATATATAAACATTTTGTCTGACCAAATCTGTATCACTAAGGATTGTATTCCAAATGTGGCTGCTGGTAATCCATCAACACTTTTTTTCCCTTGATTGTCATGTAGTAAAATCCTCTTAAAATAAGGTATTATGCATGCAAATTGAACAAAATTCCTGATTATCAAAACATTACAGAAAATTACAACATTTTAACAAAAAGCATTAATAGAGATCTAACACTTCCTATACTGTTAGATCTATGAAGGTAGGGATGGGTGAAGATATATCACATACTATGATGCTGATAGTGAATACCAGTTAATACCTGTCATCTATGGGAAATAAATAGGCATCTTTTGTATCATTTATACAGAAATTTCACCATTGTACACTCGATTACTTCAAAATGAACTGCATTGATTCTTCTGTGGCAATCATCTCAGGGAACAAGAACATGCATGTGAATTTCTGGTGTGTATTATACCTCCAGTGCCGTATAATGGACTATGTATGGTGCCAGCGAGATGACAATATTCAGAAGAAAAGTTCATGTATACAGTCATAATAACAAAATGGTTTAGCAGGGGAAATCTAGGCTGAATGGACAACTGGTTTTATAAAATCCTGTGAAGCAGTCTATGACAGTACTTCAGTCTTCATTTTATACATTATTCTAGGTGGTACATATTTCTTTTGTAGATAAAAATAGAAAAGTGATTGTACTGTCACTGAGATGCCATTTAATTTTGTTGTCGTTGCTATCTGGTACTGTAGTGCAGGAATGCTGCGTTACCTTAGAAGGAAGGGTGACTGCGTTACTCCTTAGAAAAAAATATTACTAAAGTAATTATATTTAAGCATCTTTCTCTTATCTTTTCTTTCAGTTAAAACCATAGTCTTAGACTATTAGTTGACAAGTTCAGTTTTAGCATCCTTAGACTGTTGCTTCATGAAACATAAAGTTTTATTTGACGTAACATACAGTCTGCCTGTTTCTTTAGTGCTCGTTCCCTTTTTATGTATGTGTTATTTGGGCAATAATACAGTAAGCATTAGAAGAATGCCCAGTATATCTCCTTTTTTTTTTTGGCATTTCTTTTTTTTTGTTTGTTTCTTTTTTAAGATATAAAAGTCTGTGAAAGTCAAAAGTATTCCAAAGTGAGTGTGAACATTTTATTATTTATTTAAAAGCAGGATTATTGCTAACTTTCTCGCAGTGACTTTGAAATACATATATATGCACCAATCAATAAACACAGTGTGGACAGAGTGAAAAAAAATAGATTTTTGCTCTGAAAGACTCTCCTCATTATATTATAATGTCTTTAAAGTAAGTCACATGTTAGATCTAAACTACTTGACAGGTAGCTATTTTAAAGACATTTATGAATATAATCAATGTAATTCTCAATAGTTATATTTCTAATAACCAATTTGCTGACTTCATGTTCTTGTCAAGATAATTTATACATATACACCATATGTTCTGTGAATTTTTTCGTTGCCCAGGTGAGCATTTAATCTTCCTTTCTCCCTAAAGGAATTATCCACATCCCTGAAATCAGAGGATCTTCCACTTATTTTTCCCTTCTGTCAGATCTTCCAGCCTTAAGACCTCAAGTCATAATGATCATCTTTTCAGCAGAGGGCAGCATATGGCATTCTCAGAGTCCATCAATTCTACTGTTTAATTGGCTGTAGAAATTACTCTTGAGCTAAAGGTGATTTTGAAGCATTTCCAACTCTTCTTGACTCTTACGCAAGATTCAGATTTTGGTATCCTTTGTGATTGCATGGAATATTTCTTGGGGGAATGATCTGTACTGATGAATCTATTAAATAAAAAGAAAGTTGATTTTTCTTTTTTTTTTATTGTTACAAGAAACCAATACTTCTCTGGTTGGAATTTTCTTACTAATGATGGTGAAGTTTGTAGAAAAGATTACTTTGCTCCAATGAGTTAAATATAAGCTAAAAAGTTGCATTTCAGATAGTTCTCAATATTGGTAGTCATAGACCTTTGCCTTCGTAGTAATGGTAAATCTATTGGGGGAATAACCATTTGCCACTGAGTATCAGACAATCTAATACTCTGAGCTACTAATTCTGTTTTACAAACATTTCCAAAAAAGAAGCAGTTTATTTTTTGACACACTTTTTTCCCTTGCATTTTGTATAGAAAGAAGAATGAGTTTACGTCCATGTTTTATTATTCACATTCTGATTTTTTTATTATATTATGTAGTTAATTTTCTAAATTAAAGAGAAATGATACAGTTCATGCACTAAGTAACCACCTAATATCCTGCAAAGGCTTTAGGTTGATCCTCATCTTTTAGATTTTTTACAATCATATCATCAAGTTTTCTTTGTATGGAATCCTTGTTTACTTATCAGACCATATGCGTTATGCTTCTAGTGAAATATCTTGAAATATCTTTGGTTTTGAGCAGCTAGTTAGAACAGGTTCTTTGTTAGCCGTAGGATATAAATTTATTGCTCTTCTCATTAGATGTAAAAAAGGGTCTTTCATGGAATGTCCAATGAGATGACATTCCTTATACTGATGGTGATGCTAACATGAATTCGTTCTTTTTTCTTTCTTTTTTTTTTAAACTAACAATTGATTTTTTCTGGTTTACCTAAGTTCAAAAATTCTCAAAATGGTAGTTAATTCTTTTTGCATGCTGCAGAGGCTTCTCAATAGATTAAGAAGTTGAACACAATTTTTGCAATATCACACAGCTTCTGTTTTCTGGAAGCCATAGAATCATAGAATAGTTGGGGTTGGAAGGGATCTTTAAAGGTCATCTCGTCCAACTTCCCCCGCAATCAGCAGGGACATCTTCGACTAGATCAGGTTGCTCACAGCCCCATCCAACCTGACCTTGAATGTTTCCAGGGATGGGGCCTATACACAAACTGTATGGAACGATTGATTCTTGTCACCTTGGTGGTGGGATAAAATAAACAAAGTAAATGTTTTAAGAGCTGCTTCAGATTTTTTGTTTGGTAACTGGAGGGGAATATATTGTTGTGTTGGTCTTAACAGCACTGTTCTGCTGTTAATTGAAGTGCCTGTTGTTTTTCACAGAAGGGAAGAAAATTTGTAGATGGACTATCTTTTAATAAAACTTAATGCCATCAAACAGCTTGGCAGTGAAAATGAAAGCCCAAAAGTCAAATGTAAAAAGTGTTTGTTGTTCTTATGGATCATACTACTACGAGCATTAGCATGGGAGAGGTGTTTCTAAGTTACTTTAAAAAAAATAAGTTGTCATTTGCAACTCGAGCTACTTCAGCTGGTTCTGAGTTGATTGAGTCTTATTATAGAGAAGACCAAAAATCTGTTGACTCTAAGGTACAAGAAGGATATTCTAGCAATACGTGGTTGACATTTAAGCCAAAGCCTTGAAAAAGGCTTGGATTAGATCACGCTGTTTGAAGGGCTGGATAGGAGTTTCTGGGATTTCTCTCAATTTTACCAGAGCAGAGAGAAGCAAGTGCTTAATACCAGGTACAGATTTTCCATTTTCTATAATGGTCCTATCACCATCATAGGTAAATAATTTTCAGCTGTCATTTAAGACTGGTTTACAATTATTTCACACTACTCCAACAGTTGAAAGTGGCTTAAGTGGGGACTTTGCATTAGTTTTGTTTCTGGGAGTGAACACTCTTGGCAAAGAAAGAGAACCTTGAAGTAGGAGAGCTATATGAAGCTTAGTGAATTTTGAACTCCGGCTTGCATAGCTATGTCACATTTGCTTTAATCCAGAACAGCCACTTCATCTCTGACCTCTCAGCCCTGCTGCTCAAGGGAAACATACAAAATACCTTCAAAAGATAATTCTGGAACTAAAATTCATAACTCTACTGGGCACTAAAAACATGGACTCAACAGAGACATTGGTTTTATGGCATGTTATATTTTTTGCCACCCCAGGATAACCTTTCCATGCTGCACAGACAATAAATTACTTGTGTCTCTCTTGCTCTCTTTCTCTTTCTCAGTCCCATAGGAGCAAACAAATGTACTGTCTTTCCCTTTCTAATATTTCTCCGCCCCATATTTATGAACTATCTTATCTTGTAGTTAATTGAATTGGCAAGTTTGATTAAATTAAAATCAGAGCAATTGTTCTCAACTTGTATTTAGTTTGGAAGATTGCTAATTCTACTTCAGACTGGAGGAGAGTCTTCCATGCCTGAAAGCTTGTCGTTTTCCCCTCAAATATTTGATTTAGTCTAATAGAAGACAGTAACACTTCTTATAAGCTGTACATATTTATACTGTTAGAACACGTGGCTAAAGTAGTACCACTTAGTTCATAGTAGTGTGCTGATTAGATACAATTAATTTTGATTCCAGAAGTTTTATAGTAGTTCATTCTTTCAATAAACAGTTTGGCCAGTCCAAACTCCAAGGTAGCTCTGTTTTTGTATTTTTAATATTTTCTATTTATTATTCTTGTGTTACTGTGTGTGTAGTTTGTAAAACATTTTGAGATGAATCTGGCTGAGGAATGGTGTGTAATTGTCCTCTTTCTTATTTTCCAATTAAAATCATAGCAACTATAAAGGAACAGAATGCACTCAATCACAAACGTCTGTGTTTTCAAAATTAAACACTATCTACAGAGTTTGCTAATTTCTGAGGTTTCTTTGCAATCAGCGATGTTCTCTGAAAGTGTGGTAAACTCCAAGATATATCATTAGCTGAACTCTATTCAGTTTCCAGTACAGTCGATCATGCTTTGATAAAGCTGGAAAATGCTGAAATGCTGACAGTTTCTAAGGTAATCCTTTAAAAAGTCGTTGCCAGCACCAATACATTTTAAAACCAAAAAAATATTGCTCAGAAAAAATGCAATAAAATGATGTGTGCATTATTACGTACTTTTCACTTCAGTGATTCTTCAGTGAAAAAACCAAAATCAACAGCACACACTGTCTCTGCAGGTCTAAGACATCACAGGAGATGCTTCTGAATACACCCTCATGGTTTGGTGCTTATTCTTAGCTGGGAGAAACAATGCCATAAATTCGGATCCTGCCTCTGTCTCTGGTGTTATAAAACTTCAGTAAAATAAATGAAAGAAAACAAAGAAGGTGCAGTATCTGGACTCATGGCATTATGACAAACCATCTGAGTAGACAACACGAGTAGCCTGCGGCATAGATCTTGTCTTGTCACATTTCATAAACCGGAGCAAAACTGGGCTTGGTCAGCATATGATACAAAGCCTGTAAGAAAACCGTTCATAATTCAGAAAGTGATGGGTGTAGTTTAGCTGTTCCTCAGTGTTTCATCAAAAACTAAAGAATGTCTCACTACAATTAAATGGGATCATTTTTTTCTCAGTGGAATATGATACAGAAATGCCAATTCTTTTCATTAACCACCACCCCACCTCACCCCGCCCCCCCTCAGTGTTTCTTCTCTTTTTTTTTTTTCTAGTTAGATTTTGTTGTTTGGTAAAACAACAGACACTTACAACAAAAAGTGAAAGTTTACAATTGTTTGATACGTAACTTTTTTCCCAACATTTTTGCAAATATTTCTGGTGGTAATTACTTTGTTTTTGCTATTAAATATGATTGAATCATGTTTAACTTCAGTCACCTTAAGAAATTCAGGTTCCCATCTGGCTATTTTTCTGTGTGTGACTGTAAACTGTAAAAAAAATATAGTCTTTTTTGGGAGTATATGGGTCTACTTAGCAAAATTACAGTTTGGAAACATAAAGATGCATTGTGTAATAACTTCAGGATGCTACTAATTTGTTGTAGGATTTATTATTTACATTTAGAATTTAAATTGGGATCTCTGATGTACCAAACCCAGAACATGCTCAAGACTAGCAGTTGTAAAACATGATGCTCATCTGCTACTGACCCTGTAGAAAAGAATCAGTGTTATTTCAAAATGATCTCCAAAGGTCCCTTCTAACCCCTACCATTCTGTGATTCTGTAATATGTTGTGTGTGTGATTAACTCATGCGTGGGATTTTCTTAGCAGGGGATTAGAGTAGAAATGTCATCCTTTGGCAACTTGCTATATCCTCATGGAGGCATGTTCCTCAGCACTCTGTATTTCTTTCAGTTCTCCCCTTCTCTAATCTGTCCCTCCCTAATCGTTCGGATCTCTTCATCTAATGTTGGACCTTCCCAGACTCCCTCTCATTCCTGACTCTTTTTTTCTAGTTCTGTTTAACCAATTGTACTTCTTGTCACTTGAACCAACTTAGTATCAGCTGAGGTCCCAGTGAGTCCAGGTATGCAAATAATTTCTTTATTTCAGTCTCTCACTCAGTCACTGGTATTGTCATTCTCTTGTACCGTCTTTTGCTTTCAAGCAGTAGTCCCACTGCCCTGGCACTCAGTTCTCAGTCCTTGTTATCCTAATCATTCAATCCAAGGCCTCTAAGATAAATCACCAGTTTCACTCGTGCCCAACAGCAGCCCCTTGATGTCTGTTCTCCCATTCTACTGCCACACAGATCCTCCTCTGTCCAATTTACCCTCCATTAGCCTCTGCCTTTGGAGAGTACAGGTGAGACAGTCTTTTCATTCTCCCAATATATGGATTGGAACATAGGGAAAAACTGCGTTATGGGAGAAATATAGGGTCAGTCTTGGGATGGGGATTACTTTGTACAGGTGGAATCTTTCATGATTCCAATTTTCAACTGTTACATGCCTCTCCTGACCTTGTTCTGACTACAGTTTTCCAAGCCTTACTGTCTTGTTCGGGTTTGGGTAAATTTTAACCTCATGCTGAATTTAAGTCCCTATTCCACATTATGGGTGAGACCCAAAGGTTTCCACAAGGAAGTAGATAGAATTTTTGTAAAGATAAAATAATGTATTTTCCCCACCCACTTTGTTTTCAGGAACTTATAATTGGGGTGAAACTACATTTGTTTTGATTTGCTTCAATGTCACGATTGTGGAGGTGTCCAACTACTGCTTGTGCCTATGAAATATTATTAAAAATGTTGACACTGCTGTTGAAGTTCTGTTTGAGTGGGTTTACCAACTTCGCTTTCTAGGATGGATTTGTAATTTCTTGGAGAGCAAGAATCCAGTCAATTGGTGGTTTTGTGGAAAGGAAAATTATTAAATGTATAACTCTTCTGTGAAAATATACATTTGCAGGGTTACCATCTGGTTTCAGAAACAGGCATCTAAAATTTTACTAATTGTAGAAGTTTTTTTCTCTAGTTTGTCAATCAACTGTTTTTCTAAGTATCATCTTGATATCACATATGGCTAATTTTATATTGGTGGTTGAAGCTTCCTAGTGTATATATGAGTAGCAGAGGCTTTCAGTGATTATTGCATTGTTTCCCATTTAATCTCCCAGCATTTTATTTTCCAATTCTAGTTAACAGCATAAGCCACTAGTATATAAGAAACGCCTCTCAGACGTGTTTGCATTGTGTTGTCTGTAGAATTTTTTTCAGCATTTTATTTCTTTTTTTGCCCCAGAAAATTGTTTGGTAGTCAAAAAAATTAATTTGCAGAGTGGTTCCATTCAGGTTAGGTCAGATTTGCCAAATCTATCAGCTTGAAAATATGACTAAGTTCTGCAGATCTCTACTTTAGCACAAGCAAAATAGTTTGATTTGGAAAGCAGTAAAGTGAATGTCAAGGAATATACTATAAGAGGAGAGAAGTATCTCCAAACCACTTTTACCAATACCACAGCAGTGTCAGTCCCTTTCTAAAAAATATGGTGCTCTACCCTTACTTCTCTCTGCAGGGAGAAAAACCTGTATTTTTCTTTTCCTAAAAGAATGCTTTTATGATCTATGGCATTCTAGGTAGACTGATTTTGATCTTTGGTTCTGGAAATGTATTATTCAGGTGAGTCAAATGAATATAATTCAAATGAATTATACAGGGTGAGTCTACATTACCAATTTGCATTTTTTTTTTCTTAATTCTCTCTGCACCCCCAGTTCCTCTGTACACTCCTCTGCCTTTGGCTTACTCTAAATATAGACCAACTACTTTGCCCTAAGCTGTCTGTGGAGATCAAATGGCTCTAGACTGCATTAGGTTTGATAGGAAGAGGTTGAAATCCATTCTGAATTATGTTTAGAGTAGACTGAGCTGTAATGTCATTTTTTTTTTCTCAGTCACCATATAAGTAGATAGCCCATACAAAGTAGACTTGCATTAGCAGAAGAAACACCAAGTTAAATAACCTTTAACCTCATGCATTGTCCCGGACAATACTTGATGAAATTTTCATCATCTTACAGGTAGGAGTTGAAACTTAATATTCCATAATCTTCATGGCTTCCTTTCCATTGATTACTGGGCTTCATTTCGTAGGGCCATAATCTGATTGCTTAGCTAGACAACAGAACTAAATTGCACTTCCCACTACCTCAGTCCTTGGTGTTCCAAAAAGCACCATGTGGAAAACCAGTAGCATCCCTACTACATATTTACCTAAGATTTGAAGAAGAACTTTAGAAATTTAGACTGCATATGTCCGGCTAAAAAAAATTCCTCACCTCTGTGAGGCTCTGTCTGTGCTTCAGATAGCAATCAGAATCCAGAAACACTCTAATTAGTAGGGATTCCATATGATAGGCTTTACTAGGCCTTTTCAGAAGTATCTAGCTGGTAGGATCTCATTCAAGATTTGATTTTTATCTTTAACTGTGCAGATACCTTAAGTATGTTTTTTCAGTCTGGCAGTGTTTATTAAAGATTGTAGGTTTATATTATTGTGGACTGCAAGGTAAGAGATAAACTGTTTTTTCTGTTGCACCTTAATTTGCACCCAATGTTATTAAAAAGAGCTACTATGGGTGTGGGGGTGGAATTCAGTCACTGACTGCTTTGCGTTGGTTCCTGGTCTTCCCAGAAGGATCAAATGAAAGACATGGCTTAGGAAAGGCAGATGTATATCTTCAAAGATTGCATTGATACAATGGTTTATTTCTACATATTTGTATGGTCCGGCTGATCATTTATATCTAACTGCTGTTTTAAAAGACTATTTGAATAATAATTGCTGCAAACATTGCGAGCATATAAATGAACATGACCGCCTATAACATCTAAAACTCTATTGTCCCATCAATTTCAAAATTAGTTTTTAAATTCTGTTATTGTACAGATCTTAACTGATACCTTAAAGAATGGGAATGTAGGTGGAAAAGTTAGTTGGATTTCTACCACTGTTTGTACCTAATAGCACATCTACTTAAAAGATCCCCTTGTTCCATCACACATGAAACACGAGGGTATCACTCAGGGTACTTCTGTTACTTACTACTGTCATGTTGTTAAACCCAGGATGTAGTGCCTAAGAGTTAGCATGTACAGAATGAATTTTCAGCCAGGTATGAATATTGCCTAATTAAGATAGCCATAATACTTCTGATATGTATAATCTTGACTTTGTCATCTTTCTGTCATTCATTTTTTTAGGCAATATATGATTAGATCATAAGATGCTCTTTTAAACTGATATTTGAAAAAATATATTACAGAAGGACTTAGAATAGATATACAGATATTTAGATTAGCAGTTGTTAATAAAATCACTATACATTCAGGTGGCAATCTTCCATTTTGATATCAAACACTGAAATTTTTCAGAGAATGCCATTTGACCTTGAGGTCTAGTGAACAGCTTGAGATTAACAAATCACTGAATAAAACTAGTGAAACATCTAATAAAAGAGGAGTGGAAAAAGGAAATAATTACATCACTAAAGATGCACAATAGTGTACATTTTTATTTTTGAATTTGTTTGAATAAAATCATATAAAATAATATTACTTTACTTTTAGATCAAACAGCATAATACTCTTAGCTTCCAAAAATAATATGTTTTGGTTTTCTCTCTTCTTTTAGTTTAATATTGCTACTAAATAAAAGATTGTAGGAGTTTATTTTCTAACCAAAGAAGGGGAAAATAAAATACAGCCACCGCTGGGTAAATTCCATCGGTGAACAACAACAACAAAAGAAGGTGCTTACACTTTTATCCCATGTGGATTTCTTTTTAATATTTCAGAGCAATGAACATATGGCTGTTACTATCAGCACTAGTGTATTTGCGGCGATGCCTATCAACATCCACCAGAGAGCAGGGCAGCTCCAAAACCCACATCTTTTATGCTGTGGAAATTGATGGAGACAGCAACACAGCCAGCTTCTTGGCCAAACAACATGGAATGCAGTTCATTTCAAAGGTCAGCGCATATTTAAACTTGCTTCATTACTCCCACCTTTATGCTTGAGATTTTCATTTTTTTAAAATCAGTTTACCTAGAGGTTCCTTTAGAGACAGAAAAATGAAAGTGCTGAATCCTATTTTCATTTGGGGATATCAAGCTTTTTATCAAATTATAGAGGTGGCGTTTCAGAATATTTCATATCTGATCAGAAGGAAAATCCAAAAATAATTTTCTCTTTATTCAGGAGTCTTTCAGGCACTGGGACTGTTTTATTTATTACTTAATATTGTGCTCCAGTCAATCATGTTGAATTCAGACAGGAAAATGGAATTTTTATTTTTAAAAGGAAAAAATCCTGAGGAAAAATGCTATTGGAATAAGGCAGATTTTATTATTTTTAGAAATACAAATAAGTCTTTTCTTCCTTTGCTAACTATTTTATTTTCCTTTAACCACAGTACATTAATATAAAGACATATATTAAACAAAGGATCTTATATAAAATCATATGTTGGTTAATTACAGGCATTTTATTTCAGAGCATTTCTACAACATGTATCACTGAGCTTGCAGAATTATGGCCTTGTAACACAATCAAGGAAAATATTTTTCTTTGGACTAGTATCTCAATGCACACATTTTCTGTATATGTACTGTGTATGTGTGTGTAAACATGAAGTGTGTATTTATATTGCGTTTAGCTTTATTTTAACTTCCATCAGAAGAAGGTTATTCCTGAAGTGTATGTTAATACTCTGGTACACAGCCCAGGTAGAGCAAACACATTAATATCTTTCGTTTACAGTTACTGGTCTATAAAACTGGATATGTATACCAGTGACATAGTCTTAAATTTTTCCTGTTGCTTCTAGTTTAGAAATATCTTGCATCAGTTAAAGTAGATCGCAAATAAATTATTAAAACTTTTAATATGTTAATCTGTAGCAACCTCCATTCATTGACCTGAAAGTTCTTTAATGAATTAAGCCTTGAAGTGCTCCTGTTGCTTTTATCTCTAATTTTCAGATGTGAAAAGCAGAGGTAGGGTGAGTAAAACAATTTGTTCAAGATCCACATAGGAAGTCTGTGGCCCAGTGAGAAACAGAAAATGCATTTCTAAATTTTCAATTCAGTGCTCCAGCTGTAAGAAATTATTGTAAGAGAGAAAATGTAATCAGCTTATGAAGAAGAGGCAGTGCATTATACACACCTCAACAGCCACTATGGCCTTCCCTAGTTGTGAAAATCACTGAAGGACCCCGAGGAGAACTGCACCCAGTTTTCTGTTCAAAGAATGACAACAACACAGCCTTCCCACTGTGTCACCCTTTATAAATATATAAATATTTAAACCACCACAGATTATTATAATGAGGATTTAATTAAAAAAAAACCCACAAAACAACAAACAGCACAGATACTAGAGAGTAATTATTTCTATAAAGGGTGACTTCAGTGATAGGGTTGCTAAAAAGGGTTTCCTCAGGTTTCGAGTGGCACAGAGGTATTTTGTACAAGATGACAGTGTCTATTGCTATACAATCTGGGCACTATTTATAGCGAGGTTGCTGGAAAAAAAATTGGTAATGTAACAGAGCCAATCACACTGTATTCTTTGTTCTGTAATATTTATCCAGGAAAACACCTTTTTTATTACAGTGATTATGAATAAGAAAAAGTAAAAGATGGAGAGAGAAATGCAGGAGACATAGGAAGGGTTTTTCCCTGGCTCTCTGTGAATTTCTGGTTTACAACCTGTTGTATAAGCAGCAGATACCTTTCTTAGCATTCTCATTTCAAATATGAAAAAAAAAGCTTCAGTGGTATTTAAAGCTTACGGTCTTTAAGCCGTGAGGAGCACTGGTAAAGTATTAAAGATTCAAATATGATTAAGCTTAATATTTTTTCAAACTTTTTGTTGGCTTGTAATAAGCTTACAGCATGTGCTATGTGATAAGACAAGATGATACTAAAACATTATTTGGAAAAATAAACCTGTAAAACGTGATAAAACTTGTTGTCACTAAAATTCCTGGGTAGTCGGGAGTATTAGCAGTATTGCAGTTAGGAGTTATGCTCCTATTTTAGGTTCCCATATGACAAAGCATTTGGAACATATACTTAAGTTCAATCCTTTTTCAGAAAAAAAATTAAAATCATGTGCCTAAGTTCCTTTGAAATAAATGGGACCTAGGCATATGCTTAAGTGCTTTACTGGATAAGGCTGGGCTACTCAATGGGGCTCTTAGTGAAAAAACAGTTTTGTATGAGAAAAGTGACATCAAAGTCTGAAAATGCTATCTTTTAAATATGCTACTGTCACCACAGGAAACAGGCTCCTGTAGAAATGGTAATTATGTGTAACTGTGACATCCTGGCTTCAGCGTGTTAGTTGCAATTTAGAGTTGCAGTTTAAAGGCATAACTTCCCTTTGGCATAAGTGTACATTTTTACTATGATACAGCCAGTAAAGACAGTGAGTTAAGTGTGTTACTTTGGAGTGCTTCCTCTCATTAAATGTCCTTATTTATTAATATGCTGAAGCTTGGCAACAAAGTAGGAAAACTGTAGCTATGAAGAAGGCTGCCGATTAGGTATCACACTGGAACGCACTTCTTTGAAGAGTAACTCTTAAATAACATTTCGTGTATAAAATCCAAAATGTTAGACTCTTGACATTGATTGCAAATACTATTTCATTTCACATTGTGTACCAGCAACTTACAGTAGAAACAGTGTAGATGAAAAGTTCTTTTAAAACTTATTGTTATGATTTCTCTTAACCTTAAAACCACTGACAAAGTTTTTGTTACTAAAACACTCATTAAATGTTGTGGTGATACCCCCAGCACATAGGAGAGTCTCACCAGTTCTAACATAAGCAAAATATTTTGCAAATAAATGCTTACTTTGGTTCTGAGTTTTGTATTTCTAGGTGATAGCGTTGCACTCAGTAAGGATTAGAGAAGAGAGCAGATACTAAGTATAGTTATACATCAGAGCTATACATTAGATTCAAATATGTTAGGATTCTTTCACACAGGTGTCTTTTGAGTCAGCTGAATTCCTTTATTTTTATCACCGTATCACTATAGGATATAGTGCTAGCCACTTCAGTTTCATTCCCTTGTTTCCTTCCCCACTACTTAAGACAGAGGTTGTAGAGAAGATACAGACTTTATTGCATTTCTCTGGTCTCAGAGGGAAGGAGGTGGTAAAAGAGTAAAACCTGAAATGGGAGTGCGTGCACACCAACTGTGAGTTGTCAAGAACAATGTCTTTTTTGGGCAGTATAATGCTCCATCCTTACCTCAGGGAAGTCAACAGCAAACCTCCCATCGACTTTCAAGGGAGTGTAGAAGAAGAAATAGTTTTATGTAAAAGTATCCAAGTAGCAAATCTCACTAGTACTTAAACTGTGTGAGACACTCATAGGAAAATGGAGTGAAAAATTGCAGATTTGATCTCAGTCTTCCAGCGTTCCAAAGCGGGATTTCTTGTATCCTGATGTATGTTTTGCTCCTGTGCAGCAGATGCAAAACCATGAAGAAACACTGGGGAAGATACACCTAAAATCAGTTTGTGCTCCATTCATTTAAAGAAGCAAGGCTCTTAATTGACAGCTCTCTCAGCTGAGATTTTAAAGTGAGCACCAAGTTTCAATGGTTTTACAAAAGTCAGACAAAAGAAACACATCAGGTTTTTCTGTGTGTGGATTTTATTTTTATTTTTTTTTTAATTTGGATTAGTAACAGTTTTACATAATGGTGAATTTGAATCTCAGAGTGAAACTAGGAAAGCTGGACACTGGTGGAAATCAAGTTCACTGACAATTGTATTATTGATGCATTAATTGCTGAAAAAAACTGTTTTGCTGAATCAGTTTTGGAGATTTTGATAAACATGTACATATATGTATGTGTGCAGATAGGTATAACGCATATATGAGTGCATGCTTGCACACGCACACCCAATACGTACTTATCCAAGTGTATAAATACAGGTATGTTACAAATTTTATTTACAACAAATTTTCCTAGGTATATTGGGTATTTATTTTTCATCAGCACAACTCTGAAAAATATTATACAAAAGGTATGTGATGTTTGAGGGTTGTATCTAAGACTTTGTTCTTGATAATGCAAACTGGGAACACCTGCAGTGAAGTTCAAGGTCTTGATATTCCTACATTTGTATAGAAACTCCAAACAGGTCTTGGGTAAAAAAAAAAAAAGAGGATTTGAAATGAATTATTCTGATCAGGAATGAAAAATTGATTGTATGTCTGTATATATATATATTTAGAACGTAAAGTCAAGCTGGGCAGAAAAACCCACTTTTAATAAAAATGGGTTTAATACAGGTACTTTCTAGGAATGAAAAGAAGATCGCTGAATGACATTTTGACTGTGAGTAAGGTTAGTTTTGTAATCTTTATCTCTTTCTCTTTTCTCTTACTTTTAATTTCTCACTCTTTTTTCTTTCCCTTTCTGTTTTGTCCTCCTATTTTTAAATTTCTTTTTCAGTCCAGAGAAATTTTTAGTGATTTCACAATCACTTCTGTTTCCCAAAGTCTGTATTCTTTATTAAGCTTCTTTGGATGTTTTGCAAGCTGTAAGCAAAGCAGATACAACTTGATGTTTCTGAGTGAATTTATTACTCTTAGTTTATGATAAATCCCTTCAATGTTATTGGACATTTAAAAGTCAAAGTACACAAAATCTAAAGAAATTATGGAAATGCCTCTTGCTGGGCTGGACACAGGCTTAATAGATCCTATCCAAGAATGTCTGTTAACTTACATCACCTCACGCTTTGGGCAAGTGTTTTGAATCAATGATTTCCCTCTACAGTTTTACAGCACTTTAGTGTAATCTTTAGTGTATTATATTTGCTGCAGAGTAGGTCCTGGGATGAGCATTTGTCCCTGTGTGATTTTTTCTTATTCCACTGCTTTTATTTGTCTGGAAAAAATACCTTATGTTTAAATGACTGTTTTAAAATCTATTGTCCTTCTATGTGTTATGTGGTTGTTACAGAAGACAAAGTAATACATCAGGCCTTTTAAACGGGGAAAAAAAGGGTGTATGTTATGGGTTTGATTGTCAGTCTAGTTAATTCCTTTGCCTTGGACAAAGAAATCCGGGGTTTTTTTAGAAGGGAGGGGGTTTCTGGAATAGTGACACTGTCTTTTGTCACTTTTCTGCCATCCTTTGAAGGTACCAAAGTGTCCAAAAAGTGTTCCCCTTGTGGCAAAGAAAGGAAAAATCCCTGCTTGACATTGAAGACTAAAAGTAATCATTTTGCTAAATTTAGCGGGGAAGTACACCTTAGGTGGTGCTAAGTTTGTTAACACAGGTGGTGAGTACTTGATGATTTGAAAATACTGTCAAGATTCTTGACAAGGCAAACTACAGTAAAAGCTTTCACTGTTTTTCTTTTGTTTACAGATGTGATTATAACTGATGTTTTCTTTAGTACAGCAGTTGCTAATTCATCCTATTTTTGTTAGAAGCTGATATTTTTCTCAAACATTCTGTTTCTGGAGTCATGTTTTCTTCCAAAGAAAGACACCTTAGTCTTTCTATAGCATAAAATTAATACCCTCTCAGGCCATTTATTGAAGGTTGCAGTATCATTATATTGTACTACTGTAAGATAGCAGAATCTGCTCTTTTAATCTCAGCTAAAAGTTCTCTTGCATTTCTTGAGCATTGTGAGGTGTAGATTCAGAAGGACCGTACATCTTCTCCATGGTTTTGGCTCTGCTGTATAACACTATTCAGATGCATATGTGACAACAGCTTATGTATTCACCCTTCTGCCAGGTGAAAGCTCCTGTGCTTGAAAAGGGCTTTACAAAAAAGCAGAGAATTATGAGCATTCATTAGTTATTAGCAATTCATGCTAATATACTAGGAAACTAATCATTTAATCGTTCTGATTGAAATGATAGGCATGATTCACAGGAGATGTAAATTGGTATGGCCCTATTTAAATCAATGAAACTATACTGATACATGCTAGCTGAGAATCAGGTCCCTCATCTTTATTTGAATAATTTAATGGTAGGCTGACCAGACCATTAGAGAATACAGTTAATAGAACAATCCTATATTGAAACTGGAATACAGTATGGAAGCTAGTAATGTTAGATGAATTTTTAAAATTTTTTTTCTTTTTCTCTGTTTTGTCCTGTTGAGTAGACAAGCAGATCAAGTTTAAGCTTTGAAGTTAGTGGCCTAATGGTACAGTTAGCAAACAACACAATATGGCAAAATACTGGAAAATATTTTTTGCATAATATTGCAAAAACAAACCACTTTTTTTGATGACTTTTGAAAAACATAAAAATTTCATTTTACCTCTGCAGCTGCTGATATTATTCACCATTCTATTCTTACACTTAGCTAGTCTGGTGTTAAAATAGTAACTACTGTGTAAAAGAAAGGTGAATAAAAAGTGAAAATTGCCATGATTCATCTAGGTCTTGTTAATGAAGGAATGTTCCCTATTAAACATATTAATTTCAAATTCTTGATGCCTGTCATTGTAAGGAAATAGTGTAAACATGGTTACAAGTCTTCTATTTTTTTAAGTGAAAGTATCTTAAATAAGAGTTATGAAATTGCAAACTCTCCCTGGAACTACAACAAATGTTTCTTCTCATTTCTTGCACCTCTGGGACTGTAGCGCTGGAAAATGGATGCAAAAACCCATAAATTTGCCAGATGCTTGGTGCAGGGTTCCTGGCATACATTTAATACCTCACTATTTTTGTCCCTAAAAGGAGGAAAAAAAGTCAAGGTAAATTGGAATTTGGTTTAATTTAAACATATTACTGAGCTACTATATGCATGTCTATTTTTTCAGCGATTGCCAGAGGTGTTTAGCAAACTGGTGTCAATATATTGTGTGTGCATATTTTATATACATGGAATGGTTCAGAGTGCATGGTCAGCCAACTCATTTATTTCTATCAACTTATCATGGAAGGTTCTCTGTAGCAAGTAGAAGTGATGCCTCAAGAGGCAGTTCATGGTTTCTTAAGAGCAGTTTGATGTCAAACATAGGAAGTCATGCCTTTTCCTACCTCTTTTAAGTTGTTTTACAACAAGTATTTTTCACCACTGAGATCTAACTTAGTTTTAAGGCTGCATTGATAGGCTGTTTTACTTTTTAAGTTGATGAAATGACCAATTTAAGCTCTGCAATCTGGATTTTAAGGGAGAAGTGAAACTAGAAGGAGAAGAAAAGATTGCTTGGCTTGAACAATCGTTGCAATGTTTTATAGTATGTAATTGTTTAACAATTAAATACTTTTTATTTGTGTAGCACACTTCATTCAAGACTGTGAAGACTCCTTAACAATTTAAAGTTTCATAGAGTTTCTGAACCTGGATTAATATCACTAGAGTTGTGAGAAATGATTTCAACAAATTTTACTCACATGGATTTTTGAAGTAACTAAAAATATTTACATCTTTGCTTTATAGTTTCAACCAAAACTAAGTTGGGAGGAGAGTAGGAACTTTGCACAGTGTTGTCTTCAAAATTAAATATCCTTGCAAACTAAAAGTCAGTATTTCTTTTAATTTGTAAACTTACTGCTTTTTCATTTAAAAATTAAAACTTATAAAATGAAAATATTTTTTTTAAAGAGGAAATGCCAAATACGAGGCAGAAATTTTACATTTTGTCTTGGACAATTTTTTAAAAATTGTCTCAGACTCACAGCATAGTTGAGATTGGACGGGATGCCTGGAGGTCGCTTGGTCCAACATCCCAGTTCAAGAAGGGCTGCCTAAAGCCAGTTGCCCAGGACCATGTCCGTCATCTTAGTGGCCCATCACTGAATTTTCTTCAGTAGCTCCACATCTCTCTTGAACAGGGGAGCCAAGAACGGGAGACAGTACTCCAGGTATGGCCTTGCCAGTTTCCTTACCCAAAGTACTTACTCTTTTTCTTCCTAATTCTCTTCTTCTGACCACCAAACCAACGTTTCTTGTTTTCTCCAGCTCTAGTTATCAACAGCCATTTCATATATTGATAAGATCAATCATTTCAAGGCCATATTAACGTTTTAATAGCATTTAATAGCAGATTCTGGAATATAGTCCATAAGTCCTATTTGCTACTGTTTATGGGTAAACAATGCTAGTGAAAATATAAATGAAAACTATGTTTTAAAGAGGAAGTTCCATTGAAGTCCTTAATTGTCTGCCTTAAAAGCAATAGCAAAATGTCGGGGAGAGATTGCAATGGTCTCAGGATAATAACTCAGAAAAGTTAATGGCTTGTTTGGAAATGTTGGTTCAAATAATAGTAGTATCAATGTGATTTTGTTTAATATTAAACTACATTGGAAGTGGAATTCACATTAATAAGACAGATCATTTTCTTGCTGCTTTGACTTGTGTACTCAGAGAGTTTTCTGGATATGGGTCTCTCTTCCTTCCCATCAAAAAGGTTTCATAGTGTAGCATGACCTGTCAGAGCAACAGACAACTGAGGATTTTGCAGGTGGAGGCACGATGAAAGGTGAGGATGAAAATAATTCAGCATCAACTGACATGAATGTTTTCTAGAAAAAAATCCACTAACGAGTAGCATCTTCAACAACTTAAATCCTCATCATCGTAAATAAGGTTGATTGAAGAACTTTCTTCTCCCTACAAGCTAGCAGCTGGGATTATCCAGCATTCCCATGCCAAGGAAGAGGTGGTTATGACATGTACCCAAAAAGTGAGGGTACTTGGAGGTATTATTACTTTTTCTCATGGACTATTGTAAAAACAAGAACTGCTTTGCAGCTGATGACCTGTGAATGGAGAGTCTGGCCCCAGGAATATAGAAAGGATATCTGTAGGCATGTAGAAAGTCACTCCTGAGCTAAGAAACCTAAACAGTTCTCCTTGGCATTGTTTTTCATATGCTGAAGTCTTCATGGAGAGTCTCAACTGGTTTCAGCATCACCTGAGAAAGCCATTTTGCAGTCAGGATCAAAACCATGTATGTCTTTATTTGCATCTTTAGCATCTTCACAAGCTTGTCTCCTTCCCAATCTGAGAGAGTATTTCTAATCAGTGTGTTTGAGTGTGCATATTAGAGCATGCACATGCACACACACACACAAGCAAACAAGCACCTGTGTACACTTTTACTTGCACTTCTTTCGGGGCCTAGCACAGCTTTGTGTGCCCTCTCTACGTGTGATTAAATATTAATTAAGCTTCTAATATAAGCAAGTGAGTTCACAGGCCCGAGTGCCACATCAATAATGCATGAGGTACCCGAAGGCTCAGCCCGAGAAGCTGATTGGCCACCTTGGATTTGTATAATTATGAAGTTTCATTATTAACAGTGGAAGCAGTGGAGAGATTTGCCTAGCTTGAGGGACTTTGAAAGCATAAGCTGTCTCATTAGGGAAAAAGGGAATAAGGCATAATATGCAAACTTGTTAGTAAAAAAAAAAAAAAAGGAATAAAAATTAAGCATAGCTTTTTAACAGGAGTGTTTTCTATGTATATCTAAACATTTCTGAGCATATGAAAAGACTGAAATTCAAATAGATGAGGTCTATACTACAGCTATTTAACAGTTTTGTTTGCAAGAGGTCTTGCTTAAAAGCTTTTGTTCTCAGTATAAAACAATCTTTAATATTTTACAGAAAAATCCACAGGTAGCTTAATGGGTTCTGCAAAGTGAGAGGTACGGAGGTGAAAGAGAATGAACACAGTCCAGGGTTCTTGCTAGAATGTGTGTTGTGCATGCAATTAAATCTCAAGGTCAAACAATTTACAGACAATTACTTTTCTAACATCTCCAGAAATGCCTGCTTACACGTCTTTAATTTTAAATGATACTGATATTCCAATTCTCCCCAAAGGTTAATGCTGACTAAATCCAGCTGTGACCTGACACGATGCGACAGCACAGTGCCTAATTATCCTCTGGATAGTCATTTACTTTAAACCATTAAAGAAATAGGCTGAGAGGAAGATTTAGGACCCAGAAAAAATGTTAGCCTGACTTCTTTCTTCTTGAGGATGGGATGGGCTGAAAAATAAAAATAAAATCTTGCTAAATGTTAGCCATTTGCTTTGATGGCAGAAAATTGTTCATCCCACTCTGTTTTTTTTACAGGTTAAATTGCTAACTAGTTCATTTTATCCATTGCCTACGGCTGGCGCTAAATGTCAGTGACAAATTTTGTACTTGTCTTGAAGAATGAATTAAGTTATGCACAAAAGCTATAGTGCTCTTTTTAAGATGAGTGAATTGCAGAGGGAAAAAAAAAAGTTGCTCGTTTGAAAAAGGATTATTTCGATTAAAGGCCTTTTCTATTGTAGTGGAAGACAGGTAGTGGTTTAAGATAATTCTGACAGTTACCTCCCACAGAGGCTGCAGTCCTTTACTAGAAATTTCTTTAAGAGCGCTTGTGTCAGATTATATACTATGATTATTATCATAAGACCATTTGTGACAGTAAAGGGGGGGAACAATTACAGAAAATGGCAACTATTATTCATTAACTAAGGTAAAACTGGTCTTTCTTCAGTGAGGTCAGCATTCCATCATCATCACACAAACCTTTCTATGGTTTGTAGCAATGGCAATTAAAAACCCCCAAAGTATCCTCTGCCAAATGTTAGTAAGAAGGAACAGTTCGTTCAGGAATTTATATCGAGAAGACCTGGCACAGACTTCACAATCCATCTGGTTTGTAGTTGTCTGGCTCTGGTAGCACCCCATCATCTGAGTGAATAAAGTATCTGAGAACGATTGCTACCATCATAGTGTTTGAAACTCTAAACTGGTTTACTGTCCATAGGCTAAGCCTAAGGGAGCTCTGCATGTTTGTATTTTACTTGGGTTTATTTTCATGTGCATGATATCTGTTTATGGAAAATCTAAGGAGAGCTTAAAGTTAAGACTAGACTTTACAGCTGTATCTGGTACAGGGGAGCTTTGTTAGAAAGTCAACATCTCTCACCCTACTGAGGTGGCATAACTGATGCTCTGTTGTACTTACAGTACCTGATTTGCTCTAGATATAATTACTACTACAGGGCAATAATTATTTTTACTTTATTTTTTTTGGATTATGGAAGTGCCTGGTATTTCCAACTGTAAGCAGAGTACCATTGTGCTATGCACTGTACAAAAACACAGATTTGAAAGAAATGTTGTTTTTAGTGGCACCCACAGGTTTTGGCAGATACTTTTCTCCTCTCACTGTGTGCATAAATATTTTCACTGATACCAGCTGTAGAAAGTGATATGGTAAATGCTAATCTCAGTACAGTCATAGCAGTCAGAAATGGAAGTTAGATCTGTAATTTCAAGTTGAAAGCTGAAATGAAAAATCTAGTGATTATGCACTACTGCCCTAAGCTACTGAAAGATTCCCTCTTTCTTTTTCTCTGCACTCTCATACTCAGGCAAGGGGATAAGGTTTCCTCCCCAGGAGAAAGAAAAATAGAGATTATCAGTTTTCTGGTGATAACACTGCAGCTCCTGAAGACAGTCTGGCTCTAAAAAGTAATACAGGCTGGGATACATCTCACCTAACTTTGGATATAAAGTAGAGGTATCTCAGCCTGAGCTAGTCATTTTTGCTCCTGTTCTAGTGAGAGGAGAGCAACAGGTATGACCAAATGTATTCCATGTCATTTCAGGCTTCTATTTAGGATGGGATTAATCGTCCTCTGAAGGTGCTTGGTTCTTTCTGTTAACTTTAAAGAGAACCTAAACTTGGTTACAGTTTTAGATTCCCACATTAGGGAACATGCATCATACCACTGATAGTTTTCCTTAACTCCTCATCTCTGGCCTGCTTGCTCACGCTTGAAGAATTCATTTCCACTCCCTATGCATGAAAAAAGTGTCCTTCAAAAAAAAAAAGTTTTTATGAAGTATATTTTAAGCTGTCTCTCTGACATATTTTTTCCATTTGTAAATACCCACACTTTTGATCTTCCCTTTGCTAAGCTCGTTGGAGCACTTTCAGTCCCATATTTTTGGCTTTTTTTTTTTTTTAATAACCTTGCATCACTTATGTGTGTTTGTAATTTCCCGTTATAGTGCTTTTCAAAGAAAATTTTGGTGTGTGTGCTCCCAGTTACCTATTCCTTACATTAGACTGTATCAATAACTTTATTTATAACTGTACATTTTGCTGACTGTGACCATTCAGCCAGGTGGTCCTTTGCAGCAGTTGCACTTAACTCACTGTTTGTCACCCTACCAACCTCTCTGTATTCTGATAACTCCTAAAAATGGTCCTGATTCCTAAAAATGGTCATTGTTAAAATTAATGTGACATCTGGCCAACAACTATTCTTTTTGGCATCTACTAAAACCAGCATCACATCTTGATGATTTGATATATTTGATGATTAGAAATATTGATAAAGAAACTGCTGCATTTTGGAACCTGACAGTGAGTCAGATTTACTACATTTTAGTTACACCAAGTAACTAGAAGTGACTTACACAAATTTAGGCATTTTACCTAAGCCATGCAGGCATGGCATCTTCAGAGGGTAATCCATCTCACTGACTCCAATGGAGAAGCAGATCAAAATTTTAATAAAGCAAACAAATAAGCAAAAAAAAAAGTAAGTCTAAACCAAAAATGTCTTTGCACGTGTAACTCCTCCAGAAGAAGAGAAAGGGAAGGAGAAAACAGCTCATTGGTAACAGATATTAGTCATATTCCACAGACTGTGTACAAACTGCAGACTGGGCTCTTCAAACACAGGCAGGTTTCTCTTCACTGCCTGCTCAGTAGGTCTTGGAAACTTATCTTACACTAAATATTTAACTTTTAGCTGGATAAAATTGCATGGGATGAATATCAGCCTGTCCTTACTGTTTGAAAATGGGCTTTTACATTTCCTGTTTTATTTATTTTTGAACAAGGAGAATGTTATCTAAGAAAATGTAATAGTCAAATATGTTACATATTATGTTTAGTTCTGCAGAATAATAGCAACATTTCAGTTTCATGTTTATTCTCAGAATAGAATTCTGGAAACTGTGTCTTTTCCTTATGGCCTTTTTTCATGTCTTAATTACTGGATGGTCCCCTGGTAAATTCTGTCTTTTACTAAAAGTCGTAATTATGTTGAGCTGAAACCTACAGCTTGAGCTGTAGAACTTTCTGCTGAACCTTATTATAATTCCCAGAACAAATCTGTACTGAATCATAGTTTCTGATCCAGAGACCATGCGTCTTTGAGAGCATTTCCTGAAGTGGAAAAAGACAGGCTCATCGAGAAAATATTTCATCACTGTTACAGTTACAGCTGTAGCTTTGAGAACTGTTTTCCCTGTAATATTATTTCATAAAATTAAGAAGAATTTGCAAAGGACAGAGTATGAATATGCTTTGGTAGCTAAGAAGTGACTTAAAATATTTGAAATATTTTCAGTGGATAAATTTCAACTAATTTTTGTAAATGCTAGAGGAATGCATATATATGTTTAGTTCTAAGAAGTACAGAGCATACCTCTGCTTTGTTTTGTTTTCCTTTTAAAGCTAAATGCATAAACTAATGCCAGAGTTCTCTTTAGTAATTTACTCTCTGAGCGTTTGGATTGGAATTAGTGGTAACTTTTGTACAAGTTAGTACTTTCTGTAAGCACAAGTAAGAAAATATGCTCCTTACAAAAGGCAAACAAGATGTAACTCTGTATTATCCTGGTTAAAATTTAAAAACTAATGAAGTGAGCACAATACAATAATTTTGAGGGAGTAAAATTCAAATAAACAAAGTAAAACTGTTGATACCATTAGGTATCAAGGTGTAATTATTTGTAGTGGGAGTAAGCTGGGATTTTAGAAATAACACACATGTTCCTGCCATGGGTTTTATTGTGTTTAGAGGATATTTGTGATCTGAGATTTCCATTTTTCATATTGAACTCATTTCAGTGTAGTTGTTTTAATTTCTTTCTTGCAGTGCTGCCCTTCACCTGTTGAATCGAAGTGTAAGCAAGCCTGGTAACTTAGAGTATCAGCAGTTTTTTTCTTCCTCTTTTTCTGAGAATACGTTTCCTCTCAATAATGAATGAATGGTACATCCGGGCAGAAAGAAATGCAGAAAGCAGAAATATCCCTTTGGTTGCAGAAGAGGAAGAACACTGTCCACGCTGCCGGCTCGGCTCCTGCTGGCTGCTCCGGATGGCACACCTGGCACTGCAGGGCAGAGCCCACTGGGTGAACAGCAGGCACCCGCCTCCCTCGGCTGAACATGCCCGAGAGGTGCCTTTGTGACAACATCTCGCTTGTTTAAAAATGAGTGTAGGAAAGAGAAAGGATGCCGTGCTGTTTGTCTGGAGGCAGTCAATCTACTTGCTGCTGGCAGTAAGGTACGGGAAATCATAGGATGTGCAGAATAAAAGCTGATCAGTGAACTTGTTACATTAATGTTCAGTAATATGAAAAAAAGGTAAAAACCTTGATTTCTAGTCCCTCCCCATGCACAGAGTTGTGAAATCTCCGTGTCACAAATGCAGATTTGAATTCAAAATGCTGCATTTTGAGTTTGAGTTAATAATAAAATCTTGTTAATGTTTTACTTAAGGAAATATTTCTATGCATAACAAGAATTCCTCTTGTAGGATTCTTAAAGTGCCATAGTGATTGGATATTGTAATAGAAATTATTTTTGGGGGCGGGTCTTTTGCTGAATGAGAAATATGTCATTTTCAACTGAAAATCACTATCGACTGAAATTTGTCACTTGGTCATGTTACCAAAAAGTTGGCCCAGCCTCATTTTCCTTTTTCCTCCTTTCTAACATACATTTATCTTGGTCTTCTCTTAAATGGTAGCTTCAGTCACTTGCAACCTTTTTTTCTGAATAATATTATAATATTGTAATATCCAAATATAATATAATGTAATATTATAATATCCAAACACATTGAAGATAAAGAAGTTATTAGAAGTGGTCAACATGGATTTACCAAGGGTAAATCGTGCTCGACCAATCTG
>JAOXNO010000024.1:79338198-79393696 GCA_028565335.1 Limnodromus scolopaceus | reverse complement strand
GTAGAGTAGGGTAGATGGTTGGACTCGATGATCCCAAGGGTCTCTTCCAACCTAGACAATTCTATGATTCTATGATTTCATGTAAGCAGAGCTTTAAGTCTAGTTTTGCTCAACTTTGCTTACATTGTAGCCTATCTGGACAGTATCCATACTGACAGGGATTGTATAAGGTCTTTTTTCAGTTATCTTGCCTCTGCTATCATCTACAAGTTTTTGGTCCCATCTGTGGGAAACTGTAACTGTGAAAGCCCATGGCAAATTGTACTTCGTTAGTACACTGTGTAGTACTGAGTAGTGTGTAGTGGAGAACATCTGCAACTCCGAAAATAATGATACAGGCCTCTGTTAAACTCCATAGATCAGAATATTTCCTCAAGAAAATGTGATGCTACAAGTAAAATGGGATAGAAACCACAAGAAACTGAGAAAATATCCTTGGTGGAAAAAGAGAGTTGTAAGTCTCTACCCATTACAAATTCTCTGAAGATGTGTAGGACAACAGAGTAAGGTTTAAACAGCATTTCCAGTAAGTAATGGCAAGAAATAGATACCTCAGAATAAAGACATTAAGTGGTAGTGTTATTTCTTTTGCTAGGATGACAATCACTTGATGTTTTCAGTAGTTCGCAGTTAAATCAGCTAAGAAAACTAGTTGTGTTAGAGAAATTTGAAGTGTATTCCATTCCATATAAATATAAAACAGATGCATTTTCTACAAAGACAAAACTCTTAAAGTGTTTGGGAGTTATTTAAAGAGAAATTTAAATATTGCACGTTGCAGAGCTGAGTCTTTTCTCTGAAACCCAAATGCCTTTTGGACCTTGGATAGAAAACTTTGGAAAGCTGGTGCTGACTAATCCAAATTTAAAAAGCCATTTACTTTGCTAAGTAAGAGTAAAACAAGACCAAAAAGATGCCCAGAGAGAGTAGGCAGTGCCTTGACGCTGTGGATATGATAGAGGATCTGCAGTGCTGCAAAGAAGATATTGGCAGTAGAAGGGCATTAGAAAGGCATTAAAAGACCAAAAGAAGTGCCACAACTGTAACCTCAATAAACATAAAAAGTCTAGAATTGCAAGAACGGAACTCCATCAGTTTTCAACTCCACTGAAAGTATTTTCAGGCTCTCACAGGACATCACTACATGGGTGCTCCCCCAGAGAAAACCCTTCACAGGAGCAGCAGTGGACATTGCAGTCCAAGATTACTAAACTGTCAGCTTGGAAGAAAGAGAACATAGAGTGATTTACATCTGAGCAGAGAAATAATGAGATTCTGTAATATTAACACTATGAGAAAAAACTGAAATAGTAGAAAAGGAAAGGGTTAAGCTGTATGCTTTTTCATTCAAAGTGTATGTTAGCAGTGGATATTATTCACTAGACAATAATACAATCTGTAATGGAATCAGGGAAGAAATCCCATGATACAATGAAAAATTTGGCAATCCTTTCAGGTCATCTTTGAGTGTAAGTGTTGTCCTTGTAGGGGCAGAGAAATGATTAGGAAAGACTTTGAGAACAGCTTCTATGGTGTCATAAGCTCTCAGCAAACTCAGACTACTCTAACCTGACTTGCTTTTTCAGTAGTCTTGTCTAAGGTGAAATACGGACTGAAATGTTTAGGGATGCACACATGTTGGAGAGACCAATGAAAATCATTAGTACTGATAATGTGAACACCAATTTTTGTAGTCTCTGCTGTTGTTGAAGTCTCAGACCTGAATGGAACTATGTCTACCAGCACTAAGATAGTGATACTTAAATTATGGTGATAAGAAGATGGAGATTAGAAACATAAAGTCTAAGAGAAAAATATGATATTGTGGATATCAAGTGAAAAAACATGTTACAAGCAACTGTTTCAGCCTGTTGCATGTGTCAACAAAGATGATCAAGTTGAAAGAAAAATTCTTGATGCAACCTGAAAAAGATCCAAAGCTGGAATAGTTCTTCTAGGCTAAGACTCTCACATTTCCAGGATTGCTCTTTGGAAGCGATTCTAGGTAAAAAAGTGCTCATATATATAAGATGTATTTTCTCTTGGCACAGTAAATTTAACGTCTGACAATCACCCATAGTGTAGCAGGTGTAAATTCAAACGTGTTATTAAATTAAACATTCTGATTATCACCTTGAATTGCATACACTGATCTTAGGTGCTGGTTTAACAAAGGGATGGAACCATACTCTAATACACAGAGGATACAAACCATAAAGGACCAAGTCCATCACCTTTAGTTGCCCCTGGAAAGTTTGTTGAACTAGCTGTATATTTTATACTTTGATGTGCTTCATGCTGAGATCTGGGAGGACCACTATATCCTGTATTAATGGTAGTTTCTTAAACAGGGCCCTTTATATGTAACAACGAGTTTTGGACTAGACATCTTGAATTTCTCTCTCAGTTTGGAGAACGTGCTCAGCAGACAGCCAGAAGTAAGGAAACGGAAAAATGCCCCAGTCCCTAAACCAAAAGCCATGGACTAGGAGGAAATACTTATCAGAACTGAGAAATTATCAGACATTAGAGTATCTAATTTCTTAGATTCTTGTTGAATCATATAGGGTCATTTACAGTTAAAATGAAGACATTGGTAGGAGCTGTATCTTAGGCCTGGTTGGGGGAAAAAAACCACCAAAGCAAAGAACCATTCTGTAATTTCTAGACCCTTAGGCTCTAATTCTCTATTATTAATTGCCTAAACCAACAGTTTTTCCAGCCTCAGATCTTCCAGTAAAATCAAGCACAATGATTTTGATCATTATTTTCATTAAATGCAGAAAACCAGCATTGAAATATTAAAGAAAGTTAAGGCTTTATTACAGTTATTTTATAAGTTTCACCTGTAAGAGCCGGGGCAAGGATTTGGGGGTATGGCTGAGCACAGGCAATATTGTGAGTTCAGTGACAACCACACATGCCCATTGTTTTGCATCATTAGTACTGGAAAAAAAAAAAAAAAAGGAAAAGAGAAAAAAGAAAATGCCCACTAAGAAACATAGCCTTTAGAGTCCAGTCGTTTTTATTACTTCACTTTTTTTTTTCTTTTTTTCTTTATACAGCACCTAATTTAGGCCACAGACAAAAAGAAAATGTATCTTGAATATGCATCACGGGTTCCAAAAATGAAAAGAAATTGGATTTGGATAGCACTTACTCAATAGACAGATATGATACATGGTAAGAAGGTGCACTGTCTGCCCTGTGATAGATTAAACTACTTTGTAGGAAAATTACTGTGAGCCAGTCACCACCACCACCGTGGCTAAATCTTTAATAAAATTCTCTTCCATATTCAAGAGCGAGGTATGAAGTACACAATAAGCAGAGTGGAGTAGAGTGCCATTTATCAAACCACAGCTAGGTCTGTAATCTCCTGCTTTATCCTTTTTTAGTACTTTATTTGTCTTTATTGTTGCAAGGAAGCACATTTACCCAGGGCAGTGGGCTTTCAGTGCTGATAAACCTTTTGTTTTAAATTCTACCTGTGGGGGGTTTTTTATAATTTTTTCCTTTATTTTTTCGTTTTTTATTTTTTTTTTTTCTTTATTTTTTTTTTTTTTTTTTTTTTTTTGCATCAGATAACCATCCTGTCACTGTGGAAGTAATTAGTTTGTTTTGTTTTGGTGGTCCCTTGCTTGTCACATGTTCTTTCACCCTTCCCTTTGACTTGACCCTACCTCTCTTCTCTCTATGCTACAAAAAAAGGATACCAAAGCCTCTAAGACATTTTAAAAAGAACACTCAAGCCTAGGTAGAAGACTGTCTGGGATGTATTGCATAGTGTTTTTTTGAGGCTATTTGGCAAGATGGCAGTGTTGAACCATCTTGCAGTTGGCCCCTGGGTGGCACTACATGGCTAAACCTGGGACCAACAAAAGCATTTTTGGATAAAGGCAGAAAACACAATTGAAGCAGTTTTCTTTTTAAAAATTAAAGACAAGTCCGTAAGCTAAATTTGTTGATATTTGCTGAATTCAATACAGATACGCAATAATATTAGACTGTGTTCCTCTTATTGAATGAGATTCCAAAATGTTCTGTATATCTTGACTACCTGATAATATCTGGATCACTTTTGGCAACATGCTGATATTAAGTACAGATGCACTGGAAGTGTCCTATGGGTAGAAGTATGTGACTGGAACTGCTTTGTGCTGCCTGAATATGCATACTACCAGTCTGTGCTGCAGCCCTGGGGGTGATTTTTTTAGTACTATTATAACCCTTTTTATTGTTTGAATAGCAGTTTTATGACAAAACATTTATATTCAGCCTGCCTTTGTACTTGACTGAAAGAGAGCAATCACTGAGAATGATAAGGCAACAATGGTAATGATAACTGCATTTATGGAGGCTTACAGAATTTAAACGGGCATGCAAAAATAGACTTACAATAGTGCTCTACGCTCTACCTGCATCTGAACTGGTTTGGATATATTTCTTGTGCCTGGCCCGTGTTTGCTTATTGATGGAGATGTTGCCTTTTCTCCCATTTTTCTCCCTTATGGCATTTCTTCTGTCTGAATCTTACACGTGTGTGCATCAGGTTTATCTCACCACAGAAAGCTGCCATAGAAAGATGGAGGAACATCACCATTTTTCAAAATCCACATCCCTGAAATCATTGCTCAACTTAGATATTTAAGTTTTCAGAGTTTGTGGTTATATGATCTTGCACCAGAATGGCCATTACCTGTCTTTTGAGGTCCTACCCCTATGAAAAATAGGCAATTCTTTCACTCTCCCTTGAGAAGTGAAGAATAGTACTGGACATTGGAAAGTAATCCAAGAGTTTAAGAGCAGTCAATCTATTGCCTGAATATTTTTAAGCCAAATCAATTCTACTTTTGTCTTCCTTTGCTATAGATTATTCTTCCCCTCGAGGTTTACACGGACATGTGCACACACACACATTTGTGTATTTCCTTAAATTTATTGCTTATAGAAGAGGGCAAGAAAAAAATGAGAAGGCACACTGTGTTTTGCGGGGAGGCAGATAGTTCCTGGATCTCCATATTTTTCTGTGAGGGAAACAGAATTATGCCTGTTTCTACTGTACCTTTTAGTATGGATCATGAAGAAAGGTGGTGTACGTTACACGTTGTTCTAAAGGTATATTAGGGCTACATCCTGCCACATAGTTCACAGGCTGCTAAGTAGACTTACTGATGTTAGATGCTTTCTTACTAAGGAATAGATTGTCCTCGTGGAGCTAGAATCACAGATTCAGCCTACATTTTTAGATACTATTTTTCAATATTTTAAAATAATTTTGTCAGCAAGCTATTTTATATAAAAATCTCTATCTCTTTTTATAAGCCAAAACAAAAAGTGAATGACCATTTAAAAGCCCTTAACATTTTGAGCCATACATCAAGATTTTAGTGATAATGAGAGCTGGTAAGCTCAATATACTTCAATTTCTTTTATACTATAATTTTCCTATTAAATAATTTTGCTTCTTTCTCCACCTATATTTTAATTTTCTGTACTTACCAATCCATTAGAACTTGACAGAATACAAAAACTGGGTGGCAAAATTTGTGAAAACTAGGTGACTCTAGAAATGTAGGAAGAGAAAAAAAATTATTTGCTAAAAACAAGAGGTATGTTTTCTTTTATTCATGTATGTTATTTTACTAATTCAAAAGCTCACTAACTACACTACATTTTTTAATGTACGTATATGATCATGACATGTTAACCTGTTCATGTGTTCCCATCTGTGCTATTTAGGCTTTAAATATGTTTAAATCAATAATTCAATTCTTTTTTGCAAATGAAATATAAGTAATGCAAACATTAACTTGCTTTGCCTAAGTTCTTATAGTATTTTACTGGGATGCTGTCTTCAAAAATATGTCATTTTCTACTAAATGTCTTTCTAATTCTTTTGTGCAAATGATACCTTTTCCCCAGGCCCAGCTACTTAGTGGATATTATTGAACAAGTGTCTTTTATAGGATCTAAAAAAGTGCAGCATTATGTGAAAGAAATTTTAAAAAATGTGTATGGACTATTTAGGAATATGCTTAGTGAATATTAAGCAAACACCTGAAGTTCCTGTGCTGCTGCCTAGAACCAGCACTTCATTACCTATTACGTGCAGTGACTTTGAATTTTTTATTAGGTACTGGTTTCTTAGCCTGTAAGGCTTGTGCATGATGTATATGAGAGCGATTTCCAGCAGAGCGAAGCTTATCACAGATCCACCTAAAAGGTAAGGATATTTTTTTAATTTTTAGTTCACATGCAGAAGAGCTGCCTGCAGAACACCTGCACACAGAGCAGGGAAGGAATTTGGTTTAAGGGTTGATTATATATGTCTTACCCGTATACAGTAAGTCCAGAAATAGACACGATGAACTTCAGATAAACCCAGAATATGCAAATGGCAAGAATAATACCAGAATACTTACCCCCTGATTTTGTGTTACACTGTATTTTTAATGCATTTTTTCAAGTTGGTGAGGACAAAGCAGAAAGGCTTAAATATACTTCTGATTTGTTTAGTTTCTCTGAAATCTGTAGTATTGATATCCATGGTTGAGACAAGATAATTTCTAAAAGCAAAGTCGGAACTGCGAATCTGGCAGGTAATGTATGCAAAAGAATGAATGATTGCTATTGGCGTTCCTCATATTTGCTAAGGAAAACAGCGTTAACAAGCATTAATGAGTAGAAAGCAAAAACAGAAAAGCAGGAGAAAATGGTGAAGAATTGAGAAAGGCAACTAATAAGAATGAGAGAAGGAGAAAAGGCACAACAGTAAAGATGGAGGTAGTGAAGAAATGCATTCATTACCTTTTCACTGAAAATGGCTTAAATGGGCTTTTGAGAGTGAGGGACCTTATCACGTAGGTCATGAGTGATAAGTCCTAAGAATATTAGTTTGAGTAATTCAAATCAGGTAATTCAGGAGATAAATGTGCCTTAAGAAAGCACGGGCTATGTACAGAATATGGTGATACGCTGATGGTTAAGGTAATGGAATTTGATAAAAGAATATAAGGGGTAAGAAATTTTGAAACCCAGGGTCAAAAGGGACCTTCTTGGTCTCCAAGTTTCTTATTTTAGCACCATAAACTTATCAGACTCCATCGTAGAAGTTTTTGCTTTTTCTGAAAGAAATCTTTTCTTCGACTTTCTTTTAGAAATCTATTTACTGTTCCGTTGTAGTTTTTTCATTCTCAATTTACTAATACTTTTTGCCCCAAAATTTGCCTCTTGGTTGTTAACTGTCTTTGAGCCTTTCAGAACAACTTATTGCCATCTCTTCTTTAGCCAATTCCTTATCCACTTTTCAGTTTTGCTGCTAGCCTATGTATTTTCAACTTTAACTAACCTTTCCACATGTGGCATTGTATGAAACACCTTGGTGAAATCCAGATAGATATTTCATCAAGCATATCAGTTCTCTTATTAAAGGAAAGCTATTGGTTTAGTCTGGCATGATCTTCTTGCCAGCAAGACATCTTAGTTTATGTTGTATTTAAACATTTTAGTTTATGTTGTATTCTAAAGCTGCAAACATCTCCTTTTCCTGTTCATATGATAACAGAGCTGTTAGTGATAGTGTAATGAAATCATTGCCCTTGCAAAGGGGAAGCCTTGTCAGCCACACTTTCTGAACAGTGAATTTGGGTCATGCCATTTAAGAAGAGGGTTCCTTGAAAGCGGTCTATTTTTGATAATGGGGCCTTAATCCATTCCCCAACCAGACTGAGCATGCATATCATGACAAATCTTTCCTCCACTAAAATCGTTTACTATCCTAAAAATGAATTAGCTGAATCAATATACTCCTCCTGACATTTCCCTGAGGAGACAGGAGCAGCTGCTTGGGCAGCAAGTGCTGCCTGAACAGTCAGATACCTCACTTGACGTAGGCAACGAGGCCACCACTGGTGTCACCAGGGAGAAAGAAACGGATCCTTGTAGGGAACTGGGGAAGAAGGTTACTCATGGGTGCCATGCTTCTGATGAGGGTGCCATTGTTTTGCTGAGGTAAAACCAAAAATCAGATATGACTGTCAGAACTGGCAGAGCTGCACAATCCTGAAAATGTGTACCAGTAACAATAACACAAACCCCAAGAAAGCGAGATGAGAAAGAAGACAGTTGTTGTTTCCTATGTGTCATGCTCCTCTAACTACTGGAGCTTCTTAAGCATCTGTGTGGAGACCTATCTTAAATTAATTCATTAGATTAATTTCTCTTCAAGGATAGTTTCTGTAAAATTTCTATTATTCGGCTTCTTATGCTGTATAGGTATCCTGGTGTGTAATGCTTAAGATATTTAATAATGCGTATTCTCCAGTTTCAACTGTTTTCTTCAAAAGAACAGCAAAGCTTCAGAGAATAGGAAAAACAAGGGCAAAAAGCCAGATATAAATACATTGAAAGATTTCAGCTGGATGCTTTCAAAAGGTTTGGTGTGCACAAATTAAGAAACATAGAATTTCTACAGAGGTGGCAAATATACTGATTTTCCAAGATTTTTTTTCTAAATGGAAATATAAAAAAGGAGAAATAATGCAATGGAACAAGTATTTTTTAAATTGAAAAATATTACTGATAGCTCTTTATGGCTTATTATTTTTTCTTTTTCTATGAAAATTAATAGTTTTTTAAAGAAAGAAATTATTAACATACTGAGCTATACAATTAAAATTTATTCTCAACCTCAGAAGAGCTGGTGATTTGGAATTCTCCGTCAAAATTATTTTCCAATAGAAATAATCACAGAATCACAGAATCACATGGGGTTGGAAGGGACTTCTGGAGCTCATCTAGTCCAACTCCCCTGCAGGTCCATCTAGAGCAGATTGCACAGGAGCTTCTCCAGGCGAGTTTTGAATGTCTCCAGAGAAGGAGACATTCAAAACCCGCCTGGACAAGTTCATAATTTATGCTTTGAAATTAGAAGTGGTGTTAGTATGGGTCAATAGTAGAAGATCCCTAATTTAATTTGAAAAATAAAGTCTTGACATTTTTGCAATTAGATAATTAAAATTTGTAAAAGTCAAACTTTTTTTGGAGGGTACTTTAAAAACCTTTTGCTAATAATTTTGTACCAACAATTTCAAAATCAATATAAAAGCATTTAGGTTGTTCTAAAGTTACTGAATATAGGTATATGAATTTTTCATACTTTATTGAGTAAATCAAGTCATTTTTTTCCTGATTATTTTGATAGGATGATATTTTGAAAGCTAAAGTTATTTTTGCCTATATCTGCCCATAAAATGCTTCTTAGTGATGTTTGGTTGCTGTACACTATGGGCTGATCTTTCAACGCATCTCCTTAACCACAGTGTTTATTAGTGTTTGCATCAACCTTTAATCATCAGAAAGAGCTGAAGTTATTCCTGTTTGTATGACAGGGGTAGATACTTGTAGCCAAGTTGCAGATTTGTATATTGTGAAATGACTGAAGCTGGTTATGAAAATCCTGATTGTTGAACTTCTCATAATTGCCTTCATCAGCAAACAGTATGATTTTCAGTATGTGACACTGATTTCTTCTGCATTTTTTTTTCAATATCAAATTTAGAGTGCAGTTCAATATCAAGGCTATATTGCTTTCATTGACAGTCCCTGGTGCTGTGGAGAGCATGTTTTAGCATCGTACTTTTATAACAATTGGGTCTTTTCCTAAAATCTCTTCCTTTGTTCAGCATAACTTTAATATGTTGGGCATGTCTCCTTTCATCACAGCAGGGGACACTGTGTATTTGCGGGATAAACTAGTTCCATATTAGCAATGTGAAATCTGTTTGAACTTGTTTGCATATGTATGCCAGTTGATACTGCCTTTTGAGGTGGTAACTGTTGGGGAATTGTGTCAGCAATAGTATTCGGTTTTGCCTCAATAGTTAATTCATAACCTGTAAATATGCCGTTCCCATTACACCTAAATGCTGGTTTTATTGTCTATGAATATAGGATATGTTGATAATAGCACATCAATAAATACATCTAGAAATTAGTGGCTGGTATTAATGAGTGAAATGCAAGTACTGTAACTCACAGTTTGCTACTTTAAAGAGAATCTCCCGTGGTCACTGTGGTGAAAGCTTTTAGGGTTGGTTTGAATATGCATGTCTAAGAGTTTATTCAGGGAGTTGGAGCTGCAAAAGAACTTGGATTATGCAAGTCTCCGTGTTGCATACTCGAAGTTTAATATGTGGAAAACTTGAGTGGGAATCTGTATCACAGCGGGTCAGGTTCCGAGGCTCCCTCTGCAGCGCACGCTCAGGGAGCTCGTAAGCTCCGGTGAAGATACATCAGGGAACTGCTCAGTCTGAGGATCTCAGTTAGGTTTAAGTATTGAACCCCTTGGCCTTGATTTATCTGGTGTAGCTTTGGACATGTGCAGAAGCAGAATGCTAGGCAGCTTGGGAATATTAGTGATAAAAGCTTATGTGTTGATGTATGTCATTTTATGTCTTCAATTTACATACCAGTATTTGATCAAAGTCCCACTTTGGATGCCTCACTCGGTTTGTAAATCTTACTCTTTCCTCTATATTTTATCTAAATATGCTTGCTGATATAAATTATCACTTTAAATTTCTTTTTTATTTGGCATAAAAAAATCTTGACTACTTTACTTATGAATGGTCCGCTATGCACATTGGAGGTGGTAGAGATGAGAGTGGATGCCTGGTTTGTTATTTAGGTAGAAAAATATATTTTCTTATTTGGTTTGTAGTCCTACCCAAAGAAAGCTGCACCTCATTCTGTTCCACTAGAAACATCTCTTGATTTCATGGCATTTTTAAGGTTCATCTTATTCTTAACTATTAAAAAAAGAATAAATAATTGGTCTCAGACTCATTTTTGTCTGGGAAGGGCAGGAGTCCCTCAGAACCTGTGCTGTTCTGTGAAAAATACCACCAGAGAAATAATTCGCTTAGGAAGATATTTTTTTTCTTTACAAACCTGTCAGCAAGATTTTCCTTTACTATAGGGCTCACATTTAAACAATTTTTAATGTTGGCTTTTGGCAAACAATGCGTCTTTCTCCTTCTATGATGGAAAGAAATAGCTCAGTAATAAAGAATACTAATTTCTGTGTCTTTCACATTCATGTCTGGGAAGAGACGTAATTTATAGAAGAAAATTACAAATAACATTATGAACTGCTTAAGAATTTCAGGAAAAGAAACAACTTGTGGAAGAAAATATGAAGGAAGAGTATAGGGACTAATATTATTTTCAGAAGCTTGGACATGAAATGTCCTCTATTAAAATGGACATACAAAAAATACATATGCAAATGTCTATATCCCATAGAAAAGGTTTTAAAATGGAATGACTATTTTCATCATGAAAACAAAAGGAAATTTTTTTGGTAGGTCAAAAGATGATGTGAAAATTTCCCATTTGGGCTATTTGAAGGAAGGACTATCCTCTTGAAACTGTGACTGTATCCAAACTGTTGTTAACCTAAATACAAATTCACTTACACATTTGCATCGTAAAGCATGTGATTTAATCACATTAATAAAGTACATTGGTGTGGAATTCTGAGGAAACTGATATGAACTGGTCTTTCTTATAGCATGACTATATTGCAGTCACCAGCTTTGAAGTGGCTGTGCCTGAGCTTTCCAAAGTATGGTTGGGGTATGTTTATTTGAAGCACAAGGTTCATAGCATGGGAAAAAATATTCAAGAGATCAATTATTACTCCTGACTCCCAGTGTGTTCAGGCTGTCTTTATTACTTGTCATTGAGACAATAATTTGATTTGACAGGCAGATTGGATGTTATTAAAATTAAAGGATTTCAGTTGCACATGTGAGGCGTTGTTATGAAGATCTGCTTCGAGAAGAGAACCAAGAAGACTGTGTCACTGGTTTGGTCTGCAGGTAAAGGAATTGGAAAATTGCCCAGTTTTTTAATTGGTTGGTGAATTAATTACATATAGTTGCCCATGGTGAGCACTTGTTTACTAATGGAATGCGTCTCTCCCGATACTAAAGTTGTTACAGTGCTCCTTTTTCAGGGAAAACAGGAATTAGCAGTTTAGACTGAGGGTTCTGTCATGTTACTGGTGTTACTGCTCTTTTTATTATCTAGTATGAACCTTGCACTACCAGTGGACCCCATTTTACTAGATACAACAATAAGCCTATATAAAATTATGAAAACAAAATAGGAAAAGATTGAAAAACAGATAGATACAGGAGAGTAGAAAAGCCAAATCATGTATGATTGTAGCATGCTTTCAGGTAAAGTTTATAAGCTTCTTATGAATGAGTAAAGTAGAAGAAAACCTTATTTAGGTTTCACTAGAAATGTTGCTGGAAAAAGGTGACTTAATTATTACTACTACTTTGTAAAAAAAATTATAAAATGCCCATTTTATAGGCATTTTACACCAGTCCAATTTTAAAATACCTATTTTCAAATCTTTAAGAGTGACAGTTTAGAAAATGTCTTATGCTTGAAAGTCCTTCCACCACCAATTGGTAAACTGTTTAGGTCTCTTAAGCTCCTCTTTTGAATTTTTAGAAATATATGTAGTAGTAAGAGGCACGTATTACTAGGATTTTGTAATATGTTTTTTCCTATCAAAGAACATATTTCTATTATGCTGTAATGGTAACACTTAACATGCTTTTTTTTTTTTAAAAGGAGAGCAAATGTTAGTAAATGTACAGGTAAACCTACCAATTAATTAAGTCTACATGTAATTAAGTAAATGTAAATTGCCATATGCTCAGTACATTTCATAACCCTGAAGATAATAATTACCATATCTGTCTCATAATGGCCTTACTTTCAAAACAGGTGGGATGTTCTCCATCTCTTTGTTTTTTCTTAGTTATGGTTTTTGGACAAATACTAAATGCAGTTCCAAAATATAAATGAGAGCAGAACTGTTTGTTCAAATTTACAAATGCAGAATTAAAAAATTCTATGTTCCTGTCCTTGCAGGAAAGGGTAAACAAAGAACTGAATTTCAATCCATCACATCCCAGCTCACAAATTTGAAGGTGAGGCAATTAAAAAAAAGTTTCCTCACCTTTCAGATTACACTCACATGAGATTTTATAAAAGGAAGAAGGAAAGGAATTAATAAATTGACATTGAAACTTCACTCTCTGGAAGATGCTGTTTCTTTCTTATTCTATCAGAATTCCATCCTGCAATTTCTGATATAAATATATAAAAAACGTGGAGTTGCTTGAAAAAACAGAATTTAAAAAGAAGAGTGAAAGGAAATTTTTTAGAATCTAGCACAGTCATCAGACTGTGCATCTTAAAACATTTTCATCTTTGTCTTTGACATGCCCTTAGTCATTCTGTGGTTTTCCTCAGTGTCCTAATGGTTATTAAATACTGAAATATTGTGAAATATAGTGTAAACTATATATGTGTATTGATATTATTTTGTAATCCATATTATGAATACTGAGAATAGTCAGTTGTTCTTACTAAATTTTTAAATTTCTTTACTTCTAATGAATTTTACTCATTATGTTTAATAATCAATTCATGTCTGTGTTGTCCAGCATTCTTTATGATTCTGATGGATGGGAGTAAATGATTCACCCAGTCATCAACATTTTGGCTGCACTTTCTCAATGGCTTCTTCTACACTGTGTGTATCAGTGTTAGCAATTTAAGACTACCACAGTTACAGATTTTTCCATGTGTTGTCATGTATCATACAATGCCACTAATAGTTACCCTCTCTGAGAAGTGAAAATACAAATGCATAAAATATATCAAGTAAGAAAGGGTTTTCCACGCTGGTGGTACAGAAGCCATTCCCAAATAGTATGAAACCTTTCCCAGACCTGCTTCTGCCAGTTATAATTACTGTGGTTCTCATCAATACAATTGATGGTACCAAGCAGTTAGATTTTCTGAAAACCTGATCGAAGAAGAGTTATGTATGGACATGAAGTAAGTATTTAGGACTCTAAATATTCAGCCTGAGAAAGAACTGTCTTCATTTGCATTAGAAGGAGAAAGGAGGGAGACTGAGCAGGTGATCTGGTTGTTTTGTAGTTTAGCTTCTGAAGTGAAATGAAATGAAATGAATAGCAATTAAAAGGAATCTATTTGGGCAATTACAAATATTTTTGTGTAAGTTGATTCTGTAGAGTAACTCCTTTATAAAATCTGCTTAGAAGAACCGTTTGGAATATATTCTACAGGTGTTTTAAAAGAAGATTGTTATCCATGTGAAAGACTCGCAAATACCTTTAATTCTTAATCTTTACCTTCACCCTTCCTGATTCTTTTCACCTACTGTTTCCCCAGTTTTTAGATGACAGTTTCTGCCAGTGCTGATACTAAGAAAAAAAAAAAAAAGAAACACACCAAAAACCTGAATGTCAACAAAAAGATTCACAGAGCTATGCAATCAAAAATGCTGTTGCAAATCAAGCCTAGAATCAGACTATCAAAAATTCAAAAACTTTCAGCTATTTGCAATTATGGTGGTAATTGCTATTTTAAAATGTTTGCCTTAGTCCAAAGAAACTCCATGTTGTTAGCTGAAATTCTAGGTATTTTAAATCAGAGAAAATCTTTTTGCAGCTGATGAATACTAAATATTATAGGCAATCAAAACAACATATTATCTACATATTTTAGCTGATTAAAAAAAAGTAGCTTTTGGAACTTCTTTAAAAAATCATTTTAGTGTGTAGTACTAGCTAATTACAGCATATTTTTTCACAGGCCAAAACGTTAGCATTATCTATTTTAAAGCAAAAGGTGGTAGATTTTAAAATTATTTTAAGGAAATGGCATCTGAGGTCTTTGCTATGATGTTTTAGTCCTTGTAATTATTCCTTTTCTTTCTGTTCTGAATCAGCATTTGCAGTGAAGTTTTGTTTAATATATGTAACAACATATAGTAAAATTAAGTTTTCCTTAAAAATACTGTAGTTTAAAGATTGATGTATCAACATTACGTAATATGAGGCCATGAAATAAAAGTAAATGACTGAAAGTTTATATATAGAGAGTGTAGGAAAATGCTATTAAATAATAATGTAGGAATAATTTTGGTTCAAGAGCAATTTTTATAAAGGGCATCTAATTCTGAGATCATGCTTGAGACTTTTTCTTGTACTAAATTATATCTTGAATATGAGAAACTGCATTTATTTTTATTCTCTGATAGTAATGATAAACTATGATCTTATTTCTTTGGTTCAGAGCCTTGTTTAATTCAGTTTTTGAAGGATAGGTTCCATAAAGAAAGGGAAAATTCTATCTCAGTTTCATTATTGAAACATTCTAAATAGATTTTTTTCTAGTAAATCTGTTAAAAGGCAATAATATGCCATGATTTTTAATGAAGTAAAAATTCATAGGCATTCTGCTAGGTGTTTTCTTTTAGCAATGTTTCATAAGTTATTAGCTTGATGTCTGAAGTTACCTTAAGGAGCTCTTCTAAAGGTAGAGTTGTACAAAGTAAAAATTGGTCTGTATGACCAATACCTGGCAAATTCATAGGATTTGGTTTTGAACAAACATTTAGGAAAAATGCAAGTGAATACGTTTCTAACAGTTGTTCTATACGCATTATGTCTCCGTGAAAAAAATGCAGAGGATTGGCAGGGAAGGGATGACACAGCACTGACACAACTGCAGTAGGATCAATGAAGCTGGCAAAGCGCTGGGTGGAATTTTTTGAAGTTTGAGGCAAATGTTTAGTGGAGGATCCTGACTTACGGATCTCATTTACAGAACAATCAGAATAAGCAACTGTATTAAAGCACTCCTAATTGGGGTGTTTTTTTGGTTTGGTTTGGTTTGCGACTTGCAATAAGAGTGGAACTGGAAAGTGTCTGGAAGTTTAGGAGAAAGAAAAGTCTTTAAACACCAAAATAACTGCAGATAACTGTTGGTATAAAATGGAGACTTTGATTAATCTGTTAGATATCTAATTTTGTACTCACTGATTCATACCATTGAGGCCAAGAACTTCATAAATATTTAGCATCTTTAGTAAGCTTGTGTGACAATTTGAGGCAAAATGAAGCCAATAACCTTAAAAAGAGAGCAAAAAGGGTTCACAGGTTGAAACCACTCAGTGTTGTTTAATCTGCAGTACTAAATTATTAAATCCTTCAAGGAAGAGAAATCTCATACTGTTGAGAGAGTATTTAGGGAAATGACTTTTCAACATTAGAGTAAATCTAAGTTTGAAAATACGATTTTAATCAGGGTGTGAATGTTGGAGGTTTTGTACAAATAAGCTACTCTTGTGAATCATTGTGTGGGGTCACTTGATATCTATTTATAAAGTACAGGATACAGGAAAGTTAGGGAGGAAAAAAGCACTATCATAGCATTTTGAGTTTTAAGTATATGTTACTTTTCTGAGTTCATAAGCAGCTTACTTTTTTAATAATTAAAATGTGTGCTAGAAAAAAAACCCAAACCCACATTTGGATCACTTTTATAATATGGCTACATATTTAAAAAGAGACCTCTCATACATCATTTTGTGCATTAGAAATAAAGCTATTGGAGCAAAGGTCTTTGTGTTGTAGTAACTATAAACCTGAACTTTATTATGAAACAGATACCACTGAAGTTTTTCCCTCTTACAAGATGTGTCTAAATCTGATATGACATGATACTGTAGGAATAAAAAAGCGGTCATGATTTCAGATATAAAAAGCCTGAAGTAAATCTGTAGTATTGCAACGATACTCGGGAAAAGCACCAGTCATTTTATTCTATAGAATTCCGGAGCCAGCTGATAGATGAATCACTTCTGACAGTAACTCACTTTTTGACCTGTGTGGCAGTGAGAATGTCGCAGCAATAGGAGAGGTTCTGTGATAATTGGAAAGTGAAGGGGACTTGGTGGTGCAGTAGGTGAGTGCATTAGCCTTTCCCCTCTGGAGACCTTGGTTCATATTCTGCCTTAGGGTCACTAGTGAAAATTCATGCTTTGGTGTCCTACTTCTGTTTATACATATGACAAAAAAGACCCATATTTGGAAAAAAAAGTTGTCTTTCTTCACTATAAAACACTGCATTGCAAGGATCTTAGGGACAGCGTACATTGGGAGAGATTAAAGAGCCTTTTTTCCTGTAATATGTGTCTATCATGTCCACTTTCCCCAAAAGAGCATTCACTCCATACATTACTAAAAGGGAAAAAAGTAAGAAATTCTCAGTTGATAGGCATGAAAATAGCACAAATAATGAATGAAGCTCATCCATAATACGAAAGCTATACTGATAAATTACTCATTCTCATTTGGAATTAACTGCTGCAATCTCTCTTGCACTGAAGTTATATTTCTCTTAAACTGTTTTACTTGAACCTCCTTCTGCCTTAGATTTTTAAGTACCAGAGAACTGCTGTTTCATATGCAGTGGAGTGGAGCAGTGATGACATCCAGTGATTAATTAGTTCAAAAAGCACACATTCCCTAAAGGTATCCTGGGAGCCACTTCCCAGGCCTGTTTAAAAGAAACATATTGCTTGCATTTACAGGTGGTAGTAAGCTGAATATTAGATTGGTTATCAACAGTGTACTATCTTTTATTACATCTGTGGTGCTTACTCTTATTGTCTTGTAACAAGGGTCGCGCAACTAATTGTGCTTAATGATCCAGTGCAAAGAGCCTGAATTTTGTCTTATCGACTCCTCCTATGTTTATCTTTTCATCTCCTTCAAAACGTACAACTTCCAAGTTGCATTAGGGATTTGCAGCAATGTGTGAACACCTTAACTGTCAAATCCCCACAAAAATGTTAGCTCTGTTTACAACTGTGAGAGCTTCCCTCTTTAAACATGAATTAAATTTTCAGGATGGGTCCAGCCTGAGCACCTCGGTGACTAAAGCAGTCTATTCAAGGATGAAAAAGGCATCAGGGAAGTAAGTTCCACAATTTTATACCCTTCTTCTAGGCAATAGGCAATCACAATTATGGCTCCATCTCTGGAGCAGATGACAGGAATTATCAGCTAGCCACAGTATCCAGTCTCTATCCCTTTTTGACAATCATTTCCCTCTAACTTGAGGGAAACATGGAGTAGAGATTAAAACTACTTTCTTTTTTTTTTTCCCTTCAATAATAACGAAAAAAGATAGAAGGGGGTAAACAGAGAAGAAGCAAAGGATTAAAGGATAAAGACAGGACAGAGGAAGCTTGAGCAGAATGCAGCTGAGAACAGTGCTGTCATTTGACTGATAAATCATTCTCTTAATCAACTGTGCCAGCCAAAGAAGGCCTGAGTAAGCAGCTACAACTGCAAAAGCTTTAAATTATTTTTTGTTTCCACTCCTCCAACACATACCTAGTAATTTAAGTTTCTACTTTCAATTGTACTAGTTTCTAACAGGGTGATAGGAGCTTTGGTTTGAGACTTTTCTTTGCCTGAAAAAGACTTCCTAGAATTGTGAAAACCTTTAAGCAGCTTCTATACTACATAGGAGTTTGGATATCCTTTAAATGCACTAGATTTCTTTGTGTAGTCAGATTTTTTCATTGGTTAGGTTTTGTGGTTGCTGGTTGGGTTCGTTTTTTTTTGGTTTTTTTTTTTTTTTATAAAACACCATGGAGTTGATCTGAAACCATGAATAAGAAGCAGAAGCAAGACAGGATTTAACTGTGACTTTTCCCATACATTGTGATGTTCACATAAGGGAGTAAGGTGAGATGGGCCTTCTCTTAGATACATCTGTCTCTAGGTACACATGCATCTTGCACTCCCATTCACCCTTCGCTCACACCTCTCACCTCTAATTGCAGACCAATATCAGGAATGCCTTTGGGATGTCAGTCTCATATCCTCTAAAGGTTGATGATAACAGTTGCACAGCCTTTGAGAAGGAAGAATACCTGGGAAGGTTCTTTTTGCTTCCTGATTTCCCTGCAAAGGTGAGACTGAACTAGAAATGAGAGTTGAGTCTGAAATAAAAATGGAGAAGGATGAGACCTAGGTTGAGATGAAAGTGAAAATGGAGAGTTATGAATTGTAGCAGGGTTTTGGTAAATAATTCCCTCAAACCTGAAATACAAACTTAAGCAAGTTGGTCCAAAACATTACTTTTAATTTTTTATTTTTCTTGTATATTTGATGTCTTAAACTGAAAGCCTTATGCATAGCTCTTTTCCTAAATAAAACTGCTTTATATATAGCACATTTTCCATCATCTGCTCACTTACGCTGTGCCCCATTACAAGTGAGGTTCTAAAGTAAGTGAAAGGTATCTAGTTTTGCTTAAAGTTGTAGAAAGAGGAATAGTACTATATTTTTATCCTGAAAATCTACATGAAACTTCTGATGGACTTTGTAGGACTGTTACTTTTGCTTAACTCTCTTTTCTCAGAATCCAAATAGTATTTTTATGCATTTAAGTCTTTAATGTTCAACAGTGTTTCTCACTAATAATTGGCTATGTATCATAAGACAAATGAAATTTGTCTCCATTCGTTACTATGTTACCATAACTGTATAGGATTTAAGCACGCATCGTAAATCTCAGTTCTAAGGGTTCTTTTAGAGTTGTTTTTGATTATGGAAAATAAAAGGTAAAGGTAATGCAGCAATTGCTGTGAAGTGTTCAGATTTCTAGCTGCCAATGGAAGTGTATGTACTTCTGGGTTTGATTTTGAGTTGAGAAAGCAATATGACAACTTATTTTTACACCACTTTAGTGGTGGTGTGGATTTTTTTTCTAAGTTTCAGTGTTGTTAGGTATGATGCATAGAAGCAGGGTGAGAAAGTGATTTCATGCTCTATTTCTCCAGATGAAGTTTTTTGCTTTGCTGACAAACACTGACATACAAGCCCAAATTGAAACTTCCCACGTCTAACAATGGTAAATATAACAATTGTTCAAAGAAGTCATAGATAGACTTTTATAGGCCACACAAAACTTTTGAAATGAGTTAATATCTTACTAAGGCACAAGTTAGCTTGAAAAAAATTAGCCTTTCTTGGTTTTGGACTCCTAAGATGATGACTAGTTTCTATGCTTTTTAAACAGGTTTTTGTTTGTTTGCTTGTTTGTTTGTTTGTTTGTTTTTTGCTACCATAGTTTTAAATTGCATTGAAACAAAAATAAAAGTTAAAAAAAAAAAGAAAAAGTGGTGACCATGTTAGGGATTTCTTATGGATTGGAATTTTCTTGATTGTCTAAAATCAAATAAACTTACAGTACTTGGCAGGGTATAAAAGGATGAAGTTATCTAATCCATGAATATAAGGCAGCATCAATTCCTTTACTTTTGAAATCTCAAGAGTAACTCTTTTCTTCTCTATTGCTCAACCCAGAATTTACCACAGAAATATTTTTGGATTTGGTTTTGTACCGCAAGATTCAGCGATCAGGAGGTTATGAAAAAAGGAAACTGTGTACACTACTTTGCTTCCAGTTTATTATCTCAGAGTTCTGTCTCACAGAGGTAGATGTTCATCTTGGGGTGATTCTTTTCATCTCTTGCTTCCACCTGTCCATTTTGTCTGTCTCTGTCCAGTCTCTGCTCCAAACATGGGAAGATCACTCATAGAATAGCTGCTCAGCTATTTCTATTTACAAAAATTTTGTGTGGGTTTATCTTAGTATCCAAGGCTTTATTTAAACCATGGAGGTTCTCCAGATGTTTCATGAATGCGAAAACAGAGTGAGGGATAACAATGGAAGCCATCAGTCAGTGGTGACCCATCCTCGCTCATTAACCTTTAGTTTACTGTAGTTGAACTCTTTACTGGGTGGGTACTTTTTCTACATGTAATTTAGGACAACATAGTTTCCCCTGAAATAGAACAAAGAAACAAAGGCTGCATAGTTTTACTGGGAAAAGACATCTTAAAAAAACATTTCATCCAGCTCTACTCAAAGTCATTTATGGCTGCGATTTTTGTTCCTGGTGCATAGTCTCAATAAAGATTGTCACCTAATAATATAGTAGAGCATTGTATTAAAATGGTTGCATGTTATCTGGCCAGATATATAATTTTGAGCTATTTCTAGTATTTTATATTTAAGATGTTTCCTAAGGTAGCTCTCTGAAGATAGAATTTGATTCTACCAAAAAAGCGAGTACTGCATATTGTATATTTAAGCCACGACTTCGGGGTATGAGAAAAAATGCTAGAGAATGAGAAAAATTAACAAAGTTATCAATTTGATAATACCAGCACAAAGTGTTTAATAATGTATCAGATAACATTTATCAAAAGGTTTACGTAGCTGCTTACACTCCTAATGAGAAGCTCTGGGATAACAGCCATAATCACAGGTTTATGATAAAGTATCTGAGGCTTCAGATGTTCAGTCCAACAAGCACTAACATCATATTAGTGTATAAGTAGGTTTACTCAATAGTCATAAATGTAATTATGGCACTGTGATGTAAACTTGTTTCAGAGGCAAAATTGTTTCAATTAAGAATAATGGAATACTGCCAGATGAAGTAAAATTGTGGCGCTGTCTGTTCATTACATAAAACAACATACTGCTAATAAGAATATTAAAATTTAGAATGGAAATAACAGTTTTATATTCCCCTCTTCAGCCTCAGTTCTTAATTGCTGGGAATTTAGAAATGAAGTAGCTGTGGGTGGGGAAGTAAAGGGTCCATGGCTTTGAGTTGACTTTTTCATCCTCCGCCCTCGATAGACTTTGTGGCAAAATGTTCCCAGTCATAACTCTACATGACATTAGGGTTGTAGCCAGATTATGTGACTGCAGCCAGGTGCTGTGTACCTGACAGGTTTCAAGAGGTACAGAAAAAGTGTTAAAGATGTGCCTCAGTTCTGTGAAGTCTGTACCAGGGAAAGATTTGGCTACCTCTGCAGGTATTTTCTTGCTCTGTTTTGCTTCAAACAAAAGTTGAAGCTTCAATCTTTCATGTATTTGAAACTTTTTAAAGGAATGATTCCTTCAAGATGACAACAGCTCCTGAAAGGATGAAAGCTTAAGAAAATACATAACATACTGAAATATGCACACATATTGTACCTCATCTTGCCTAGTTCTCCATGAAATGTCAAAAGAACCTCCTACTGTGAGATGTCTGTGAGCTCTGCAAGACTGATTAAATTTCTATATAATATCAATCGTTGCATCCTGTGAACCATAAATTATAAAATTTGTGTTCTATTTTATCACTCCATAAAAAGGCTTAAAACTTTTTCTTATCAGATACAAAGAATAAACTGTGACTCTCATTTTATTTGTGGCAATTTTATGCACATACAGAAACAGAGTGTAAATGCAGTGTATATTCTTTATATACGTGTGTGAAAGAAATAGATTAAGAAGAAAGCATTTGCTGCAATAATATATAAATAATATTATGATTTATTTCTCAATTTTGTAGCATCCCAAAATAAGGGAACAAAATTACATGTCCAAAGCCTAATATGTAAAGGTCCCTTGAGAGCAGAAGAGAGAATATTCAGGCTGTAAGAAGATGCAGTTTCCCCCGTTACATTTTTAACTGGTGGAATAGCAAAATATAATCAGGAGATTGGTGTTAGAGAAGATTTGCTTTGTGACAGAAACTGGTGTTAAAAGGGCTTGTGGTCATTTCTCACACCACTTCAAGATGTGTGGTTTCTGTACAGAATCTCAACTTACACATTTAAATCGTATTCAATGTTTTTGACCTTTTGGCACCACACACCAAGAGGCTAATGTGAGGAATCTGTTCCTCTTGAATTGCTGACTGTAGTTTAAGTCCATTGTTCAGAGAATTTTGGGACTATGAATTTCAAACTAAGACGAACGCAATAAAAATGTCTTTATTCTCATCTCTGTCTCACACTCTCTCACTCTCTCTCACAGGGTTTCGTACTGCGGCTCATCACCATTGCGTCTGAGCGCCTTCCGAATAAAATAAATAACAGTAGCAAAGCCTCTAGTGAACATCATGGGGAACATCAACATTGAGAGGCAGGGCTTATAAATCTGCATGCAACACTGTATGGACGTGCTTAGATTGCTTCCAGGCTGGAGCTGGCTTACATCCAGCTTCCCGCCTAAAGCGTACGTGAGCGACTTCGGGTCTATATTCACCGTAGGGACTTGCTTTTGGGTTGATGCTTCTCCCGGGGCAGGGGTAGATTGGGAAAAAGGTGAGAGAGGAGAAGGGTGGGTGTGTGTGACAGCTTTCAGTAGTTTGCAATAATTGTGCACAAAGTTTTTATTCCGATTATAAATTTCACAGTTATGAACACACCTGTAATTTCTTATGCTATTCCTTAAGAGGAATAAGCACAATTTTAATAACTTTTCTTAATGAAAAAACAGCAGTGGAATCAATTTGATTTTTTCATGTAAGACTACGTACTTCTATTTTTCTTTGGTTTATTTTTATAGTTTCTTGTATCTTCAGTATTGTAGGTATCCTGAGCAATATGCCATTATATCAAGAGCAAACAGAAGTTGATCGTAATGGAGTAGCTTTCAAAAATGCAATATTCATTTTGAGAATGGATCATAAATGGAAGCCATTAGTAGAATTTTGCAAGATATAGTCTGTGGTAAAATGTATGAATAAAAGTGGTAATTGCAAGAATTTTGAAATTTTAAGAGGCAAATATTGTAACAAGGAACTGTAAAGTAAATGGTTTCAAAATTCTTAAAATCTGAGTCAAATCAAATAAAGTGCTAGTAAAAAAAAGTAACAAACCTCTCCCCTTAGTGGAAACCTGGTTAGATTGTGTGCATCATAGGGCAGATCTTGTGGGTGGTTTTCTGTGGATGCAGTGGATGCTGTTTCTCATGAAGGGATTTTATTCAAATCCATTCAGAATTTATCTTTATGAAACCATGTCATATAGTTGGCTACTTTGTCAAGAGCTGGCAAAGAAATGGTTTGCTGAAATGTTTGAGCATCATGGAAAAGATACAGTAACAGTGAATCAGTAGTAACCAGTTTTCTTGCACTGTTGATAAAATCTCTGAAGTTTGGATAACTTCTGAAAGGTTAGTGGTTGCAATAGTTTTCTTTGAGTGAAATCTGCAAGTGTAGGAATTATGGTTCTAAAATCAGAGGTGTTGATGCAGTGCTGTGCCTTGATTTTGGGCCTTCTGCTAGTTTTCTGGGGAAATATACTTTATCCTGGTGGAAGTCGGGGTGTGGAGAACAAATATATAAGACCATCAATGATTAAGCAGTTCATCTAAAGTTTTCTTATTTCGCTGCATTGTCACTTGCTGTATGTCCTTTGCATTTCTTGCCTAATTCGTGTAGTCTATTTAAACCTGAAAATGTTATCAGCCCTTGCAAAATGAGTAGCCATTTACCAGCTATTTTCAAATCTTCTGAAAGGAAAAGACCTCTGGTATTGCATATGGAAAATGCTGGGTTTCTAATAGGTTAGCGCGATTGCCTCGAGTGATTCTGATACAAAGGTTTTCCTGGGCAGAGTCAGCATGATACATATACAACAAATGAACAATTAGGAGAAAGTTGTTGATTTCCTAACCTTAGAAGAAAAGAGAGAGACATTGAAACCTCAGAGCTCAAAGACTGCATAAATTTCCTTTAGTTTTTTCCTGAGTTGACTTTTGTGCTTTCCATTCTCAATGGAAGTATTATTTACAAAAACGAGGGAGTATCCACTTCTGTTGTACATAAACTTGATGACAACTTTATAAGCTAAATGAGCATGGTATACAGGTAATAGTTTTCCTGTTGTTGAGGTAAATGTAAAGACAGTATCTCTTAGTCTAAATTGTTAAAGGAGTTAATAACTTGTGTTCTCTTCAGTATCCAGAGACAAAAGTACCATTAGAAATGTTGTTTTGAAAGTAGAGAGTAATAGTTTTAGAAAATGTATGCACCACAGTAAGTAAAAGAGAGATTTCATTGTGATCCTAAAAGAATTTAAAAGGAATTTAATTGGAGTGTGTCAAAAAGTAGCAAAATATCTGTATAAATACAAACATATTTATCCTAAATGACTGGAAAGCTGAATAACATATTCTGAATTCAATAATCTATTCCTTCACGTTCTGTATGACCCTTTGTAGAGAATCTTTGATGAGAGTATTTTAGGAGAAATTGAGGAAAAGAGTAATTCTCTTTCACAGCTTTTTTTTGCTCATTAAAGACCATTTTGACATCACAGGATGGTACTACATCTGATGAGGACAATATAAAATACTCAATTTCTTTGCAAATGTTTTGTTTTATTATTGTTACATTCCAAAGGTGATTTATCTAGGTATTTAAAATCCAGTTTAATTTAATTTAATTTAAATTTACATGAAAAATTAGAGTGAAGTGGCTGTAGAGCTAATGAAGAACAGAAAAGGGGGGCATATATGCTTGAACTTCATGAGCTGCTGCTGTTATTACTCAAGAGGCAGTGTGGATCTAGGCTGACAGCTAAAAGAATGCAAAGGCTGAAGAGGGATATCTTGGACACAAGACAGCTTGCAGGATTTTGGAAGGGAGCAAGATGCTTTGCTTTGGTAGCTAGGCAAGGGGAGATAGATTAATAGCACTTTATCAGAGCTCCTGGCAGAACTGAGCCTCTAGAATATGAGCCAAAAAGGAAGAACAGTGATAACATATAGGTAAAATTGCTAAAACTTTTTTTTCCTTTTTCAAGTGTTAAGATCCTTTCTAGAAACCTAATGAATTGATCTCAGTATAAAAGTTCTTTTATTATTTGTTTTGGGTTTTTTTTTGCGGGGGGGTAGGGGTTTTTTGCTGTCAGGGTTGGTTTCTTTTTTTATTCTGCAGAAAGGTTCTATTTTCAAGCCTTCACGTAAGACCTTAAGTTTTAGGATTTGGAACAAACCAATTTCAGTTAGGAGATGCTTCACACAGTCACATTCTGGATTTTGAATCCATTGATTTTGATATGGAATAAGTATGTCATTATTTTATTTTTTAAAACTTTCATTAAAAGAATAGACTTGTTTAAAAATTAAGTTCAGTACAAAGTATTAAAGCAACAGAAAGTTTCATCCCTTTTTCTTCCATGGGGTCACAGATTTAGAACTTAACTAAATTTGAGAATCAAAAGTGAATGAATAGGGAAGTAAAAGTCCCAAAGGTGTAGAAAATGACTCAGAAATGTGGAGTCCTCTAAGGTAGTTAAAGAAAATTAAAGAAAGTAAATGAAGATGCCACCTATTTGAATCCTGCTAAGACTGCTTATCCCAGCAGAAAGATAGCTCTTATCACCTCAAATGAAGGAAGAATCACAGACTTAGGAAGCAATTAATATTTTGAGTCAAAAAAGATAGAAACAGTTGTGAAGGTCAAATATACATAGAAAAAGGCAGGGATTTTATTCAGGAAAATCTGAAAATTATCCTGTGCTCTGGATTCAGTAGATGAAAGCTCATGGACTTGCCCAGGGAAGGGGCAGTAAAGAAAGCAACAGCTAAAGCTTTTCAGTTTTGCATTGCCAATGTCTTTCATATATTCTTCCTTTTACAGGTAATGGATTCCCTGGAGAGTCCTTCCAATAATGACATAAGTTAGGATAGAAGTTTAATAATGTAGATGTTGGCCCACTAGAAACTGGGCTTCAGTAACCACTGCATATCACACAGACTCTTAGCCAGCTGCCAGGCAAAACTAAAGGTCTGTAGCAGTCAGAAATAATTACAAAGAGGCATATTCTGGGCATCTGTTTTTGTTTCTTACTCAAAAACCTTAAAATGTATCCTCAGTTTCTGCAGTTATGTTTCTTGGTGGCTTGGAATAAGTCTTCTCTAAAAACTGGAGACTACATACCAGATCCTTCATCTAAAGACCCAGACAACGATTGAAATACTAACTCCCAATATTGTTCCCAGGTAGCAATGTTATATTTCAGTAAGTTAAATTATAAGAATGAGTAGAATTTAGAAGGGCAAAGTAAATAAACAGAATGCTTTCTATCTTTCTATAGTTTTGTAAAAAAGAAATAATTTTGTTTTGCCTGAAGTTCTATGAAACATCATTACTGAGAACCTGTTAGTGTTAATAATGTCTTTTGAGAAACATTGATGCTAGTCAGATATCATAGGAAGATATTCAAGAATTCATTTCTGTGAAAGCTTGCTATATAAGTAAGGAAAAAAAAAAACAATAAAAAGTGGAGAAGGAAATAAACACGTGGAAAGGTCAAATGACTTGCAGGATGGGAGCAGTAAATTGGCCTGTCTTCTGCATCCAGATACAGATCTGGATCTGTACCTATTAAACCAATAGTAGATGACAGTTCCTAAGTAGGTCGCAGAGCCATTCATACTGGGATTGAGAGGTGATAATAGGTGAGATAATTACAAGGTGCAATTGTTTACCTCAGCTATCTAACTGCTAACTACCTATAATTAAGCAGTAGCTCTAGTGGTCTATGACGGATAAGTTAATGTAAATACTTTCAGCCAGTCGTTAGCAGCCTTTGCACTGCAGAAATTGAGTTGCTGCTGACTCAGAAAGTTTCGTGAAGACTAGTGAGGCAAAAGGAGGTCATGATTTTCTAGAAAGTTTGAGAAATACTACGTTAAGCTGCACCTTTTCTCAAATATTCTAGTCGTCTTCTGGTTTTACTTCACAAAGCCTGACATTTGTGGTTTGCTTTTACAGATCATAGGGTCTGTTCACACATTAACTCTGCCCATAATTAGGTGAGTGAAGATCGCAAGCACAGCAAGAATTTCAGCTTTCCCCTCTGTGGCTGAAATTCAATTAATGGTTGGGTTCTCCTACATGGTAGCTTGGTTATCTCCTATTAGGTGTTTCAATAGCTCTATTTTTATTTTGTTGCTTAAAATCTGGTTTTGTCCCTCCTATTGCTTATGGAAGACTATGACAGCCACTTTCATGTGAATACTGGAAGCATGCCTTATGCTCTTATTCTTTATAAAGAATTTATCCTCCAGCCTTTTGTGTTCGATTTCTCTGAGCCAGCTATTCAAGGAAAGCTTGGACGTGTATGTAGAAAAGTACTTTTAGTAGGAAAGCTTTTAGTGTTGTGTCACTACATGTTTCCCCCATGGTCCCCTTCCTGGTTCCCTTTATTATAATTTTTCCAGAAAATGCTGGCTTGACTCATTGTCTATGATTCTGTAAGCTCTCCTGATGGGGAATACAAGCGAGTGCTGTCTCTTCTGATGTGTTGGTGTATATCCTCAAGGGAGCAAAAAAGAGACTACAGTTTAGTTGAGCCTCTGTAGCAGTTAGCTCTCTTGTTCTCTGTGGGGAACTCTAGAATGGAAAAGGCGGCCAGTCATGCATGCTGTAATTTACATCTGATTGATGAAGGGTTTAGATTCACAGGAACAATTTGCACTGGGACTCCTGTGGGCCTAAAACTGAAATATTTTGCCACTGCTATCCAGCATTAATTTTTGTCTTGATCAGTCTCATATCTTTCCACATCAAGTTCGTTCTCAGAATTAACCCTTGAAGTTACACATTTAAATTATGTTTGGTAGCCCTTGTTTCCTGTGTTAAATCATCAAGTAAGTTAAGTTGTAGCTGAAAACGCTGCCTTTCTAATAATCAGATAAATAAATTTTATCGGAAAAAGTATTTGCTATGCTTGCAAAGTCAATTAAACCTTTACTTTTAGAATAACCAAATATTTGCACGTTAATTCACTGAGGTCTTCAGGAAAAAGCACAGCCTTTAAGCAAAAAAACAGCATCAAAAGTTTTTTTGACATCTCAAAAAGAACACGATATTAGTATTTATTAATGAAACAGATTTAGGCCAATCAGATATTATCAGTAAGTTCTCAAATGAACATATCTACTAAATAAAATACTGTCAAAACTTACTGTTTTGCAAAATACGTTTATTACATAGTTTATATTGCTATCATACAAAAAATATTGCTCCTGTTGCCCCAGGAATCCCTGCAACCACCACTAGGCAGGTTTTCTTCTGACCTAGCATGTGCCACACTAAAGCTACACATCTAGGAGCTTCGTGAAGTTAAATGATTAAGGACAGTTGAGTGAGTTTGTGGATTTTTTCCCTGAACTTCACTATGTTTGAAGTATCAGGCCACAGAGAGGTGAAAATGATAATGCATGTTTCTATGCAATGTGAATAATCAGTAGTATTGTGTGCAGTGGCATAAAATATTTTTTTCATTTAAATGTGCCTTCAAAATGAAACACTAGAAAATTCTCATTCCTTATGTATATTTCCAGACTAGCTAAACATGTAAATATATAAACTTGCTGTAAAACTTATTAATGGGCATTTGTTTACATATTTTTACCTCAATTACCTATGCCCATAGGACCCATTCAATCAATTTTTCACTAAGTAGTTTTCAAAATATAATTACTCTTATGGGTAGGTCTATGAACAGCAGTGTCATTTACACTATAGTTCACTAATTGCACTTCTAAGCCATTATAATGAATTATACTTGTACATTCTTCAAGAAGATCAGTTAATGCTAATCACTTCTATCACATATATCACTTAGAAGACATCCATCTATAACAGCCTTTTCATTTACAGCCTCATTCCCTTTTAATTTTCTTGCATTGTAAGATATGGCCATAAATGTATAGTGTGTGCTCACATAACCAGTTAGCCTTGTAAACTTGGTAATTAAAGTTGAGTTTTAAAATGTAGGAGTTGTATGTTCTATTTTTGAGTAGATTTAAGATGGAAATTTTTAGGTTTCTGATTGTTAGATGTACAGTTCTGGAACACCAGTTCAGGAATTACCGGCTATAGGAAAAACAGAAATAAATAGTTCTAGTATGAAACTTGATACATTTATGAATGGGATGTATAGGACAGATTATTTTTTATGTTGGATGACCAGGTTTGTTGACTCAGATGCTTTTCCAGCCCTATTTTTTTGCGCTTTAACAAGACAGAGCAGTATGTTCGGCGAAGTAAGGAGCTGAGTGCTTTTGTGTAACTAATCTATAGACTGAATGCCTAGATGCAGGCAGTAAAAAGATTCCGTTGCAGGATGCGAGATGCTGAAATAATGATCTCATACTTGCATGAAATCCTTCTGACTAGTTTGACAAGGAAAGTGTAATTTCTTAAGATGTGGGAAACTCTGCTGGGGATTTAGGTACAAGAAACCCAGTTGTCCTAAGTGTGAAAAAGGAGCTGCCACCTCATCTCTCCTTGTTATCATCACAGAGTATTAAGACAATGTTTCACTAGCAGCTCACTGGAATTTTAAGAAGTTGTGGTAACACATATAGCAAGGATCCTAAAAATGAAACATGCATGAAAAATGTATTGATGTACCCATGTATAGATATAGTATAAACAGTTAACTGTTATTATCAACATAGATGTTATGATTGGAATCCTCATAAAATGTCTGTGATACCTAAGCTACTGGTGTCTTTACTCATATTTAAGTTTCTAAGGGGTAATAGTGAAGAGAAACTATTTATGTATAAGAGATCAGAAATGTTAAACAAGTGGTGTCTTTGTTAGGTTTCCAAGCTGAAGGAAAACATGAGCTGAATAATATAAACTCCAAAGTTGCAGGTTACTATAAAATAGAAATTAATGATTAAATAGAAGGCCTATGATTAAAAAATATACTTTGAAAGGGTGTGAGAAATTCTTTGTGGAAAAATTACACTGTAAGTAAATGCAACACAAAGGAGTTTTATAGTGTTTGAGTAGTATGACTTCCTTGAGAGGAATCACAAGCATCAGTAACTGAACCAGCTTATTTTATGGATGGAGAGAAAAGGAACAATAGTATTTTAAAATTTTCATTTTGTATGTATGTGCTTAATACCTGTAGTGGGAGGTTCCCACCAGACATTCTAAAGACAATTTTTTTCCTGGTGCAATTCCATTGACCAGTTTACCATATCAATTTTATCTATAGTTGTTGACATACATTCAGTAAATGTTGGCATCTTAACGTAGGACTTACGGAGTTGTCTATTCAGTAAAGCTAGGGGGTTGTCATGCTGGCTCACTCCTAGACCACATTCTCTCCAACTCACGTGGAAGAGTATAAGAGAATAATTAGTAGGAAAGTCAGAGAGCTGGTGAAATTCCTAGCCTTAAATAGAAGATAAAGTGAGAAAGAGAGGGAAAACAAGAAAGCTAGTTTGCATAATAGCAGAGGAAGAGGCTACGTAAATGGAACTGCACCTTGGAGATGGGGTAAAGAAGCTGTACTGCAGACCAATACCTGAAGGAAACTGGTTGAGAGAAGTACTGCAAATCTGCCCCAAAACCAGCAAGCATCGGTTTCACATAGCTGGAGTCTGCTTGTCAGCAAGAATAAGGTGCTCTGGAAAAACTCCCAAAGAGCTTTTCCATGGACTATCTTCCAACTGCCAAACTATGAAATGTGGATCTTAGATTATAAATCAATTTTATGGGAGCAAGGAAAAATCCACCATTATTCTTTATGTCAGGAGAAATCTATATAACATCGAATTCTTAGAATTTATACTAAGCTGGTGTCCTTGTGCATCTCATCAATTTATTTTTTTTTAGTTGTCAGATTTTTTTTTCCCTCAATATTAGCATCTTGGAACAAATATTCTGTTAAAAACGTCTCAGCCAAATAATTCCAGTGGTTTGTGATTTTTTAAAAATTATTTTATTTTTATTATTTGCTGAATGATATGAATGAGGTGTGAGTTTAAACTGTATGGAATTGCATTCCCCTGGAATGGATGAGATAACATTCTGTCATGTGTATGTTGTGTTTCCCTTAGTTTCTCTACCCCCAAGTTTGTAGCCACCAAATACAGAGTATTGTTAGAATAGGCATGGAACATGCCTAGAATATGGATATCATGGATATCATGGATATCATCCTAGAGTATGGATATGGAACATGCTTGGGGTGCTTTGACACCTCCTCCCAGTGAAAGGAGCACTCTCTAGAGTGCTTTAGCTACAGACAGAAATATCCATAGAATCTGTTTTTTCTTCTGCTCTAGAGTCCTGCACTATTCAGCACAGATCCATGACTGTGAAACGTCCACTCCTATGCCCATCCCTCATCCTTCTCTGTTATCTACTGGTAGTCCACACCAAGCCTCTGAAGGACCTACTGTCAGAGCACCTGGCATGCGTGACAGTAGTGTAAGACTATACTTTTAGTTGCAGTATGTGAAGCAGGCAATTTTATTCTGAGAAGCAGCCTGAAAAGCAGCCTTACCAAATAGTTACAGTCATTAAACTAGAGTTGCAGTACTGTAACTTTTAATCTCTGTATAGTTTGTAGATCTAGTTAACATGGAATAATCGGAACATAAGAATGGTTGAAATACATCAGTCATGTCAAAGGTATATCTATACTAGCATCTTGTCTGTAAGACTGATGGGTAGTGGATACTTAAAGAAGACAACAAGAACATACGGAATTTCTCTGTCTCTAGCATTTCCAGCAAGCAGTGCTTTAGGGCTTGCATGAGGGAGAGGTTGCAGTTGGATGCTGTGTTTGATAACTGCCAATGTACCTGTTCTCCATCAACTGGTCTCGTCCTTCTCAGGAGCCATTAAACTTTTGGCCTCCAGAGATTCAGAAAGAACAACTGCATCTCCACAGCATATTATGCATTGTACAAAGCAGTACTTATATTTTTTTAAAAAAATCTATTGTTTGTTGATGATACTGAGTGTTGATAGTTTAAGTTTTATGAGCCATAATGACTTATTCCAACCTCCTCTTTTTCCGTCTGTTTGTGACTGTGGATTTCTATTGTGTTGCCACTCAGTCATGCCCTCTATGTCAGGTCCTAGTCTGCTGGTTTTTTTTTTTCATTTGAAAACACTACTATGCCTGTGACTGTTCTAGCCTTTTTCTATATTTCTATTGCTATTCTTTTATTTTTTTCTAAAAAATGACAGATCAGAGTTCCGTGCTGTACTGATGAAGTAGATGTATTTCTTGAATAGCGCCCAGTGATGTTTTCTGTTTTACTCTAAATTTCTTTATTTTATTTTTGTACCTTCTTTATGACCACTGATCATGGAATGGAACCTGCCTGACTAGCTTGGTGGATGAGAGGAGAACAATTGATATTTATCTTTAGTAAGGCTTTTGACATTATCTCCACATAAACCAGCTGCCAAAGTACTGGTCGGATTAGTGCACAGGTGCAGAGGATTGTAATCAGTGGCAGAAAGTCCAGCTGGAAGCAAGTAAGTGGTGAGGTACATAATGGTGTTCATCAGGGGTTGGTAGTGGGGCCAATACTGTTGAACACTTTTATTAATGACCTGGATGATGGGGCAGAGCGTACCCTCAGCAAGTTTACAGATGATACAAAACTGTGGTGTGCTGCCATTCAGAGGGACCTGGACAGGCTGCCTCAAACACCTCTGATAGATTGGTGAAGCATCAATTCTCTTTACAAAAGCTTTGCTTTCTGGTGCTTTATATATTTATTAACATATTCATAATTTTAATTTGTAACAGTTTGTTTGATAAAGAAATCAGACTTTCTAGTCTTTAGTTCCCAGATCACCTCTGGAGACATTTTAATGAATTGCTATTATATTGCCATCTCCCTTTTCCTTGTACAAGAGCAGATTTAAATGGTCATTTGCATACCACGGTTAATAGGCTAGCAATTTTATGTGTGAATTCTTTTAAAACTACAGGTAGTTACTTCTGACTCATGGTGATTCTTTACTACCCAACTAATCAATTTGTTCAAAACACCTCTTACATTATTTCAATATGAGATATTTTTTAGACTTTTCCCTGGCAAAGAATGGCTCTGATACAGGAATTGTATGCTTGCTTCTCTAGTGAAAACGAGGTGTTGGATTCATGGGGTGAATGCTGATCCTGCTGAAATCAATCTGAGTTTTAATTTTAGGAATACAGAATTCAGCCTTGGTGTATATCCATTGACAAATACTGTGTGTAATGAATCTTTGATTGTTTACATTCAAGCTAATTATATTTAAGCAGGAGTAAAACAAAATGGGAGACAAATTTATTTAAGTTCCATATATATTATTCAAAATGTGTGAGTAAAGCCCAATAACTACAAAAATGCTGTTAGGTATTTAAATGCTATAAATTTATATTACAGGTGTGCCCCTGATGTAAACTGACAGTGAGGGGAGTGAAAGTTACCTTAGAAAGCAGTGGGGACTGGGATGCTTCGCATATATTCTGTTCTTTAACACCATTAACACAGTTGAAAAACAAAGTCAGTGTATTCAGTGACTGAAGTATTAAAGAAAAAAAAAGAAAGAATAATATAAGCGGAATCTAAATTAAGCCTAAATTTTGCATTGTGCCCTTTCTGCACAGTTATTATCAAGTAGCAAGCTGTGTAAAATATGGAAACAAGTTAGTAATGTACCAGGAAATAGCCTACAAAATAAAATGAGTAATTATAGGATGTACTTCAAGATAGAAAATAGGGTTATTTTAAAGTAATACTTGACACTGAATATTTGTAAGACCATGCAAAATAGAAGGAGATTAGTCAAGAGGTATTCTAGTAAATCAGTTTATTATAAAAGACAAAGGAAAGAAGTTGCTTGGAAATGAGCAAGAAACATTCACCTGTGCGAGAATCCTACTGCAAGCAAAGGAAGCAAGGGAATCAGGCAACCTGTATAATTTGTGCATCATTCGGCATGGTGGCTAGTACAGAAATAAAGGAGCATTAATTTAAGCATCTAGAAGAAATGTTAGGGTTTGTATTTGGTTTCATCTTGTCTTTCTCAATCCAGTACTTTACCATCTCCCTCCCAAACTGCATACCATTAGCACTTCTGTATTCTAATCTCTCCCTTGCTGCTTAAAATTATCACTCCTTTATTTCAAATATGGCTTCTTATCCTCTGCTCCGCTAATTGGCTTTATTACCCTCGACCCCTTCTTGCCTCCACTGCAGGCAGCTTGACATTTTTTCATCAACTAATCCCCACTTTTCACACCCCTCTCTTCTCCTCCCCTTCCCCCCCCCGACTCCCCACATTTGCTTCCCTTTCCTCGTTTGGTGTATTCGGAGCTGCAGAGAGCTTTTCAGCAGATATTCAAACCCCTGGAGAAATTCAAAGAGATCGAAACACAGCCTAAGAGCTTGGGGTGTTTTCTTCTGGGCTGCCAAAAGCATAAGGTAACATTCAGAATGAGGTCACTGTACCGTGATCTCATTTTGAATTGGATTTGCTTATGGGTCGTAGGAAGCCTGGTAGGCAGAGCATATTGTTTTGCTAGCTAGAATTACATCAACAGGCTGTGGGGAAAAAAACACAGGCATTTACTTTCATTTCCTAATTTATAAATTTGCGTGTCAACAGTTTAAAAAAAGTATGAGATAATAAAACAGTAGCTTAAGCTGGGCATGGACTGAACTTGCCGCAGCCAAGGGTAGCATGACGTACAGAGTTGCTGAAACAAAATGAAATATTTGAGAAAAGCCTTTTTCAGGATAACTGTAGATGCTTGAAAAGATTACCAATGTTATTGGTGCTATGGAAAGCACGATAGAATTGGCAGGAAAGAGCACGGCATGAGTGGGTACTTCAGAAACTTCCCTGCCTAAGGTGCTGCCAAGAGGCCGTTTAGGAAGAATATGGCATCCTGGTATTTGCCCTGATTTTTCTTCAGCACTTCTTAACAAATAATATGTATTCTTTCCTATGAAAAAGACAAAAATAGATATTTCATGCTCCAAAGAGCCTACATAATATAAAGAACAGGGAAACAAGATGCACTGGAAGGACGTACCTGGTATCAATTAAAACCTTTCTCTTTGAAGACATCATGACTAATCCTGCACTGTTAGTAGCATTTTGACATAGGGGAACTGGCAGGACGTTGCAGTAATTTGAATGAGGAGTTAAACAGCTGGTGTATTAACTTTGAAACTGGTATCGAAACACAAGGCAGCCTGTGAAATAAAACGTGTAGGAGCAACAGAAGAAATAGCAGAGTGTGATGAACTTTGCTGGTAACCTGACGAACTAGTGAGTGGGAAGAATTAAAAAATCAGAGAGAGAGAGAAAGGAATCCAAGTGTGGGGAGAGAAAACACTCGGCTGAGCTTTAGAGAAAGAGCAATATTTGCAATGTACCTTTCAGCGTGGCTGAGCGATCCTCAGCTGCAGTGTGTGCAGAACTAAACCCTGGATGAAGCAAGGGACTTGAACTTAAGAATGTTTGCTCCTGTGATTAAACATCATAATCATCAACACAGAGGAAGCAGCAGAGTCAGGGTTAGCTTTGTGGGGTTTTTTTTGCAAGATCATTTTTGCAAATCTTTTACCATTATTTTTGGAATGAATGTATAATCTCTGTTGACTATGTGGGTTCTGAGCACACCAGTTCATATTTCAGAAACTTAATTAAAAAAAGTAATCAATAACTTTCATTTTTATTTTATCATGTTAGAATTATTTCTTAAATATGCATTCTAAACGGTGTCATACATTATCTTTCAATCTCAAAAAAAAAAAAGATAGCTCATGAAATTTTTCATTTGTGCTTATGAGCTAGGACCATTGCTGTAAAGAAAACTAGTCTGTATAGCAATGCAGGCTGCAAAAAAAAAAAGATCCAGCAAAACTCCTTTCTGCCTGAAATCAATAATAAAATAAGTTCATTTCATACAAACACACATCTAAAGCTTTCATGACAGTCTAAAAAATGTAAAAATGCCTGCAGAGGATATGAGTTTATTGAATTTTCTTACTTTACTGTTTCATAGACTCCATCCTAACCAGATGGTATAATCTGATTGTATCAACCTAGAAGTATATAGAATTTTATTTTAATGTTAAAAAGGTCAGTAGCTTTGGAACTTAAATTCTTTCTGTCTTCTATACTGCACTAGAATCTCAGCACTGAAGTATTACCAGATAACTTTAATAAAAAGAAGTTGAATTTTATAAACTAAAATTTACTTATTCATTTCCTATATATACAGTTAAATTCTTTAGATTAATGCTTCCTAAATATATGGCAAAGCAATATATACTTTATTGAATGATGAGTGAAATTTATATTAATGTAGTTGATATAGATATAAGATTGCTTCCAAAGCATTTTTGCTGTATAACTGTTATTGAATATTACATCTTTTTATCACCTCAGATGATATTCCAACATTTCAGTGCTTTACTCCAGCACTGAAAATATTTTACTCTTCCCAAATACATGTTCTGCTAACTTCTGCATTGAACCACTTTTGGTTTGGAATTCGAGGTAGAATTTAAAATTTGGTGACAGATACACCATTTGCTGAGCCACGCCAGGATTTTCAGTTGTTCTACAGCATGGATTCCTTTTGAAAGATTTTTTTAAACTTTTATGAACCTTCTTAAAATCTGGATCACATTAGACATAAAGGCTTAGGCATTTTCAGCACCATGGAAGAAGTTTGCAATCATTTTCTATAATACAAACGGGCTTATTTAGCACTCCTGTTATGGAAAAGATTCTACAATAATAATGCTACTATTATAATACCATTTCTGTAATAATAGCACTTCTGTTATAAAACACCATTATTATAGAAATGCTATTATAAGACAAGCTCTGTTATTTAGAATTGCTTCTGCAATAAAAGTGCTAAAAAAGTCTGCTTGTATTACAGAAAATTATTGCAAATTTTTCTTACCTGGCAGTGAAATTTTTCATTCTGAATCTTGTCTGTCGCTATTGGAAAGTCATTCTCATACATACTCTGAAGCCTCAGCGAGTTACTCAATATTGTGTATTTAAAATAGGGAATTACTGAATAGGCAAATGGAAAAAAGGCCAATCTTCATTTATCAGATTTCCCATATTCCTAATTTGTTGTTCACTTTTTGTCATAGACCCCAGCTCTTATCTGGAAAGTGTATGCATGCCTGTAGTGCGTAAGGCAGAGGAGGGAGAACAAATAAAAGGGTATGGAGAAAGGGAACGCCCCCCCATTTTTTTGCATCCTGTTCATTTCTCCAAGTTGGAGCACAGTTCGCAAGAAATTGCTTCCAGTTTCTCCATTTGACTTTGTATTATATTCTTACGCTCGTGACATTCAACAAGAGTGAAATTCAGTCCACGGAGAAAGACCTCTATTAAACCCTTTGAACCACTTAAGCCGTTAGGTTCAGATCTTCTTAATCAGTACGCAACCCAAGTGCCAGCCTGCTCTGATTATCAGCCTCCATTTACTACCCACCACCAGTTTATAGCTCTGAGTCCACATCCCAGAGCCCTAATGAGTAGCTGTCTTTTGGGAGGAAGGAAAAAAAAGGAAGAACCATGCAAATGTAAATCCTCTAATTCTAACCCCGCTTAACCCATATGCTATGTTTCCCTTAAAAAAGTTTCTTTTTGACTACTGTAGCTGTTATATTGCTCTCTCGTGTGCAAACGCCTGTCTACCAGGGCTCGTGAGACAGAGCAGAAATCCTCATTGGTAAGGCAGACCTTATAGGAACTTGCCAGTACCTAAAGAGGGCATACAAGAAAGCTGGAGAGGGACTTTTTACAAGGGCGTGTAGTGATAGGATGAGGGGTAATGGTTTTAAACTGAGAGACAGTGGATTTAGATTAGATACAAGGAAGAAATTCTTCACTATGAGGGTTGCAAGACGCTGGAACAGGTTGCCCAGGGAAATCGTGGATGCCCCATCCCTGGAAGTGTTCAAGGCCAGGCTGGATGGGGCTTTGAGCAACCTGGTCTGGTGGAAGGGGTCCCTGCCCATGGCAGGGGGGTTGGAACCATATGATCTTTAAGGTCCCTTAAAAAAATAAAATCAATAAATAAAAAGGACCTAGTTCTAGTTCTCAGCATAGGCCTTGGACATTCCTTGCATAATGGGTTAATTTTAGTGTGAGTGAACTACCTAGAGCTACTATGGAAAAGCTTGAGTTACAGTGTGAACTTTGTGGCAAGGACAAAAAGTAGTTAGCTCCCACAAGTTCCTTTTGTATGTTCACATCCTCTCTGACATGAGGAGTCTCCTGTTTGGCTTTTCCGTGCCCTTGCAATGTTCTAAATACATTTCATATGTTTCTTCTCCTTGACAAGGGTCATCTAGTAGGAAAATATTCAACCTGAAGTGTATGGACCTGCATCAATTGCGTGCCAGCAGTAGATCCACCTTCTAGGTTTCTCATTTTTGTCGTAACTGTTTTTTGCTGGAAGCAACAGATCTTAAAACTTGAATTAATCTTAAAAAATTTTTTTTTTTTTTTTTGCTTAAACAGCTTCATGGAACAAGAAAGCATCACTACAATACGCATGACTCTAGCCATACTTCTATTGAAATAGTACTGCTAAAAAACATGCAAAAATCCCATGAATTTCATCTTGCAGTTTTCCAAGAATGTCATTTGGGCATGAGATGACCTTTAAAGGTCCCTTCCAATCCAACCTATTCTATGATTCTATGAGTTTGGAGCCAGTAAAGATGACTACTATATGACTGTTACTGTGAAAAAACTTTTCTGGTAGCATAAAGAGAATATTAAATCTTTGTTCATTTAAAATTTCTCCTAACTCTCCTTCCCTAATTGCATTTTTTTAAAACTGTAGCATAACTGGCATTGAGCTACAATTTTCTTTTAAAAATTGTTTTTGAATCAATTTTCATACTTACTGGAAGGAAAAAGAGCTACTGGGTTTTGATGCTCTTTTGTACTCCTCTAAGTTGATAAAGGCTTTGTTTTTACACTGGTAAATACATTATTTAGTCCATAGAGTCTATTAGTGCCTTTGGGTACCATATTTTCTTGAAAATAGCATACACTTTTGTGCTTATTTGTATCTCCTAATGCTTAAGTGCTTGTATTATCTTTTGTGGGTTATTTTTCAGTTGATACTTACCAGTACTTATACTGGGTAACATCTGCTGTTTTGGTTCTTCATTGCAATAGCTCCCTTAAGACTTTTAGTACAAAAAGTCATTTTATTGTTAGCAGCTACAGTACCATGAAGACAATCTTATGGTAGCAGTGGAATGGTACTGATTCTGTTTCTTTGGCAGAGCCAAGCAAAAGGCTCTTAACAATTAGTAATTTGCTCAAAAACTTGAATTTTTCTGTAAGTTAAGTGATATTTCTTTAAAGGCAGAATAACCCCCATAGCTTCAGCTTAAAAAAACCATGAGCAGTTAAAAAAAAATCAGATATTTATTTTTGAAATTCGTTACAGTGAAAATGTTGTCAAGAATGTCAAGAATAAAACCGCTTTTGATATATAAAAATAAAACTGTTATTTTCTGTTTCAAGCATATATTCTTAATTTTAAATGAAGCTTAAGCAAAGGTTCATTAAATAACCCCAGAGCAAAATACTTATTTTTGGTTTTAACACAGTTTGACTATTTCAGGTTTTCTGTTTTGCTGGAAAAGAAAGATAGATTGGTCAAAACAAAATTAGATTTTCCATTATTATTTGTTTATACATCAATTCTAAAAGGAAAAAAATGCCTTTTTTCCTGACTTCACATAAGGAAGCCTTTAACGTTATAGCTATGCCCCTGTAGTTCTCAAGTGTACAAAAGAAAGTGCTTTTTTACTTTCATCTTTCATTCATTTTCGAAGTTATTTTGCCAAACCCAAAGAATTTGGGCACTTCTATGCTGAAGGGTGCACTCTCTCAGACACCTAAGCCTCAAGGTGCTTCAGAGAGGTTTCTTTCCAGCACAGCTTAATTCTAGAAGTGCCTACATTCTTATGATAATTTTGGCAGGTCGAATGCATGGTGTAAGCTTCCAGGTTCTCTATTTTCCCATGAGTGTACTCTCACTGCTCTTTAAGCAACAAGATAGATAGATAGATAGATAGATAGATAGATAGATAGATAGATAGATAGATATTTCTGATCTAAACATCATGCAAATTCAGTACTAAACCTGGAAGGTCTCTGCTGAGTTAGATCTCGTAGGTGTATTCACAGCACAAACATGAAGAGGGAGCAATGACTGGCTACTCCCACTTAAGGAATGACAGTAGCAGTGTTGCTATCCACCTTTTTCGTGAAAGCCTACTGACTTGAACTTGTACACATGAAGTAGAAGACGTGGGTTTTTTTGTCCTTTTCTGCTGACAGGTTTCAAATGGAAACGTTTTGCCTGACAGGAGGGTATCCCGCATTACAGGCTACTTCGTAGGTTGGGTGATGTCATGCTCCACTTTCACAGTGTTTTAATCTTCGGTACCATACCAGGGCACCATGGCCAGGTATTTCTTCGGCTCATGAAGAAACATAGCAAAGGAGTGACTGCTGACTTGCTTACCTTTTCCACAAGAAGGTAAATTTGGGCTTAGGGTGCTTAACTCTTTTAAGAAACCATAAATATATTTTTTTGTTGAGATGACAGAGACTGAAGGGAGTAAGCAGACTTCATGAGGCTTAAATTAAATATGTTCATGTTCTCTGGATCCAGGCTTTTTTACAATAGCCATTTAAAGATCATCATGTTGGTAAACACATACTTCACTGCAAATTGTTTTAAGTCCTCCCTAGTAAACTGTGGCCCAGTGTTAAGCAATGTGTCAGATATTCTATGTCTAGCAGAAATACATTTGCATAATCACCTGTTTAACTGCCGTAATGTTATCTCAGGAAAATTTAAATAATAGTTTAGAATTAATATATACATCTTCCTAGTCAGTTTAAGTAAATTGAGGACTACTTTACTCCAGGGGACAATTTACTTTGTCCCACCATATAGGTCTCTTCGGACTGACAGAGCCTAGATTTTTGCACAGGACAAAACCTAGAAAAATTCTCCAGTGCCACTATTCAGGAGCAATACTGAATATTTCTAGGCCATCTCTTGGATTTTTCAGTCCTTTCAGTTATCCTTTTTAAGATACTTTTTTGGTAACATTGTCAATTCACCATTCTGATAATTTTAAGTCCCCTGTATGAATTCAGGCCTTGGTTTTGATTTAGGGCTTGAAGAGTGCTATTCCAACTAGTCTGTGCTACTAATGATCGTTTTCTCATCCTGAACTGCTGCAACCTACGCTTTTTCTGTAATAGGACAATATTTTAAAAATCAGTTTAATAGTAACTCTAGGTTGGATTTTATTTCAATGAAGTTTTACCAAATGCTCTAGAGAATTTTCATGCAGTCACCGAGTTTCCCTCAACTGGTAATCAATTTGCAAATCATCAATTTGTAATTTAAAAATAATTGCCATACTTTCAGGGTGGTGCTTGCTTAGCTGATTTTGGGTCTACCTTGTTTACAATTGATACTGGCCTTCTATAAATAAAGACATGAATGTTTTTGAGTCATGGGCTAAACACAAAACCAATTTCTCTACCCTGGAGTTAGCTTTTCTGAGTGGCCAGAATGAGTAAAGCACTGATTTACAATTTTGACCATACCGCTTTATGAGAATTTTGCCAGTTCACTGCGTTCAACCATTGTAATCAAATTATTTTTTGCACTTTGACACTGTGTTTCCTCCAGTCCACACTTCCACACAGCAGTGAGTTTAAGAGTTTGGTTCAAGAACCTGGTCTTCTATTAAAAGAATATAAAGGAAATGAGACAAGAATGCCTTGTATCTTTTACTCTTGGAGTAGACATTTTGTTATTTCATATATTTAAATTTAAGGAAAAACACTTTCCTTTGTTTTTCTGAAGATGGTTTGCAACCTGTTCTTTTAGCTGATCTGGTTCCTTCTGCCTAAGTGGAACTTTTTTAGGAACCTGAACTGTAGACCTGTTAGGTTTTCAACTCCTATCTGTTCTTCAGAGCTTCTCAATCCCTAAGAAGTCTTCAGACATTCCTGTGTTTGTTTTGACTCCTTGACCATTCAGTAATACCATGCCCTTGATGAAGAGAGGGCTTTACATCTGCAGATTACAGCTGCAAACTTTTTATTTGGCAGTTTACTGTCTACCTTCACCTCTATTTTGCATATATTTTAAATTGCATTTTGCTACCCCTTTCTGTTCTTTTAATGCTAGTAACACTGTATTTGACAGCCCACTGGCTCAGTGCTCTAATGCCCAGCTTAAAGTTAATAAATGTCCCATTTACTTTCAGGTTGACAGTCTATTTATCTTCTTGTGTAATGATGGGCAATGCTGCCACAAAAATTCATCCAAGGAATCACGCTGCAGTTAGCCTCTCTGCCTGTGCTGTGCATGCTTGACGGGTGCCTGCAAACTTTCATGCACTGATATGAACCACTGCATGTCTTTCATCTTTCTTCATCTGACAGATATTGTGCTATTTTTCATAGTCTGTGCAAGCCTGTAGTCTCTTCCAAAGTGGCTTTGATTTTCTGCTATTAGGTCTTAGCTATCTTTCCTGTATTCTGGATTTTCAGTCTTATTTATACTTTAAGATATTGTCCATTTCCATAAGCTTTATTCTTGAAGGAGTGATTCCTGATCTTGGCACATTCTGCTTATGCTATTGGGTTAATTCCAGTCTCCCAGTTGTACCTGTTGCTATGTCTCTCCTAGTAGACAACATGGGGTCTGGGCATGGACCTGAAAGCTGCCCTCTTCTCATTCCTACTGTTAAACAGTGAGCACGGTCTCTGTCAGAGTTCTGCCTCATCTGTAGAAGAGTGAGTAGCACGAGTCAAGTTCTGTTCTCGATACGCAGCCTGCATGTGGCCAGTCGGCTTTGGAGATAAGGTAGAGAAGCCATATGAACGCAAGTCACACTCTGCCAGTTGACCACAGGGCCAGAAAATGGTCCGGTCCCTGGTCTGTTGTAATTCCTGGCCTAAAGCTAGCCTTTGAAGTCTTTTCTTTTCCCTTCTTCTCCTTGCCAGATTTTAATAACAAACAGATCTTTATCAGGAACTGGGTTAGTTAAGATTGACAAGGCTTGGATAAAGAGCAAATTCTTTGCGCTCTCTTTAGGTGTCTTCAGATTTAATATATCCCCTCAGAAGACAAGGACAGTACTCACATTTTTGCAATGTAGTTTCATAGTTGGCATCTTTTATCTGAGCTAGCTGAAAATTATCGAGCACATGAAATGCATTAAAACCTGCTGTTGTCAGTAATTGGGTTATTTTCTGATGGTCGTCTTTGACATGGGCAATTGATATTGATTGCAAATGCAGAGTAAGGCAATTTGGCTCTCTTTGACAATTGTTTTGATTCCGTGACCTGTCAAAAACTGGACCTTCTTGACACACTTTTAACTCAGTAATAAGTATTCTCTTCTCTAGAAATATTTCAAATTGTGTATCAGAGATCCTCAATTCTCCAATTGTGTGTTCTTCCACTAGTATTGCCTCTTGTTTTGCAATTTCTATTTGCAGTATGGTGCTCAACAAAGGTCTACAAGCACTGAGCATAATAGTATTCAATTATTAGTTAGAAATAATTTGCACAACAAATCTCTCAACTGAACTAGTTCCCAAATCATGCTACCTATCTAGAATGTTCTTCTTGGGGGGGGATTTGTGTTTCAATTGGTGAACTGATATAATAATGAGGAATGTGCCACATTGCGTTAAGTCATCTTTCAGATCAGGAAGGCTGGGAAAAGAGATGCAAACTTTCCGCCTGACTGCATCTGAACTGCAAATAGATCATGCGTTTTAATTCTGTACAAAATAAAATAGGAAAAATAGATTTAGCACAGATATTTCTTGCATGAGTTCTCTTTCAGCAGGTACATTTGAGAACTGAAATGATACACTAAACCAATATCTGCTTTAATTTGAAAAACTGTAAATACAGAGTATTTCCATCTTCAATACGAATATTCCGAAGTTAGAAGCCTCACTTGCCAAAGTTCACTCTTTTGTCAACAGAGAGAGGCAGGCATTTCCTGAAGGGAGTTATTTTAAGTACTGTAGCTAACCATGCCATTTTACTTCACCATCCCAAGTCAAGTTGAGTATTATTCAATTCAAGCAGAGCTTGAGGAAAGGAGGGAAGACATCATCAAGTCCAGCCTTCCCAAGCATATCTGATTACAAGTGCTAAAGGAAGGGCAAGTGAGAAGATTCTACAGACTCATCTATTTCCTTGGCATTTCCTTTGGGACTAAGCTTAGTTTTAGACAGGTGACAAGATCTCCTAGTCATTGATATGCTGGATAAACATTGTTTAGATTTCCACATAGGCATTTCATTCTATATTGATTTCATTTTGTAGAATGTGAAAATTTATTCCTTACAGCACATTTTCTTCAGTAACAAAATCTAAATAACTACAGTGCCTGCTAATCCTTTTGTGACATACCATATTAAAGACGGGGAGAGGCTAATGTTCTTGTTTATTCTGTCTGTGAGTTAGTCACAGCTCCTCTTGAAAATTTATGTTGTATTGGTCATTTAATGACTTACACTGTTTGTTTTCTAGATGTTTTGATTCACCTGTGTGAGGGAGCACTTGTTAAAAAAAGACAAACAAAAAACCCCAAGCTTCCCCCCCACCCCTTATTATAGTGGAAGTCTCAAGAAACACATTAGAATATAATTGTTCTTGATGCATGAACTAAAGATGTGTGACCATAATTTCACTTCCCTGGAGAGGGTTGGTCAGTCCACTGAAGTATGGAAGATATGAGTGATTCATCACTCCTTGCCATCACACATGTGTTGTTATCAAACCAAATAAAGTGGTATTGCTATCTGGGGAGCAAAAGTTAGGACATGTAGTTGCTAAGAGTTTGATGTATGGTTATTGCTCTGTGATTCATCTGTAATTGTAAATATTTTAATGCTTTTCATCTCTTTTTAACTACAAATGATGTATTGTGAAGTAACAAAATGAGTTTAGTCAATTACTTTATTCAATAATAAATTTCCTTTCTGGGTTTTCTTTCATGGACAGTTGATTTCTCCAGTAGCATAAATGGATGTTTGAACTTTTTATTGATAGCTGAATTATCAGACACATTGTGATCCAGTTATTTTTGCTAATGCTGCAGCAACATCTGGTGGTATGGTGAAAGCTGATCAAGTGAAAGTTTTCTATCTTCTGCATTTTGATAAGTTTCTGAAATGCCATCCCGCATCTCAGGAATGAGCTCTGCAGGGAGTTCTGCAAAAGTTTTTAATTTTGCTCCTGCTGCTCTGCCATAGTCTAAAGTCATGTCATAGTAAATATATTTGTTTTGTGTTTTTTTGACTTGAATCAGTTCCTGTGTTTAGAGATGCTTACAGAGATGGTTTGATATACTATGGATAGCCCTGAGACCTTTTCTCCCCCAGTGAACAAGTCATGTAGTCTTTATACAGTTTGAACTAGTGTTATGAAGAAGCTCTTAAGGAAAAACAATTACGCTGACATACCCGAGTTCTCTTCCTTGACATTTTACATGATCGTACCAGTCTTTCAAAGCTGTGTGTGACTTCAGAGACCACTGTGGCTCATCCGTTATGGTTAGTTAGGTTGAAAATTATTATATGTGATTGTATCCCAAAGTTGTCTAATGTTTGAGAGGTTTTGATAGCTCTTCTACATTGTTTAAACATTCTTTTTTCTTTCTAGGTTCCTCTTTTCTAGAAAAGCCAGGAATTTTTTAATGATAGTTAAAGATTTTAAAATGAAGTATCTAGACCAGTGCTGATTCTGGAACTATGTATTTCTCTAATGCAAAGCTTGTATGATTAAAATATTTGTATATGTGAATGAGATAGTAAATGGAACATGATGAGTACAGCAGACAGTATAAAATCCTAACATGAAATGTTTTCATGATGATTTCTTATTATAAATTCAGGCTACCTTATTGTAGAAGATTCACACATAAAACATATTTTGAAGTCACTACATAACTGCCTCCAGTTTTTACACCAACAAAATTCACTGATTTTAATGGAATTACTCCTGGTTTATGCTGGTGTAATTGAAAGTGGAGTAAGTCTCATAGACTTCTAGTAGTAAGCGACACGAGGCACTAAATTGCATGTAGTAATTAGAAGACTAAATGAAAATGGTTTTAGCATGTTATAAATAATGCTGAGCATGCTCAAGGTCTATAACTTTTTCAAGGGACTAATCCAATAGAGCCACTGAAAAGTAATGCGAGCCTCTTGACTCTGCTTGATAACCAAGGACTTACATGTAAAAGAACTTTTATGAAATGTGAAGGAAGTCAACCCACTCTGTGAGACAAACAGGAGATGTACACATCGCCTACCTTGGGCTGCAGTTCTGCAAACAGCTTGAGCAAGGCTAAAAGCTCTTGGCAGCCAGATCTTGCTTCCCTCATTTCCACTGCCTTCACTAGTGCCAAGGTGGCCCCTGACTCCTTTTTGGTGGTGAAAGCACTGGTGCTTGCTGAACCTTGAATTGAGGCAATTCAATTTACTAACTCTAAACAAAACCATCAGTTTTGTTTTGTTTCTGGTTTAGTTGCATTTATTTTAGTGAGTTAAATCAATTCCCTGAAAGGTCCAGTAGTCAGATGGTCGGTGGTATCTTGCTTCTGTGCAAAATTGCTTTCCCATTTCTGCAGGAGCTGGCTTTGGAATATGTTGATGTATACAGAGCAACTTGGTTTGCTCTCTGTCTGTGAAGTGACAGCTCTTGCTGAGGTTTAGCTGGTGGTAACCTGCTGCGCTCTAGTGATGAGAAGATATCAGCAGAAGTGAGGAGCTTCTGTCTTTCTTAGAAGAAGGATACCACTGATCAGCTGATGTGCCTCTTTATGGTATTAGCGCCTTACTCTTTGGCCGTAAATACAAAGGTTTTCAGAGTTTTAAAGCTAGTTTTCCTGACTTCTTTTAAATAAATATTAAAAATAAGTAGGTAAATAAAGTGAGAGTAGACATGTAGTAGCACAGTGGTTCTAACCTTTTGGTAGCCAGAAAACAGGAACTAGGCTGTGCCCAGTAAGCCCAGTTCTTCACACTTTGGCCAGAAACACTTGCCATCTATCTCTGCCACCATCCTCTTGGCTTGGTAGGGCTGCAGGTCTGCCACTAACTTCTTACTTTTGCTCTCACAGTCATCAGAAAATTAAAAGGCCAAGCTAATAAGCACCTGGCTGCAATGTGTGTCATGGCATTGTTACTTCTAAGAGCGTGGTGCTGGCACCTGGGCTGGCTCTTCCCGGGCTGGCAGTTTCTTTGCTTCGGCTCCATCCCACACAGTCTTCGTGCAGTCCTTCACTTCAGAACAAGGTGCCCAGGGAGACCCATGAGATATTGTATGGCTTCAGTGTGTTCAGTGGTTGCTTCAGGTTCAAGAGAAAAGTAGCACTAAGATTTTCACACCTGGCTGAGAGAATTACGAGATTCAGAGAAGTTGAAAGGTTTTTGACAGTGCACAATGACATAGATTATTATGTATGCATGTGGCGCTACTTTGTTGTGCTTTATTTGTTATATGTTTTTGCACTTCATGATGTGTGCGAGTATTCTTGATACCTTGTATGACATAAACTGGTTACTGAGGTACAGAGATTCAAGAACTTGAAATTCCAATCCTGTCTGTGCTGCAGACTCAGTGTATGACCTTGAACAACTTATTCACTGTATGCCTTGGTTTTCATTTCTGAAAACAACATACCATTGAAGCAGAAATATCATATTTTTCAGTATTATGAAATGTGTTTTTCCCCCCTCTGCAAATGTTAAGAATAGTCATAATAATAACAATTAATTATCAAACTAGGAAATGGATAGCATCTTCAGACTTCTGAGGAAGTTCATATGAAATAAAGATAGACAGAAATGTCATCCAGAACTGCATGCATTGTCACTAATTTATTTTAGACAAAGGACTGTAATCCCATTTCTTGGAGGCATCAAAGAGGCATTATCTATTAGCTAGCATGCAAAATACAGAAGCTGTACTAGAAACCCTGAGATACTTGAAAGTGGTCCACGTAATAGACTGTTGTAAGGAGAATAATCAAAGCTTTCCTTTCCCAAGGCCTCCTTCAAATATTAGTTGTGTTGAAAAACACAATGTTGAGGGAAAGGGATTCTAGCATCAAAAAATTGGAACTCTGGATTATAATTAATATGTTATCAGTAGAACTTTGTGATACAGAGTAAGTATACTTTTTTAAATAACCTTTGGACTTTACATAATGATTTGTTGAAGTATTTGCCACTGTACTTTCAGTTCTACAGTAAACAACTTTCTTTTTATTAATTTTGTCTTAATAGTTCTACTGCACTGCAACTATTAATTTTAAATACACCATGGCCTGGTGTGTTCTAGCTGATCTGTCTGTAGCTGTAAAGTGGGAGCATTTGGCAGGGAGGTAGATTGTTTCAAAACTGTTGGATGAAATGCTTCCATGGTACTGGAGATTTACTATGCCGTAATCAATAAATAATTATTCCTTTCTGAAGTTGACAAGGTCTGATGGTAGTAGGGTAGAACTGATTCATTGTCCCTTTTGAGGTTGCCAACAAACTATAGAAATATTAAGCATGATTTAATTGCTTAACATTTGAGAGGTGTCTCTAGGAGCATATTCAGGGCCTTCTGGAGACTGAGAGGAATAACAAACCAAGCATGTGGTCCAATTAACACTGAAAAGTGTGTCGTAGTTGAAATTCATAGAAAGGCTAGTTCTACTGTTCCTTAAAAGAGCTTTGTAAATATATTCATCTAGCTTTTGAAGGTAAACTCATCTCGAAATAGAACTTCAGAGAACTCTGAGTTGGGAGAAAAATGCTTTTACTTTGAATCTTGTTTATTTTTGTATGGTATTTTTTTCCAGGGCTGCAGATACCTGTATTGCACATGAATTGGAAGATATATGATGATGATTTTCACAGAGTAAGGGAAATTGGCTCACTTGGTCCAAGGAAAACAATTTAAGTAACATTCTTTCTGAAAGGGCAGTGGTCTGTCTTCTCTCCATCTATTTTTTTGACCCGTTTATACCGCTCTGCAGGCTGTGCTTTCCGTACCAAAATATGTGCATTTTTGTCTGAGTCAGAAAAACTTAGATGGCTTTTGTTCATTCATAAAAATAGAAGCTAACTAGCAAAGAACACACCTGTGTGATAAAGATTTTAACTTGGGAATTTTAGGTCGGTGCTGCAGTGTGAGCTTATCTAGGAAAACAAAAACCTTTCAGTAAATCCAGGGGCAGATCCAAAAAAAGACAGAAGGAATTTAGATACCCAGCTTTAAAGTGAATTTTGATATCCAAGTCTAAAACTGAAAATATATTGTTAGCTGCCATCTAATCACGGTGTTAGTTAAAATTTCTTGGATGCATAGAATTGCACTTGCGAGATTTTGAGGACCATCTCAATCTCGACCACCCCGAACAGATGGGAATCTACACCATGTACAAACCAGATTATATCCAGAAACAATTGTTTTTAGTATAGAATCCTAAGAAACTCCATTAGTTGTTAGTCTCAGTGTGTGCCTCACACATGGTAACTGCAGTAGACTCCTATCAAAATGTGGCTATTGACTTAGTATCAGACTCCTAAAATAAGTCAGCAGAATAATTTACCTTTTTATGGAATGACTATGTGTTTAAATTTCTTTTTCTTTAGTATCTTAAAACTTGGGCTCGGTTTCTTCCTCTAGCTGAGCAGGTTCAAATCTACACTGTTCAAAATTGGTCTTGTGCTGTTACACGCAAGGCTATTTTGGGTGGAAATCATGCTCTCCAGTTTTGCTCTTGAATTTTGATCTGCCAAAATTGAGATTCAGTGTGTCAAAGTGAGACTTCGTGAGTCTGAGGAGGGAGAACATGACAAGAAAGTTCAAGGCTCTGGACCCATATAGACAGAGGTCCTGCTTCAGTTCCTGAGTTAGGAGTTTTGGGAAAATAGATAAAGAGCTGGTCTTTAGCAGTTCCCAGAGGGCATTGCAGGCAGGTGTTTGTTGAATATAATCGTTTTAGGTAACTCATGGCTCAGGGCTTCACTGTCTTCTTCTAAAATATCTGTTTTTCCCTATGTACATTTAAGGAACCTGAGAACAGAAGAAGAGATTTAGATTTTTTATTTTACTCTGAGAATCAGAAACCTAAAAATTACCTCATTTTGGCAGCTAACTTTTAAACACCAAAATTTCTTCCTGGTCATGGCCTTGTTGCTGATGGATGACATCAAACTTAAAAATACCGGAATGACAAATCTTTTTTTTTTAGGATTATATTATTTTTCTTGGATAGTTAGAGAATCTGTTGCAAGAATACAGCAAAGACCCCAGGATTTAAATCCTGACCTGAATTTGTTTGAAGGCAAATCTTTAAATTAGCATGATCATTGAAGAAAACAGTACTGCTCTGTTTGTACAATGCCTTACATAACATCCATAACTTGATGGTGCTTGTAGGTCACACAAACATCCAAAAAGCACTGCAGTACAACGTACCTGTGCTATTTATCCATGAATTATTTAACCTGCAGCTCTTTAGTACAGTTTTTTTCTTGGTTTGTATTACCTGTGTCCTTTCCTGAGCAGAGGTTATTAATAATATTGAATGTAGCCCAACAATATGCTAGCGCTGAGATATTGGTGGTTCCTTTCTGAGACTTTCTAGGATGGATATAGTGAGTTTATTTCATTTAATAATTATTATTTTATGGTATTTTAATACACTCTGTCAATTCTGTGTATTTTATTAACTTGGTAGAATGTATTGTTTAGGTTTTTTGGAGAGCTATACATGCACTGCATATTTTCATGTAGTGGCTACTATTCTTTTTCCTTTTGTTGGGCATAAAAATTGTGTATGTCAGTTCTGATCCTGAACTAGTTCGCTGTTTGTTACCTGTCTGTAAGGGAAGAAGTGAGGGAGTGTTGTCACTTGCTTGTGGACATGACTTGAGCAAATGCGATAAGATCTTATAGAAATATTTACAAGGCTTAAATATTGTATTATTTACTTTTTTTAACAATCAATCAGCTATCATAGTTATAATACCCTTTTTTGTTTCCATCTGTAAAAGGGAATGAGAAGCAGTAATTAGTAAAGAAAGATATAGTAACGGGGGAAAAACAAGATCAGAAGCAGCTTCCACAAACGGGAGATGGTTATCCTCCTTCACTTTCAAAGAATTTTCCAAGGAGATTGCTTTCATTAGACAGGAATCACCCTGCATTGAGAAATATTGCCTGAGAAATGAAGAGACAGAAAATTAAACCTGCAAGTCACTGAGGTCCTTAAAAGCAGACTATTAACACCCCCCCAGCTACACACACACACCTTACTTCAAGCAAACTATTCTCACCAACTCAATATTGCCGGGGAAGCTGTGGCTTCTGAGAAATGGCCACTAACAGGAGACAGGAGTTCAATGCTACAAACCCCATGTTTTCCCCTGGCTTTAATGGAGAGGGTAAATCCATTTGAACGTATTCAGATTGCTAAAAATCTCTCCTGGGAAACTTCTGTGAAGACTACTACGTTGCTACAAAAATATTGTAGCATTTTAAAACATAAAAGTTTCTTCTAGGGTCCACAGGAAAGGAGACCTGCTTGGTTTGAGAGTATGATTTGGAGACAAACTGTCCCTGAGCATTAGACCATTAATATCAGAATGTTGCTTTAAAAGGTTTAAATGATTGCTTCAAATCAGGTCACAAGTAAAACTCTAGTTCCACACAAGGGCCTTCAGCCACTAAATTATGCTGAGCTGTTTGAAAAATTATTGTTCGATAAGTGCAGCAAACTTGCATGATCTATGAGGAGAGTTTATATAGTTTTAAGTAGTAATGCAAGGATACAGTACTTCCCTCTGCTGTTTCAGACTTGCCAATATGGCTATCGTTGCTGACAGCTTGACATGATGTTAGTTATTTCAAGTGTCAGATGAGAGTGGCTGATGCCATGGTACTGCAGTGCTCACATTTGTTGGAAAATTAGATGGTGATTTTTTTTAAAAAAGGCCTAAAAACCCCCAACAACCCAGCTGCTTAAGCCTCTGACTGCCTAGGTTTTTTCTGTGCTGGGTGTATAATTTGAGGGAGCAGTAGTGAACATGCCTGAGGTGTTAAGAGAATGATGCGTTTTCTGTAGGCATGAATACTCTTAAATAAAACAGGAACACCTTCCTGTCATTTGTTGTCTTCCAGAAAGATTTTATAAAAGGAAACGGAAGCCAATTAGCCCGGAAGTTTAACCTCTTTTAGCTTAGCTTCTTTTATGGGAGCTTTTTAACCTTTTAAATAAATCATTTTCTTTCTTTTCTCCCCTCCCCTTTGAATCAGTTCCTAGCATTTCTCATGCTGGGCCCAAGGAGCAGGCTGCTTAAATTCAAGAATGATTTTGAGGGGATAAAGTGTACAAGATTTTGAATTCTTGCCATAAGTCCCTGGCAGACAGCCAGGAAACCTCAGAGGAATAGGGCTAATGAAGGGAGGGTAAAGGAGATCTGGAGAGTGTGGCTGGTAATGCAGTATTCATTTAATTGGGAGCAGGTATCGGTGCAAACTTCTCCATTTTAATTGGAAAGAGAAGGGGGGTGTTAAGGAAGGTGGAGAAAAATAAGAATGCATAAAGTTTTCAAGCTGAGGAGCCAAAGGCAGGCCTGTATATGGCAGAGAAAGAACTCAATTTAGGGCAATTTGCTCTGCAAGCTGGGCTGCAATCTCCCCTGGGGATAGGGATGAGGAAGAAAATGAAACCAAAAGAGAACTTGATAAAATCACCTAGCACAGACAATCTCAGTAGAATAGGTTTTACTGAGTTAAATCTGCCCCAATCAATGTGATTCTTTTCATATAAGTTACAAATAAAAAGCCACAAGATTACAATAAAAATCGAGGATGTACTGCTGCTGATGTAGCACATGGGAGTCTTAAGGACTTGTTGTGGAATACAGGTTTTTTGCAACCATCATGTTTGGTTTTTTCTTTTACCTAGCTGGGAGGAAAAAAAAAACCCTCGTCTCTGCCTCCTCCCTAACCTTTTATTATCTTTAAACTAAGGTTAGTGGTAATGTGTGAACCTTAACAGAGCATCATTTTCAATGCACTGCGAAGCTGAACATGCCTTAGTCCTGAACATTGCTAAACCTGAGCTCAACCTTGGTTTCTTGTTAAAGGAACTGAAGCTTTTTCAGATACTCTTTTTGCCTTTATACATGACAGAAGGTTAAAAAAGGAAAAGATACTTCCCACCACTTTCCACCCATTCTTACAGCTATATAGCATGTACAGCGTATATAAAGATGAGAGTAACTGCCTGCATTTTTGTGCTGCATAGCAATATTTTGTTGTTTTCTGTAGTAGACGTACGCAGTGTCTTCCTGAGTACAGATGCTAAAAGAGATGGTGTACCAAGTGCTGAACAGCTGTTTGTTCTATATCTGAGGGCAAGCCTGAGTGTATTTTTCCTTTTGTCCTCAGTAGTGGGTTAACATAAATATTTTGTGTTTAAGGACCTCCTTGGGAATGGTACTGGTACGAGCTGTGGGCAGCTGCTCTTTTGTCTGCGCTGTCACACAGCTGAGAAAGATGAAGTGGTTCCTACAGGATCATTAGTTGTGGAGGGAGGTTTGTACCAGCAGAGAGATAACGTGAGATACACAGCTCTGAGTGTTTGGAGGAAAGAGGAAGAACTGGGGTAGGAAAAATGCAGGACTGGGCAGCAGCAAGGTGATGGCTCGCAGTTGCAAGGGATCAGCTGAGATCTGGAGCTGAAATGAAGTGGTTTTCCTTGTTTCACTGCTATAGCACTAATTTTCTCTGATAAACTCTATTCTTGATGAAGGTCTACACTGGTAAAGGGAAAGGCATGAACAAAGAGTATAAACAGGAACAGCGTTCCTACCTGAAATGTGCTCAGTCCCTGGAATATGTGGGTATTCCTGCTTTTGCTTTGTTCCCAAAGGATGCTTTCCACTAGCCCAATGCTAAATAGTCTGTCCAGCCAGTGGACATTTTGATGGAGGACTGGAAACCTTACAAGTTGGAGGTTTCTACAAGTTTTGTGAAAACAGATGGCTAAATAGAGAACAGAAACTCACCTGAACTTCTCTGTTGAGATGGTCACAGCTCACTCTTACTCCTCCAGCAGGAGCCAGTTGGTGGAAACCAACCCCTACACAGGCTGCAGCTTGACCGGCAGCAGGGCAGGACAAAGAAGAGGAACTGATAGCAAAGAGATGGCACCAGGCAGGAAACGGCTGGGCTGGGAACTGCCCTCTGCCCTGAGGACAGGGATGTTAAGGAGACACTGGACGCTCCCATATAGCTCATGAAGGTTTCTTAGTGCTGTCACTGTGAAACTTCACGGGCAAGGTGCTTAGCTGTCCTTGCCTAGAGCTGCCTCACACACAGATTTCCAAAGCCATCTTAGGCCAGGCTGTGTTTCTGTATCTGTAGGAATATGTGCACTCATTTTTGAGCTGTGGCCGAATGGGACAAGGAGATTTTGGCACAGCAATGAAGAATGACAATGGAATTAAGGGGATTTTCAAAAGAAGAAACAAAACTTTATATATGTATACATACTAATATATGTATATGGTTATGAAAGCTTAAAAGGTCAAATGGAAACAAAGCATTTATATCCCTCATGTATGAATTTCATATAGGCCCATCCAAATGTACACAGAGAACTTAGGTGTAGAAATTTATATAATGGTGCATATAAAGCAGTATATTTCAGTACTAAAAAGGCTACATTCTACCCAAGTGTAAAGTTTTTTTTGCCCAGGGAAGTGGTTGAGGCACCATCCCTGGAGGTGTTCAAAAGA
>JAOXNO010000024.1:79311585-79338098 GCA_028565335.1 Limnodromus scolopaceus | reverse complement strand
TGTCAGAGTTAGGTTGATGGTTGGACTAGATGATCTTTAAGGTCCCTTCCAACCTAGACGATTCTATGACTCTATGAAAGTTCCTCGTAAAATGTCTGTACACAAGTACGTACATCTGTCAATAGCCTTTGTGTGTGTACATATATATTAATTTTATATAAAATATATATATATTGCATTGAGTATTCAAATATTATTTCCTTTCCATTTAAAAAAGTCTAAACTCTCAGGCAGTATGAACACTCTAACTTTTGTATAGGCCTTTCAGCACTTGCATTATACTGTGACATTTGCAGGGATATTTAAGGGAACTAATACATCATATGTAGCCAAAAAGATTATTTAAAGTTACAGTAAAAAGATGGGAAAGAAATCCTGTATTCTATTCATGATGATAGAAGTAACAGTGGAAGGGATTTTATTCCCTCCTGGTTGTATTACTAAAAAAATCACAATTAATCTGTGATAGCAGGCTAGATTCTGATTTTGTGTAAATGATTACAGCTCTGTCAGAGATAACTATGTTGATATGATCTGACATGCTGTCTTTTTTTTTTAAACACAGCACTTAATGAAAAGACTGGGAGCAAAATTCTTGTCTTGCAGACAGCAAAGAAACTTTACTCAAGTCTCATTTCACTGGTGTAAGTGAAAGGAAAATTCGACCCAAGGCTTACTAAGTAGTAATTATGGAAAATAATTTTGACATAAGCTAAAAGATAGTCATATAGCTGCATTTCCCAACATAGGTGGAAAGTTTTAAATCTAATTGCTATTTATTGAGAGACAAATTCTGAAATTCCATCCGTACCTTTCTTTTACATTAACAGACTATATAGTTCACTAACTGAAAACTTCCACCACAGATATTAATAAGAGGAAAATATTTTGTGTCTGCAAAGTAACCGTGTAATACCTTTCAGTTCTGTGAACCCAAGAGTGACTTTGAAGATGAATTTGGTGTCCTGTTATGAAAAGAGATATTGGTAGTAAAAAAAATAACGTTGGGGTTTTTTTATGATTATTACTAAGCTCTCACTCTTTTTGCCTTGTTTTGTTTTGCTTTGCACATACGCAGTTCAGTTTAACAGCACAAAATATTATCCATAATTACAGGAAGACCTCCTTCTGCTCTTTTTCTATTATATTGACATCTCTCTCAGCTGTAGAATCTACTTCTAATTTGTTGCACTATTTATTGACTGTTCTCTCCTTCCAAATGAGGGAGTTTAAGGACTTCCTTCTTTGTTTGGACAGTACGCATTCTTTCTGATCTCTTAAGTCAATTTCTGAATTAGTCAAAATTGTTTCCCACTGAGTGTAAGGTGCTTTATCAACTCACATATCATTCCTATTGTTGATAGGAATTATACCACTTTTGTCTTAAGGTCGTTGCCATCCAGAATGGGATTTGCTAGCCATATTTACAGGTCTACATAAGTTTGCTTTTTATATAACTGTACATATGATTGCATTGACATTCAAATGATTGCTTTTCCTGTGGGTGATTTTCCGTATGTGTCTTCCTGTTGTGGGTGTGAATGAGCCTCTTTGCTTTAGCATTATCCATCTGGTGCATCTATGCCCATGCCCATGCAATGGACAGAACACATGGTAAAAGGAGGAACACATGGTAAATGCAGCTTGGGTTTAAACCATGTCCTACTCTTTCTTGGCCTAGTATTTAGCCTTTAAAGCTTTTTCTGGATTGTTTTAAACCTTCTTTTGCCTCTGTCTCTCTCTCTCTTTTTAAAAAACTTTTTCGTCCCTTTCGTGGTTTCCTTGATGGATTTCTCAGACTTCCTCATAAATGTTAGGAAGTTCTACCTTTATCAGATGGTAATACCAGGAGTTTTTATTGTCTCAAATAGAAGCTTCTCTTTGGAAAATACTTACGGATCTAAATCCCAGTAAGAGAGGCAGAAGAGGTAAATCTGTTAGATCTGTCTCAGATCTGAGTAGCTTTGAGCATTTGCGTGGTGCCCAACCCTGCCTTTTTCTTCCAGCCAGAAAAAAAGGGTGTCTTACAACTCAATGACTAGGGTAAGAGATCAAGTCCCCATGCACAGTTCGCAAAAGCAGTTTCTCTAATGTCATCTTATTCTTTGCATTCTTTGAACTCCATCCTCAAGGGGATGAGAAGTACAGAGAGTTTCGTGAAACCTACTTTTGAATTTCCTTCTGGCTGTGATAGAATTTGATGAGAAGGCAGAGGACAAGAAAAGCTTGGGCCTCTTACTTCACCAAATAAATGTTTAGTTCCTTTGAATTTTCAAAATACAGCTTTTCTTTTGGACGGTCTTCCATTTCTATAGTACTCTCTGCTTCATATTAGGAACTGCTTATGTTGCATGGAGCCCTAGACATTTCTTCTGATTTGCCACCAATTTTATCTATGCATTCAGTCACATTTAGCTGGCTGTGGGAAGTTACTCTGACAGCTTTTCCCACACCTTTATTATTTCTTTTAAGATGTGTAAGTCTACATTTCACCTCTCTCCTGGAGTCCTAGGACTTAGGCAACTTACTAGCTGCTGGCAAAAGAGGTATCAGAGCTCATACAAATTGCAGTTTTCCTTTGATTGGTAGCAAGATCAGTAGCACAAACTGCTGTTCTTCCTCCTCCATATTTTGAGCTGGCACTTCAGGCAAGGTATTTATCCATAGACGTCCAGGTCACAGAGCAGCCGGTCAACTGAAGACACTTCTCGTTTCACGTCTTCAATTGCTCTTTCTTTGCAGAATGAAACTCAGCAGGTCCCTCCAAATCTTGATCCAAGACTTCAGGGTTCTTTTTGGCTTGTCAGATTCTATTTGTCCTCCTACTCTTAAATGCCTAGACAGAAATTAAGTATAGTCATTGACAACTTCAGTGCAAATGAAACGCTACAACTCTAGCTGTTATTCATTTGGTGCCTTCTAATCAGTACCTTTGAAAGGGTGCCAGAAGCTGTGACTCTGTCTTTCCTGACTCGGTTCTCTCTGTCCAAGTTTGGGAATTATTTAGCAAAGCAAATGAGAAATTGTCAGGATGTTGGATACTGCCTGCCCTGAAGTTTTGTAATTGCTGACTTCTCAACATCTTAATCAGGGAAATGTACTTTGTCATAAGTATCTGCTGCAGCAGGTGGTGGCTTCTCTTTTAATTTTGAGAGGCAGAGAAACCTCTCCACGTTTTGGGAGGAAAAAGGTTTTATTACAGCTACAAACCCACCATCAACAAAAAAAAAGAGTAGAAGCTCTTCTGGGCCTTAGGAAAGCTGAAAGTCTTAATTTGCTTGTTTGCCCATCTTGCATCAGGAGACAGTGAGTCTGAAGAAGTGGTTTAAGTGGCACCACATTAGCTTATTAATGTTTTATCTGCTAGAAGATCCACTCAGATGGATGGCTTAAACCATTTCAGCCAATTGTATCATGAGTGGGAAATTCAGGACTATATTCTTGAAGTGATTTTCTGCAATATTGGGTGATTCAGTGTTGTTCCTGCAATCGGGGGGGGGAAAAGTGCAAAAGGCCATATGAAATTTTACCATCCAAAGCCGACCTATTTTTGTGTCTCTACTCCCGAAGAGTCTTATTAGATATCTTTTTGTACTAGGGCCTGCAGTTGTCACAGCCAAGATGAAAACACCTGCTGTGGTTTGGTCAAGCTCTCAAAGATTAACTCAATAGCATCTTTTGAGGGAAGTTCTCTCCTCTTTTGTTGTCCACAGAGGAGTTGTATGGACTTCTGGCTGTGACCTTTGATTTGGACAGTTGCCCAATCCTATCTTTCCTCTTGTCTCTTAATCTTCCTTTGATGATTTGTGGGAGTTACAAGATGCTGCAATTTGACAGTAGGAATGTGCAGACTAACCATACTTTGCAGAAAAAGGCAATTTTGCTCCACAATAACTGGATATTCTTTGAGATATACTGCCCTAAGACGCATCAAAACCTACTCCCCTTTTTAACTGAAGGAAGGAGAGAACCATCCTACTCCTTTATTTCTCATGTACTACAGACAGGAGTGGAGAGCAGGTGTGCTTATATGGTAATGCTCAGACTTAAAAATTAGGTATATGTACTTTGAGCCACATGTTCATACAGGCAACATATGTTGCAAAATACCCCTTACTGTTCAGTAAGTTGTCGAAACAGTATTTGCATAAACAGTAAGCTGTTAGATTTTAGGCTTACTCTGCTTTCAGAAGGCTCCTCCTAACCAGAGGGACTTGTAGAGTCACAATCCATTCTTCTGCTATTAGAGACAACTGGAATATTTATATATCCTTTCTATGACTTTAAAAAGACTGGTCTTATTGGGAAACTGCTGTCAGGACTTCATTCCACATGAGACTTTTTTCCCCAGCTTCCAACTTGACCTTATTCATGGTCAGTGTATTTTCCTCTGCTCTTGTAACTTCATCTTAGGTGCTGCTTTGTCTTTTCAGGTATATTATTTCCTAATGAGACCAGTTATTGCCCTTCAGATTCTATCGTGCTACTTAAAAAAAAGTCAGTCTTGTAGTTTTCTCTCATAAGGTCCATACGCTTCTGATCAAGGTATTAGCTGTTCTCAGCAACAGATGTGTTCAGGCCCATCTTGCTTGAATGTACATGACTAGAACTGAATGCTGCATTCAAGAACATGGTCCAGTTAACTCACCAGTGCCTTCTGGATATCAGAGTAGTGTTTGGTTTGTTGATTTTTCGGTGTGGTTTTTTTCTTTTCTTTCATAGACATGTTTTCTTGCTCCTCATTGTTAAATTAGTTGTTAAAAAAATGACAATGTATTTTTCTTCCTATGTTGTTACCATCTGATGAGCTCCAAATTTAATGCAAAAATTCTCTTATTAATCTGTTAGTGATTGACCTTGCACTCTGAACAGTTAAATGTCACCCCATTTCCATTATTCCTATCCTAAAGATCTTCTCTTTTTTCTTGCATGAGATTATAATTCTTTGTGTTGAAAAATACCTCCCAACATTGTCATCTGCATATTTCGTCAAGCAGTTCTGATTTTTTTCTGATTAAGCAAGATGGGTCTCAAAAATTAGCCATGAAAAATTTTAGCAGTAGCCTCCCAGACAGGGGATAAATCTGTAAGTATAACCCATTTCTGTCTTGTATAACTAGTTCCTTTCCCCCTGTACAGCTTTCCTTCTAATTCACATCTTCTCAACTTCATCAGTAATTTGCTGTGGCACTCTGCCAATTCCTTCACTAGTCTGGATGAGAGAGAACTACTCTCCCTTTTTTTTTTTTTCCCCTGGAAAAATCAGATATCTTAACAAAGATAGCTGTCAATTTAAAGCTGCATTAACTACCCTTGGTCACTGGCTATGTTTTATTATATATTCCATTTTCAAAATTTCTTCTGATCCTTGTGTACTGTAGAGGTTTCCTTCTTAAACATGGATGAGGGAGGCTGGGAAATAATCCCAGCTATGACTCAGGTACTTTCAGGCCTCTTAGACAGATATTTTGCAACGTAAGTGTACTGAGTTCTTGGGAACGTAAGATCCCAACTACATAAGTGTCACTGTAATGTCTAAGTTAGAAGCCCAGTCAACCACGATGTCTTTAAGGCAATAGAGAGAAATACATGGCTCCAGAACAATTTTTCACTCTTTAAGCAGTAATGATTAAAGCTCCATCAAGACAAGAGCCTGTTGTATGAAGTTTTGTATAAACTTGCTCTTTTGAGATTTTTCAGTAGTCTTGCAAAGAGTGATTTTCCAGGTCAAACTCAACTCCAGATTTATCAGTTCCAGATGCTTATTGTAATCTCCTGGAAAGTCCTATGGCATTTTACTGTCCTAGCACACCTGTAAGCCATGTACCAATGGTCAATCACCAGGCATTTGGATGATTTTGACTTTTGATGTTAGCATCAGACAGTAGAAGGCACTTTCCTGTAAATGGTTGGAAGGGACTTGTATTCTATAATTTTAGGCCTTAAGATTTTTGAAATTTAGGGTAAAATAGTTATTGAGAGAGGACAATTCAACCCATTAGCTTAAACCCAGATAATACTGTTTTGGGGAAGTGCTATTGACTGTATGGGGACTCTAGCAAGCATCTTACATTTAATACTATTCACAAGCTTAAGTTTGGGATAATTCTTGGCATTTGAGTTCAGAACTCCAGTTCTGATAATCCAGTGTCATTTAATTGTTCTTATCATACAGTCACCAAACAGACTTTGGAAACTGTCAACCGCAAGTGAACTTGCTTCAGTTGAATCACACCTGATGTGCCCCAAACATGTCCTTTTAACAGTTTTTTTTTAAACCTGTTTTTTTAACCCTTAGGTTTTCCCTATTTTTCAGTTAATTTTTTAAACAACTTTAGATCTTTCGGGTCACTTTAAGACTGAGAAAACTTCCTACTTTAAAGGAGAAAATAATCTCTGATTAAATCACTGATTAATCTCTGCATTTAAATGAAGTTTCTTACAAATTATTCCAAATATGGAATATAAAATCACGCTATTTTATCAAAGTTAACACATTTTACTCTAAAGAAAATTTCAGTTAAGTTTTTTTTAGGGGTTTTAGCACTGGAGCTTTCCAGCAAACCAGTTTATTATAACCACAAAGCAAATTCCAAATTAGGAAGCAAGTGCTCCCCCAAACTGGGAAAAAAATATTTTAGCCTATAGGTAAAACTCATAACAATGATGTATCTAACCCTTTTAATTTAGTAAGATTTTCCTGTAAGAGACTTTTCCCTGCCCAGATGCTGGCTGATATTAAGCCCAGAACTTTAGCAGGCTCTTCACAAGGTTAAATTTGAACAGAATTCTTAAAAAAGATATTAGCAGCCGTAACTACTCATGTAGAGGGAGTAAAATAGATTATGCAAAAATTGTTCAGAATCTTGTAACTTTTCCAAGGGGTTGGGAAGGAGAAGGATATTTGCTCCTTACTAATAGGACTACATGCTCTGCGAGAATCCAGGCAGAGATTCAACCTTGGTTTCTCAGAAAATTTCTCTCATCTGTTCCTGTGACAGTTTCTGGTTAGTGAGGGGTATGTGTGGTAGGTGTGTGTTTTAAACTTTTTAAATATGGAAATCTGTGAATCAAATTCACTACCTTAGCAAACACACACTCTGAAGCACGCTAGCATTGAAAACCCAGTATCACTTGTAGTTCTCCAGACTGTGAGAGGAACAGGCAATGCTGCCCAATTCAGAGTGTTACCGGAGTACTGTGGTAGGATCAACAGGTAGGAAAGGAACTGAAGCGTAGTGAGGGAAGAATGCTGAAGGGGAAGGGAAAACAGCATCAAGGTGAGAGACTACGAAGTCATTAACTGGAATTTTTGGCCTTATTTTGGAAAATAAGATGAATACCAGTAATGTATAATAAAAGAAGTACCGTGTGTCTGGAAGGGGTCAAGAACAGAAAATGATCTCTGATGATGTTTACCATTTTATATTTCACTACTGATATAAAATGGAAGAAATTTTAGGAGGGGAAAAATAATTTGGTCTCCATAAATTCTAATAAATAATGACTGATCTTATTAGGCACAGAAATATATTTGTGGTCTTTTGATTACTATGGTGTCATCCTGAGAATCCAAGCACTCAGTGCATTTGTTTGACAAAAGTTATATTGAATTTTCTGTCAGTCTTTCTCTGGCTTAAAAACCAGCAGAATGTAATCAGACTTTTTGTGGCATATCTATGTGCAGCAGATACTACCCTCCTAACTTCATCCGTGTCTTTTACCTCCTTCTTTCCCTCTTCATCCCTTTGCCTCCACTTCTCTCCCTTCCTCCCTTCGATGTACCACTGCATTAATGAATTGCTCCGTGGTTCCCATCTACTCCAGTGTAAAACCTGCTGGTTTATCTTAAACTGCTTCTCAAGGCGACTGAATGACTGTGTCTGTACGTGTACAAATGGAGTGTTCCGACAAGCACGGTGAAACAAGGGCTGAGCTCCAGCCCAGATTTCAGGTGATTTCCTTGGGATACGGGCACCCCAGTTTTGACAACTGATTTTGCTGCTGTCCAACTTCCATATAAATCCTTGGCCTGCTCCCAGCTTAGCTGTGCTGGTGGAAAGAATGCTGTATTTTCCAAAAAAAACCCCCACGAACCCATAAATGTAATTTTATTAGCCTGAGGCTGAGAGACCTGCCGATGTACAGAGCCGTGGAAGAAGGCAGTGTTAATCAGTAGCTGTTTCCAACTTCCAGTCCTGTGCTTTTATCATTAAACCTTTTTTTTTTTTGCCTGACAATTATGGCTTAGTTTTGACCTTGGGTCACTGACATCGGTAGAAGATAGATGTCAGTATCTTAAGGCAAAATCAAGCCTTGATGGTTGTTCACCATTTTTCATCATTCTGTGGTCAGTTATATGAATCATGCCAAGAAAAAAGCGGTTCCCCTGTTCCCTGGGAAAAGTATGGGATGCACGAAAAGATGGATTTTAAGATTGGTTGAAGCATTATAAGGATGTAAAATTTCAAAGCCAAGGGGGGCACTTCTGTTTATTAAATATTCTTCCTTTAACAAATGGATTCAGTTAAAATTTGCCGATATACTCTGCCAAAATTGCTTAAATATGCTTCTGGTAAAAAGGTCTTAACTTTTGTCCTGTTCAGATTGTATTAAAGCCATCCTGCTGTCACTTAAAAGTATTGGTAAATTTCTACAACTCTGAAACTCTGAAACATTTCCCTTGGCAGAAATGTGGCGTGACAGTTATAATTTATCTCTATGGTATAGATTTATTATATTTAAGATATAGCATACAGGACAATAATAATAAATTACATAGAAGAAGAAAACAAGATATTGTCAGGTCAGGAAAGCGTGAACAGCAAAAGAGGACTAAAAGAATAAAACAGCAAGAAACAAATCAGTCCCCAGCCATGCCTCCCGAGTAATCCTCTATAATATTTTACTGGAAAAGGGCTAAGTTCAAAGTGCGCTTGGGGGAGTGTTGGAGACGCTGTGGAAGCTAAGGGTGCACAGTAAAATAAATACGTATCTGGGAAATCACAAATTCTTTTTAAAGTAGTGTTTTATACTTTGGTTCTGTGAAACCCCGGAAAAGAGAAGCATAGCCCAAGCTTCCTCGCGCAGCTCCATAAGTAGGCACTGTATCTTTTGTTGCGAATCCTCAGCTCTATACACTTGGGACAAGCCAGCGCCCAGTGGCAAACAGTGCAGAGGGACGGCACCGAGGAACTGAATGTGGTTAATTGCTCTAAACTCATTGTTACCCACTTGATTTCATGTAGTCGTGGCCAAATCTTCCATCTGTCTCTGCCCTCCAACAATGATTTCAGGACACTTGGAGCTGAAACCAAACTGTGGTTTTTTTCTTTTTTTTTCTTTTTCTTTTTGGTGTCTGGGCTCTCACCATCACGGCCCTTGATTAAATGACAGGTTTTTGTTTTCATTGTCTTACCTTCTTTTCCCATTCAGTTCTTGACAGCCTTCCCTCTCAGCTGAATACTGTTATCACTTCTTTATTCTAATCCTCTCCCTAGCTGCCTATATTATCACCCCTCTGTTTCAGAACTTGGATACTTACCCTTTAATCCATTAATTGGCTTTTTCCCCTCAGATCTCGTTGCCTCCTCTGAGTGCAACCTGACCCTCCCAGCCACCACACACCCCGACTGTTCTCTGCCCGTCTCTCCCTTTCACCTCCTGCCTCTGCCTACATTTTGGTGCTACTTTCTCTTCTTTCCAGATAATCTTGTGCTTTATTTCTTTTCACAAAGGAGGGCTCTCTAGTTCGATATCACTTTCAGTGTTGCTTCTGTTTCCTCCCTGTGTTTACATATCACCTTTCTTCATTGCTTCTTAACAAGGGTAGATGTATATAGCAGGAATAATCTCTGCAGCAGATATCCCTGTTGCCCCCAGAATACGTCCATATCTTTATCAGGGTTCAAAAGTGTTGGGCAACTTAATAAAATATGGGTTGTTACACAGCAAATGTATTCACGTAAACGAGATTATCTTTTGATTGAGTTAGGTTTCTATTGCTGTTTGTGTGCAGTGGAAGTGTACTTTTCTTAACTTTTTTTTTAATCATGTACTCTTTGTGTATAAAATCTGTTTGTGTTAAAAGGAAATACTTTATCTGGTGCCACTGTTTAGTCCAGGGATAACATTGCTATATTTTAAGAAATCCTGCCTACTTTCATTTCTTTTTTCTTAGTCAACATTTGAAAATATAGACTATGCTGCAAAAAGGCATGTAAGCCTTTTTGTTTTATTATCTCTGATGTTTTCATTATATAGTATGTATGAATACACACATTTGATATTTAGCAAAATAGGGAAAATTATCCTGGTGCTAATGTACACAGAGCTATTACACCCAGTCATGGTTAATAGCACTAAATGGATTTAGAGTGAGGAGTCTAGACTGCAATCCTGTCAGCATCTGCCCCTTCCCCAGTAATTTATTTGGGTTTTGCACCTGCAGATGCTGAACTGGGACTGAATTCATACAGAATTTTTTATTTGGATAGCAGGCACTGAAATAGTAACATTTAAGAAGAGCACTAAATAAAAGTGACTGTGTTACCATTAACTTTCCCTCCTTTGTTGTCAGTATTGAAAACAATAGAATCCTGATTATCCAGGCTCTTACCATGAGGATCTCCTTCTCTAATTAACTCCCTAATCTATTGGCAACCTGATTATTAGACATATCTTGTGCTGCTTGGTGTGTCTCAATGGTTGGAAAGCTTTCATAAAATATTTTGGTTTTAAGCTGGTTCATTGGCACAGTGTATCCTTAATATTCCATGCAAACATAGTGACGGCCCTTTCTTTCGTGTGATGTAATCTCCGTGCTTTGGAGCATAACAAGCCTTTCTGAAAGGGGTGGTAGATATTCAAAGGCTATAAGAACAGAAGAACTGGAAAAGTAATCGTGCAGAGGTGGGTAAAAGTCCTCTCTTCACCTGCCCCTTTGTTACAATGCCCCATGCATGTGATAAGTCACAGCTGAAAATCACCTTTTCCTCCAGTTTTAAAGATGTATGTACATGCAGGCATTCCCAAAGGTGAAGGGTTCTATCCCATGTTTGGTTACAACTTGTAGAACAAAAAGGTTTTCCTTCAGAGCCTTGTACGTTCAGGCTTGTTTCTCTGAGAGACTTGTGTGTCTCTAATTCTTCGGCCTCTAATATAGGAAAAATAAATTAACTTCCCCTTCCCTCATAATAATTTCTTCAAAACCAGAAGACACCTAACTCAGGGAATCAAACCAGCATACCCAGGCAGATCTTTTCCTTCTTTTCTTGAACATACCCCATTGCTTTCTTGAGTAATATTTTAATTTTGTTAAATGATCGACCCCTTATTGTTTTTTTTTCCCAAATGTTCTTGGTATTGTGCTATTCCCTTCCTTGCTTCATTTTATGTAGTATCAGCATTTGAAGTTCTTTTATAAGAGCTGTCATCAATATATGATCTTGTGAAGATCTGCCATGTGCCTCTTGTCCTACACCTAGAGATGTGCATTTGTGTGGTAGCTTTCAAGCACTTGGACATCAGGGTGTAGACACTTTTTAATATGTTCAGCCTGGGTCTGTCATCCGTGAGGGCATGTGTTTTTCACTAATGGAAGTGGTGGCCTTTTTGTGGTCTATGAAGTCTGTATTTTGTACGCACGGAGCCTTGCCTTAATCCTGCTCATGTGTGAAGATAAAGGCTTGGAATTTGTTTTCGTATATCTCTTTGCAGAATCTACCCCCAGTATTGACATGACAGGGATCTATGTATTTTTAACATCAGGATGCAGAGCACTCTAAAAACTGTGTACCAATCACATAGTGCAAAGGACCCAGCAAAACAGAAAAGGGTAAGAGAGATAGTAGAAATACATATGTACAGTAGGAAACCTTTCTCTACTGCATGCATTATTTTTATTCAATTCATAGTAACCTTAAGTTACCATTGAGGATGCTAAAAAGCTTTATAAAGACACAAGTGTTTTTCATTAAATGAATTGATAATCTTTGAAATATATAACCTTCTCCCCCACCCCACCCCTGGCTGCTCCCTATAACAGCTTGTATAATTCCAGACCAATTTTTTTTCTTAGCTCTCCATAATGCTATTTATTTCTTGTCCATTCTTTCCTTCTTTTGTAAATATTTCTGAATTTCATGGGCTTCTCGTAAAACACTGTAATGCTAATGCTAAGGGTAATTTTTTAAAGGTGCTTCAAAAGTGTAGATGTTTAATATGCAGCTGCTCTTTAAAGGGGCAAAAGGTTTCTTTCTGCCAATTCTTTCAGATTCTGTACTAAAAATCTTTTTTTTTTTCCCTCAGCTGTCAATATTTAAGGAAGTACCCTTTCATGTTTTCTGTAATCCTGTTAAAAATAGTAGGTATATTCTGTATCTGTGGCTAGACATACAGCTTGGTGCAAAATAATCTAAACACTTAAGGTTTGTTTGCAGATTTGCTCTAATGAAAAAGGCTCAAGATATATAATGAGACAGCCCCTCTGATACAGTTAATCAGTATCCACACAAGTTGATCCCTTGAATGCATTACATGATTCATAAGAAATTGCTTAGTACATAAGAAATTAAGATTGAATAATATTTGCTGATGTCTTATTTTTCAGTGAAGAAATCTAACACTTCTAAGGATAAAAGAGGGGTAAGAGGTCCTCACTTATGTTCCTCTGCTGTCTGCAAAATTGGATAGTTTCAGACAGCCATATTGCAAAAAAAAATTCCAGATACTGAGTAGAAATGGTTCTATCACTCAGTTGAACATCATGGGAGTATGGTACCATGCCTAAATTGTAAAAATATTTTTATTCCAAAGTGTGTTTAATAGGTCACACTTTTACAATCCTAGCTTAGAGTTAATTACTATGTCTAGTCTCAAAAGAAGTCTATGGTAATAAGTGTCTCACTAAATCATTGTCTTCACTGTGTCCAAACTGTCAGGGTGGGGATTTTTAGAGGTGCCTAATTGATATATAAACACAAATCCTGTTAAAACTCTCCATGGCACTGGTGGACAGCTATGTGCTTTAGAAATCAGCTGTTCTTCGATCCAGGTCCTGTTTCATTTTGCATAGGAATAGTTGGTGAAGGAAAGGAAAGAAAGGAGACCATGTCTGCAAGTGTACTTGCACAACGGTAGGTCAGGGTGTCTCTCTAATGGGGAGGAAAGATGCTCAGAGCTGCAGCGAGCGGCACAGGCAAATCCTTTTTCACGGGTAGTGGGTGTTTATTGCACAAGATGCGCTCCCTTCGGTGCCTGTCCTGCCAGGGTGGCTGTGCTAAGCATCTCCAGCCAGAAATGGTCGCTGTGCACCATCATCGTAGCAAATTTCTGAAGCAGAAATTATCATGAGAAAATTTGGGGGGGAGGGATGTCGATCATTTTGGTTTTCTGAAGGAATGAAATTTGGAAAAGGAAGAGTTAAAGAAGTTGCTGCTGCTGTAATATACATACCAGGCTCTTTTGGTCTTTTAAGTCTTCACAGCTCTCTTACAACAGGTTCTCTTCATGTCTCGAAAATGCAAATCTCTGGGCTCCTAAGAGCAACTGAATAGGGATATGTATTTCATCTTAAAACAAAGAGCAAAGGAAAAAAAAAAAAAAGAAAAAGTTATTCAAAGGATTTTGGAAACAGGTGTTCTAAATCAACATTAATTGGATTTCAGTTAATTATTCCTTATACTTTAGGGATTATAGGAAAGGAATAGAGGGGAAAAATACAAGAACAACTTCTCTGACACACTAATTGCTCTAATATTATTTAAGCTAAGCAGCCCCTCATTCCTTTCTCCCCCACCCCAAATAAATTGGCCTCCAGATGACTGTTACAGAGGCTAGGGAATAAGACTGAAGTGGAAAAGCAAGGTGCAGTCTTTGAGAGCCACCTTTGCTTGGGAGGGTGGTTACATATTTAGTCTGTTATGTATACCATCCTCTGCCTGGAACTACTAAAATAAAGGCAACTACTAAAAAGCTGTTATAGGCTGATTTGGGGTACCACATTTCTAATATGATGATTACCTACATGATTCCCCTGACGTTTTATCCCTGGCAGTGTATGATCTATGCACACAGTTTAGGCTGGGTCAAGAACATTTTTCCAGGGCTGGCAGGGGAAGGCTGGTTGAAAGACAGGATATTATTAGGAATTGTATTTTGGCTTTTGGCTTTCTGTCCTAATTCCTATTGGAATGAACCCACTTTTTGCCCAATATTGGAGTTGGCATAACATTTGACATGAAAAATTGTGTATGTAGAGTTTTACTTTGCTTCTGAGGACCGATTGATTCCAAATTTTAGAAGAGGAAGAGAGGGTGAGCGAGGCTCACTGTGCACATTCCCTGCTTGCCTGTAGAGCTGAGTCATGGGATTTCAGTGGAAAACTCTGACAAGATTTTCAAAACTATTATAAATTGAAGTGGTCTAAAGAAATGAGGTTTTAAAGTTGGACCGAAAGTAGGGTGGTTTGGTTTGGGTTTTTTTTGTTCGTTTGTTTTGTTTTGGGTTTTGTTTTGGGCTTAATCTTCAATTTTGTGCTGATTCCCCTTAGTTTTAAGTTGATGAGAGTGAGAGTCAGCAACACTTGCTAGACTCCTCTCACTGTCCAGCCTAAGAGAAGTGAGTGATACCTGTGATAAAAGTAACAGATTTTCAAAGTAATTTTTAAAATTTAATATGATACAATAATTAGAGCTTCTAGTAACAACCAAGAAAATGTTTTACATGTTTTTTACCTTAATAATGTCCTTTGAAGAACTCCCCCCAATATGTTTGAAGTATACATGAAATGCGTCGCTTTTGAACAGGAGATATTGTTAAGTTATATGTGAAATTATTTACACAGCACATTTTAAAAGATTTCAGAAAGCCTAATGAAACTTGCCTGAGGGCAGCAAGAATTTGCATTCCAGCCTCCTGCACGCGTGGCAACTTGCTAAGCATCTCAGTTAAGAAAAAATTGGAAGGGGACTTCCCACATTCAGTAGTTCTTATCTATAACTAAGGTATATTACTAACAAGATATTCCTTTGCCCGCTATATGCATCAGCAGATTTACCAACCTTACAAACAGATGTGAACATAATTACATCACATCTACACAGTCACTTATTTACCTGACTTCTGTGCGTATTTGCATAAGGTCCTAACAGGGCCTTGAGATTTTTATGGATCTTATGAAAAGATTGTTCTTAAATTTAACTGATCTGTTATAACCCAGATTTCTACCACACCTCGATAAAATCCTTTAGAACGGACGCTTTAGTTGCTGCTGCGAAAGCACAGTAGAAAGTAGTAGTGAAAAGAGGAAGATTTCATGTATTGGCAGCTTTCAGAGAATAGGGCAAATAGGTGTCTGTTTTGTTCTAGCTGCTCTTATTTATCTCCTTAGCTCATAGCATTTAGATGGCGTCATCAGACCATGGTGCTGCATTCATTAGGAAGAAAGCATTTCTCTGTCAAATGTCACTATTTCTAACTGACGATGAAGTGCAAAATATAAATATCTCTAAAGTTTTGTTCAATAACTAAAAAGCCAGTATTAAACATATTAAGATAAATTATGAAAATACATATGGGCTATATATACATATGGGCTATGTATGCATACATATTTATTCTTGCTTGTACAGAGCATGATTTTACTTTGCAAACTTTTCTTCTCATTAAAGGTAAACAAAAAAAAAAGCCACTTCAAAACTCAGTTTCAGTCATTTTTTTCCAAATCAATACCATCGGTATCAGCTTGCAGGAAAATATATTTCAAATTAAAATTTTAATTGATATCCTAGTTGTGTTTCGTGCTCTTTTGCACTGTGTACAGCATCTCAGCGGTAGTGGTGTTTTAATGCTCAGAGTTCTGTAGCTTTTTTATCCCTACCTCACGTTTTCCCTTTGCTCCCCCTTCTGACCTTTGCTAAAATCTTCACCGTGGTGCATAGGTGATAATTGACTGCCTTATAAAAGATACTTTTTGTATCAGCCGAGTGCTTTCTTGTTTGAGATGTGAACATATTTTATGGACAGACTCAAAGCCTGCGTGTGCTCAGTCATATGTGCAAAAAAAAACCCCAACATTGTTAGTCGTTTGTAATCCCCAGCCCATGGTGGTTCTTTCCCGTTTATACGTGGGGAGAGATGGGCTTATTTAATCACAGACCAGATGCGGGGCCTAAGGGCCTGACCCAAAGCCCATTGAAATCAGTTGGAATCCTACTGTAGATTTTAATGGCCCTACATGTTAAGTATATCGTCTGACTCATTTTTATAAATAAAAAAAAAAAAAGAAAAAAAAAGAGCAGCTTATGTTTGCTCTCTTCACTCCTTTCCCATTTTCCTTTGGAGGAAAATTTCCCCCTCTACTCTAAATACAATGAAAACAATTTAAAAAAAAATACAGCTGACAACTGTTCTGTTAAAAAAGTGTCATAATTGGAAGCTGGACACGGCTTTATAGTACTGGGGTGGCTACAGTCCCTTTTTGCGCTACAAACCTTTTTTGGTAATTCTTTGCACAGAAAGGTTGACGTGCTGGCGCAGAAAAACAGTTTATATACAGTGTGGTCTTGGGGCTACATGGTAAAAATATCTGCGTAGTCAGTGTAGTCTATTTGTGAAATATAGCAGGGAAAAATATTTATGAGCACCACAGGACATGAAGCTCAAAGTGCAGTCATTTCTAAATGAAAATTATGTGACAGTTCATCAGTATTTAATGCTAACATTGCTTGATCTAGACATAAAGAATTTAGCAGCCATTTATCATAACATACAGTACTGTTCATTTCCTGATTTGCTTAGAATACATTGGTGTTTTAATCTCGACACGAGCCACAGGTCTAATTTTAGATATTTAATGAAAGGAAAATCCGGGGAGAGACAGATTTTTCACATGGCTATTAGAAGCCTACTCCCACAACTTGAATTGGTTGGTCTTTTTAATGCGTGCTCCCAGAAGCCACTGCTTGGTCCCTGCACCAGATGCAGGTGTTCCCTTGTGCTGTCAGCCAGGAATGATTAATGAGGATTTGCCCCTACTGAAAGCAGTCTTTGGAGCATTGTTCAGGGCATCTGTGGAACTGTCGGGGGAGACAAGGACACAAGTGAACAACCAATTATTTGGCCATCACCGAGGCAGCATGAAAAAGACATCAAATTGGACAGAGGAGCAAAGCTTTTGTTTCATGATCATATTTTTAGGTGTTAATAGTAACAGAGGAATTCTACCTGTTTTGGTTTCCCTTTTTTTTTTTTTTTTTTTTTTACAGGGGAGAGGGGAAGGGCTCAGGCACCACTTTAAAGCTAGGAAAGAATGTGCAAAAGAAAACAGAGACAGAAAACTGATCACGGTCCTTTAAAAGTGTAAAAGGGAGGAAAACATACAGAATTGATTTCTTGGCAGTTGCACTGTGTGTATAAAGATATACCGTTTTGCTCGGCTAACATTAGGGAATGAGGGCTACGAATTCTGCGAGGAGGAGGATTTCACATGCAGGGAGCTTCTTAATTGCTGGCCAAATACAACGGTTCAGGAACCGGGGCTTTAACATGTGATAGCGCAGGGAAATGTTACATTAGGATTCTGAAAAAGAAAATGTGAGGGAGCAAAACCAGAAAACATTTGCAAGATTGCATTCAGCATTCAGCCTGCATCCCTCTTTCTGTCTCAAAGAAAATACTCGTAGGTGCAGAAGAGTGAGGGGAAAAAGAGGAACAGAACTAAAAACACTCTGCTCAGGCTTAGACTTCTGCATTTTTATATTTACCAAGACTTGTGATTATAAATACTAATTTTAAACCAGAGGGAAAGGATTATATTTTCAGAACAATCCAATTACAGAATGGATTGTTTGTAAAAGTCATTTTATGCTCCATCCTGTCAAGCCTCTTTTTACCACAGTATTAAGAATTAAAAAGTTAATTATACAGCTTAATTCTAATGAGGAATATAATGTTTTATTGACTAATAACAAATATAGTATAATTTCTACTGAAGCAATGTAATTAATATTTGCAGTGGCTAATTCCTTAACCTCTGAAGTTCCACTGTCCTCACACATACAAGAAAAGGAGTTCAGATCCTGAAGCAATTACAGATCATAATTCCAAACTATTCTGTAACAAAGGAGAAATATATATCTCTACATTAACAGGTTAGTTCTATTTGACTACCTGGATTTAGGTTGTTTTTTTTCAAATCATTTATCCTTTAATGGCTATATTTTATCAAGAAGGACTCATGGCATCTGCAAAACCATGAAGGCCTGGTTCCTTACCCAGCTGGTTGGTAGGAAGTTGCAGTGAGCAAAAAGTTTCTACCTGCTTCATATTTAGAATGAGTTGCTGCAGATAACAATTTGACTTACGATATCTGGATTTTCAGAGTTTGTCCTCTCAGTGTCAAATGTCTGAGTCTGAAACCTGAACAGTCAACTATTGTCTCTATTTACTATAGGATGGTCATCTTTTTAGAAAATAAACATTTAAAAATAATAAAAAAAATTCTTGGAATATAAGAACCACTTAATCATAAAGAAAGAAAAAACCAAATACAGTACACATGTAAATGGAATCTTTGTATTTAAAGGATATCACAAATTTCTTTATACAACCCAAATGAAAGTCTTGATCAGAAGGAAATCACCAAACTACCTAAGAATCTTTTGGATATTCCAGCATTTTTGATAGGTCTGTAGTCTAGGATTTTACGTTGGGAATAGCCTCAATACCAGCTCTTGAACTGCAGTGTTGACGTGTTTAGTTCTGCAGGTCGGTCCTTTTCCAGCAACGCAGCCGTTTGTTACTCTCTGCAAAGGACTCTGACATTTGAAACTGAGCTGCTTTGTCCCCTCTCGCATTCGGTGTATGTGCTGGAACTCTAAATGACTTTATTAGAAGTTGTAAAATCAGTGTACAGACACACTCAACTCTGTTTCCTTCTTATCAGGAAGAGAGAGTGGCATCGACAGCATGCCCCTGTGTCTGAAAGACGTTACTCGATGGAAGAACAGTCTGTTAGACTCCTCCTGGGCATGATGGAAGGGATCCCACTGAGGAAAGAAAATATTTCCGGGAACTGAAGGAATGGTTGTAGCATCTCGAAAGAGGACATTTGCCTGTGACTGATAAATAGAAAGGAAGCTTTCTGCCACTATAGGCTGCGCTGAAGGCTGCACCTTTTCCTGCCAGGTATGGAATTTGCTACAGTAATTCAAGGCTTGTTGGTGACTCTGCTGGATTACTTCTGGCTCTTCTACTTGGAGTTGTCGGCTGAAAAGCATAGAAACATCACGTGTTAAAGCCTGATGAAATTTCTAAGTAGCATAAAGAAGAGCGCAGCCTGTTATTCAGATGTGTCAGCAGCAAATAGCATTGAAATATCTTCAAGGACGTGGTCGTTCTCTACAGACCTCCTGGTGGGTGAGAACCTTTGGGACAGAGCCCCTGTGACCACCCCATGCATAATACTTTAAAGTAAGGACTGAATCCTTTTAGTGCAGGTTCTTTGGCCTGAAAATAGGGGTGGGATTTGCCAGCTAGTGCACGTAATGGGAATGCCCCGTTTTGCATACCACTTCCTCCAGTACAGTGACATCTCTTCCATCCATTACATTCCTCTGCAATCCACATACTTTTCAAAAATAATTATGTTTCTACCAGCACTTATAATTAGGTTTCAGTATGGTATTTGATGCATGTTGTATTATGATATTTTCCCTGTAAATTCTTATGTATGCATTTATTTTCATGATACTTCAATAAAAACATCAAAATTGAAATTCAAAGCAAAACAAAAACAAATGGGCAAGAACATATGGAAAGGGATAAACCCATTAACAACTTTATTATGAGTGTTGTTTGCTAAAAACATCAGCTTTGATTTAGTTTTATGAGGTAAATCCACTGGAGATTTATTTTACAAAACTATAAAAAAATTCTGAAACTGTCACTTATGTTTTTACAAGGATCCCTAATACTCTACAGACTGCATAAGGCTATGAAGTAGTGGATTAGTATGAGGGGGAGACGGTTACTACCTGTGAGATGACTTTCCTCCTATTCCACTATATATTTATGGTGCTGTGCAGCTAAACAATAGATGTGTTCTGTTCTAAGTCATGACATATTTTTATGGATCTTTGCAATTCTTTTTGATGAAAAAGTTTTTCTTAGTCTGTGAATAGTATGACTACTGTAACAAATTGCTAGAAAAAAAAAAAACAAAAAGAGAAAAATAATTAAAGCTCAAATAAATATTTTTACAGGTTTTAATATGTAGTATTCAACTTTTCATGCTAGAAAGAATAAGGGTTATTAGAATCACATTATGATTAAGGGTGAGCATTTATTTTTCTTATTTATGGTAGTAAAATCTAGCAACAAAAAGCTCGAGAATTTCTGTCTTTTATAAAAATTTTGACCATCAGCATTTCTCTCTTTGTCCCTCCTCGCATCCCCATATACAGCCTGACGGTTCTGGTCACTGCAGCCAGTGTACGTCTGCTGATGGTGACCATGACGAAACTCATAAGACTTTTGTGCCTCTGCTATTGCCTCCAGGCCTGAAATGAGGTGAGGCTGCAGAGAACTGGGGCAGAGCCATTAGTATCTCATCAAAACTGGTTCTTAATGAAGCATTTGATAAAGCAGAAGGAATTCTCTCTGCTACTTGCACTGACAAGAAGAATAAGGGCAAGGGAAAAAGGTTTGGATGTAAAAATACCCTCCCTTGCAGGAACAGCATGAATCAGCTGCAGTTTGTTTTGTTATCATGCACACGTTCTGGTATAGGGGTAGGCAGGGATTTTGCAGATGACATTTCTATATTGATTTTATATAATAATGCTGTACTTGCTTGGTCTGGGCTGCAAAATTCGCAGTGTGAACTACTCAAGTTCTGGCTCTTTGGCAGTAGAGAACTGTGAGGCTAAAATAAACTTCAGTTCCTTTACCCTTGATAGCTGGTTTTTGCACCTGAAATCCCAGAGCTAGGAGCTCAGTAAGTTTGTGTGTACACATAGGTATGTATTTACTTATGAAATCTATTTTTTCTCCAAGACCCTATCTTATATCCATAGAAAACTATCTATAGATTTTATAAACATCCTTGCCTTATTCAGCTTTTGTTTTCCTTCCGTGCTTTAGAGTAGGTCACACCTAGGACTGATGTGTGAGGCCAAAGGGCTTTTCTTTTTCTATAGCCCCCAGCCTGTTTTTTCACGAGCATAATTTCCCACTATTTCTGGATTTCGTTTTCTTGTTTCTAGTCCTTCTCATCTTCGTGCAGGTGTTTTTGGTTTTTTTGACTGTTGATACCATCTTGTACACATATTCTTTTCCCTTTTCCTCCCTCTCCCCCTCACATCCTTCATTCACACATCCCCTTTGCTTCCTGTTTCGGTTCATACACTTCTCTTTTCCTGGTCTCTTTTCCACACCTTTGTTTGATCTCCCTCCATTCATGCTACAACTGAGAAAATAATGTTCTCCGCACCAAGGGAAGTGGATCTTTATTAATGATGGTGAAGTTTCACCATGTATATTCACATACTGGAAATAACAACATGGCTGAGTGTCACTGACTGTTTTGCTAGGAAGAGGATCTTTAAATTAAGAGGCTTTCGTTAATGTTCTTTGTAATGTAAAATGATTTAGCTTCAAATTTCTCTGTATCTGAATATGAGTTAGACAAAATACTTGTCAGTGTTTGGCTGGATTATGAAGTCTCACCTTATATATCTTAATTGTTAGAATTTTCTTTGGATTTGGATGAACTGTCAAGCTTTACAATTTGTGTGTATCTACTTCAGTATTAAATCCTTGGCTGCTTCAATTTATTTTATTGCCCTTCATGGAGCTACATTAATGGTAGGCATCACAACACCAGTTGCATATGTTTGTTTTAATGAAGAAATCGTCGTATGATCATCGTATGATCCTTATTTCAGCAAATTTTTGGAAGCTTTAAAAATGCAGATGATGTTCCAAATTCTGATTAGAAGTAAACAACAGATTATCAGAACATTTTGGTCAAATAAGGAAATAGAATCCTTTACTGGAAAGAAAGAGACATAACATCCACACTAGGGTGTAGATGGTTAGAAGAATTAGTGGTCTATGAGGATTAACAGAAAATAAATAACACAGAAATATTATTTCTTTTAAGGTCTCAGAGCCTAGCAGTTTTATAAACCATAATCTTGACTGCAAGTCTTAAATAGTAATGAAATAATGATTGTGAGAATGCCAATATCAAAAATATTTGAAATAATAATTTGTGAGTTTTGTGTTGCCTTGTTCCACCTAGCAGCCAGCAGGAGCCAAAGGTATTTTAAGAAAATTTTATTAAAATCCATTGCATTTGAAAAGACTTAGATCTACATTTCTACCATCAGAGGCTGCTTCGTTTTCTTCCCCTATGGATACAGATTATGTTTGTTTTCAGAATTGCTGAAGCCAGAAATGTAGTCTGTGAGTATGAGTGAACTTTCTTCACCTAATTTCAAATCTGCTTGAACTTAGTGACTTTGTATATTTGATTTAAGCTTCTTTGAGTTTGCATTTAATAAAGAAGAAGAGTATAGGTGAAGGGAGAAGAGACAGAAAATCCAATGCAGAAATATCAAGAAAAAAAAGTGTGGTATACATGCCACATGTGAATTACTTGTTTCTCTTTTAGTATCTTCTGTGTTTTGCAGCAGAGAAGCTTTCCTTCACAAAAAAAAAAAAAATAAATCAAGTTGCCAGGTTTGTTTTTCATACAATCATGCACTAAGTGTTTTTACTTCATCAGCTGCAGCCTTATCAGACAAATAGATATTATGATTTATTTGTGTCCAGCTTTGTAACATATTATCCCAAAAGCAAATCACTGAATGCCAGAAGGCACATGAAATGGAGTGATCTATGTTGCTCTTCTCTTACTGTCTGCTCCAAAGTCTGTCCATCCCTGATTTTAATCACGTCCACTTAGTGGTCAAGCTAATTCACCCTGCCAGCCAGATAATCTAGTTCAGTGTCCACTGCTGTTATTACAAACTGGAGGTCAAATCTTTTATCTGTTTTCTCCAAACTCAGTTGGACACTGTTTCTTGCTGTGAGTCTTTGGAAGAAGGAGATAAATCTTATTGCTAATATCCCAGGAGGTACTAACATGTCTTCCTACAGGCATATCTTCAGGATTTTCCAGGCTCTGTGAGTTTACATAAAAATTTTGAAAATTCAGTGGGGTTTTTTCCGTTTTGTTTTGGGGTTTTTTTATTTATTTATTTTTATCTCTGTGATACAAATATCTCTACTTACTCAAAACTGAATTGTCAACACAGAGTCTTCTGAGAATTTGCCTTCATTTTTATGTCCATAAACAGGAATATAATCAAATCCCACTATCAATGTTGTGACTGCCTGTGTGTACAGGGAGTCTTTTGCAGCATAACCAGATGACATGGCTTGTTATAGTCTGGATATGTGCCAGAACCCCCCGAAATATAGTACACACAGATTTGGGGAATGCTGCACTACGGAGCATTCCTCTTGCCTAACAGTAATTCCTGGATGGTGAAGAGCAGCAGTTTTCTACCTATGACCTATGGAGAGCCATACGTGACTTCTGAGTTGGCTGCAAAAGGCAACTTGAAAGAAGTTTTTATGTTACACCGTGGTTTATGTGAAATTTGGCATTTATGGGTCAAAAACAATAAAGCCACTTCTGTACAATTGTAAAATGGCTTATACTTTGCTTTATCTCTAAGTGGTAATTTAAGACACGAGGTTGGCATTGCCTAGAGCCTTTGTGGATACCATGAAAATCCGCTTAATTTTTTCGCTGTTATGGAGCTGGTAACCAGATTAAACATTGATTGTAAACTTCTTTCCCTCTCCCGGCTACTGCACTAAATGCACCCTGGTCAAATGAAATTGTGTGGTTTTATAATAAAGGTAAGTTTATAGCATAAATTATAATGTATTGATATTGTATATAAAAATATGTAAAATTAATAACGCAGGTGACAGTTGCGCCTGCCCACATAATGCCTATTGTACCGTGTAGACCAGCCAGCCTCTGGTTAGCACTGTCTGATTCATCGCATTCAGCTGTAGTGCTTTTCACAATCCTCAGCTCTGTAATAATGTGTTTGGAGGGGGAGCATTTTTCTGACACTGGTTACTGTGCAGTCAGTGCTGAAGGTCATCCCAGTTCCCTCTGTTTTTTCTTGCCACAAGTGTCACAGCTCCTTCTGCAAGCGTCTGCGAGTGTCTGTAGGTGTCACCTTCCCGTTCTCCATACAGAGGCACCCTTTGCACTGGTTGCATTTTCCCTTTCTAGGGTCTCCTCTCCATCCACCACCACCACAAGAGCAAGAATTACATTTCAGCAGTCTGTCCACATTTGACAGCTGACAATGAAAGAATCCTTTTCACAACCACCGCAATATCCTTGGAATATCTTTTGAAGAAAGAAACGAGCTGGGGTTGCTATCATAATTCTTTGAGCTCAAACTTGGGGATAGGCATTGAGTTTGGCTGTAATCCCTGAAATGAAGGAATTTTTTCATGCTTTTTCTTTTGGCAAAAAGATTAGTTGGTGTGAAGTGACATATACTTTCCAAAAATGACAAGGTAGCCAAGGTTCCACTTCCCCTCTGATGGGGAATCAGCCTGCCTGGTGGACAAGAGGCAATGCAGCTCAGCCGTCACTGCTCTCATTGACACATTTTTTGAACTGACTCCAGAAAGATCTTTTTTTTTTTTTCTTGACTCTGTTCCATAATTGAAAAGTGAAAAACAAATTGTCTCCCTGTCCTTCTTTCCAAAGGAGTCTGGAGTGCAGTGAGGAGAACACGCACTGCGCTGTATCCCAAGCAGCTGTTAGCTCTAAGAAAGAACCATAACCATATTTTAGAGCATTGAAGAATACAAATGTTTTTTCTAAGTTATTCTTTGTTATGATGCAATTTCTTACGTCATTTTGAATTTGCATTAGCATAAGCAGAGAAACTTCGAATAGACTGTTGTACTGTGCATTGATTTTATTCTATGAGTTCATGTTGAGACAAATATCAAAACATATTTAATACAAATACACATTTACTCGATGTATATGTTCATATAAATGCTGAAAAGCAAGTGTTCTCAAACTGTTATATATTATAGACTGAAAAGGACTTGAAAGGATGCTTTGTGGAATGTGGGCTCTTTTTTTCTCACCGGTCAAATGTTTTTGCATTATGTGAATTTTTTTATTTTTTATTTTTTTAAATGAAATTGATAGCAGTATGTTATGACTTTTAAGGGTGACTTTTTGACAATGGAAGTACAGGATCAAGTGTAATTCAAGCCTTGGGTACGTTTTACCTGAGTTACTTTATGGCTTTAACTGCAATGGCCGTGAGAAAGGAGAGATGTCCCAGCTCTGCTGCAGACAGATTTTGTGACCTTGGTCAAACTGCTTAAACTCTCTGAGTGAAATCCTACCCCCACTAAAGTCAAGAGGATTTTTGCCATTTATTTGAATGGAGCAAAGATATCACATTTGAATTCTGAATTGTTAATAAGAACAGGATAACATGTATCTAACTCTCACAGCTCTTGTGAAGCTAATTAATCAGCAGAGTACTTTGGGATCCTCAGAAGTATAATAGAAGCTGCAAGTACTATTATTTATTTGTCGTGTAATTGGAAACCAGCAAGGTAAAAAGTCATTGATAAAAATCCATATCACAAGGTCATTTCTTTCAATGTTGCAAATCTCTTCTTCAATCAAGAGCTTTGTAACTGATGAAAAGTACAGCCTAATCATAACATTATCAAGTCAATTTAATTGGTGCTCTGGCAGCACATGAGATCATAATGAAGTCATTTTTGCTAGTTACAGGCTTAAAAATATTTTTATAGCACCCTTCATCCTAGTGGAAACTTTAAAGACCTCACAGACAGGATTAAGCTCTTCTGCCTCCATTATACAACTGCCTTTATGTGGCAGATACCAGCTGTTTTAATAGTGTTTAAAAATTTTACTGATAAGCAGGATATTGCTGTGTTTATACCTATCCTATATACCTATTACATAGTTTGCACCTTTAAAATTGATGTTCAGATACATCAAGGTACAGAGGAAGGACTTTTGGGTTAGAGGGGTTCTGATGTTTTTGAGGATGAACATTGATAGTTGTCACTGTTGCTAAACCACAGTTTTTCAACACACTGTGTCAGTGAAAATCCCGTTCTTGCCAACAGAAAGGTCTGTGGGGCTTTACACTATAGTCTGTTTAACTTTGGCAGAAACTTAAAGCCCCAAAACTGAGGTTTGGGGTAAGAGCAGTTAGGTTTCTATCAGCATGCCCTGGATTGCTTAATTTACCGTGGTGTGAGCTTCTGTATTGCAACAGATGCAAGTAAGGTTATTTATCTTTACTTCGCCGCAGCTCTTTCATAGCACAGAGAACTGGTGTGCCAGTGTCAGGGTCCTCCTGCCATTGCTCCCCTCCTTGGGGACTGGGGGCGGTGTGGTTGCA
>JAOXNO010000024.1:79290121-79309022 GCA_028565335.1 Limnodromus scolopaceus | reverse complement strand
CCCCCCCGCAGTCAGGTTCATGGCAGGGGCAGCTTATAGCCGGAGCGATAGCGATCGAGCAGCCCTGCCAGGCTGGTGGGGACTGCCCCGGCTTACCGCTGATAATAGCGGCCAAAGTGAGAGTGACAGTCGGAGGGAGGGTGACACAGGGCTGCTGTCAGCGCCGCCGCTTCCCGTGGGACCGGGGGAGGGGGGCAGAGAGAGCGCCGGAGGGGAGCAGGGGCAGAGGGAGAGGAGGGAGGGAGGGAGGGAGGAAGAAGGGGGCCGCCCGGCGACACCCTCTGCCTTCCCTCCCTGAGGGGCTGGCTGTCCCGGCTGTGAAGGTTGACAAACCTCCTCCTCCTCCTGGGCCATAAATTACTGGGGGCTGCCGGAAGGGTGGCCAGCTCTCTTCAGCCGGGGGCTTCCGCTCTGACCTCTTCATTAGAGGAGGGCAGGAAAGCAGCCCCTCGGAAAAGATGCCCTGCAAAATTCTCTGCTCCCGGGAGCTCTCGTGCATCGAACTGCCCGTGTCTTGCCCACGCAGGTTAAAAAAAAAACCAACAAAAAAACCCCACCTACAAGACAACCCCACCCCCTGGTTGTCCACCATCCTGGACCTCAAAGCTTGATTGCTTATTTTACTGGGGTGAAAGTTAAATATTTTTGCAAACGTGTGTTGCTGGCTCGGTGAAACTTGCTCTAGATGTTCCTGCCGGCTCTGTCGTAAGAACAGGGAAGCGGTGGACTTGCTATCCCTGCAGGTATTGAAAAGACGGGTAGACGTGGTACTTAGTGACATGGTTTAGTGGTGGTTTTTGTCAGTGCTGTATTGATGGTTGGACTCGATGATCTGAAAGGTCCCCTCCAATCTAGACAATTCTATGATTCTATGGTTCTAACGACTGGAAGAACTTCAGAAGGCCTCAGGCCCTGCGGCTGGAGCAGCTCCCTCAAGCATTCCTTACTCCTCGTCTCTCAGACCGTGAGGTTCTGGTGATTGCAGCAGCAAAGTCACAAAGTCTGGGTGATTCTTGGGTTTGTTCATGGGTCTATGATGACCTTGAAACAAAATTGAGTGCTGTTTGTCTTCAATTAGCTTACACAATTAGAATGTGCCAGTTTGATCATAGGAGCTGCTGGTGGAGTAGAGAGGGCCCTTCCCTTCCCAGCCATGCCACAACCATGCAAGTTGAAGAGCTGATGTTTTGGTTTGCTCTGACCTCATATCAGCCATATTACTGGAGGGCAGGAGCAGGCATTTCAGGGCCCAAGGTCTTCCATAATTTTTCACATCCCTGGGATGTATTTTCCTACATTTGTACAAGGGGCTAGTGCAGGAGGAAATTAAGTCAAATCTGGCAGCCTTATACCTTCCCAGATCCTCTTTATTCACAAATGTGAAATATCTTGCTCAAAATCTCCAAGTACCTCGACACCATTTTGCTTGAAATGTAAGGAGTGGCCTTACACTGACCATCAGTCAGTTTAGTATCCAGTTTGTTGTCCAGTTTAGTAACTTTGTTGAGTGAATCATCTACTAGCTAGGAGAAATACATACTTTTTTCTAGTTGAAGATTCTTCAACTTGAACTAAGTTGGGCAAATGCATACTGAGACCAGACTCAACAAAATTTGGTTTTATAAATGCAGAGTAATTTCTCCCAGTCTGTCATGAATAGAGGATTATTCTACATTCAAGAGGAATTTAGTCCTTAAAGAAGCACAGAGACTCAGCACACTAAGCCTTCATTTACGCCAATGCCTTTATGAAGTGGGGGATACTCCAAAGGGCATCACTTTTCCCATGTGGCTCTGGTAGGTGAGGGGAGGAAGCGTTCAACAGCCTCTGCAGGGAGTGGAGTTTCCACTTCCAGGAGTGTGGAAAACCACCCTTGGTTCATCTCCCATCCTGAACCTCTCCTCTCCTGATGGTCCGACCAAACCACAACCCCGCTTTTTTTTTTTTTTTTCAAATTTCTGTTGTTATCTGATGCGTGGATCAGGTCAACAGAGGAATACATTTTCCACTTATAATATGAAGCAGTTTTCATTGCTTATTTCTTAAGGGATATTTATTTACTGAGGGAGACCTCATCTGATTCCTTAGTTGTGAAAATCTGCAGCCTTATTTTAGATTTTTTTCAAACTTTTAAGAAAATCTCCCTTCTTTTTTTTTCTCTGCCTCAAGCATTGCTTTCTTCTTCCTACCTTTAACACCACTGAAAAATGAAGAGTAGTGGACAAAAAAATGAGAACAAAGAAGGTGAAGAAAAATCATTAAACATGAAAAAGAGTAAAGCAGAGAAGTAAAATAAAAGATTAACATTTTTTTTCAATAAATCTTTTGATTTTGAATAAGGGCTGTATTTCGGTTTAGAATTATGTTCTCTTCTATAAAATAATTCCCAATGTTAGCTGTTGTGTGCTAAAGTGGACAAAGACTTTACTTTGCACATATTTATAAATTGAAACAAATTCGGTTGTGCTGAAATTTGGCTGCAAGTTCATATTGCAGTATTTTTCACCCACTAGTGTATGCTGCTTCAGGAATCTAAATGCTAAATAGATATATATTTATTTATATCTTCACCCAGGTTCTGTAAATTTTTGCTGACGACAGTAAGGGTTTTCAGGACTAAACTAGGCACAAATTTCAATACTTCTTTGTCATTATGGTCTCAAGGTTATATCACAATTCAAATATGTATGTAAATATGAGTATTGAGGTATGGAAAACTTTATCGCTTAGAAATATAAACTAATTTACTTCTAGTTTTAAGGTCTTAGAAGAAGGCCTGAACAATACTCCCTCTGTATTTGGTTTGTTGGTAGAATGCAAGTCAGTTTGCAAAAACGACTGTACTTTGTGATGGTTTGAAGAGTGACCTCTGTAGGTAAGTATGCAAGAGCTTTCTGTTATAAGTGCTTCCTTATCCTTAGTGGTATTCACCTTTGGGGTAATGCCCTCCTTGGTCCGAAGCATAGTTTGGCACTTGTGGGTTTTTTCCCAATTTTGTCAATCTGGAAGAATGAAAAAGGGTCATTGGGTACAATTCAATATTTTTTATCGTCGTTTCAATTTAATATTTTTAATCAGAACTAAGTGGAATGAAATACTCAATGAAAAAGGTAGAAGAATGTGATTTCATATTGGAGGAAGTGCCCTACAAGCAGGGATTGCTAAACAACAAATCAAATATCCTACACGTACTGTTAAGGAACAGTGTAACACACTCGTTACTGCTGATACCGATGAACTACTCCATGGCTGGATTACCAGAAGGGTTTGTTTCATAAGCTCCTGTCACCAAAACTTCATAACTGTGGGAAGCCCCCGGTCTTTGGGCTGAAATTGATACTGTTCATGGATGTTCTTTGCAACCAAATCATTTATTTGGGGAGCTTCAGGGAAATCCTTTCAGCATTTTTGAATTATGGGAATGTGCAAAACACACTCTGTTTCCATTGTATTTAATAGGCAGTGAAAACAAACCAAAACAAACAGAAAATAGGCTTTTTGGAGAAATCTACAGAAAAGGCAACTGATAGCTGCTGGTTTTGACTTGGGTGAGTATTTTCCTTGTTCAGAGCTGTTCCTTCTGTTCTCAGTATACTGAAACATTTTAAAACCAAAGCAGTAAATGGTTTATAAATGACCATTCTTTTTAGTTCAATGTCTCCTCAAATTAGTATTGAAAAATGGTATTTTTAAAAATATGCTAACATGTTTTAAAGCTTAAGGAAATTAGGCAGGCTAGATTTTAAAACATATTAAGAGGCTGAGATGAATCCTAAAGGGAAATCTCTTAAGTTTTTAGTAGAGTTTATTGAGCTTAGACACTTTCTCTGACATTATTTACCTTTTTTCTCTTCCTGGCCTGAGGCTTCTGGAAAGGCTGAAAGATGCTCGTTTCAGATAGCTGCCATGCGCATAAAGAGAAATTTTAAGTACCTGATTAAACTACTCAAAGTAGAACAATAATCTTCAGCACTGAGGAAGCTGAAAGGTTAGCTACAGATTTAGACTTCTAGATTTTTGTCAGGTCATGAACATTTGAGATTTTGGCTCAAAAATAGTAAGAGGTACCTGGCTATTACATAGAATAGTTGTAATGGCATGAACTATTTTACTCTTTTGTTTGGACAACCTTGTGTTACAGAGCACTGCCAAAAAACATCTTCAGGAAAGATAAGAACACATTTCTTTCCTGTATAGTTTATTTAATAGGTGAATGTCAAAGTTAAATGCTATACTAAGCTAAAATAGTTTGTTCCTGAAATAAATTATACACATTGCATGCATTTAAATGTCATTTAAGACTGCAGTTAAAATTATAAAGAATTTAGGCATTGTAAAATATTTGCTTATTGCTAATGTCTCTTCTTTTTCTGGCTGCATCTACATTTAATACGGAACATGTATACGGTTTCCCTTCTGAAGCCATGGCTACTGTTCCTCTTCTAACATTTCCAAAACAAGTTTGCTTTCAAACTTCACACACAAAACAATATGGGTGAGGAAGGTCAAATCTGGTAGAAAATGATTAAGATGTATGTGAAATATGCATATTACATGTAACATTTTTGGCTTGGTCCTCAAGCTTTGTCACAAATTTGTCCAGTTACAGGTAGTTCGGGTTTCACTATTTAAAAGATTCTGGAGAGATTTAGTGTCCTTTCCTATTTTCAAGGAAAGAGAATGCATACTTTAAAATGCATCCTCTGCTGTCTGGTGTCAGTCTCCACCACAAGGGGCTAAATTAATTTTATAAACCCGAGAACATTATGATGGATACCTGTAAGCACTTCTGCTGTCTGACAGGGAGCCTGGCATAGTTTGAGGTAGATATCTACTAATACTTTTTTGTGTGACATTTTTAAAGGGTTTATAGACATCATAGTCTCCACTAAGTCACACATCCACTAAGTCTTGAGGCTAAGCTGCCCATGGGGAACAGAACAGACTTCTTATCATAGATCACATGAATTCCAATAGTACTAAAAAGCATTCAAGGTTTACACCACATTAATATTTCATAGATATGTTCTGTCCTTCGAAACAGGCCTGGCTGTCAACTTCTCAGACAGAAAACCTGAAATTTCCTAATTTTAGACTACTGTAATTTAAAAGATAAAGAACATAAAGAAGCATTAGTGATTTATAAAACTACATCCTTGGAGATATTCAGACCTTGACTGTACAAAATCCCAAGCAACCTGATCTATGTTGGTTCTCTGTTGGGTTGAGGGTTGCACCAGATGATTCCCAGAAGTTCCTTCCAACTCAAAAGTATTTTAACATGCTGCACATTGAAGAAGCTGCTTGCAGTTGGTAAAATCTAAAATAATGGCAGCACATCTTATCAATTTGTGACAAAAGCAGATTATGCTGTCTGGGCCTTTTCCATCCACCAGTGCATCACCTGCATCCCCTGCATGAAACAAAACCACTTCTTTGTGGTTTTAAAGCCTGAGGGAAATATTCATGGCTACCTAGTCTGATCGATCCCCTCCACCTACTTGTTTCTGGTGCACTGGTCATCCCCAGCATCATTAAGGTGTATCCAAACTTGTGTTGATGTTCTTATAGCACCTTGTTAGAAGTGAATATGATACTTTCAGAACTGGGCATCGAGACTGCATCTAACCTGAAATATCACTGACTGCCTCACATGTCTCACACAGCCCTACATGTGTGTCAATAAGGAAAAGAAAAATGGACTTTCTGTAGACAGCAGCTCTAATGTGACCACTCACAAGCCTTGTGGGCTACAGGAAGGGTTTCTTGTATGGCCAGTATGACTGGAAAGGTGGTTGCCTGCTATGAGAAACTGAGAGACTTCACAAGTTGGCTTGTGACAGGAGTCTGTTTTACATAGAAGTACGATTTGCATGGAAGCAGCAGAGGACCTGCTGGGTCAACACAAGACCTATTTTTCTCGGGGGACTTTTAATAATTTTTTTTTTCCATGTACACTTGAAATGTAATTTTTAAAATTTAGACTAAATTTTATTTTCCTGCTCTATCAATATTGTTTTAGAATTCAATCTAGTTTGTCTTTCCATTAGGAATACTTATTTGCAAACCTAAGCTCAGCTAAATGAAAAATAGATATACTTATTTACAAATTTAAACTCAGCTACATTAAAGTTTTGGTTGAGAATATGTTGTATCTTTCATGTGGCTTAAACCTTGTGTTCTGTTTTTAATCTGCAGTATTTAAAAGTATTTAAAAATGCCATTTATGCCTTGCAAATCAGCTTGCAATCTGAGTCTGTCCAGAAGTTCACTGAGTTTAGGAAAAAAATCATAGATAATCAGAAACCAAGCCTGAAGGGTATAAAAGAAACAAATACTCATCTCTAATGTTTTCAGCAATTCCTCATGCCAGAAAAACCTGGCACAGGAGAAATAACAGCCAGGCTGAATTGACATGTGAATTGGAAAGGCTAGATTGCTGTTATGTTGTGGGTGGGCCCTTCATACTTCTGAAGTTATAATGTTTTTATTTAAAGACTAAATTGGATTTCTAGGCATGTATGGTATACATCAATTTAAAATTATTGGAGTTCTTCATATTGTTAAGAGTGCTTCAGTTTGAAAGAGTGAGGCTTTCCTGCAAATGCCAAGTAAATTGCTCTGCAAGTCCAGAATCTTTGATCACCTCTGAATTGAAATGCTTATGAAAGATGCTGTAGTGTTCTAATAATTTTACAGCTCTCTCTGATTCGTATGCCTAGAACCCCAATCATTTCTAAATTGAAGAGCTCTCATTATTTTCAAGTTTTATGTGCAGTATAAAATGATTTAAGATTATTCTGTAGCTTTTCATTTTTTTATTTTGCAAAAAATAAAACTTTTTTTTTTCTTTTTAAAAGACCAGCTCTTTCCTCTGCAAGCTGGGAGACATTATGAGCTAATTCAAACATTTCAAGTTTAAAATGGAAATTGAACCAAATTCTCTCCAAATAGCAATGATGATGGCTGGGGGAAAAAGAAGGGGAAAAAAAAAATCACTGCCTCAAAAGCCGAGAAAATACAAAGTAAGAGGCTGTCAGTGATCCTTGCTGGGAAAAGTGTGAAGAACAAGAAACATATTGTCACTGTTCAGATGCGGTCAAGGTGAAGTGGGGAGACTGAATGAAAGTTACAACAATGTGACAAAAGAGAGACACAGATCCATTTAGTCTTGGAAGGAAGAGAGCAGGAGGCACAGAAGGCTAGTTCACGTGTTGCTTCTAAGCTGATTTTTGCTGTCATTTTATCATACAATTTCAGAGGGAAATGATGTATGCCCTTTTGTATCTCCTGACTTTGTCTTTTAAGAATAACAGTTAGTTTCTTTCTCACTAGTGACCTTGTTCTTTTTTAACACATGGCAGTGTATATTGTTTATAATTCACATTGCTTTCTAAAGAAAGCTCTCATCGCTGTTGCTTGTTAGCAGCAGAGCCCTCTCTTGTGTTGCTTTCCAAACACATGCACTGGATGGTCTTTGTTCCCGGTGGTTCACGGTTTAAGAATAAACAAGGGCCAAACAGAAGCCCTCTGGGGGAGGAAGCCCACCAACCTGCCGGGGATCCCAGTGGCTGCACCCCGCATTGCCACCAATTCCACACAAAAATCACCCGGCTCACACGTCCCACCTGGAAACCCACCCCTGCTCCCTCTGCTCCTGCTTGGGGAGCTAGAATGGGGTCCACATAGGGCGTCCCCAAAAGACAAGGGTGAAAATGAGTCAGTGTCACCATCTGTGTATCACCATCTAAAGTATCACCATCTAAATGGAGCAGAGTTACGCTGTCATACGAAAAGAGAAAGGGTTTGGGGAACCCACCTGCCATTGTGCAGATACTTCAGCAGTAGGGCAGAAGTGGGTGTGGAGGCAGGGGGAAGAAACAGCAGAGCAGAGCAGACAGGTTTGAAGTGTTTCATAGCTGTGCGTTACTAGGGAGGTAGCCTGGAAACACCTGGAAAAAATCTGGAGATTTCCAGTTTGGAAAAATAGGTGTTGAAATAGAACACAGGACATGGTCCGTTATAACTTTGGCACTTTCCAATCATTTGAGGGAAGCAAAAGGTAGCCCTTGTGTGTGACACCTCCCATTGGAAAAGCGGATCTGCATGTTTTGTTGTTTTACTCGCTAGAAGCTGTCAGGAGATCTGCTGAATACAGCTGCTGTGGGCTTGGACACCGCTTTGTGACTCTCTGCTCCTGATGCTGTTGTAATGGGGCTTGTCAGCCTTTTCTGCTGCACCTGTTATCCATATAGCAGACCTTTATGTCTATATAGTGAATTTCGTACTATCTTACAAGGTGAGCTCACGCTATTGCAGTGGTTTTACGGCTGGGGGGACGGAGGACGGGCTCCCTTCCGCCAGTTCTGCTTTCGGAGATGTAGCTTCCATCAGAGGGGTAGGGTGATTTCATAGCATTGCGAAGCCAATATCATCACTTCAAACGTATTCCACCAGCATGGAAAATGAGTGTAGAAAGACTGCTGTTATTTAGAACATCGTGTTCTCCAATATTTCCAGTGAATTGTTCATCTTAAACATATTTATAAACAAAACTTACAAAGCTAAAAATGTAATCTAGAAATCTGTTAAGAATAATCAGACTCAAACACTCCTCCTGGACATTTGTGGCAGGTACCTGAGCCTACAGGGAGGATGATTTGCTTCTTTGCTGCTGTACCAGGAAACATTTAGGGAGACTGGTATTTCCCTTGTTCCTCTCTACTTTAGGTTCCTCGTTTTTTGTTTTCTTGCAGTTTTCTTTCTTTATCACTGGTCCTCATATATCTAGCTTTTTTCATCCCGTTTTTCTTAGCTTTCCCCTGAACTCATGTTCTTTTTCACTTTTCTATTCCCAACCTTTCTGCTTTTCTTCTGTTTCTTGTGAATCCTTTCCATCTTTCCTGCAGAAACTTCCTAGTGCAAGTAAGTCCTTCACAAACCCTTGTTACCCTTCTTGTGGTGACTCATTTCTGGCTGACATCTGGAGCTGTAACAGAAGTTCTGTAGGCACTTCTGACAAGAAAAGTTGCCAGAATGCATTTGTCTCTGCTTCAAACGTAGGGTAACTGCATTTTTGCTTTCTGATTACTTGAGATTTTGAGAGATTTCAATGGAAAATCTCTCTGTTTGATTGTCTACTAAGAAATGCTCAAACTACGGGTACCTAAATAATATTCATATAATTTTCAAATTTGCATAATCAGTGGTCTTAGTCAGCAATTTATATTTTATTAATATCCAAACAAACATAATTTTCCAAATTATACAAAACTTAATCAGAAATCATATTTTCTTGTGTGTAGTGGTCTGTTGGAGGATATCAGATACCTCAGAGAATAAAGATTTTTTTGTTGTTAGTTTGAGGATTAGTACTTTTTTCAATTTACACAGACACACACAAAAGAAGTTAAAAATAATTCAATAATTTCTTCTAAGAGTGTCTCTTACTGTTACAGAACTTTATGCTACGTAACACACACATTTGGTTAGTATTTTTGACTGATTTTCTAAGTTAATCTTTATTGATATCATTCCAGCAGCCCATGAATTTTAAGATATTTTCCAAAAGGTGGGTTTACAAATAAATGGGTCCCTAAGGTGCATTGGTACATTAGGGCCAATGTAAGCTGGTGCATTAGGTTCTTCAGGTGTTGCCTCTAAGAGTTTGTGAAAGACCATGGTTGTTTGGCCTGGTTCCTCCAATCTGCAGTCCTTCAGCTTCAAAAGCAACAGAGACATCATTTACTATTAATCCTTATTGTCGTGTTTAGATTGAAATTTGCTGTTTTCAGATATTACACACCAGTACGGAACCCATTATGCGTGTTATGTTTCACTGGGAGAGGAACACTTAATCCTGGTTTGCAATCTAGAGTTGTTTCGGATACATTTACAAAGAGAGATCATCCTATGGGATCTATAAATCACACATTACCTTTTAGCTCTGCCATATTTTAAAATAGCGTTACTGAGTTAAAAGAAAGGTCTGTGTAAAAAGAAAGGTTGTTCGTAACGCGCATGACTTTCCTTGCTGTGTTATGTACAGAATAAGCCATGTACCACCCATACTGAAAGGGGTTATTAAATATGCTGGCTCAGTTTACTAGAAGCTCTAATACACTTCTGTAACGAGGGACTACTTGTAACATCAAAGCATGGGGAGACATTAGCTCTTTTCCCCTATAGCCTCTGACCTGAAAGCTTTGCTTTTTATCTCTGTATAAAAGGAAAATATTCTTTTCAAAGAAGCCTAGCTAGAGTGTGGATATTTTCTCCGTTGTAGAATAAGACCCTGTGAAAGTAATCTACAATTTTTCACCTTTGTTCAGAGTATTGTTTCTTTTTTGGACATTATGCCTTTTTGAGAGCGAAAACTCTTGCTTTCAAGCAATAGTGACTGGGAAGTGCTTTCTAAATCCTGAGGTACTTCTGTTTTCTGCAACAGTGTCAGGCTGAAGAAAGGTGACCGTACATTTCTATGTACAGTCATACATTTTCTGTGTACAGAGCACTGAAACCCAAACATGGGGGCAGTTAAACAGAAAAAGGAAGGTTTAGTACAAATAGGCATATTGTGTCATGCATTGTTGGTATTCTGCTGGTTATTAAGAGATTTTCAATTAACTTCCAAATAATTTCTTAAACTTACAGGCACTGATAGTATTACAGATTCTGTTCATTCCCATGTTTGTATGATCTGGACTTCAAGGTTTCCAATAACATCTGAAACATCTTTTTTTACCTGCAAGTGTTTGTTGCAAGGACTAGAGTCCTACACAGAAACAGAAGAAGGGTCTCAGCTCTTTTTCTTTTAACTTATTTATACTAAGTCTATTTTAAAGGTTGGTTTTGTGGTGGGTTTTTTTTTTTTTAGGCATTTGCTATGGCTAATGTGGGGTATTATTTCTCTACATTCCACGATTCATGGCTTCCGAGGTGGCATTAAGCAGGATTCAGTCTATGACACAACTCACAGCAGTGTTATGTCAATGATTAAGTCAATGAAAATTCACTGATTTCTTGGATGCTCCAGGCGGGCCACCTTATAGGTGTGAATAGTTCCCGTGAGGTGGGGGTTTTAAAATTCAGCCTGGGCTTAACTGCTTTTCCACACACCTTCTAAAAATTGCTTAGCCAGAGGAAGGGTGGCACAGTTCGATTCTGATGTAATGGCATAATTAAAAAGAAAATAAAGCCACTCAATTTTCTCTGTAAGACTTCATATGAATAAATAAGTTTCAATCTTTCTTCTGCTGGTAACAAGCTGGATCCCTTGTTTTGTTTTTTAATAAAGGTACATCATTTCATTGTACTTGCAGAGTGCAGACTAGCATATATTTTCAAGCATAAATATATTTATTAAAAAAACATTACAGAACTGCATTAATGTAAGCCTTATAAAGTATCCTATTCCATTTTTTAATACATTGGCTTTCTTCTTTGGTTTTCAAACTAAGCAGAGAAAACTTTTTTTTTCTTGCAGACTTAATTTTCTTAATAGGACACATACATGTCCTTAAGTTATACACATTTTATCCCTGTGTTAAACATAGTAGCCCTAATATACTTTCCAGGAATCTTGTAAGCAGGAAGTAAGATAGAGAAGGAGAAAACAGGGTTTGTGGGTTGTTTTTTTTTCCAGATTGCAATAATTAAAAATTTAGAAAATTGAAACTGTTTTCCAAAATGTAAATGTAAGTAAATTATATATTGCACTTATCTAGATAGTTAAAGGAATCTGAAGCCTCCTGCTGAAAATGAATATTTTAGCTTGCATTCAACTAATATGCCAACTTATGGTTACTTGTGTTTTACTCCTGTTTGCTACAGGTGAAATGGGTGAATATCAGACAGCTCATTATAGAGACAAGCATGCTGCATTCCCAGAGTAGGATGACAGAACAAGTCATGGTACGTATTGTAATTTCAGTGCTACAATACATCTTCAAGCTGTCTGAGGTAAAATGCTTACTAAGCACTGCATTGGGGCTGTCAGATTGCTTCATGGGGTGGTAATTAAATTGAGGCAGTTCTACCGTTCATTTTGTGGAACTAAGCCAGAATTATCTGTATCCTAAAAATATTCTACCATAGTCTGCTGGTTGTAGCAGGAGCGCAGTTTTTTGCATATAAATTCTCTTTCATGGAAAGCATCCTATTTCTCAGTGCTGTCACTCCATAGGTTGTGGGGGAGGAGGGCTGCTTTGTCACTGGCCTATTTTAAGTCTGATGGAAAGTGGTCACCAAAGATGGTATCACGTTTAAGACTGCAGACGCTTGGGCTGGATTCCAGTTGTGACTAATAGGGATAAAGGATTGATGGTCATTGTGGCCACAGGTGGCATTAAAGTTTCCTGCCTGATTTACAGTGTTCTCAGCCTTGATATAATTTAGAATAGCCAGGGGCCCACTTGGCTGTGGTTGGCCATTTCCTCAAGAATAAAGCTCGATGCACACGAGAAGGTAACGTGATAAATGAAGAGGAAGCTGCTTCTGGTCGTTTCTGGAGACTAGCTGCATCATTAAAACACGCGGGAGGTGCCATGCTGGGTCAGACCAAGGATCCTGGCAGCTCGGCAGTCTGTCTCCGTCAGAGCTCTGGTATTCTGCACTGAAAACCAGTGCTAGTCCAGAGTAACGTTGGCTCTGAAATAGTGCTCTGGGTGGAGAGTCTTAACACTTCCAGTGTCTCCTCATCCGGGAATACTCTTACTCATGGTCTTCCTGAGACAAGGCGATGAGAATTGCAGACAGCATTAGAGATGTAGGCACACAATGGACTTATAGAGCAGCATGATCATGTTCTTGTTTTCTTCTCTACTTATTTCCTAGTGAATCTGTCCTTTCTGAAATTTCTAAGGTGCCTAAAAACTTGTAGTGAGATAGGCAGCACAATTTTTGCTACTTCAATGTCAAAAGTATATGCAACTCATCTAACTGCAAATTTGATTCCAAAGATATTTTTGAAAGGGTGAGGCTGGTGTGCAAAGGAGGCTTCTCTTGTAGGATAAGTTTCCTATAAAGTGCAAATGAGTTTATTTGGTAATTCAATGTCCTTTGGAAAATTGTTTGTTTTGAGTTCAGTTGATCTAGTAAGCCAGTGAGAACTGAAACTGGGGGAAATAACATAGACATGCAAAACACTTTTTGAGCTTACAAGGTGGAGGAACTGTTAATGGGTTATCTGGAAATAGATGAAATCTCTTGCAAAAGCTCTAGTTAAAATTGCCCTTTTCTGATTAAATGCTGGTGAATATGAATGCATGATGAGAAATGCTGAAAACCACTGTTGTAGGATTCAGAACATGATAAGAAAAGGTTCTAAGGATGAAGAAATTTCTTGAAATAATGTGCTAAAATCCTTCTCCCTTTCCAAATGGAAAAATAAAATAAAATATGGAAGTACATAAATCGACGTTCAATAAATAGACAGATAGATACATTAACTAGAAAACTGTTACGTAGGAAATAAGTTGCAAAGGGTGACTTTACTCCATGGACTCAACTCATCAGGGTCTACCCATAGTCAGAAGAGAGAGAGAGAGATGGATTCCTATGGGGTAATTCAGAATAAGAATCTCAACTCACTTGTCTCTCACCTTGAAGTATAATTTGTCATCAGAGGATATTGTGACAGCAGACAGTACAACTGCTTCATTAATTCTGTGATTATGAAACAGCTTTTTATTGTTTTGGTTTTGGGTTTTTTTTGTATGTTTTTTTTTGGGGGGGGGGGTTGGACTTGATGATCTCAGAGGTCCCTTCCAACCATGATGATTCTGTGATTCTGTGAAATCTGCAGTTTGCCATTTTTTAAAATATATGTATACATCTGGCTCAAATGTCTTGTACATCACAAATATGACTTTGAAAGATATAATTTTCCTTATTAATTCATAATTTTCCTCTGATTATTCAATTTTGAAGCACATTATCTCCTTGCTTATTTGTATTTTTTTTGCCTCTGGTAAGCCATGCTATATACATCTTCACATCCTTTGATTTCACTGCTGTTTTTCCTGGTTCCCTTGTAATATCTGCTTCCTTCCATTTGATCTATTCTACTCAGTGAACAACAGTTTTCACTTAGACTAATCTCTATGCTTGTTTGATTTTAAAACGGTATATTATAAAGGTGTTAATGATGTTACACTGAAGTCCCTGGTCCTGCAAGGGCTGATTCATGTTACTCTGCACAATGTGAACAGTCCCCTTGGAGTTCAAGGGTTACACACGTGGGCATAGAGCTTTGTGTGCTAATTGCCTTTAGCAGGCTCATTTTCGGTATCACAAAGCCCCATTTTAAGGACTGTGGCTCAGATCTGAAAATGCACTTTTCACTGGAAACAATTGTAAAAATATGTCCTCAGCTGGGAACCTGGAGAACAGAACCTGGAGAACAGAATTTTAATTTGGAGAAAATTAAGCGCATATATTGAGGGATACATCTTGACCAGCAGTATTTTTGACTACTTGACAATCTTTTAAACTCTTGAAACATGGAAATGGCTTCATTTTTGTAACAATGTTTTCACAGTTGCAATTCACGGCATAAAGCATGAAGCAGTAAAAGCAATGCATTTGACTCTTTCCCCACATTCTTCTGCTTGGAGAAAAGAAGCTAGAATAACAGGCAGTAATTAGCTTTCATCCAAATTGTGTATGAAATTTTAGTCTGTAGGCTCATTGCGCCTGTGTCAGCCTGAAGATTAAAGGCTTCTTAACTACATAGTGACAGAGCAGGCTGAGCAAGCTGTGAAGGAGCTGGTGGGGTTTGTTGTATAATAACTGAGCCGTGGATCGCTGGAAGAGTCTGGATTTCTGTGTCCAATCTGGACAAACGAAGTCTACCTCATTGTATCTCCCTGTTTTAGTAGATCACCACGTACCACTGAGCTCCAGAATGTAACTGAGAGTTTCTGCCGTGCTGGAAACATACTACTCATTGAGATCTTAGAGGCATACACCCCGATAAAGTTAATGTTTAACCATCTTTTCTTTTGGCAGCATGCTACAGCTTGCTAATTGATTTGGTTGCTGTTTGCACATTTTTTTCCACCACTATGGATACAATCAATGGATTTCAGGTGTTCTACAGTCAAGAAGACAGCTATGCATAATGTGCTCTGAAGTTATACTGAGATTATCCTTCAAGCTTTGTTATTAGCACAATAAGGAAAATATTCTAATGCATTTATAAATAGGGAGCTTATAAACAGTGAACTGTATTCTCTTACGCTGAAGAAATCCTAAACGTAGTCAAGCAAAAATTAATTGACCTCAGATAAAAATTTGACCTTCTCAACCTGGGGTAGTAAAACCTTTCTTCACCTGTGGCAAACCACCATCGTGGCTTTCCATCACCTGGTAAACAGGATGATAATCTTCAACTACCCATTGTCACTGTTGTCCTCTGATACTTATTCGTTCTGGCAAACCTACCATTTGCATCTGATTTAAAATAATTAATTTCAGTTTCTAACCAGTATGTGAGTTCCACCAGGTGTTTTTTCTTTACTTGGGAATAAAACTAGGTCAATTCCATTTCAATTCAGGTACTATCTAAATGAGTTAGATGGTGCACATATTACTGCTATAACCTAGAAGGTGTTTGGCCATCTGGAGACCTCAACATGCCCTCAGATTGGACAAAGGAAGGTTCCCAGCAGGCTCGCTTTTTCAGTTAATATGAAAGAGTTCTAAATTGGAATTTTCGTTAACAATATTTGATATTTAGGTTTTATACTTGTTTTCTCTGTTTCTTAAAAATGTCTTCTGAAGGATCCTGAGTTGGGGGGGGGGGGACAAGAAACAAAATTATAGTTCATTTCCTTTATTTGTGGCTAGATTGTTGGAAAGAAGAAAGGATGGGCAGATTCAGTGGGTACCATTTTTTTTTTAATAATTCCACCCTTCCACATTAATTTTAAAAATATTGATGGCTTTGGATCACATTTCAAAGAACTGGTTTTGCACAAATATCGTCAATTAATGTAATGGTGATAGGAGCTCAGCGGTTAAACAGGCTTAGAAAAGTGTTTTGAGGAGTAATATGGGATATACTATGATTGGGGTCATGATAGTAGATCCTTTATTTGTATCACAAACTTGACTGGACTTCATAAGAATGGACGTCTATACTTTTAAACCTATATCTTTTTAAACGTCTTTTTTTTTAAACGTCTATATCTTTTAAACCAAAGAGGTAGGAAGACGTACTGGCAATAGAACTCTTGAGTTTTAATGCCCTGTCTCAAACATTGTTAGTGTTAGGTTGTGGGATTCATTGAGCTTCCCTGTGCCCGTTATGTCATTTGCCCAATAAAGGTGAACTAGAAAGATGATTAGAAATACTCTAAGCACCATTGCACTTTAAAATTTCTTTAAATGAAATCAGAGGGTGTTTTGTCCTAATAGATACTTTGCAGGCAGAAATCAATTAGTCTGATGGTGCTACTATTCTCCAAGATGGAATTATGTTGGACCAGTTTGATGTCTTCTTGTAATTGCACACTGTATGGTTCTTTGACTCTTATCTCTACCTCAGTCTGTGGATTTGAAACCATCAGGAAGATGTCACATTGGTATGAGTATTCTTCAGTGATAAGAACAGTAATTGTTGCAGGGAGACTTCTTAATCTTGGGTCACTCAAATCCCTTTTAAAGACAGCAGGTGCTCTCCAGAACAAGCATTAACAAGAAGAGATTATGAGGTAACCTGTTGTTCTTTATATCTCAGCATCTCATGACAAAGCTTACCGTCAGCCAGTGTGCTCAGAAGCCAGTCAGTATAGGAAAAAAATCAAATGTGACTCAGGAAGGAACTAACGTTTTCAGTACTAAAGAGTAGATTCATTTTAAAGGCTGAATACTGAGAACTGTTACAGAGACATTTATATTTATGTAAGATAATTATACGAGTCATTTATAAAAGCAAGAAAAAAAAACCCCTGTGAGAGGCTAAAAAAATGGAGCTGCAGATATTCACGGTGTAATGCAATCAGAAATAAATTCTGCTTCCTCAGAAACCAAAAGCCGAAACTGCCTCTTGCCAGGTTTGTGTCGTGTTGCAACTTTCTTTTTCATTCTGGCCCTCATCTTCTTCCCAGCTGCGGCAAATGTGGTGAAAGCAAGTTAGTCATTCATATTATCAGGCTCCAGCCCTGCGAGCAGTATGGCTTCGTGCACGTGTGCTTGTGCCGGGGGCTGCTTAGCATTTACAGGGCGAGCTCTTGAAGCTGAGGTTGCTCAGGATCCGACAGCTCGGCCAAGTACGGGCACAGCGGAGCAAAACTGTCGGTTGTTTTCAGCTCTCAACCTTTTATCAATTTCTGGATCCAAATACCAACCAAATTTTGTTAAAATAAGATTTTGTTATCTAATCCTGTCAATTTCCATCAAGCTCATGATGTAAAATTATTTGAGTAAAGCATGGCTATGTGAGGTCGAGAATTAAGAACAGGATATATCACTGCATCCAGATGATAAAGCCAACTTTCAAAAGCCATTCAAGAAAAGATTTTTTAAAGGTATTTAGATGCAGAGGTGTACCTAGCACTTTCTAAGAGCACACTAATCTCAGTGAGTGTTAGGGACTTAACCCTTCTTCACTTTACTTTGAAAAAAAAATCAACTAGGAGCCTACCTCTGCCTCTAAGTTCCTAAATACTTTTTAAAGAATCTGGCCTTTGATAACCCAAATCCCCTTGACTTTCAGTAAGGCTTTTCATCCTGAATTCTAGATCCTCATAGGTTTTGAGGGTCTAACTCTCTTAAATTAAAATGTGAGTTAAAGGCCCGGGTACTTTTGAACAGCTGAACCTCGGTGCTTAAGTCACTTCTGAAAATGAGTGTTAGGCTACTAATCCCCTCAGATACTTATGAAATATTTTCCTGTCACCTCTGATAAAATGTTCTAGAAGAATTTACTTTGTTAACCAATTGCTTCGTCCTGAAGTTTGTATAACAAGCTTGTGTAATATTTATTATAAAGAATATTTATTTTTTCCCCCCAAAAGAATGTCAAAACTCTTTTTTAAAATGAAAAATTGTAAATGTAACAAAAGTATATATTTATCCTTTCAGCAGGCAAATGTGTTTTTTAATGGAATTTAAATAAATGGAATTTTTATGATGAAAAAAGCAACAGTAAAAGCAGAGATTATGTTTTTCATAGTTCATTTGCCTCCCTTGCCCTGCAGATCTTGTGCAGAAGGAAAATGACATCCCTAGTGAAGCCTACAATGTCATTGACTCTGAAGAAGGACTCAGAGACCCATTGGTGTTTAATGACCCTTATTGGCCTGCACAAAAGAAACTGGTATGATCTACTAAGAGAGACATATGGTTCTTTAGAAATATTAAGAAACACTGTTTTCTTCATGGGTAAACATTGTAGTCATGCATTTCTAAACACTGCCTGGTTTTAGATGACTGCTCTTAAAATGACAGTCCAAATTTGGTAAGGAATTGCATTCATTTTTCATGAATACTTGACCAACAGCAGTGGTATTTTACCAATGCAACATTCACGCAATTTTAATGTTATTATTCAGCAGATTCATATCAAACCAAACAAAACACAACAGATTATAAGAAAGCTAAACAATACAATGAAGAGCAACTAAGGTGTTTTATAGGGCATGGGCACATTATGTAATGTAATTACGTGGTGATATCCCAAAGCTATAGGTGAGTGTTGGGATATTATAGTATTTCAGTATTAGTTCCTCCATTAAAGTAAAATATATGCTGTGAGAATCTTTATTGCAGTTGGAGATGAGGCAGTGGCTACTGAAGGAGATTAGAGTATCAAAGTGAAAAGAGGGAAGGGAAGGGAAGGGAAGGGAAGGGAAGGGAAGGGAAGGGAAGGGACGGGAAGGGAAGGGAAGGGAAGGGA